>CM053037.1:6343751-6943751 GCA_028564925.1 Lithobates sylvaticus
ATGCCCATGTACACTGGAGAAGATGACCTTGGGAAATACAAGGAGACTGCGCCCCAATGCCCATGTACACCGGAGAAGATGTCCTTGGGAAATACAAGGAGACTTCACACGAATGCCCATGTATACCGGAGAAGATGTCCTTGGGAAATACAACAAGACTGCTCCCCAATGCCCATGTACACTGGAAAAGATGTCCTTGGTAAATACAAGGAGACTGCACCCCAATGTCCATGTACACTGGAAAAGATGTCCTTGGTAAATACCAGGAGACTGCACCCCAATGTTCATGTACACTGGAGAAGATGTCCTTGGGAAATACAAGGAGACTGCGCCCCAATGCCCATGTACACTGGAGAAGATGTCCTTGGGAAATACAAGGCGACTGCACCCCAATGCCCATGTACACTGGAGAAGATGTCCTTGGGAAATACAAGGCGACTGCACCCCAATGCCCATGTACACCGGAGAAGATGGCCTTGGGAAATACAAGGCGACTGCACCCCAATGCCCATGTACACCTGGAGAAGATGACCTTCGGAAATACAAGGAGAATGCGCCCCCCCAATGTCCATGTACACTGGAGAAGAGGGCCTTGGGAAATACAAGGCGACTGCACCCCAATGCCCATGTACACCGGAGAAGAAGTCCTTGGGAAATACAAGGAGATTGTGCCCCAATGTCCATGTACACCGGAGAAGATGGCCTTGGGAAATACAAGGAGACTGCGCCCCAATGCCCATGTACACTGGAGAAGATGTCCTTGGGAAATACAAGGAGACTGCTCCCCAATGTCCATGTACACTGGAGAAGATGTCCTTGGGAAATACAAGGAGACTGCTCCCCAATGCCCATGTACACTGGAGAAGATGTCCTTGGGAAATACAAGGAGACTGCACCCCAATGTCCATGTACACTGGAGAAGATGTCCTTGGGAAATACAAGGAGACTGCTCCCCAATGTCCATGTACACCGGAGAAGATGTCCTTGGGAAATACAAGGAGACTGCGCCCCCAATGTCCATGTACACTGGAGAAGATGTCCTTGGGAAATACAATGAGACTGCACCCCAATGCCCATGTACACTGGAGAAGATGTCCTTGGGAAAAATAAAGAGACTGCCCCCCTATGCCCATATACACCCGGAGAAGATGGCCTTGAGAAATACATTCACTGTGAACTCCTCATCCCCACAATTCACACATGGCAGAAGCACTATGAAAACCCTGCTAAAATTGGCTGCAAAGGATTGTATAAAGCTCAGACAAATCCTGAGGAGCTTCTATATTTAGCCCTCTAAAGTGTTTTCGGATCAGAAGGATCAGGCCTCAGCTTGTCAGGAATTTGAAACTGGCTGTAAGCTGGCAGTTTCAGATCATTTATTTACTTGGCCATTTGCTAACATTTCGATAAGGAAAGGCCGAAGCACGCAGTGACTGCGCAGTGCACAAACGTATGCAGTAATTGAACAGAACGATTGCTCAGCAGTCAGCTCCTCCACTCGCAGTCTCGTGTTTATGGGGCAGTTTAACGGGCACAGCCACCGAGAAGGTGGTAACTGATCCCAATGGAAAGAATGATACTTCCACTGCTTACTTTTTAATAATGTAATATAACCTCATACAGATAGGCATTGGGGACAAACCAGGGACAGACATCCCCTTGCCGAGGTTAGAGAATCTAAAAACATATCCAGATATATGTATATTCATTAGATTGTAAGCTCTTATGAACAGGGCCCTCTTAATCCTCTTGTATTTTATTGTGTTGTAACTTTATACTGCAAAACACTACACAAACTGCTGGCGCTATATAAATCCCGAATAATAATAAAAATAATTAGGGACAACCTAATCCAGCAGGATCATTTATACTGCATATATGCAATCAATATGGTGACTTACTAGTAAAGTTACAATGTTGCAGCCTCTCACCTTGTGACTCACTACAAAGTTACAATGTTGCAGCCTCTCACCTTGTGACTCACTACAAAGTTACAATGTTGCAGCCTCTCACCTTGTGACTCTCTACAAAGTTACAATGTTGCAGCCTCTCACCTTGTGACTCCCTACAAAGTTACAATGTTGCAGCCTCTCACCTTGTGACTCTCTACAAAGTTACAATGTTGCAGCCTCTCACCTTGTGACTCTCTACAAAGTTACAATGTTGCAGCCTCTCACCTTGTGACTCTCTACAAAGTTACAATGTTGGAGCCTCTCACCTTGTGACTCTCTACAAAGTTACAATGTTGCAGCCTCTCACCTTGTGACTCCCTACTAAGTTACAATGTTGCAGCCTCTCACCTTGTGACTCTCTACAAAGTTACAATGTTGCAGCCTCTCACCTTGTGACTCTCTACAAAGTTACAATGTTGCAGCCTCTCACCTTGTGACTCTCTACAAAGTTACAATGTTGGAGCCTCTCACCTTGTGACTCTCTACAAAGTTACAATGTTGCAGCCTCTCACCTTGTGACTCCCTACTAAGTTACAATGTTGCAGCCTCTCACCTTGTGACTCTCTACAAAGTTACAATGTTGCAGCCTCTCACCTTGTGACTCCCTACAAAGTTACAATGTTGCGGCCTCTCACCTTGTTACTCTCTACAAAGTTACAATGTTGAAGTCTCACCTTGTGACGTACTACAAAGTCTATCGGCAGGAAATTCTGGGACCTGCAGTCCCTTGGCAGCCGTTTAGCTTTTCCCAAATATGCCTTTGCTTCCATCACAGGTGTAAAAAAAATAAAATCCAACTAATCTCGTTGCTCAGTACATTGGACTCTCTCCACACACTTCCAGTCCTCAATCCTAACAATAGGACTAGGTATAGGAACGTGCCGAGCTATGACTGGTAAAGCCTGGGACCCCCGGGGTAAGGTCACTTATAACCTCAGACTACAAGACCAACACAGTCTGCTTCATGGGGAGGGGGGGGGGGGTCTTGATTTGCATGGTAGCCAATCGGCTTCCAGGTTTTATTGTCAAAGCTTAACCACTTCAATACTGGAAACTTTCATCCCCTTCCTGCCCAGGCTAATTTTCAGATTTCAGTGCAGTCACACTTTGAATGACATGTCATGTAACATTGTACAGGAAACACGCACATGGGACAACGTCCAGGGACACCCTCCCAGAACCAGAGAAGGGCCATGAGGCCGTATACTGAATATAGCGCGGGCAGGAAGTGGTCAATTGAACAAGCTGAAGTCAGAAGCTGATTGGCTACCATGCACAGATGCACCAGATTTTGCACTCTCCAGCTTTAGTAAATCTCCTCCGCATTGCATTTTTGCTGGTGCTTAGAATACATAACAGAACATAATAAATACATTTTTTGCTATAACATGATTACATAGAAAGTGAAAAGATGTAAAAGATACAGGAGAACTCCAGTACTGCCATTTCTACCAGGGCCGTCTTTAAGGCAGGGCAAAAGGGCCAGCTGCCCTGGGTCCCATCATTGTTGTGGGGCGCAAAGCAGCTGCCTCATACTTGCCAACTATCCCAGTTTAAATTCCCTGGTCTCAGTGTAAAGTTCTGTTACTAATGCTGCCCAGTTCTGCCCTATTGCCATGTACAGATGACTCTCCTGCAGACCCTGTGTTTACATGTAAATAACCAGCATTGATATTTAAAAATATCGGCGGCATTAACATGTAAATAGTCGAGGACCGCAGCATTGATATGTATATCATGCCCCCTGAGGTCATATCCATCACTTCTGCTGAATGCTGCCCACTGGGGAGATAAAGGGGCATGCTTGAAAGTCCTGCCTACGACTGTGGTCATTAAGCCTAACATCAGCCTGTTGTGCAAAGGGTAAGCAAATTGGAGGTGGAACCCTTCTTCAAAATAACATGGTGCCACAGCACTGTGAATTTTGGTGGATGTGAATACGCACATCACAGCAGATGCGTGAGGGTGTCGTTAACAATTAATAGCACTGCTGTGTATCTGCTAAAGGGCAGCACGTTTCTGTGGTGTCAGGGAAGTAATTCTGCACGTGTTCCCGATACAAAGAACTGTGAACGCAGGCTAAATGTCTCAGTTACATTGGTGGTCAGGGTAAATCGTCACATTACATTGGTGGTCAGTGTCAATCGTCTCATTACATTGGGGCATGGTGTACAATCCTTTCATTCACACTAGTGGCCAGTGTGAAGGTCCCCCTTACATTGGTGGTAAGTGTACATTCTTCATTACATTGGTGGTCAGTGTAAAGCCCCCTTTACATTGGTGGTCAGTGTAAATCGTCTCATTACATTGGTGGTCAGTGTCAATCATCTCATTACATTGGGGCTTGGTGTACAATCCTTTCATTCACACTAGTGGCCAGTGTGAAGGTCCCCCTTACATTGGTGGTAAGTGTACATTCTTCATTACATTGGTGGTTAGTGTAAATCCCCCTTTACATTGGTGGTTAGTGTAAATCCCCCTTTACATTGGTGGTCAGTGTAGAAGTGTCACCTTACATTGGTGGTCAGTACAAATCTCCTTGACAATGGTTGTCAGTGTAAATTCCCCCTTACATGGAGATCGATGTATATTCCCCCTTACACTGGTGGGTGGTGTAAATGCTCCTATTACATTGGTGTCAGTGTAGAAATCCCTCTTTATATTGGTGGGTGGCTTAAAATCCCCCGTTACATGGCTTTCAGTGTAAATTCCCCCTCACATTGGTGGTCAGTGTAGAATCTCCTATTATGTACTTGCCAAAGATTTCCAGCTTTGCTCTACATGATTCAGAATTTGCCACAGTGTACTGCCTCCTAACTAATCCCATCCCCCCCACCACTGCCACTGATCCCATCAACCCCCCAGTATTGCCACTGATCCTAGTAGTCCTAGGATCCCTAGGAGTTTTGAGTCTACCAATAGGTGCCCTCACCTCCCCAGTCCATGGTGTGCAGGCAATGAGGAGATGATGTGCATGTATCCTTTAGAAACCAATCAGTAAGCAGTAATGATGTGCACTAACCTCTTGCAACCAATCATTGAGCGGTAAGGATGTGCAGTAACCTCTAAAAGCCAATCAGTGAGCAGTATTGATGTACAGTAATCTCTAGCAAGTCATGTGCTGTAACCTCTAGCAAATAATCAGTGAGCCATAATGTGTGATGTAACTTCTAGCAGCCAGTCAGTGAGCGGTAATGATACACTGTAACCTCTGGCGATCAATCGAAATCGCTGCCTGATTTTATTCAGTGAACTGAGTCTAGCTGCTATTTGTTGTATGTCTCAGAGCAGGTGGAGAGCGAAATTACATGGAGGGGGCCCCAGGAAAATGTTTGCCCATTGACACAAACAGCAGGACTCAGCCCCGCCCCGTATGTCACTGGCTTGATTGACAGCAGCAAGAGTCAACGCTCCTGCTGCGACCAATCCAGCCAATGAGGACCCGAGACAGCGGCTGGAGCTGCTCTGCTCGTCCCCGTCGCTGGAACGATCGGGTTTAGGTAAGTAAAAGGGGGGCTCTGGGGGACAGCTGCACTACAAAAGGTTTTTTTACCTTAAAGCATAGAATGCATCAAGGTGAAAAACCTTGGGGGTTTACAACCCCTTTAAGCTGACGTTAGAAGCCGATTGGCTACCAAGCACACCAGATTTTGCACTCTCAAGTTTTAGCAAATCAACGCCGTAAAGTCGCAGCCCATGTATTTCAATACATGCCATTGAAATCTATGCCACTTAAAGTACAAGGATCCTGCACTACTTTGATGGGACCCGAGTGCCATAGACTGTATTGTGAACGCTCCAAAGTCGCATGAAAGTCACATCTTAATGTTATCGATGCAACAGTTGTGCAACAATTAAAGCCAAAAGTCAACACAAGTGTGCATGGAACCCAAGTGTGGCAACATTTGAAGTAGTGCAATACCTGCTGCTGATTGGTTGGCTGTATGCACAGGAACTACTTTCTTAATGCGGTGTTTCAAAAAGAAGTTCCCGCAAGGAGAGGGCGTTTCGACCTTTTTTTGTTTGTTTCATAAAGTTTTGGCCTTTTATCTGGGTGCGGTTATTGAATACCCAAGCCTGGAGTTCTCCTGTCCGATAATTAAAAGCGCGCTTCATGGCGTGGGGGGGGGCCTCACCTCACATTCAGGACAAAACCAGTCGCCCTCAGGCTCAGCGTTCAGTTTCAGACACTTAGCGTGATAAACTCTTGGGCAGAGCTCACAGCATAGAACTTGACCTTCTCGGTGACAAACCCAGCAGTAGAAGTCATTGCGCCCGTCCTGCGGTACAACATCAACAGGGTCTGTGGTGAGTGGCTGCTTCATATAGTAAAACGGACCATGTCTTAGCTCTGACTGAAATGTAGGCAAGAAGAGACAGGATTGGGTTCAAAACACATGTGCATGGACAAAAGACCGCAACAAAAATATGTCAAAGTATAGTAAGCAAAAGCAAATCAAATATATTTTATTAAAAATTCAAATAAAATAATATTAAAATAAAATAAAAATAAAATAAAATAAATAAAAAATAAAATAAAAAAAAAATAAATAAAATAAAAATATTAAAAAACGACATGCATGCGTGTGAGAAGTACATTGCCTGGCTGACACCATATAGTCATCCTTCTACCGACCAACCACAATCTACGTACGCCATTGGCTCCCGCTGCTGTCAAATTCAATGAGCCAATGAGGAGAGAGAGAGGGGGCGGGGGGCGGCTCCGTGTCTGAATGGACGCGCAGAGTTGTGGCGCGGCTCGGGTGCCCATAGCAAGTGGGGGCTCTCATCAGGCGGGCGGGACCGGGAGTGTCGGCGAGGGACCCAAGAAGAGGAGGATCTGGGCCCCTCTGTGCAAAACCATTACAGAGCAGGTGAATATAACTTTTTTTTGTTGGTTTGTTTCAAAATAACCAGGTGATAAATGTAGATATGAAAATTACTGCGCTAACTTTAAATAAAAAGAAAAAAGTAGCTACATAAACAATGTGACAAAGTTGTGAAACGTGGAGGGTATATATTGTACTGAAGACATATCGATATATAAGTGAAACAGTGCAAAAAAAAAAAATATATATATACAAAAGTAACATATATGGAGATGTGAGAAAGTCCAATAAATGTGAAAATCTTTAAAAGAGGCCATATGCGTCAACCACCAAATGATGTTAACTCAAGGAAGGAATGAGCTAGCACTGTCTGATGTGGGAAGCATCAAAGATGGTAAATCTTCAACCAAAAAGAGAGGTGTATATACTCTTACCAGAACAGGTGGACTCGAGTGTCAGTGACAAGTCATAAAGGTGCCTTAGATGTGGAGAGACCGGCTGGACCGCAGGGCAACTCGCATATGGTGTAGGTCAAAAATGTATTTTTTTTTTTTTATTTCTAAAAACCAGCATACAGCAATAAGAGTAAAAAATTGTGATCACAGGATAAAATTCAGGGCAATGTGGGGAGCGATAAGCCAAGTCCAACACGTTTTGTCCCAAAATACATCACAGTTGAAGTCCTTTGAGACGAAACATGTTGGACTTGGCTTATCGCTCCCCACATTGCCCTGAATTTTATCCTGTGATCGCAGTTTTTTTACGCTTATTGCTCTATGCTGGTTTTTAAGAAATAAAAACCCAAATTTTTTGACCTACACCATATGAAAGCATTTTTTCTTTACATAACCATCTGGATGAGAGTTGCATTGCGGTCCAGCCGGTCTCTCCACATCTAAGGTCCAGCCCTGATTCTCCTATCGGAGGTTCGTTTGGTGGTTACCTACAACACCCCTGGATTCGTGTTTTGAGGTTCTGGATCCCTTGGAGTTCCGTTCATCCACCGATTCCGACACTCTTGCCTTTATGACTCGTTGTCGCCGACACTCGAGTCCACCTGTTCCAGTAAGTGTATATACACCTCTCTTTTTGGTTGAAGATTTACAATCTTTGATGCATCCCACACCGGACAGTGCTAGGTCATTCCATCCTTGATTTAACATCATTTGGTGGTTGACGCATATGGCCTCTTTTAAAGATGTTCACATTTATTGGACTGTTTCACATCTCCATATATGTTACATTTGTATATTTGATTTTTGCACCGTTTCACTTATATATTGATATATGTGTTCACTTGTTAGCGCTACAATATCTACCATCCACGTTTCAAAATAACGACACTTTAGTATCACTTTAATCTCCTTCTCTGCAGCCTCAGCTGCACACAAACCGTTCCGGGTTTCCGTCACCGTTTTCAAATCGCACACTCCCCTTGTGATCTTCAGCGAGTGTCAGTGCAAAGCTAACATTTGCCAGCACCGGATTGCATGGTAAAAAAACGTACCGTGCGATCCGGTTGAGCTGCATTTCCAAAAACAGTTGCATGCATGTTGGCTTGGTGCGATTTCAGCCCATTCAAAATGAAATCGCCTGAAATCGCGTTGCACAAAACTTCAAGTGAATCGCACTGGAGCACGCAGCGCGATCCACATGCAGTTCCCAGTGTGATGGGCCCCTAAAATGTGAGCTGTACTGTGAACAGGGCCCTACGTGTAAAGGAAAGGAAGGGAATCCAAGTCAGATGTGAATTATTTGCTATGAGCAAATCGCACCGAGCTCCACCAAAATGAGTCATACTGGCAGCAGAATTTGAACTAACCGATGAAAGCTGTTCGATCGTTTTAATGCGTTTGCAAATTGTTAAAAGCTCAGCCAGGCAGTGTACAGAAAACATTTCTTAATGTAGTTAAATAAAACAAAATACAGAAATAAGCCCATAACACAAAATAATATAAAAATGAAAAGTCCAGCAAAATGAAAGGAATAAAATATTACTGAAATATCCATCAACAACTCATTTCCTCCGGACAGTGGGGGGGGGGGGGGGGGGTCACACAAGTTGTACCCATTAGATTAAATACAGCCCCCGCCATACTACTTTGCTTTCACGCAGGAATCCCATACTCCAGGGGTCTCCAAACTTTTCAAACAAAAGGGCCATTTTATTGTCCTTCAGACTTGAGGAGGGCCGGATTGTGGCCAGCAGGGGTAGAAAATGTCACCGGCCCGGCATGAGTGAGAATAAATATGGCCTTAGGGTTGGTGGTCAATAGGAGTAGGAGTAGTGTCCCTATTAGTAAGAGGAATAGGAGTATCCCATCACTGGTATTGGTGAAAGAAATAGTGCCCCATTGTTGGTGTCAGTGGGAGGAATAGTGCCCCAAGGGCCGCATTTATTCTAGCAAAGGGCCACAGTTTGGAGACCCCTGACATACTCCATTCCGATTGATGGAACAATAACACACACAAATATAACACATTGTATAGCCGTGGCCAAAGGTTTTGACAAACATATTAAATTTTCACAAGTCTTCTGCTTCAGTGTTTTGGGGTCTTTTTGTCAGATGTTACTATTGGATACTGAAGTATAATTACAAGCATTCCATAAGTGTCAAAGGCTTTTATTGACGATGACATACGAAGTTTATGCAAAGAGTCAATATTTGCCGTGTTGACCCTTCTTTTTCAAGACCTCTGCAATTCTCCCGGGCATGCCGTCATCTTCTTGGCCACATCCTGACTGATGGCCCCCCCCCCCCCCCCATTCTTCCATAATCAATGCGCTTGGAGTTTGTCACAATTTGTGGGGTTTCTTTTTGTTCACCCGGCTCTTGAGGATCGACCACCAGTTCTCTATTAGGCCCCTTTCACACTGGGGCGGTTTTCAGGCAGTACAGCGCTAAAAATAGCGCCTGTACACCACCTGAAAAAAAACGGCCCCATTCACTGGAGCGGTGCGCTAGCGGGACGGTAAAAAAAGTCCTGCTAGCAGCATCTTTGGATCGGTATAGGAACGGTGTATTCAACGCTCCTATACCGCTCCTTCCCATTGATTTCAATGGGACACCGCGGTAATACCGCAGCAAAGTGCCGCTACGGGGGATAAATGCGGGGGATTTTAACCCTTTTCCGGCCACTCACGGGGGGTAAAACCGAGCGGCCGAATACCGCAGCTACGGTAAATATAGCGCTGCTTCACCGTCGCCGCGGCTCCCGCCCCAGTGTGAAAGGGGCCTTAAGGTCTGGGGAGATTCCCGGCCATGTTTCCTGGCCATGGACCACAAATTTTCGATGATTAGTTCTCCAAGCCACTTCGTTATGACAAGGTGCTCCATCATCCTGGAAAAGGCCTTGTTCCTCACCAAACTGTTCTTGGATGGTTGGGAGAAGTTGCTCTCGGAGGATGTTTTTGGATCACTCTTTATTCATGGCGGTGTTCTTAGGCAAAATTTTAATGAGCCCACTCCCTTGGCTGGGAAGCAACCCCACACATGAATGGTCTCAGGATGCTTTACTGTTGGAATGACACAGGACTGATGGTACCGCTCAACTTTTCTTCTCCGGACAAGGTTTTTTCGGGATCCCCAAACAATGTGAAAGGGGATTCATCAGAGAAAATGACTTTCCCCCAGTCCTCAGCAGTCCAATCCCTGTACTTTTTGCAGAATATCAGTCTGTCCCTGATGTTTTTCCTGGAGAGAAGAGGCTTCTTTGCTGCCCTTCTTGACACCAAACCGTTCTCCAAAAGTCTTCTCCTCACTGTGCGCTCCGATGTCCTCACACCCGCCTACGTCCATTCCTGAGCAAGCTCTGCACTGGTGGTGCCACCGATCCCGCAACTGAATCATCTGTAGGAGACGGTCCTTGCGCTTGCTGGACTTTCTTGGGCGCCCCGAAGCCTTCTTCACAAATGCAGTGGAAATTTATTTTTTTATGGGATTAATTTTCATGACAAAGAGGGACTTTCCAATTTAATTGCAATTCATCTGATCGCTCTTCATAACATTGTGGTGTATATGCAAATTGCCATCATAAAAAAAACGGAGACAGCCGACTTTGTGAAAATGAATATATTTGTGTCATTCGCCAAACTTTTGGCCACGGCTGTACTTTGTTTTGTAAAAGGGAACAACATTTACGGCTTCATTGTATCAAAAGTAAGATGCAGAAACTCTCATCCGGCACGTGTAATTTGGCTGCTTCTCTACGTGTCTGTAATCCGAGGTAGTAGACTGTGACGGTTTATACCTCTGTAATTGGTATTGTTCTTAGTAAAACATATGAAGTATCAACATGTAAATTGGTTTCACGCCCTTTTTTTTTTTTTTTAAAGCTGATCTCCGGGCAGATAAAGGAGATACAAAGTAATGGTGTTCTGTATTTATTATTAACTAGTAGCTGACCGCGGGACGGTGCAGCTCTTGTGGCGGGCCGCCGTCATATGACGGCGCTCGCTTTTTGGCCACTAGGGGGCGTGCCCGCCGCGTAGCTGGGGACCCGATGCGCGTGCCCGGCGGTCGCAATGTCCGCCAGGCACCCGCGATTGCCCGGTAACTGAGCAGGACGTGGATCTGTGTATGTAAACACACAGATCCACATCCTGTCAGAGGAGAGGAGACCGATGGTGTGTCCCTTGTACATAGGGACACCGATCAGTCCCCTCCCCCAGTCAGTCCCCTCCCCCCACAGTTAGAATCACTCATATAGGGAACATATTAACCCCTGCAGTGCCCCCTAGTGTTAACCCCTTCCCTGCCAGTCACATTTATGCAGTAATCAATGCATTTTTACAGCACGGATCGCTGTGTAAATGTGAATGGTCCCAAAAATGTGTCAAAAAGTGTCCGAAGTGTCCGCCGCAATGTCGCAGTCACGATAAAAAAAAAAAAAAAAATCGCAAATCGCCGCCATTACTAGTAAAAAAATAAATAATAATAAAAATGCTATAAATCTATCCCTTATTTTGTAGACGCTATAACTTTTGCGCAAACCAATCAATAGACGCTTATTGCGATTTTTTTTTACCAAAAATATGTAGAAGAATACGTATCGGCCTAAACTGAGGAAAAAATTTGTTTTAAAAAAAAATAAAAAATTGGATATTTATTATAATAAAAAGTAAAAAATATTGCGTTTTTTCAAACTTGTCCCTCTTCTTTTGTTTATAGCGCAAGAAATAAAAACCGCAGAGGTGAGCAAATACCACCAAAATAAAGCTCTGTGGGGAAAAAATGATAAAAAATTTATTTGGGTACATTCTTGCATGACCGCGCAATTGTCATTCAAAATGCGACAGCGCTGAAAGCTGAAAAATGGCCTGGTCAGGAAGGAGGTGTTCGTACCGGGTAGGCAAGTGGTTAAAGAACTAATTTAGATATGCAGCCAACGGGGCAGAAAAGCAGGAGGTTGAGTCATGGTTTTACCAACCCACCAACTGCCCACCTAAGCAAAGGCACACAACTGCTCATGTCTGTACACATGCCGCAGCCAAGATGCTTTGCTTCACAGCTGCAGCAAAAGCTAAACCCCCACCAGTGAATGGGACCATACAACTTAGGGTGCTGTTCCAGGTCATCATCCCAATTGTATCTGGTGAAGCACACAAGGAGGGGACCGGCATGAAAATCACCACCTCCATGACCTAGCCCTGTGTGCAGGACAGAATGCATCCGGGCATGGCACGGAAGGAGCCAAGTTAAAGCCGCTTTCATCAGTTTGCTACTTGGGCTCTTTCGGGAGTGCAGCATTCGAGTTTTCTTCCGCCCAGTGAACGGGGGCCATACAACTGGAAAGCTTAGGGTGCCACTCCAGCTCTCCAACCCAACTGTATCTGGTGACCCTCACAAGGAGGGGGCTGGCATGGAAATCCCCACCTCTAAGAGACTCCTGTGTGCAGGGAAAAAAAAAAAGAATTGGAGGTGCGACCCAGATGAAGCCAAGATAAAGCCGCTATCATCAGTTTGCTACTCGGGGTCTTTTGGGAGGGTGGCATTCAGATTTTCTTCCCCCATGTGAAAGGGCCCATACAACTAGAAAGCTTAGGGTTCCAGGTGTCCATCCCAATCTGCTGGCTCTCACAAGAAGGGGGCCGGCGTGGAAATCCCCACCTCCATGACTAAGCCCTGTGTGCAGGGCGAATTACATCAGGGGCGTGGCTGGATGGAGCAGAGCTAAAGCAGCTTTCATCAGTTTGATAATCGCGCTCTTTTTGTGCGACATTCAGGCCCCCCCCCCCCCACCAGTGAATGGTGCCACGCCTGCGGGCATGTGCAATGTATGCGGTTGTGGCACGGTGGGTCAGCATTTTCAGGTTTACAAGAGGTGAAAGGAGGAAAGATATCGCCTCCTCAAGGTTTGTCAAAGACCCTCTGAAAAGCGATATGGGGACCATCTGGGGTGACAAAAAAGGAGAGCAGTCCTTCGGAAAAAAGTAATGGATGAGAGAAATGACTTGGGGGGGGGGGATTTCCCATTTGGTGAAGTCGGACAGGTGAAAGGCAGAAACTATTCTAGGCAAGAAGGAAGCCCTTAGCTTCAACACCTTGTCCCTACACAAAACCAGAAAAGGTTCTTTGCCGGAAAAGTCTAACGGTTAAGACACTCGTGTTGGAGAGGTAATGGGTACAAGGTGTACCGACCTTGAGGGCGACAGTAGAAAGAGGAAAGTGACTAATTTGTTCAAACGGCAAGTCATGATGAGCAGACAGAACCAGATTCAGATCCCATGGAGTCAAAGGGCATTGAACAGGGGGGAGCTCCGTGGAAGTCTCCCTGTACAAAAGGTCTTAATCAAGAAGTGAGGAGCCAAAAGGTCTCTGAAACAGAATAGATAGGGCTGAGACTTGGCATTTGACAGTGCTGAGAACCAACCTCTGGTCAAGACCCAGTTGCAGGTAGGAAAGGATTCTTGACAATGGTGAAACTCCTAGGGTGGAAGCCCCGACGATGGACCTTGCGGGAATAAGCCTTCCTAGCTATTAGAATCATAAAAGTAAAGTCCCCGTCTATCAAAACCTGGGCCTCAACAGGTATGCTGGTAAAGCCAGCAACCATGATGCAGAATGGCCAATGGGTCCTTAAAGCGGAAGTAAACCCATCGATTTAACAGTCTAAAAAAAAAAAAAGGCATGCCGTGAATGCTAACTGCACATTGGCTGTGCTCTCAACCAAACAGTCAAACCATCCAATGGCTGGTGTCATAACGGATCACATGTGCAGCACTGTGGCATTTGAAGATTAAACAGAGGCAAAGATGGCAGCTTCCTTGGCTGAAAACGATAGGGGGGTTTACTTCCACTTTAAGATAGAAGATTCTGACGATCTGGCAGAGCCCACGGAGTATCCTCCAGGAATCTTAGTAGGTTGGCATACCACACCCATCTTAAGAAGTCTAGAGAGATAAAGATCACAGAAATCTGCCCTATCTTGATCCTGTTAAGCAGAAGAAAAAGTAGTTTCAGTGGAGACAAGGCATACAGTATTCATCCCATGGAGCCACCATAGCAGCCACAGCTTCTGCTAAGGGATCCCTGTAACCGGAATTTAAGCTGTCTATTTCATTGTTAAACCTGGGGGGGGGGGGGTCGGAGGTCCACACCTGACGTCCCCACCTGGGACACAGGTCTTGGAGCATTCCCAGTTGTAGGGATCATTTACACCGGTCCAGGTGCTGCTGGCTGAGGAAGTCTGCCTGCCAAATGTCTATGCCTGGGATATACAAAATTGGACAAGCCCAAAATTTGAAGAAGTTCTGCCCAAGACAGGATCTCCTGCCATGGTGAGACCTCTGGTTCCTTCCTGATGGGTGATGTATGCCACAACAGTGGTGCCGTCCAACTGAATCTGGATCATATGACCTTCCAGTAGGGTAGCCCAAAGCAGCAGACATAGCCAAATTTCCTGAAGCTCCAGAATGCTGATCGAGAGGTGAGACACCGCCAAAGTTCCATGCATGGGCAAGGTACGCCAAGCCCGACAGACTAGCATCCGTCTTGAGTATCCTCCAAAAGACTGGAAGGACTTCACCACCTCCAGAGCCACATTCCCAAGTCACAAAGCCAAGGACAACCTGGTTCAAACAGATCTTTCTGTCCAGGGATCTGAGCTGTTCCATGACGAGAGAATATTGCGATGTAGAGGTCCGAAGTGAAACTAGGCAAACAGGACTGCCTCGAAGGAAGCAACCATCAGGCCCAAACTTTTATACACAAGCAGAGAGTCTGATGACTTCTGGAATGGAGAGGTTGAATTTAAGATCCAATAATCTAACTTTTCTGCTATGTAAAGCAACACTCTGGCCCAAGCTGTGTCCAGGATAAACCCAGATACTCCAAAATGATGAGTTGGTTCCAGCGCTGATTTCTGAAGATTCTGGATCCACTGGAGCTGATCTAGTACCTGTACAGTCAAAATAAATGTTAGGAGCTTTAAGGAGCCAGTACTAGAAACAGCATTGGTAGAAGAAGCAACAAGCTGATCAGCTTTTGAGTTGTGGGCACTACATCAATGAAAAACTAAATGGTCTCTTAATTTAGGAGTAATAGCAGTAGACTGCGACTCTTCAGGGACGTGCTCATCAGTCAAGGATTGCAGCAATCCAGAATAAGAGTTCCTGTGGCTAAGAAGTCACAAAGATAGATAATTTTCAGAAAAAGCAAATAACTGGGTAATATGGACTATAAAGTCTTGCTTGACCTTAATGAAAGCCTAAGCTTAGAGAGCAAAGGATCCGACCATACCTAAATGAGCTAAAGAGAGACTCTGACGATGGCATAGACCAGGGGTCTCTAAACTTTCAAAGCAAATGGACAGTTTACTGGCCTTCAGACTTTAAGGAGGCCAGACTATGACCAGTGGGAGCAGAAAATGCCCCGGCATCATTGGGCATAAACAATGCCCCACCACTGCTTTGAATGGAAGGAATAGTGCCCCATTTTTAGCATCGATGGGGCATTTTCCTTCTCATTAATACCGTCAGTTGGTGGAATAGTGCTCCATCAATGGTGTCAGTGGGTGAAGTAGTCCCCCATTGATGGTGTCAGTGGGTGGAATAGTGCCCCATCGATGGCGTCAGTGGGTGGAATAGTGCCCATCGATGGCGTCAGTGGGTGGAATAGTGCCCATCGATGGCGTCAGTGGGTGGAATAGTGCCCCATCGATGGCGTCAGTGGGTGGAATAGTGCCCCATCGATGGTGTCAGTGAGGGGAATAGTACCCCATCGATGGTGTCGGTGGGAGGAATAGTGCCCCATCGATGGTGTCGGTGGGAGGAATAGTCCCCCATCAATGGTGTCGGTGGGAGGAATAGTCCCCCATCAATGGTGTCAATTGGTGAAATAGTGCCCCATCGATGGCGTCGGTGGGTGGAATAGTGCCCCATCGATGGCATCGGTGGGTGGAATAGTGCCCCATTGATGGCGTCGGTGGGTGGAATAGTGCCCCATCGATGGCGTCGGTGGGTGGAATAGTGCCCCATCAATGGCGTCGGTGGGTGGAATAGTGCCCCATCAATGGCGTCGGTGGGTGGAATAGTGCCCCATCGATGGTGTCGGTGGGAGGAATAGTGCCCCATCGATGGTGTCGGTGGGTGGAATAGTGCCCCATCGATGGTGTCGGTGGGAGGAATAGTGCCCCATCGATGGTGTCGGTGGGAGGAATAGTGCCCCATCGATGGTGTCGGTGGGAGGAATAGTGCCCCATCGATGGTGTTGGTGGGAGGAATAGTGCCCCATCGATGGTGTTGGTGGGAGGAATAGTGTCCCATCAATGGTGTCGGTGGGAGGAATAGTGTCCCATCAATGGTGTCGGTGAGAGAAATAGTGCCCAAAGAGGCAGATAAAGACAAACTAAAAGGACAACATCTGGATCCTGGGCCACAGTTTGGAGAACATGGGCATAGACTCTAGGACTAGGGAACATGATTTCAGTCTGCAGACAAAAGCACAATCAGTAAGTACACTGCAAGCAGCCGCAGAGACGTTAGTAGAGTGTGAGCTAAGGGCTAACCCAGGACCGCTAGACTGTTCCCCCATGTGTAGAATTAGACATGTTGCGACCACGTGCCCATAAGAGGCAAAATAAACAATGCCCCACCACTGCTTTGAATGGAAGGAATAGTGCCCCATTTTTAGCATCGATGGGGCATTTTCCTTCTCATTAATACCGTCAGTTGGTGGAATAGTGCTCCATCAATGGTGTCAGTGGGTGAAGTAGTCCCCCATTGATGGTGTCAATTGGTGGAATAGTGCCCCATTGATGGTGTCAGTGGGTGGAATAGTGCCCCATCGATGGCGTCAGTGGGTGGAATAGTGCCCCATCGATGGCGTCAGTGGGTGGAATAGTGCCCCATCGATGGCGTCAGTGGGTGGAATAGTGCCCCATCGATGGCGTCAGTGGGTGGAATAGTGCCCCATCGATGGTGTCAGTGAGGGGAATAGTACCCCATCGATGGTGTCGGTGGGAGGAATAGTGCCCCATCGATGGTGTCGGTGGGAGGAATAGTCCCCCATCAATGGTGTCGGTGGGAGGAATAGTCCCCCATCAATGGTGTCGGTGGGAGGAATAGTCCCCCATCAATGGTGTCGGTGGGAGGAATAGTCCCCCATCAATGGTGTCAATTGGTGAAATAGTGCCCCATCGATGGCGTCGGTGAGTGGAATAGTGCCCCATCGATGGCATCGGTGGGTGGAATAGTGCCCCATCGATGGCGTCGGTGGGTGGAATAGTGCCCCATCGATGGCGTCGGTGGGTGGAATAGTGCCCCATCGATGGCGTCGGTGGGTGGAATAGTGCCCCATCGATGGCGTCGGTGGGAGGAATAGTGCCCCATCGATGGCGTCGGTGGGTGGAATAGTGCCCCATCGATGGCGTCGGTGGGTGGAATAGTGCCCCATCGATGGCGTCGGTGGGAGGAATAGTGCCCCATCGATGGCGTCGGTGGGTGGAATAGTGCCCCATCGATGGCGTCGGTGGGTGGAATAGTGCCCCATCGATGGCGTCGGTGGGTGGAATAGTGCCCCATCGATGGCGACGGTGGGAGGAATAGTGCCCCATCGATGGTGTCGGTGGGAGGAATAGTGCCCCATCGATGGTGTCGGTGGGAGGAATAGTGCCCCATCGATGGCGTCGGTGGGCGGAATAGTGCCCCATCGATGGTGTCGGTGGGAGGAATAGTGTCCCATCAATGGTGTCGGTGGGAGGAATAGTGTCCCATCAATGGTGTCGGTGGGAGGAATAGTGTCCCATCAATGGTGTCGGTGGGAGGAATAGTGTCCCATCAATGGTGTCGGTGAGAGAAATAGTGCCCAAAGAGGCAGATAAAGACAAACTAAAAGGACAACATCTGGATCCTGGGCCACAGTTTTGAGACCATGGGCATAGACTCTAGGACTAGGGAACATGATTTCAGTCTGCAGACAAAAGCACAATCAGTAAGTACACTGCAAGCAGCAGTCGTTAGTAGAGTGTGAGCTAAGGGCTAACCCAGGACCGCTAGACTGTTCCCCCATGTGTAGAATTAGACATGTTGCGACCACGTGCCCATAAGAGGCAAAGGTAACAGGCAAGGCCTTAAGTACTCACAAAACCAAGAAAGCTGGTCGCAGGTGAGGGTTGGATGGCCAGAGACAACCAACGTCACTGAAGTCAGACAGAAGGAAGAGGTTGAAGTTCCATGTGGCTCGTGCATGTGCGATGCTCCACCGAGTGGATGATGCCATTGCCCAGTCCCACAGTGCGACCCGGTCCTTTGGCTGACAGGGTACTCACTTCACAGAGGCAATGCCAACAGCCCTGGACCTTGAAAATACTCTGCCGCTAACTCTTATCTCAGAGACTAGCAAGCAACCTAGTGCCTCAAGGTCAGTTTGAGGCTAGACCTGCAGAGTCTAGTCCAGCAAGGTCTGGACGCTGCACCCCAAAAGCATGGTTGAGCAGGTCCACACCAAATAGCTAAAGGTCAAGAGGAAAAACCCTGAAAGCAATGCAGAGAAGAGTCTTGATTTAATAAAAAAAAAAAAAAATGAAAGAAAAAATAAAAATGTTCTACCAAAAAAAAATGTATTATTTCACACCGCAGAGAAAAAAAAAATCATTCATCCTTCTAGGACACTAGCAAAAAACAGAGACATGCTGGTAGTGGGAGGGGTTATCCCAGGCCGGATTACCATGTTTTTTTTATCTTGTCTATATCTAAGCCTCCTGAAGTCAGCAGTATAGAAAAAAAATCATTCATCCTTCTAGGACACTAGCAAAAAACAGAGACATGCTGGTAGTGGGAGGGGTTATCCCAGGCCGGATTACCATGTTTTTTTTTTATCTTTTCTATATCCAAGCCTCCTGAAGTCAGCAGTATACAATAAAAAGACTTCCCGTGTCCCTCAAATGGATGTGAAAAAAAAAAAATGTTGGTTACGTTTGGTGGCAATAGTGACACTTTGCAGGTGACCCCCCCAACAGATACACAGGACAAAGAGCCGTACGATGCCATCACCGGCCATACCTGGTCCTTATTGTGACTGTTTAACATTCCCGGTTTCTTTTTCTTTTTACTGGGGCTGGCGGAGGCGTCCGGAGGGGAGTGTCCATTGGATGAATGCTGCGGACTGGGAAGCTTCCTCTTCTGTCCCGGACGCTCAGCAGAGCCGGGGGCTGAAACACAACAAGAAGAAGAATTATACCACAGGCTACATCAACGCAAATCAAGCAGGTTTGCAAATATAATGTTTCCCCACCTTGCTCGCTGCTGCTATCTTCTGAAAGCTGTACAGCGCGGGGTACACACAATGTATTTTATTATGTACAGCAGGGGTGTCAAACTCATTGCAGGCCGCATCGGAATTAGGATTGTCCTCAAAAGGGCCGGTTGCATCTGTAAGACTATATCAATTTATCCTGGGCTTTTTTTTCCCTCAAAGAATAGGTGCAGGAACTCAACCACTCCCCCCCGGCCCCTCCCAATCACACCACACTGCATCGAATAGTGGGTGTGGCCAAATTGCACTAATAGTGGGAGGATCCTAAAGGGGCAATAAATACCAGGAGTTCATTATGTGTGGAGTTCAAGGATGCGCTATGTACAGAATGCAGAGTTCAGAGTGGCACTACGTACTGTGTGCAGAGTTCAGGAGTGTGCTATGTACAGAGTGCAGAATTCAGGAGTGCGCTACGTACAGAGTGCAGAGTTCAGGAGTGGGCTACGTACAGAGTGCAGAGTTCAGGAGTGCGCTACGTACAGAGTGCAGAGTTCAGGAGTGCGCTACGTACAGAGTGCAGAGTTCAGGAGTGCGCTACGTACAGAGTGCAGGAGTGCGCTACGTACAGAGTGCAGAGTTTAGGAGTGCGCTACGTACAGAGTGCAGAGTTCAGGAGTGCGCTACGTACAGAGTGCAGAGTTCAGGAGTGCGCTACGTACAGAGTGCAGAGTTCAGGAGTGCGCTACGTACAGAGTGCAGAGTTCAGGAGTGCGCTACATACAGAGTGCAGGAGTGCGCTACGTACAGAGTGCAGAGTTTAGGAGTGCGCTACGTACAGAGTGCAGAGTTCAGGAGTGCGCCACGTACTGTGTGCAGAGTTCAGGAGTGCGCTACGTACAGAGTGCAGAGTTCAGGAGTGCGCTACGTACAGAGTGCAGAGTTCAGGAGTGCGCTACGTACAGAGTGCAAGGTTCAGGGGTGCGCTACGTACATAGTGCAAACTTCAGAGCGGTGCTACATACCAATTGCATAGTTCAGGGGTGTGTTATATACAGAGTGAAAAGTTCAGAACAGCGCTGTGTACAGAATGCAGGGTTCAAGGGTGCGCTATGTACAGAGTGCTGAGTTCAGGGGTGCACTGTGTACAGAGTGCAGGGTTCAGGGGTGCACTGTGTACAGAGTGCAGGGTTCAGGGGTGCACTGTGTACAGAGTGCAGGGTTCAGGGGTGCACTGTGTACAGAGTGCAGGGTTTAGGAGTGCGCCATGTGCCGAGTGCAGGGTTTAGGAGTGCGCCATGTGCCGAGTGCAGGGTTTAGGAGTGCGCCATGTGCCGAGTGCAGGGTTCAGGTGTGTGCGATGTACAGAGTGCAGGGTTCAGGGGCGCACTGTCTGCATAGGTCAGAGCGGCGCTACGTACCGAGTGCAGGGTTCAGGGGAGCACTGTGTGCATAGTTCAGAGCGGCGCTACGTACTGAATGCAGGGTTCTGGGGTACACCATGTACAGAATGCTGAATTCAGGGTTGCGCTACGTACCAAGTGCAGAGTTCAGAGTGGCGCTACATACCAAGTGCCGAGTTCGGGGGGGGGTGCTGTGTACAGAGTGCAGTGTTGAGGAGTGAGCTACATACAGAGTGCAGGTTTTAGGGGTGTGCTTTGCACAGTGTGCAGGGTTCAGCTCCTTTTCACAGGCTGTCCACATCTCACCTCCACCTTTCCCCCCGGGGGCGAGGGCCACATGAAACGGTCTGGTGGGACACACGTGCTGTACAGGGGGTTCAGCAACAATTCCACCACTTAAAGTCTATTTCCTTAGAAAACAATCTTTATACGCATAGCTTTTTTGCGCATGGAGTTAGTTATAGACCATTCCCAGTAAATCTTTGGAGGAGCGCGCTCTCTAGGCCATAACAGTTTATAGATGTGAGCACTTCTGTAATCACAGACAGCATTAACTCTCTGCGCTCATCATCCTTCCTCTTGGTAAAGGACTCCCTGGAACAAGCATACGCCCATCAGTCAGGACAGCGAATGTTACAGGTCAGCAATTCACCAAGTTACAGCTTTTATCAAAAAAAACACACACACCGGAGCTCAGAATCCAGCAGGACTCCATCTTGCCGTCACATGGCCTCAGGGCCAAGAAGAAAGCAAAAAGGTCAAAATGTAACAAGGACTGCGAAAACCACAAAAAAACACAAAGGCCGCCCATTTATCAGCTCCTGATTAACTGACAGCCGTAGCAAAGAGCTTCCTATGTGAATGGTAAATGGTAACGCCTTATTTTATTGGTTTATCAAGTTGTACGATTTTGGAATTCCATCTCCAGGAGAAACACAGCGCTGATTGAGAAAACAAAATAATATTGCATTATATTAACCACTTCAATACCGGGGGGGGGCACTTAGACACCTTCCTGCCCAGGCCAATTTCCAGCTTTCAGCGCTGTGGCACTTTGAATGACAATTGCGCGGTCATGCCACACTGTACCCAAACTACATTTTTTTTCCCACAAATAGAGATTTCTTTCGGTGGTATTTGATCACCTCTGGGATTTTTATTTTCTGCTAAACAAATAAACATTTTGAAAAAAAAAATGTTTTTTTTTTGTTTCAGTTTCAAAACTTTGTAAATAAGTAAGTTTTCTCCTTCACTGATGGGCACCGATAAGGCAGCACTGATGGGCACTGATGAGGTGGCACCAATGAAGTGGCACTGATGAGGTGGCATTGATGGGCACTGATAGGTGGCACAGATGGGCATGGATATGCGGCATGGATAGGTGTCACGGATGGGCACTGATAGGTGGCACGGATTGGCATGGATATGCGGTATGGATAGGTATAACGGATGGGCACTGATAGGTGGCACAGATGGGCACTGATAGGTGGCACAGATTGGCATGGATATGCGGCATGGATAGGTGTCACGGATGGGCACTGATAGGTGGCACGGATTGGCATGGATATGCGGTATGGATAGGTGTCACGGATGGGCACTGATAGGTGTCACGGATGAGCATGGATGGGCACTGATAGGTGTCACGGATTGGCATGGATAGGCGGCACAGATTGGCATGGATAGGTGGCATGGATAGATAGCACGGATGAGCATGGATGGGCACTGATAGGCCGCACAAATGGGCACTGATAGGCGGCACAAATGGGCACTGATAGGCGGCATTGCAGTGTATTGTGTGTATTGTACTGATGGATGCCAATCAGTGCCAAACAATAAATGCATGCCTATCACTGATGCCCATTGTGGGCACTGATTGGCATCCATTGTGGGCACTGATTGGCATCCATTGCGGGCACTGACTGGCATCCCTGGTGGTCTAGGGTGGCATACCTGGTGCTGGGCATCCCTGGTGGTCTGGTGGCGTCCCTGGTGGTCCAGCATGGGCATCCTTCAGGGGGCTACGCTGATAATTGATCAGCACAGACCCCCCGTCAGAGGAGCAGCCGATCGGCTCTCCTCTACTCACTTCTGACAGACGCGAGTGAGGAAAAGTCGATCAACGTCTCTTCCTATTTACACTGCGATCAGCTGTGATTGGACACGGCTGATCACGTGGTAAAGAGTCTCCGTCAGAGACTCTTTACCGAGATTGTAGTTGCGGGGTGTCAAACTGACACACCGCAACAACGATCGCCGCAATGCGCGTCACCCTGGGGGCGCGCATCAGCTCAAAATCCTGAGGACGTCATATGATGCCCTGGCAGGATTTTGAAACCACTTTGCCGCCGTCATTCTGCTATATGGCGGGCGGCAAGTGGTTAACCACTTCAGTTCTGAAAGATTTTACCCCCTTCATGACCAGGCCATTTTTTGCTATGTAGCACTGTTGCTAATTTAACTGGTAATTGCGCAGTCATGCAACACTGTACCCAAAAGATATACACATGAACCGGAAGTGACTGCTGATGACATCTTTCTGGTTCATTTGTTGGTTTCCCAGTGCATCCTGGGAGATCTCATACCGGCAGTACCTCTAAAACAAAGCAAAGCAAACACTGAATAAAAAAAAAAAAAAAGCCTTTCAAAAGCTTCAGGTGCCGTAAGCGAGTGTTGTCATAGACTTCTATAGAGGCTTTGGAGACGCTTTGGGTGTTATAACTGTATGGGGATAGGTCTGAGTAGGAGAGGAGAGGAGACATATCGCTGTACCTACTTAGTAGGAACAAACGACATGTCTCCTCTCCTCTGACATCACAGGGATTTGTGTGTTTACACACACACAAATACCCGTGCTGGCGCTCGTGCACGCCATTCATTGAATGAGTTTACCAAAAAATGTAAATATTGCAGAATATACAGCCTCATGCTACATAACTATGCTCCATTTCATGCCGAATGAACTAAAATGATTAATGTATCTTAAATAGAAAACTATCTTTAGATCGTTTTATTCAAATATTTTAATATTTAAAGCATTTTATTAAAATAAATTTGATAAAAATCCCCCCAAAAAAAAATCGGATCTCATTTAAATCCCCCCAAAAAAAAAAATCATATTTAAATGTCCAAAAAAATCTGATTTAAATCCCCCCAAAAGAAATCAGATTTAAAATAAAAAATATATATTTAAAATCAGATTTTTTTGATTTTAATCAGATTTTTTTGATTTTAATCAGATTTTTTTGATTTAAAATAAAAAAAAATCTGATTTAAAATCAAAAAAAAATCCGATTTAAAATCAAAAAAAAATCTGATTTAAAATAAAAAAAAATCAGATTTAAAATAAGAAAAAATCAGATTTAAAATAAGAAAAAAATCAGGTTTAAATAAAAAAAAAATCAGATTTAAAATAAAAAAAAAATCAGATTTAAATAAAATAAAAAAAGTCATAGATTCTTATCCACCCTGAAACCAGCTGAGAGCCACATGCTGCCCATAAATACCAGCTTGGCATGCCATGGTTCCATAATTACAACAGACCCCTGACCAGCCTGGCATTCATAGTGACACCCGTTGCAGATAGGCTGGGCCTCTGTTATCCTGACAGCCCAAAACACAAAAAGGTGTCCAAAGTTGAGGGCCCAACATATGTTCTACATGCCAACAACCCCCACCCAGGAGCCTCCATGCTTGTAGTACCTACAAGCCGTGTTGAACTTAGTGGCTCCATACACACAGGCAGATGAAATCATATCTCTGTTCCTATGTGCTCAGAAGCTGCAGGCTCGGACAATGCGGCACCCCCAGTCATTAACTTTCTGGCCAAAGAACTCCACCAATCAGAAGGGGGGTTACACCCCTTCCTGCACAGGACGCCTATGCTGGGCACTCATTAACTCCAAGGAGACTGGTGAGGAGTGCTGAGTGCCGGACACAGTTGGCATGAACCCGTTTTGTTGAAGGAACATGTTATCTGTGACCTTCCCGTCTATCTGTACCTGAAATTCAGCACATAAAACTGATTGGCTTTGCTGGCCAGGCCTGTGAATTATTAAGTTGGTTATTTGTGCCGCGCTCACGTGTGCTGCACAGGATGGGAATACCTTCTATAAACATGAAGAGCCTGTTTGTGCATGAAATGGAAGAGGGCAACGTTCACCATTACCGGGACTCAACCAGATCCAGATGTGTACTCAGACAAAGGGACTGGGGGGGGGGGAGGGGAGGAGGGGGGGGGGGCTGTGTGTCCGCAGGAAGGAGCATGGAGAGCGGAGTGACACCTCGTGGAGTTGTATGAGAAATAGAAGTCCAGGTCTGCTCTGCCAGCGCACAAGGGGGGTTGCGAGGATCACTTTGTGGCGCTTTTATGTGAAGCTTGTATCGGGTTCGAAGCCAATCCCTCCAATTTGTATGGGGAAAAAAAAAAAAAAAAGGATAAAAATAAAAAAAGAAGATGGAAAAAAGAAAAAGATGAATAAAAAAAAAAAAAGGATGAAAAAAATAAAAATAAAAAAAAAAGGATGAAAAAAAAAAAAAAAAGATAAAAAAAAATAAAAGAAAAAAAGATGAAAAAAAAAAGCACACACTGATCTCGAGATTACCAGAAATTGCGCATTCAATGTGCATTGTTGCACGCGCAGTGCTGCGTGTTTGATTTTTTTTTTTGTATGTGCATTCGTGGCGCATTTTTTTTCCGAAGCTTGCATTTCCGTTGAGGTCACCTGAGCGTAGTCTTTCTTCTTCTTCTGGTGCGCTCACCACTTGTGTGATGACAGACAGACATCGCATGCGATTCGCTCTGCAGATCACACGCGATGTCTGTGTGCGATGCGATTTCAGCCATGCAAACTGTATGGCTGAAAATCTCATCCGCACCAAAAATGGTGCAGGACCCTTTCTTTTTTGGGTCCACGCTGGAAATTGGACCGCTCGGGTGTTCACACCTCTGCGATCCGATTCCTGCACCAGTTCGCACTGCGATCCAATCTTGGGGGGTGTCACTAACTTTACATTGCCACTCCCCCCCCTCCAGCGGTTCACAGATCTCAGTGTGCGATTCAGGTGAGATGCGGGAACCAGCACTGAATCGCAGGGTTTCCCGCATTGCATCAGGTTTTTAATTGTGGTGCATTTGCAGTGCAAAAAAAAAAACCTTTTTTTTTTCCACTGCACTGCAAAAGTGTGAACTATGCCCATAGAAAAGGGGTCTCAAACTGGCGGCCCTCCAGCTGTTGAGAAACTACAAGTCCCATCACGCCTCTGCCTGTGGGAGTCATGCTTGTAACTGTCAACCTTGCAATGCTTCGTGGGACTTGTAGTTTTGCAACAGCTGGAGGGCCGCCAGTTTGAGACCCCTGCCATAGAATAACCTGGATCTTGGACTGTCTCTGCAGTCGGGAGTGCAGTCAAAAATGCACCCCATTGCAAACGGTGTGACTGGGCCCTAAGGGAGGCCCATAGATGACACTTGTTTTTTTTTCCTGCAACCACGGAATTTAAGATGTGACATGTTGGGTATCTATTTACTCGGTGCAATCTCGTCTTTTATATTTTACCAAAGAAGTTAGGTCGTTTATTGAATTTTTGTGCTCTAAAATTACATTTAGTTTATTTTGGGGGTTTTATGCAATCTTCAGGCCTAAAATGTTTTTTTAACCGCTTGCCGACCAGCCGCTATCGTTATACGGTGGCAGGTCGGCACTCCTGCGCAGATCGCCGTAGCTGTGGGAGCGTGCCCGTGGGTCGGGCGGACTCGATGTCCGCCGGTGACCCACGATCGCCTATTACAGAGGCAGAACGGGGGAAAATGCCTTTCAAAAACAAGGAGATTCCCCATTCTGACAGGTGACATGACACGGGTCTACTGTCCCCAGCGATCGGGAACAGTGATCTCTGTCATGTCCCTGGCAGCCCACCCCCCTACAGTTAGAACACACCCAGGGAACACATTTAACCCCTTGATTGCCCCCTAGCAGGCATGTACTGGCCATCAGGACTACCGGGAGATTCCCGGTGGGCCGATGGCTCAGTGGGCCAGTCTGGTGCAGTCCTGGAGCGGCTCCTCTGACAGTGAGTGATCGCGATTTCACTCCTGTCAGGAGGAGCAGCTTCCGTCATATGCTGGAGAGAGCATTAGGCGTTATGCTCCCTCCAGCCTGCAGGGGGAGATAGACAGCCGGCCGACTTTCCTTCCTCTCTCCCCTATCACTTGTTATCACAGGACTGGAGAGAGGAAAAAGAGAAGCTGCCTTCAGAGCTGTGAGTACATGTGGGAGGGGAACACTCTGATGTAAGGGGGCTGCTGATGGGACTCTGATGTAAGGAGGCTGGTCTGGATGAAGTCCAGGCCAAATTTCTATCCCAGTCCAGCCCTGCCCCCTAGTGTCCTAGTGTTAAACCCTTCCCTGCCAGTGACATCTATACAATAACTAGTGGCCATTTATAGCTCTGATATAAATGTAAATGGTCCCAAAAAAGCGTCAAAGTGTCCGCCGCAATCCCGCTAAAAATGTACGAGTATAAAAAATAAGAAAAAGCCATAAGTCTATCCCCTATTTTGTAGACGAGATAACTTGAGCAAACCAATCAATATATATAGAATATATATATCGACCTAAACTGATGAATACATTTTTATATATATATATATATATATATATATATATATATATATATATATATATATATATATATATTTATTTATATTTTTTAAATGTATTATAGCAAAAAGTAAAAAAATAAAATAAAATATATATATATATATATATATATATATATATATATATATATATATATATATATATATATATATAAAATTATTATTATTTTTTTTTTTTTTTATTGTCGCTCTTTGTTTATGGCGCAAAAAAAAGTGATCGGGAACAGGGATCTCTGTCATGTCCCTGGCAGCCCACCCCCTACAGTTAGAACACACCCAGGGAACACATTTAACCCCTTGATTGCCCCCTAGCAGGCATGTACTGGCCATCGGGACTACCGGGAGATTCCGGTGGGCCGATGGCTCAGTGGGCCAGTCTGGTGCAGTCCTGGAGCCGCTCCTCTAAATCTATCCCCTATTTTGCAGACAAGATAACTTTTGAGCAAACCAATCAATATACGCCTATTGCGAAAAACGCAGAGGTGATCAAATACCACCAAAAAAAAAGCTCTATTTGTGGGGAAAATAAGGACGTCAATTTTGTTTGGGTACAGCGTGGCACGACCGCACAATTGTCAGTGAAAGCGACGCAGTGCCGTGTCGCAAAAAACGGCCTGGTCATTAAAGTGGTTCTGCACCCATTTCATTTAGTAAATCTCTTTGCCTTCCAAATCAGGCAAAGAGTACTAAATGAAATGTTTTTTTTTTTTTTTTTTTTTTTTACTTACCTTGTAATTGAAGACTTCCGGTCTTCTCCCTCTGCGGCGGCGGGCGGGGTCTTGCGTCGATCGTCGTCACGCCGCACTGTCTCCTGGGATCTGGTGTCATTGATCCCAGGAGTCAGTGCGGGCATCTTCCGAAATCTCGCGAGATTTCGGCCACATCTTCCGAAATCTCCCGAGATTTCGGCCGCATCTGCCGAAATCTCGTGAGATCTCGGCAGATGAGCCGTTACTGCGCACGCGCGAGTAACGGCAGTGCATGCTGGGCCATCTAAAGTCCCTGTGGGTGTTTCACATGCCCACAGGCAAGATGGCCCCCAGCACTAAAGAAGAAGACGAGGAACTTCATCGGACGAAAACCGGCGGCGATCGAGATGGAAGATGGAACAGGTGAGTCCCCTAATAAAGGTAAGCACACTTTATATTACATCCTAAAAAAAAAATTTTTTTTTCAGAGTGCAGAACCGCTTTAAGGGGGCAAATCCTTCTGGGGCTAAAGTGGTTAAATGTATGCAGAAAAAATTGGCTCCGGCAGTAAAAGGGTTAACGCTGGAGTAATCCGTTGTTATCAAAAGAGGGAAAGTGCCACAAAGGTGGAGTAAATCTGGGTACACACCAGAAGAATGTCAGGAAAGGTTCCTGAGGAGCCTCGCTCAACATCCGTCAATTAAAAAAACAAAAACAAAGGATCCAGACTGAAAATTATTGACCGAAGAGCAATCGTACGCAGCCGATAAGGGTACAAAAAAAGTATAAAAACACAGAATTGGTAAAATACACCATAAAAGGATTGTACTGCTGTTCTGTCTGAGACAACATAATACATGGTTTACAATAGAAGAGTCCATCTGCAGAGTGTCTGAGGGGGTTTGTACTCACCGGACTGCGGAGCGTCTGCATGTTCCGGGGGTAATCCTTCTGGATATGCCACAGCTGGACCTGAAAATAATGGAGAGAAAATGATCGATTAAAGTCCATCTGGGGGGTTAAAATGTAAAATCAGATCTTCATTTCCAAATTATATTTCAATTACTTCTAACCGACTCCTATTAATCTTACTTTGTGAAGATGCCCACATAGTCTTCAATTCTGGTAGTCACCAAGCCCCGTGGGTTTGGCACTGCCATGTCACACATTTCACAAAGCCTGCCTTCTGAACTAGAGAGGAGCGGAGGAGGAGGAGTTTCAGGAGGCGGAGTCAGTACAGAAATTGCAGCTTTCGGGCAGCAAGGTATCATGGGATATGTAGTCCTTTACCATGTACATTCAATTTCTAAGGACTACATATCCCATGGTACATTGCTGGCTGAAATCTGCGATTGGCACAGAATAACCAAAATTGGAGAATAGAAGATTGGAAAAACGTTGCCTAGTCTGATGAGTCTGTATTTCAGCTCCGACATTCAGATGGTGGGGTCAGAATTTGGAGCATGGATCCATCCTGCCTGCCTTGCATCACCGGTTCAGGCTGGTGCTGGGGGGTGTAATGGTGTGGGGGATGGGGTATCACCGGTTCAGGCTGGTGGTGGGGGTGTAATGGTGTAGGGGATGGGGTATCACCGGTTCAGGCTGGTGCTGGGGGGTGTAATGGTGTGGGGGATGGGGTATCACCGGTTCAGGCTGGTGGTGGGGGTGTAATGGTGTGGGGGATGGGGTATCACCAGTTCAGGCTGGTGCTGGGGGGTGTAATGGTGTGGGGGATGGGGTATCACCGGTTCAGGCTGGTGCTGGGGGGTGTAATGGTGTATCACCGGTTCAGGCTGGGGGTGGGGGTGTAATGGTGTGGGGGATGGGGTATCACCGGTTCTGGCTGGTGATGGGGGGTGTAATGGTGTGGGGGATGGGGTATCACCGGTTCAGGCTGGGGGTGGGGGGGTGTAATGGTGTGGGGGATGGGGTATCACCGGTTCTGGCTGGTGATGGGGGTGTAATGGTGTGGGGGATGGGGTATCACCGGTTCAGGCTGGTGCTGGGGGGTGTAATGGTGTGGGGGATGGGGTATCACCGGTTCAGGCTGGGGGTGGGGGTGTAATGGTGTGGGGGATGGGGTATCACCGGTTCTGGCTGGTGATGGGGGTGTAATGGTGTGGGGGATGGGATATCACCGGTTCAGGCTGGTGGTGGTGTAATGGTGGGGGGGGGGGGGTTATTTTCTTGGCATACTTTGGGCCCCTTAGTACCCATTGATCATGGTTTATACACCACGGCCCCCCTGAGTATTGTTGCTGACCATGTCCATCCCTTTATGACTACAGTGTCCCCATCTTCTGATGGCTCCTTCCAGCAGGATAATGCACCAATCACAAAGCTCCAATCATCTCACCACTGGACAATGAGGTCACTGCACTCCAATGGCCTCCACACTCACCACATCTCCATCCAATAGAGAGCCTTTGGGATGTGGTGGAACGTGGAGATTGGATTAATGGATGTGCCGCGGACAAATCTGCAGCAACTGTGTGATGTTATGATGTCACTATGGAGGAAAATCTCTGAGGAACGTTTCCAACACCTTGTTGTATCTATGCCACCAAGAATGAAGGAAAAAAGGGGGTCCAACCCGCTAATAGCAAGGGGGACTGGTGTGTACATATATACTGTATATTTAGATAGGTATTTATATAAACAATGAGAAAAATGAAAAAATAAATAAAAAATAAATTAAAAAGAATTCTATATTTTTCTCATTTTTATTATTGTTTTATATGAGGTTCAGGGTGAGGGGTGCAGGCCAACCCAGTACCTCCATCACAAACCAGCCGAACCCATCCCCCCACTGTATGTCACAATTTAATGAACTGACCCCCTTGACCCTGTAGGCATGTAGTACAATACTGCCCCTCTAGGGGCTCCTATACCCTTGCTTTGATCTGAACGCAGATCGTTCTTCACAGCAGCGAGGAGGCGTTGTATTGCCACTCACTAGCGCGCCGCAACTGCATGGGAATCACCCCTATTCACTATGAACGGTTTCGCATGTATTGTTCTTATCACGATGTGACGGTAATGACAGGTACTCTTTACTGAGAGATCTGGGGGTTTGCTGGACCCCAGATCTCTCCTCTGCCCTTAAAAGCTTTGGATCATACCAAGATCAGTGTGATTCAATGCTTTTTTTTCAACCCAGTAATGGTTTCTTTACAACCGACAAAACCGCAAGTGACAAAATACTCGTCACTTCCTGCTTCTTAGACCATAGAGAGAGGAGGATCAAGGCCCTTCCAGACGCCGATCAGTTTTCTGGTCGGCCAGCAGGTTCCCAGGTGGGACGGGAGAGCCCGGGAATGTGCCGGGAATCGGGTCATCATCTCAGAAGTGCCCGGGAAGGTTCCAGGAAGGGGGCATCATCTCAGAAGAGCCCGGGAAGGTCCCAGGAAGGAGGCATCATCTCAGAAGAGCCCGGGAAGGTCCCAGGAAGGGGTCATCATCTCAGAAGAGCCCGGGAAGGTCCCAGGAAGGGGTCATCATCTCAGAAGAGCCCGGGAAGGTGACGGGAAGGGGTCATCATCTCAGAAGAGCCCGGGAAGGTGCCGGGAAGGGGTCATCATCTCAGAAGAGCCCGGGAAGGTGCCGGGAAGGGGTCATCATCTCAGAAGAGCCCGGGAAGGTGCCCGGAAGGGGGCATCATCTCACAAGAGCCAGGGAAGGGGCCGGGAAGGGGTCATCATCTCAGAAGAGCCCGGGAAGGGGGCATCATCTCAGAAGAGCCCGGGAAGGTCCCGGGAAGGGGGCATCATCTCAGAAGAGCCCGGGAAGGTCCTGGGAAGGGGGCATCATCTCAGTAGAGCCTGGGAAGGTCCCGGGAAGGGGGCATCATCTCAGTAGAGCCTGGGAAGGTCCCGGGAAGGGGGCATCATCTCAGTAGAGCCTGGGAAGGTGCCGGGAAGAGGTCATCATCCCGGTATAACTACTGAAAGTCCCATGACATACGGGTACGTTGTAGGGGAGCAAGTGGTTATACGCTGCTTCACTGACTGCTTCACTCTCGCCTCTCAAGAGTTAAAGCTCAAAGAAAATATATAACGATTTGCCCATAGTGTAGTATATTCCACCTTTTATTATTAAAAAGGAATGTTATAGCACTCACAGGTAAACAAAAGAATAATGGCTCTACAGGTGTACAGCTTCAGGACGGAACATCTCTCGGTCTTGACTGCTTGTGTACTCCTACTGGAGCCTGAATTCCCTGAGGACTTAGCTCCGCCCAGCGCGGTGACGTCGCAGCCCCGTGATGACGTTGCAGTCCCCGTGATGACGTCCCACTCCCCGTGATGATGCATTGCGCCCAATAGGACTCTCAAAGGGTAGGTGGGCTAGAGGAGGCACCATGCTTAAGAACGGTTTGCGCTCTGTGGGTGCTACACCTGCCAAAAGCAGCAGGGGGTATAATTCCTGCCAAAGCACTGTGGATGCGGCATGTGTACACCTCCACTCACTGCCTATGCAGCTAAAGAAGGAGTAGTTGGGGGAGGCAAAAATATGGCTTAACCGTAGTGTTTTAATGCCCCTCAATGGCTAGTGTGAATGAGACCTAAATGTTTTTTTTTACACATACAGCAATCATGCGATTAAAGAGGTGATGGAATCTCAGGCCATACAACGCCCACATTCACGCCATATTGGGTTCAGTTTTGAGATGGTAATGTACAGAGTTTTAAAGCCCGTCACGTTTTTAATAAACGTTCAATGCGATGATCTGGAAAAGTACAGAAAGCAGAAGCGAGAGATCTCAGATCTCCCATGAGCCTTCTACAGAGAGCTGTTGAAGTTTCCGGAGACTCGGAGGGAGGTTTCTGGAAACAGGAGGAAAGTTCTTTGTGACGTGAAATGGTGTTTTGATCTCCGGGACTTGGCTGTACATGTGCTGAGAAACCGGTTCAGTGGGAAGATGTATGGGGAGATCATATATCACCGTACTTCTCCTAATACAGGAAACCTACAGGAGGATTCCCACTTCACATACACTATATTACCAAAAGTATTGGGACACCTGCCTTTACACACACATGAGCTTTAATGAAATCCCAGTCTTAGTCCGTAGGGTTCAATAGTCACAGTCTCCACTATAATTCATCCCAAAAGGTGTACTATTGGGTTGAGCTCAAGACTCTGTGCAGTCAAGTTCCTCCACCCCAAACTCGCTCATCCATGTCTTTATGGACCTTGCTTTGTACACTGGTGGGCAGTCATGTTGGAACAGGAAGGGGCCGTCCCCAAACAGTTCCCACAAAGTTGGGGGCATGAAATTGTCCAAAATGTCTCGTAGGGGTGCAACGGATCGTCGCCGATCCGTGATCCGAACGGGTCACCCCGTTCGGATCGGCACACCCCACGATCCGCGGAGCGCTCCGCGGCCCCCGGCCTTAGGAAAGGCCGCGGCTTCGGCCTAGCTGCGGAGCGTCGGCGGCCATCTTGGTACACCTGGCAGCCTTAGGAAAGGCCGCGGCTTCGGCCTAGCTCCGGAGCGGCGGCCATCTTGGTACACCCGGCCACTGTTTACAATGTGATCGCTCCGTCAAATGACGGAGCGATCACTTGTAAACAAACTCTGCATTACCCAGCCAATACCCTGCATTACCCAGCCAATACCCTGCATTACCCAGCCAATACCCTGCATTACCCAGCCAATACCCTGCATTACCCAGAATATACTCTGCATTACCCAGAATATACTCTGCGATACTCTGCATTACCCAGAATATACTCTGCATTACCCAGCATATACTCTGCATTACCCAGCATATACTCTGCATTACCCAGCATATACTCTGCATTACCCAGCCAATACTCTGCGATACTCTGCATTACCCAGCCAATATTCTGCGATACTCTGCATTACCCAGCCAATACTCTGCGATACTCTGCGATACTCTGCATTACCCAGCCAATACTCTGCCAATACTCGGCGATACCCTGCCAATACTCGGCGATACCCTGCCAATACTCGGCGATACCCTGCCAATACTCAGACAATATTACAGTGGGGGAGAGGATGTGGATATTACAGTGGGGGAGATGACATGGATATTACAGTGGGGACTATATGGTGGCAGAATTTTCACAGGTTTTTGCAAATTCAATTATTTGCTGATCCGAAAAATGATCCGATCCGTGACTCTGATCCGAGGATCGATCCGATCCATGAGTTTTTTGATCCGTTGCACCCCTAATGTCTCGGTATGCTGACGCCTGAAGAGTTCCCTTCACTGGAACGAAGGGGCCAAACCCAACCCCTGAAAAACAACCCCCACACCATAATCCCCCCTCCCCCACACCATAATTCCCCTCTCCACCAAATGATTTGGACAAACCAAGGTCCATAAAGACATGGATGAGCGAGTTTGGGGTGGAGGAACGTGACTGGCCTGCACACAGTCCTGTCCTCAACCCGATAGAACACCTTTGGGATGAATTAGAGCGCAGACTGTGAGCCAGGCCTTCTCCTCCAACATCAGTGCCTGACCTCATAAATGCTCTTCTGGAAGAATGGTCAAACATTCCCTCCTAAACCTTGTGGACGGCCTTCCCAGAAGAGTTGAAGCTGTTATAGCTGCAAAGGGTGGAGCCAACTCAATATTGAACCCTACGGACTAAGACTGGGATGCCGTTAAAGGTCATGTGCGTGTAAAGGCAGGCGTCCCAATACTTCTAGTGTAATAATCTAGTGTAATGCTTCAAAATTTGCCAGGACTGCCCACTTCTGGCCTTGACCCCTCCACAAATAATGCACATTTGGTTAATACTGTAAAGCTGTGATCCAAGGACCAGCCATCAGGAAGACACTAAACCAAAATGCAGGACTTTTCCAGGGCAAGAAGCAAGATGGAGCAGGCACTGCACAGTTCTTCTTGTGTCTGCAGCCTCATGTTCCATGACCCCGTGCTGTGACACCTCCCTCTCTAGGTACCCCTTATTGGGCGGGTCCTCAGGATCAGGGAACACTGGTTCTGATTTTTACAATATGTTACAATATGATACTTGTCAGTAATGGTACTTTTTTTTCCCCATGTATGCCATTCCATATTTATATATTACATATACAAAACGTGTCTGTAGATTACAGAATATACGGTGGTACTTTTGTGGATAATACACAACCTTACCCATTTTCTGCCATGTTCGCTTGAATTGAAGTGATTTTCTAACAGCATTTTCTGGACGTTTCCTCAGCCTTTCCCCTCCCCCGCCTGTGCTGATCTCACTCCCCCTCCCCCTTGTCCGCTGCATTCCCTCACTGTTCTGGCACCGTGACCACCAGCATTCTGCTGCATTGTTTACCTACAGCCAAAGCATCTTCTACTTCCTGCTGCCTGCCTGTGTACAGTATATATACTTCTATAGGACCAGGAGACTAATCTGTCTCCTGACCCTACACAAGTCCCTGGGGTCCTATAGTGCATGCCTAGGAAGCAGGAGCCAGACCCATATTTCGTGACAGTGTGGTCTACACCCCATTTTTCACCAACGTGCCTGAAACTTTGCTACCACTGTGCATTTGGGCCAACCCAATACCTCCATCATAACCCATCCCAAGCCAACTCAGTACCTCCACCACAATTCATCCCAATCCAATTCTACCCCCCAGTCCAACCTAGTCCCTCCACCAGAACCCATCCTAATCCAATCCTACCCACCCCCCAGGTCAACCCAGTCCCTCCACCAGAACCCATCCTAATCCAATCCTACCCACCAGGTCAACCCAGTCCCTCCACCATAACCCATCCTAATCCAATCCTACCCCCCCCCCCCCCCCCAGTCCAACCTAGTCCCTCCACCAGAACCCATTCTAATCCAATCCTACCCCACCAGGTCAACCTAGTCCCTCCACCAGAAGCCACCTCACTACAATCCTACCCCACCAGGCCAACTCAAAACCACCACAATCCAATCACACCCCACCCCAGGCCAACCCAATACCTCCACCACAACCCATCCCATTCCAATCTGACCCCTTGAGGCCAACCCAATACCTCCACCACAACCCATCCTAATCCAATCCTACACTCCAGGCCAACCCAATAGCTCCACCACAACCCATCCTATTCCAATCCTACCTCTCCAGGCCAACCCAATACCTCCACCATAACCCATCTCAAACCAATCCTCAACCCCCCAAGCCAACCCAATACCTCCACTACAACCCATCCCAATCCAATCCTACCCCCCAGGCCAACCCAGTATCTCCACCACAACCCATCCCAATCCAATCCTACCCCCCAGGCCAACCCAGTGTACCTACAATCTGATCTGATAAAAACAAAACAGAAGGGAAATCTGTTCCCCCTCTGTCGGGGCGGATGAGATCAGAGGGCAGTAGGGTGTAAACAGTCAGCTGGTCTATTTTTATTCAACCGCCCATAGATTAGAGCAGGCTGTGACCTGTCATCCACCTCTTCCGCTCAGTGGTGGCTCAGTGCACAGATCCCCCGCTGAGCATGCGGATTCCGCCCCGAGTAAAAGGGGCCTTGAGCAACCCATAGATTATTCATTTTTTTTCTTTCAACCACAAAAAACTGACTTGATTCCCCCATCCACACATTCGAGATGGATAGAGAACTCCTGCTGCCACTGTAAAAAACACACACGGGAGAGTACAGACGCCTAGCGCATTACCACGATAACCATTTATTAAAATATCATATACAATCTCATACTCACAATCATGAATATTAAAAAAAAAGGCATATCGAACAACAACTCCAGCAGTAGGCGACGTCTTCTACTCCAATGCCACACGGTTGGAGAGGCTTACACATTTCAGGGGACAGGTCCCCTTTCTCAGAGCTGTTTCAACCACATGCTGGACCACAGCTTAAATGTTCCCATATCAGAAGCACCCCTTCCCTTTAAACAAACAAATGGTCAGGGCCATCAATGGCCTAACAAGACTGTCCAATGACCAGTGCTTTCTAAATAATAAATCAATAGACATCAACATCATAGACCCCCTGCACTGTGAGCCCCCCAATGAAAAGGATGCATAATCCTCGCCATATACGCCTGTCCTTCGTGTCCTTACTGAAGACTCCGGCAGCTGCAAGTGACCCCCAAGGGCTATTTCTTTTCTTTTTTTTATTTTGTAAAGGACTGGAGAATATATCTTGGTGATGGACGGATAAAATGGATAAATTAAATGGTTAAACGTTTTCCATACCGCTTACTTAGTTCCAGGGCCAACATCACTTATGTCTTGCTGGACACTCCGAAAAAGGCTCCGATACGGTGCAAATTAATCGTTGCTAAATGATCTTATTGGAAGTATATGAAATGTTTTTGCTATCGGCAAACTGACCAACAACAACGCAGCAGGAATGTGCTACTTAATCAAAAGGTAATGCGCTGCTGATGGCAACCCCCCAACCCCCCCCCTCCGCCTAGAAGTACGGATGTTATTCTGAACCCCACACACCACAAGCTCCAATAATAAGCAGCATAGTTATAATCTGCTGGTGCCATTATCCTGTTGTCATGGAAACAGATCTGTTCTCTCTCCGCTACAGCGTAGCCGTTCAGATACCTCTTCAAAACTGCAATGAACCCGATGCCGGGGGTTCAGCTTCCATAAAGGAACCCGTCGCCCTGCCACTGGTGATGAACGGCATGTTCTAGCGTGCCCTCGTCCGTTCGTCCAGCTTGTGGTACCACCAAAAGATGTTCTGTGCCGGATAGAATCGCGAATAAGTAAAAGCCGTATTTCGTTTTTGACAATTACCTATACTTGAATTCTGGCCTTCTTGAAGGTGCCTTCTTGATGACACCCTTGGATGGTACCAGTAGCACCAGGGGGCTCTTCCATGGCCATCAGACACCACCAATTGTGGCAAGCATGGACGCAGGAAATTTAATGGGGTTCAACTATGAGGACAAGGACCTCACTGGGCTGCCAGTTGGTCAGCAGAAAGAACGCAGTGGTGGTCAGATTGCCACCTAAAAGACAGTTTTATAGATATTTGGTGTCCTGCTACTGGCTTTGCCAAGTGATGTTGGCCCTGGAACTATGAAGGCACCATCAAATGGTGGTCCATCAGCCACAGTTCCAGGAACCCCTAGCAACCTCTGGTGGAACCCCAGGGTTTCACCGAACCCTGGTTGAGAATGGCTGCTCTATTAGGTCTGCAGTCTCGTCCCGTAAGTGATGTCAGGGGTTACATTTGAGGCCCTCTTTAGCTCATAAGTGGAGAACCACTGATTTAGTGCAATGGAACATGGAAGAGAGCTTTGAGTGTATCAGATTTTCTACATAGCTAATCACTACAGGAGACGAGTACCCAGAAACCAAAAATCCCAATCACAAATGATCGGTTTCATTCCGACAACAGATAAAATACATTCTGGAGAATGGTGACTTAGTCATCAGGAGGCAGTCAGTATGGTAACTGCTGGTGTTCTTGATTATATAGCGCCAACAGTTTACGCAGCACGTTACAAAATAAAAGGGAGACAATACAGTTACAATACAACAAAATACAAGAGGATTAAGAGGGCCCTGCTCAGAAGAGCTTACAATCTAATAGCGTGAGGCAGGTGGTACAAAAGTTTGTAACTGAGGGGGAACGAGCTGATGGAAGTGGTAAAAGATTAGTTGGAGGTGTGATAGGCTTCCTTGAAGAGATGAATTTTCAGGGATTGCCTGAAGGTAGCTAGAGTAGGAGATAGTCCGAGAGGTTGAGGTAGAGAGTTCCAGAGGATGGGAGAAGCTCCTCAGAGATGAGCATGGGAGGAGGAAACAAGGGAGCTTGAGAGTAGGAGGTCTTAAGAGGAGCCGAGAGGACGGTTTGGGTGGTATTTGGAGACAAGATTGGTGATGTAGCTCGGGGCAGAGTTGTGGATGGTTTTGTATGTTGTGGTTAGTATTTTGAATTTAATTCGCTGGGCGATCGGGAGCCAGTGTAGGGATTGGCAGAGAGGGGTGGCAGACACTGAGCGGTTGGTAAGGTAGAGGAGTCTGGCAGCAGCATCAGAAGTTATGGACTGAAGAGAAGATGGCCTATGGGGAGGCAGGCCAATGAGAAGGGAGTCGCAATAGTCAATTGCACAACCCATCCCATTCCAATCCTACCCCCCAGGCCAACCCAGTATCTCCACCACAACCCATCCCATTCCAATCCTACCCCCCAGGCCAACCCAGTATCTCCACCACAACCCATCCCATTCCAATCCTACCCCCGAGGCCAACCCAGTATCTCCACCACAACCCATTCCAATCCTACCCCCCAGGCCAACCCAGTATCTCCACCACAACCCATCCCATTCCAATCCTACCCCCCAGGCCAACCCAGTATCTCCACCACAACCCATCCCAATCCAATCCGAGAGATAACAAGGGAGTGAATGAGTATCTTGGTGGCTTCATTTGTTAAAAAGGGGCACATTTTAGAGATGTTACAGAGGTGAAGTCTACAAGCTTTTCGACAGGGATTGGATTTGGGGCTGGAAGGACAGTTCAGAGTCTATGAATACACCTAGTACCCTGGCATGAGGGGATGGACTGATGGTCGCATTATTGATTTTGATAGAAAAGTCATGGAGGAGGGGCACGGGCGGGAATATTACCAGCTCGGTTTTATAGATTTGGTTTAAGGAAGTGGTGTGACATCAATGCCGATATGTCAATTAGTTATGCGAGAGGACACTGAAGGAGTGGAGGTGAGGCGCAGACACATTTTGGTGTCATCAGCATATAGATGGTATTGGAAGCCGTGGGCGGTTATCAAGTGACCAAGGGAGGAGGTGTAGATAGAGAAGGTTAACCTGCATGCTATGTGCCGGCGGCAAAAATTATCCAGCATGTCACAGTTGGTGGGTGGCAAGCGAATGGAGAAGTGCACGTGGTTACGATGTGTCTATTTGCCAATGATTGGGTTAAAACGATTGGTGAGTGGGTGTCAAGTCGCCCCCTCACTGCCTGTCAATCGTGGACATGGGTCTAAACCTAGCCTTAGGGGGTAGAGTGCAGTGTAATTGGTTCCCTACACTCTGTAAAATAGTGTGGCCAAAGTGAGTTACCGTAAATAAAATAAGAGAAGCTGGTAAGTCTAGAGAGGTGACGGTGTTATTTGAGTGGATTCATGGAAGGAGGGTTCCCGGGCCAGCCTAGACACTTCTCTACTACAGTTACAAGTCAACAGCTAGCAGCTGTGCTTGTTCGGGGAGGGAAGAGGTTAATCTGCAGGGTCCCCTTCCCCCATAGTCCAAACACTGGGCACCTATGGACATGTCCTACGCTGTCCCTGCTGAATGTTGCAGAGCTGTGACATCAGTTCCTCTCGTCTGTTCTGTTTACATGGCCTCTCATACTGTATGTGAGCACCAAAAAGGACATTCCTGGAAACTGCCCTGTGGCCTCCGAACACGGCAGACGTGCCTATCTCTGTAAATTTACAGAGACTTTTCGGGTAAACAACATTGTTGTGTAATGATGTTTCAACAGAAGCAGACATGTGACTCACATTTTTATGATGCTCTTTATACTTTTATGATAGGATTTGGTTGAAGGACTTGTCTTCTTGGGTCCCAAGATCATCTCCCTAGAAGCCTTGATTTCCATTACTTTGTATTAATGATGGCCAAGAAGCCTGAAACAGCTGTATGCAGTATGAAATAAATGGCTCTATAGCCGCCATTCTCAACAAGGGATTTGTGGAGCCCTAGGGTTCCTCCAGAGGTTGGTAGGAGTTCCTTGACCTCCCATTTGATGGTGCCTGCAAAATTCCAGGACCAATGCCACTGGGCAAAGCCAGCAACATTTTCACCACCACCGTGAGGGTTACATTCTTCCCACTGATCACCAATGTAAGGGACATTCTTCCCACTGATCACCAATGTCAGGGACATTCTTCTCACTGATCACCAATGTCAGGAACATTCTTCTCACTGATCACCAATGTAAGGAACATTCTTCTCACTGATCACCAATGTAAGGAACATTCTTCTCACTGATCACCAATGTAAGGAACATTCTTCTCACTGATCACCAATGTAAGGAACATTCTTCTCACTGATCACCAATGTAAGGGACATTCTTCTCACTGATCACCAATGTAAGGGACATTCTTCCCACTGATCACCAATGTAAGGACATTCTTCTCACTGATCACCAATGTAAGGAACATTCTTCTCACTGATCACCAATGTAAGGAACATTCTTCCCACTGATCACCAATGTAAGGAACATTCTTCCCACTGATCACCAATGTAAGGAACATTCTTCCCACTGATCACCAATGTAAGGGACATTCTTCCCACTGATCACCAATGTAAGGAGCATTCTTCCCACTGATCACCAATGTAAGGAGCATTCTTCCCACTGATCACCAATGTAAGGAACATTCTTCTCACTGATCACCAATGTAAGGAGCATTCTTCCCACTGATCACCAATGTAAGGAACATTCTTCTCACTGATCGCCAATGTAAGGAACATTCTTCTCACTGATCGCCAATGTAAGGAACATTCTTTTCACTGATCGCCAATGTAAGGAACATTCTTCCCACTGATCGCCAATGTAAGGAACATTCTTCCCACTGATCACCAATGTAAGGAACATTCTTCCCACTGATCACCAATGTAAGGGACATTCTTCTCACTGATCACCAATGTAAGGAACATTCTTCTCACTGATCACCAATGTAAGGAACATTCTTCTCACTGATCACCAATGTAAGGAACATTCTTCCCACTGATCACCAATGTAAGGAACATTCTTCTCACTGATCACCAATGTAAGGAACATTCTTCTCACTGATCACCAATGTAAGGAACATTCTTCTCACTGATCACCAATGTAAGGAACATTCTTCTCACTGATCACCAATGTAAGGAACATTCTTCTCACTGATCACCAATGTAAGGAACATTCTTCTCACTGATCTCCAATGTAAGGAACATTCTTTTCACTGATCTCCAATGTAAGGAACATTCTTCTCACTGATCACCAAAGTAAGTAGCATTCTTCCTACCGACCACCTCTTTCTACTGACCACCACTGTAAGGGCTCCATTCTTCCCACTGATCACCAATGTAAGGAGCATTGAAATAATTCTCTTATTTTTGGCATATATGTGATAGAATGATACATGTGAATACCTTCCATTTTAGGAAGACTTTACGGATTTGATTAGAGTGCCCTTTGATTCCTTTAGTCCAGGGGTCTCCCAACTTTCTAAACATAGGGAACGTTTACTGTCCTTCAGACTTTAGGGGGCCCAGACTATGACCAGTGGTAACAGAAAATGCCCCGGCATCAGTGGGCATAAATAAAGCCCCGTCATTGGTTTGAATAGAAGAAACAGTACCCCATCGATGGTGTCAGTCAGTGGAATAGTGCCCCATCAATGGTGTCAGTGGGAGGAATAGTGCCCCACCAATGGTGTCAGTGGGAGGAATAGTGCCCCATCGATGGTGTCAGTGGAAGGAATAGTGCCCCATTGAGGGTGTCAGTGGGAAGAATAGTGCCCCATGATGGTGTCAGAGGGAGGAATAGTGCCCCATCTATGGTCAGTGGGAGGAATAGTGGCCCAAGAGCCAGATAAAGGCAAGCCAAGGTCTACATTCGGTCCCCGGGCCGCAGTTTGGAGCCCCTTGCTTTAGTCTCCTCTCACGATAACTTGTATGGTTATACTTTTCCCTCTAGACCCAAGTAAGCAGCTTCTCTCACAGTGGTTCATGTAATGAATCCCACACAGTCTACCTAGGGAGAGCCCTTATTACAATATGTTCTGAATATAGAGAGAAAGACTAATGACGATGTTTAGTGTCTCGATTTGCACCAGGTTGAGTGTGTCAGTATTTTGCGGTGAAGAAAACATCAGGCGTATTAGCAGGCCCATATACACAAGGCGAAGCAGAGCCTTTCCCGGGAAGGAACAATGTGCATGGCAGACAAAGGACACACTGTTATAGGATCTCAGGGGGAAAGGCACACTGTCATTTTCCAAGAATGCAGGGAGCCAGGTTGCCATGGCAAATGCGACGTCATTCGGTGCCCGAGATATGACACCCTCAGCGCCGGCTGCCTGGAAGTTTAGTGCAGGAAATATTTATTTGTTTTGTGAAGAAATTGCATGTGCTTCTGTTAGAGGACACACAGTGTTACATGTAATAAAGAAGGAAAGATCCAGGATTATGGAAAAATGTGGTGTGACCATGCAATTCCAGCCATCTCTCTCTTCCTCACCTCCCCCACCTCACACCTCCCCCATACTGTTGTCTCTACAGGACGGATTGCAGACATGAAAATACCTCTTTGTTAACTGCACAGACCAGGCCAAAAGTTGGCATTGCGGGAGGCAATAAAGGGTTCTGGGACTTTGTGCGAGGAGGGGAATTACACACTTTTTAGGCTGTATATATTTCTACATCCTGTGCCAGTGTGGCATTTGGACCACATGCATGTCATGCTAGCCCTGGTGGGGGCCAGAAGGAGCCATGTTGATCAACAAGGCCACAATGTTAGTCAACAAGCCCTGGTGGGGACCAGAAGGAGCCATGTTAGTCAACAAGGCCACAGTGTTAGTCAACAAGCCTTGGTGGGGGCCAGAAGGAGCCATGTTTGTCAACAAGGCCACAATGTTAGTCAACAAGCCCTGGTGGGGACCAGAAGGAGCCATGTTAGTCAACAAGGCCACAATGTTAGTCAACAAGCCCTGGTGGGGACCAGAAGGAGCCATGTTAGTCAACAAGGCCACAATGTTAGTCAACAAGCCTTGGTGGGGACCAGAAGGAGCCATGTTAGTCAACAAGGCCACAATGTTAGTCAACAAGCCTTGGTGGGGACCAGAAGGAGCCATGTTAGTCAACAAGGCCACAGTGTTAGTCAACAAGCCCTGGTGGGGACCAGAAGGAGCTATGTTAGTCAACAAGACCACAATGTTAGTCAACAAGCCCTGGTGGGGACCAGAAGGAGCCATATTGGTCAACAAGGCCACAGTGTTGTTGTTAGGTGCTCTTCTATGGGTGCTTTCACATGGGCATCCATGAACAGATCCCCCACCGAAGCAGATCTGAAGGGGCAAAAGTCACTTTTGTGACATCTATGCCTGTTCATTTTTCGCGTTGACCGCGGATGTTGGCGAACCCGTAATGGCTCTATGGGTGGTCGCTTATAAGCAGACTTAATTCTCCCTTGCAGTACTAGGGTAATCAGTTCAAATCCCAACCATGCCACTACCTACATGGAGTTTGCATGTTCTGCATGCGCTTTTTTTTTTTTTTATGACTGCTCCGATTTCTTCCAACGCTAAACTGGTCTGTCACAGGGGGGGGGGGGGGGGGGGGGTCTGGCTCAGAGACCGGTAGCTTTAGCAGTAGAGAGGCCCCCACCAACCTAATTTTTCACTGATGAAGTCGAGTAATAGCTTGCTCCCACTAGTGGTTGGGAAGGCAGTAAAACCCCACAGTTAAGCCACGGTTTTACTGCACCACCCAACAGGTCCCCCTTTAGCTGCAGAAGCAGCAGCCAGAAATGTACACATGCTGTGGCAGCGGCGGCGGCTTTGCCTAGCCCCCCAGCCGTGGCAGGAATTATCCCTCCTTTTCTAAGCGGGTGCCCGCTGATCGCGACCTATTCAAGTGAATGGGGCCACTTTACAAGCGTTCCCCTAAACACGTGCAACGCACGTGGTTTCAGGGTGCTAGTGCGGGGTTCAAGGGGTTAAAGTATAAGTTCACCTTTTGTAACATGTTACACCCAAAATCAGGGCGTTACATGTAACAAATCCACGCCCCCCCCCAAACACGTGCAATGCATGCGGTTGCGGGGTCTCAGGGGTTAAAGGATAAGTTCACCTTTTGTAACAGGTTACACCCATATTCAGGGTGTAACCTGTTACAAATCCACTGGCCTCTATATACGCCCCCCCCTCCCCTCCCCCCAGCTCTATGTCACAATCTGCAAAGAACCTGGCCATGTGGGGCCCCGCCCGCCTGCGTCATCCATTCAGTGTTCTTTTGACTGCTGTGGTAGTTCATTGACGCTTCCTCGTCGCGTGTGACTACCTGGCCGTACAGCCAGACAGCTTACACACAGACTCTGCAGAAGTCCTGTATTGCACCCATGATCTGCTGATCGTGGGAGCAATGCTTTCCAGGCTCGCAATAAAAACAAAAATAATGAAATGCACATTTTTACCTGCATGAATATGTGCATTTATAATTTTATATAATCTGATCCTTTAAAGCAAGCGGTGGGGAGGCAATACGACCGCTCCTCAACGACTGTCCCGGTCTGTGAAGGATAAGCAGAAGATGGTCTCCTCCAATCAACATGTTCTTTGTTAGCCCATAGCCGATTGGCTTTTTGTGAAGCTTCCGCCTCTTCCATGCTGAGCTCTGCTGTACAGGGACTATAAACCAGGTCACATCCGGATACTTACACCGTTTGTATTTAACAATAAATACATTGAATGGTGTATTCCTGATGACAGAGCTGGGCTGGTGTGTGCGTTTTATTCTGCCTGGAGATCAGCTTTAAAAAAAAAAAAAAATCCGGCTCTGAGATCAAAGTGGCATCTGAAACCCCCAATTCACAAATAGCTGGACCCAGCGTGCTATTTACAGGATCCTCTGTGGGAACCGATGCCTGCTTTCCTCATTAGCACACACCAGTCAATACCTTGTGTCTCTTTGATGACATTTTTTTTTTTTTCTTTTAGGAGTGGAAAATAAAAACTGCCCATTTGTTAGCAGAAGCCTGAAATCCCCAGATGTGCCGGCTGGTCAACAGATAAGACAAGCACACAATAAATTCTGACACTGCACGGCTCTGCCAAGATTCTTCCACAGCTCCATTTCGAGGACACTGCTTTAGGAAGTCAACAAAATGGCGTCTGAGGAACAGAACTCTCCCTGAAATTAAAAAAAATATATAAAATGAAGCCGGCTGACGTGGTTCTAGCGCCACTGCGGATATTTTCTGAATTAAAAGCATTCACTTTGTTCCGAATGGTAAAAAGGTTTTAAAGGTTTGTTGTTCTGTTAAATGCTGCAAGATGGCAATAAAGAAAAATGAAAATCAATGATAAACATTACAGGGCGCGGCCTAATGTACACAAATGTTCTTGCAAGATGAACTGTCTGGAGAAACCAACCTTTCTTGGATAAGACTCCATAAAGACAGAAAATAGTCCAGTGTCCGGCGCTTCGGCACCCTCATTTCTAGCTGAACTTGCACTTTTTACCCCAAGCCGTCCTCATCCTCTGTCACCCAGGCTCAGAGTAGTTTGCCTTCCAATGCAGCTGCCAAAGCGGCCTATTCCACCGGCTGCTTGCCCACAGTCACTCCTTCCATAGCCCCACCATCATGCACGGAGGAGTCCCCATAAATATTCGACCACAGTGTCAGGTACATGCTGCTGGAGGATGCGCAGCGATTTGAAGGCTCTGATGTTGGTTCCCAGGTTGGGGAAGGGAGTAACGTGAGCCTAGAGAGAGGGGGTGCCCAAGAAGGACAAGAAACTGGCAGTCATGTTCCCCCATCTGCAGCATACTGCCAAGTTTGCTCCAGTGATGAGGAGGGAGGGGATGATGAGGTCACCGACTCTACTTGGGTGTCTGACAGAAGAGAGAAGGAGGAGGAGGAGGAAGAGGAGGCACAACTCCAATGAGGCAGGATGTCCTCTAGGGGGGCAGTTTAAGGGCAGCCACCCTATTGCATCACACTGCAGAGCTCTGCAGGTGCAGGGCACTTCTGACTCCCCACGACTTTGAAAAGTTCCTTGGTGTGGGCCTTTTTCGACATGTGTGCAGCAGATTGCACCATTGCTGTTTGCAACCTATGTCCGAAGCGGATCAAGTGTGGCCAGAACAGAAGCCGCTTGGGCACCACATGCTTGACCAGACATATGACGACCTCCCATGCAGTCCGTTGGCAACAGCACTTGAAAGACCCACATCAAAGAAAAAGGCGGTCTCTCCGCGCTCCTCATCTGGGACCACCATCTCCAACCCCACTTTACCTTCAGTCCTCTCAAAAACCTGCACTGAGAGGAATTTGGTGGTGCAGCGGTTCTTGAGCAGGTACTCAGGCTTGTGGGATCTCTAGAAAGGCAGGCCAGAAAAGTCTGCGGTCATTTCCCCCGGTCATACAATGCCAGTGCTCGGCTGGCTTCCAACAATAGTTTTGGTTTAGGGCACCACCACCGCCTAAGGCCCAAAGGGAATGCAACCTGCCCACCAACCGCCTCATTTGTGACATGCCCACCAGGTGGAATTCAACGTTGGCAATGCTGCAGCGGCTGCACACGCAGCAGAGGGCCATCAATGAGTACCTGTGCGAGTATGGCACCAGGACATGGTCAGGGGCGCTTGGCTTCTTTTCGCCATGCCAGTGGCTACTGATCAAGGATGCATGCACTGTCCTGTCACCATTTGAGGAGGCCACAAGGATGGTGAACAGTGACAATGCATACATCAGTGACACTGTGCCTCTTGTCTTCCTGTTGGAGCACACGCTTCGTGGAATAATGGACAGGGCACTTTAGGCAGAACAGTGGGAGGAAGACTTCCTTACCTCTCAAGGCCGCTTTTATCCAGATGGTATTCCTGTGGGCCCGCCAAATACACAGGAAGAAGAGGAGGAGGATTGTGTCAGCATGGACGTGGACGATAACACTCAGCAGCAGTCTTCAAGGGATGGTTTTCAGTCCCCAGAAACCCAAGGAGTTGTACGTGGCTGGGAGGAGGTTGTTACGGATCATGTGATCCTTAGTGACCCAGAGGACTCGGAATCGAATGCCTCTGCAAACTTACGCTGCATGGCCTCCCTGATTCTGCAAAGCCTGCGAAAGGACCCTAGGATTCATGGTATCAAGAAGAGGGATCATTACTGTCTGGAAACCCTTCCTGATCCACGTTACAAAGGTAAGGTTGCAGAACTCATTCTGCCTTTGCAGAGGGGAGCAGAGGAGGAAATATCTTCAGGAGGCCTTGAAGAAAGGTTTGTGCAATGCATTTCCAGACCCTGGGAGGTTACAATTTCCTGGTGCTGGACAACATGTTGCTGAGTAATCGTCCAGTCAGAGGAAGAGCGGTGGAGAAGGTGGCCGGCTGACCAATGCCTTTAAACAATTTTTCAGTCCTTAGCGCCAAGGTCTGATCGGTTCAAGCAACCATCGCCAGCGTCTGCATTACATGGTGCTGGAATATCTAGGGGCAAGAGCAGACTTGGAGGCCTTTCCAACAGACCATCCACTGGGTTACTGGGTCTTGAGGATGGACCACTGGCCAGAACTTGCTCAATATGCAATTGAGCTACCGGCCTGTCCTGCATCCAGCATGCTTTCTGAACGCACATTCAGTGCTAGAGGGTTTGTAACGAATCATAGAGTGCGCCTGTCCACAGACTCCGTTGATAGGCTCACATTCATAAAAATGAATCAGTCTTGGATCAGCAGCTATCAAGCACCTGATGCTGATGTAACTGATTGAATTTTCTATGAATGTGGGATCCCTTGAAGGCTGCCTATGCTTAGTGACTATACTATTCCTCCTTAATCTTGATGATGCTAGCTTCCAACAATATTTTTGGTTTAGGGCACAACTACCGCTTAAGGCCCAATTTTTCTGCTCGTTTAACAGGGGCATGCAACTTGCATATAAGCCTTTAAAATTAGCAATTTAGATTGTTCACGTTCGCGTCCCATAGACTTTAGCGGTGTTTGAACAATTTTTTGCCAGTTCGCAAGTTCTGGTGCGAACCAAACCGGAGGGGGGGGGGGGGGGTGTTCGGCTCATCCCTACTACTGACGTTCTTTAGCCCTTTCTGATTGCACTCACAACTGGGATACCAAGCCCTCCAACATGGCCCCCATAAAAGGTAGAAAATTATCCACTACTGACCTCCTCTCTACTTTTCAAAATGCACTTACATTCAGGATGCCATACTCTCCAACATGACCTTCCATATGGTGAACAAAAAAACACCACTACTGACCTTCTCTCTACCTTTATGATTGCACTCCCCACCAGGATATCACACCCTCCAACAACCCACCACAAGGTAGAAAATACTCTACTAGTGACTTTCTCTATCCTTTTCTGATTGCACTCACTGCTCTTCACCTTATCCATCTCTTTCTGAATACACTCACCAACAGAATTTCGCATGATCAAATGGCCTTCCATAAAAGGTAGAGTGTACTCTTTACCTTCTAACTTTCTCCTTACACCCACCACTGGGATATCACGCCACCAACATGTCAATCCATAAAGGTAGAAAATACTCTACTCCTGACCTTCTCTATATCTTTCTGATTACATTAACCACCAGGATATCACAACCTCCAACATGACCCTCCATAAAAAGGTAGAAATACTTTATTCCTGACTTTCTCTATACCTTTCTGATTGCACACACCACTGCCATATCATACCCTCCAACATGACCCTCCACATCATAGAAAATATCTGCTCCTGGTCTTCTCTCGTACCTTTCTGATAGCATGAACTTGGGCTTTGTCAATTAATTCATATGAAGTGTTAGGTAAGTTTAACTACATGGGGAAATTCATGAAGGCTTGGCCTCATTTGTGTACTCATTGGTCCACAGCATTAATGACATTGTATACCTAAAATTTATTCAGTATAGTGGGTACCTCCAGGTGCTTGCATGTCTGCTGCAATCCCCTGTAGAGTATCCAGAGAAGCCTTAAATCCACTCAAAAAACTCTGACATTACAACCAAATTCCATGGTGGCTGACCCTGGTTATCCCCCTCCGACCTCAAAAGCCATACTATTGAGGCCACACATTACAGCGATGAGCCAATAGTACTACTTACGGGGCTGAAGGGCCGGTGTCAAAGCTGGCGACCAGAGATTGGTTCATATTTGCGTATCAGGGCATCCCATAGTAATATAAAAAGGGCTCAGAGTAGTAAAGAAAGCTCTCTGCAAGCAAAAGCGCAAACTGATGGTTTACAATGGCCACCATGAGCTTTTAGCCTTTCCGATTCCAACCACCATAATCTAGTGCAGCTTTAAATCCAGTAGCTTGTTCTTGCCAAAAAAATTGGAGAGCCGAGAGGCCCACTACACTCTGCAGACTGAGATTAATACATTCTTGGTGCATTAGTAAGCTTCGGGAACACACAGGACAGCACATGTGCAGGGGAAAGGCACGCAATTACACGTCTTTATTTAGCCTTCTGAATGCTTCATGTGGTAACACACAGGAAGACACAGCTGTAAAAGCCCATGCAAACCCTCATTGGCTGCACATCATACAGCCGAAAACAAATGGGGCAAAAAAAAAATTCCTTCTCAACCCTACCAAATCTAGGATTCCAACCTTGCATTGCAATTCTGTGTTTTGGAGTTGAAATACGTGAAGGTGGGATATCAGTATGAACCAAATGTAGGCACCTGATTTCGGGCACACAGAGATGTGGTCCTCCACCAACCTTGTGGATGGGATCATCATCTTTTCACGGGTAATTTTCATGAACAGACTGAGTTTTAGAGATAATAGAATAGCAATCAAAATAAACCTTCCATGAGGAGAATATGGAGGCTTCAGTTGGCAACATGTCAGAAAGCAAAACAATGAGTCTTCATAGTCAACAGTGGTGGCCTCTATGCTTCTCCAAAGGCCTCTTAGGCCTAAAAGTGGAGCTGAAGGAAAAAAGGGTTGCCCTGTACTCCTATGCATGGATGAAGCATTACACAGGCGGTACTTTCACACACGGCGCCTAGCGTTACTCGAGCCATCAGTATTTTGACCCGTAAATTCTTTACAGGAAAGCTTTACTCTGATGTTTAGGCCTTAAGCCAGAGGTCAGTAACCAACCTGCATAAAATATTATGACTGTCCAAGACTCAACGGTCTCTCGTAAATGGAAAATTTCTTCTGAATGGCACACCAAGAAGGCAGCCGTTAACTCCAAAGGCCACGGCAGAAGTGAAGGTTAACTTTAACTTATGTAGAACACCCAAGCTACTACATTTCTGTGTTCCAGTGTATATGCTTCTTATGCCGCTAGACCCATCCATGAGAAACTTTGCAGTTTAAATAAGGGTTTTAAAAAAGGTCCCTGCTACTTGTTCAGCACCCAAACCTTATATTTTCCAAGCATGGGCTGGTAACCCATCATGGTAGACAGATGTTTAGGAGACCATCATTGCACCCATGCAGTTCCCATATGATCCTTCCAATGTCATAGTTGGCAAATGCCTACAGAAACCAGAGTTTGTTCACCATGGATGGCCAAATCTCTTCCGGGTCAGGCTGCCCACCCCCGGCTGAGGTGGTTGAGTCTCATAGGGTTTATTCCGCACATGTATGGGCAGCCTGAGTGGAATGGCCCAACCTTTACATGTATTGTAGATGGTTGGCAAATGCCTACAGAGAGCAGAGTTTGTTCACCATGGATGGCCAATTCTCTTCCAGGTTAAGTTGCCCATCCCCAGAGGTGGAGTCTCAGAGGGCTCAACCCGCGCATGTATGGGCAACCTGAGTGGAGCGGCTTGACCTTCACATGCATGAGTATGCTGTGTTATATAAAACCTCTAAGAGAGCTAATATGAAACAAGTATGCAGTATTTCACAGCTCTGAATTATGCCAGTTCCAGGTACTGAAATCTTGGGATAGGAATGACTGCCAAATGCTTTCTTTTAAGAAAGTCAGTAATGGCAGCCTGCATGCTCTCTCAATGCAGGATTCTTATAAATCAGGGGGCTCCAAATTTTCTAGGCAGGGGGCCAGTTTACAATCTTTTAGACTTTGGGGGGGGGGCAAGCTGTGACCAGTGGAAACAGAAAATGCCCCAGCATCAGTGGGCATAAACAATGCCCCATCATTGGCTTGAATGGAAGGAATAGTGCCCCGTTGATGGCGACAGTGGGAGGAATAGTGCCCCGTTGATGGCGACAGTGGGAGGAATAGTGCCCCGTTGATGGCGACAGTGGGAGGAATAGTGCCCCGTTGATGGCGACAGTGGGAGGAATAGTGCCCCGTTGATGGCGCCAGTGGGAAGAATAGTGCCCCGTTGATGGCGCCAGTGGGAAGAATAGTGCCCCGTTGATGGCGCCAGTGGGAAGAATAGTGCCCCGTTGATGGCGCCAGTGGGAAGAATAGTGCCCCGTTGATGGCGCCAGTGGGAGGAATAGTGCCCCGTTGATGGCGCCAGTGGGAGGAATAGTGCCCCGTTGATGGCGTCAGTGGGAGGAATAGTGCCCCGTTGATGGCGTCAGTGGGAGGAATAGTGCCCCGTTGATGGCGTCAGTGGGAGGAATAGTGCCCCGTTGATGGCGTCAGTGGGAGGAATAGTCCCCCGTTGATGGCGTCAGTGGGAGGAATAGTCCCCCGTTGATGGCGTCAGTGGGAGGAATAGTCCCCCGTTGATGGCGTCAGTGGGAGGAATAGTCCCCCGTTGATGGCGTCAGTGGGAGGAATAGTGCCCCGTTGACGTCAGTGGGGGGGAATAGTGCCCCATGGATGTCAGTGGGAGGAATAGTGCCCCATGGATGTCAGTGGGAGGAATAGTGCCCCATGGATGTCAGTGGGAGGAATAGTGCCCCATGGATGTCAGTGGGAGGAATAGTGCCCCATGGATGTCAGTGGGAGGAATAGTGCCACATGGTTGTCAGTGGGAGGAATAGTGCCCCATGGATGTCAGTGGGAGGAATAGTGCCCCATGGATGTCAGTGGGAGGAATAGTGCCCCATGGATGTCAGTGGGAAGAATAGTGCCCCATGGATGTCAGTGGGAAGAATAGTGCCCCATGGATGTCAGTGGGATAAATAGTGCCCCATTGATGGTGTCAGTTGGTGGAATAGTGCCCCAAGGGCCAGATAAAGGCAAGCCAAGGGCCACCTCCGGCCCCAGGGCCGAAGTTTGAAGACCACGGCTACAAATTTGATATTACTTGAATCCCCTGTGAATTGAAATAGTCATCTGCATTTGATATTCTGCTACTATAAGCGGGGATAATTCACACAGCCACTAAGAATCCTTCTTACATCCCCATAGAAAAAAAAAAAAAAAAAGAAGAAAGCCTGACTGTTTCTATTGGCAACAGTGCCATTCTTTCCCCAGCTCTCTTCTTTTCAGATATTTTGGCGAATTTTTGCCAACAGAGGCTTCCTGAGGTGTCAGAGAGCTACCAACAGGAAGTGAGTTTGGTAAAGAAAAACATCCCCCCCCCCTCTCCCTCCCTTTGGATCCCACAGGAGCAACCCAGGTCCCATCTTCCTGTTGTATACAGATCAGCAAAGCAGCTAACTGTGCAAAGCCCAAGTCTAGCAACCCAAATATAACAACATACACAACAAGCCGTAAACAGACAGCGACCTCGGCACTGAGAAGAGACCATAAAAAAAAAAAAAATATATACGACTGTCCTCACCTTTAGATCGAGTTGTGACATCCATGCCCTCCACCACCTCCTGCTCAGTCTTCACTTCTTCCTCTGCCAAACTGTAGACAAGAAAAGAAAAGAAAAAGGGTGGGCAGGTGAGACACTCATGTCAACATATACAAGACCCCCCCAAAAAAACAAATGTAGAGCCCCAGAAACAATCCCCCTGCAAAAGCCTTGCGTCTCTCTCCAGTGTCAATCTCCCACAATGATAGATGAAGACAATACAGGTGATGGCTCTAGGTTTTTTTTTAACCCCCTGTTCTCTTCTCTGAGAAGACACCCTATAAACCCCCCCCCCCCTCTATAACCAATAAACAGCACTGGTCAGTCCATTTCCCTGCATTAAAGTCAAACATTTCAGCATGCAGATGTGGGGGGGGGGGGTAAAAAGAAAACGACTGCTGAGAAAGAGGGGGGGGGGGTTAAAAAATAAAAAATAAAAAAATAAAAAAAAGCAAGTCACACAGGCAAAAGGATAGGAAAGTGGCAGATAAAACAGCACTTTGTGGTCCCAGTGTCAGGATTCAGAGGGACTGACCCACAGGACTCTGCAAAAAAAAAAAAAAAAAGGAAGAACGTCTGCATGGAGCAGGACTACAGCAAGCTGAAGAGATTAGAGAAAAAAGAAAAAAAAATAAGAAAATCAGCTTTAATAAAAAACAAAATAAAGTCCCCTGTCACCCCCCCCCTGAGCATCTCCAAGACACCTCTAAAAAATGATACAACACATCCTTCTCCTGCACACAGCTGATCCTGCACTAAGGCATCGCTGCTGGTTTTTTTGTGAAATCATTCACAGTTTTATGGAAGAGTCCCTTACATCTTAGTCATGTACAGAGAGAGCTTCCTGGCCAATATGGATACATAGACTTCTAATAACCTCTGCGATGCCAGAGCCGCAGCAGCCTCACACTCGCTCAATAAGGTAAGATTGATGGGGGGAGGGGTGGGTGTGTGTGTGTTTTTTTTTTTTTTTTTACCCGACTAGGAGGAAGAAGAAGAATTTGCTATCCGACGGTCACGTCCAAAAAAAGGGAGGAGAATGTGATGAGGAAAGGGTTACTGTGCATACTTTTTTGTATATTTCATATAGATATAATAATATAGAGAGACGCGTCGATAGTTACGATTATTGATAAGCGCTTCCCGCCACGCGATTAAATCATCTACCGATCGATCGATGTGCTGGATGAAAATCAATGGCAGGTATTATCAAAAAAAATAAAAGGATAAGTGGGCTTCCTTGATGCTGTGCAGCTGTCAATCATCGGCGAAAGCAAAAAGGAGATAGATATTTCTTTCACATAATGGCATCTGCTATTAACCATTTCTGGGAGGCGCAAAGGGGGGCAATATAGAGACACGTCAATAGTTACGATTATTGATAAGCGCTTCCCGCCACGCGATTAAATCATCTACCGATCGATCGATGTGCTGGATGAAAATCAATGGCAGGTATTATCAAAAAATAAATAAAATAAAAAGAAGGTTAAGTGGGCTTCCTTGATGCTGTGCAGCTGTCAATCATCGGCGAAAGCAAAAAGGAGATAGATAGATATTTCTATCCCATAATGGCATCTGCTGTTAACCATTTCTGGGAGGCGCAAAGGAGGGGAAAAAAATGGTTACATGAAATCAATTAGAAGATATCTGGATATTGCCCTTAATGGTGTCTGCTCCGCCATTAACCGTTTCTGGGAGAGGCAATGGCGGGGAAAAAAAAAATGGTTACACGGGTCTATTAAATGGTAACTGGATATTGCCCTTAATGGCGTCTCCTCCGCATTAACCATTTCTGGAAGAGGCAATGGGAAAAAAAAATGTAATACATGGATCAATTATAGGATATCTAGATATTATTATTATACAGGATTTATATAGCGCCAACAGTTTGTGCAGCGCTTTACTTTTGCCCTTAATGGCATTTGCTCCACATTTACCATTTCTGGAAGGGGCAGAAAGGGAAAAATGGTTACATGGGGCTATTATAAGATATCTGGATAGTGACCATTTCTGGAAGGGGCAAAAAGGGCAAAAATGGTTACATGGGGCTATTATAGGATATCTAGTTATTGCCCTTATTCTGCATTAACCATTTCTGGGGCAGGCAAAGGTTGCCTGGGTCTATTATAGAAGATCTAGATATTGCCCTTAATGGTATTTGCTCCGCATTAAACCCTTTCTGGAAGGGGCAAAAAGTGAAAAATGGTTACATGGATCTATTATAAGATATCTAGATAGTGACCATTTCTGGAAAAAAAAAAAGAATAATATATGGATCTATTAAAGGATATCTAGATATTTCTCTTGCTTTTCATTAACTATTTCTGGGGCAGGCAATGCAAAATGGTTACATGGATCTATTGTAGGATATCTGGATATTCCTCCAAATGGTCTCTCCTCTGCATTAACCATTTCCGGAAGAGGCAATGGGGAAAAAAAATAAATAAAAATGGTTACATGGATCTATTATAGGATATCTAGATATTGCCCTTAATGTGCATTTGCTCTGCATTAACCATTTCTGGAAGGGGCAAAGGAAAAAAAAAAAGATACATGGGTATGATATCTAGATGTGACCCTTAGTGGCATATGTTGTGCATTAACCATTTCTGAGGCAAGCAAAGAAAACAAAAAATAAAAAATAAAGGTTGTATGGGTCTATTATAATATCTAGATACCCCCCCCCCCTTAAATGGCAATTGCTTTCCATTAACCATTTCTGGGAGAGGCAAAGGGAAAAGGCTGCATGGGTCATCCCCCTCAATTGCATCTGCTCTACATTGACCATCCCTGGGGCAAGAAAAGATAAAAAAAAAAAAAGAAAAAAAAGAAAAGAAAAGAGAAGGTTGTATGGGTCTACTATAGAATATGTAGACATTTCCCTTTAATGGCGTCTGCTCTGCATTAACCATTTCTGGGGTTGTATGGGTCTGTTATAGAATATCTAGATACTCCCTCTTGCTCTGCATTAACCATTTCGGGGAGAGGCCAAAGAAAAACAAAATGTTACATAAATCTAGAAATTTCCCTTTTAATGGCGTCTGCTCTGCATTAACCATTTCTGGGGCAGGCAAAGGGAAAAGGTTACACGGATCTATTATGGGATATCTAGATGCTCCTCCCTTGCTCTGCATTAACCATTTCTGGGGTTATATGGGTCTGTTATAGAATATCTAGATACTCCCCCCCCCCCCCAAAGAAAAACAAATGTTACATGAATCTATATCTAGAAATTTCCCTTTTAATGGCGTCTGCTCTGCATTAACCATTTCTGGGGCAGGCAAAGGGAAAAGGTTACATGGATCTATTATGGGATATCTAGATACTCCCTCTTGCTCTGCATTAACCATTTCTGAGGCAGGCAAAGAAAAGAAGAAAATAAAAAAGAAGGTTACATGGATCTATTATAGAATATCTGGATGTTCTCTTTGCACCTTCTCTGCATTAACCGTTTCTGGAAGGGCCAAAAAGAAAAAAGGTTGCAGGGGTCTATAGAGACACATCAATAGTTACGATTATTGATCAGCGCTTCCCGCCGCCACGTGATTAATCATCCACCAGTCGATGCTGGATGAAAATCAATGGCAGGTATTAGCAAAAAAAAAAAAAAAAACCCAGGCAGGGTAAGTTGGCTTCCTGGCTGCTGCTTAGTTGTCAATCACTGCTCAAGCAAAAGGAGATGGATATCCTCCTTAATGACATCTGCTCTGCATTAACCATTTCTGGGGCAGGCAAAAGGGAAGAGGTTACTATTATGGGATATCTAGATACTCTCCCCCCCCCCCCCCCTTTGCTCTGCATTAACCATTTCTGGGGCAGGAAAAAAGGGAAGAGGTTACTATTATGGGATATCTAGATACACCCCTCCCCCCCCCCCCCCCCCCATTGCTCTGCATTAACCATTTCTGGGGCAGGAAAATAGGGAAGAGGTTACTATTATGGGATATCTAGATACTCTCCTCCCCCCCCCCCCCCCCCATTGCTCTGCATTAACCATTTCTGGGGCAGGCAAAGGAAAAGGAAAAGAAAAGGTTACATAGTTTCTATTTCTTTTCATCCTCTGCACTTGCTTTGCATGCAACATCTGTCTAGTGTTACATTGTAGAAAGTAGAGAAATAGATTGAATATGGCATTTCGGTGTTGCTGTGATGGCAGTGCATGCTCCTGGATATAAGCAGGGTTAAAAAAAAAGAAAAATCAGACTGTAACATGTCTGCAAGGTGTGACAGCACAAGTCATGCACAATCTCTGCTCCAGATGAAAGCCACCACACAGCATGAAGCCAGCCTGAAGGACAAAAGCCCACCGCAGCGACCTATGTAACATGTGTGTGAATGGATGGTGCTGGAATGGTCGGGGGGGGGGGGGGGGGGGTCAGCAGAAAACACTCACCTATCACAGTCTTACTCATTCGGTGGATGTGGAACTTGTGCAGGCTCTTTTAAGATGGCGTCTGGCAGCACTGCACTGCCCCATTCCTGCACTGTAGCTAAAATGGAAGCAGTTTATACAAGAAGAAGAAGGGGGGAAATCTGTGGACTCAAAAATCTCAAAAAAGGGGGCAGAATATATAAAAAAAAAAAAAAGACGCTTTTGGATTTCAGGGGGTTTGCAGATGAAAACCAAATGTTTAGAGAAACCGAAAAAAAAAAAAAAAGAACAGACAGGAAGACAGACTGGTATGATTTACACGTCACAAAAAACACTCGGCCAGAACAAAGGTCGAATCTGTAGGAGTATATGGGGAGTGGGGGAGGGGGAAGGATGTGGAAGTCCTTACGGCCCTATATAGGGGGACATCCTGGGTGCCCCCCCCCAATTCCTCTTATGTTATTATCTGCACCAAATGAGGAGAGGCCCAATGTTAATGCACGGACGGCCCGCTGCCCAGGCCCGGTGCCCCCCAGCCATGGGTAATAGTGCAAAAACAAGAAGTTGCCTTTTATATTATATTGCTGAATCATGGGGATGACTCCTAAAGGGCTAAACCCTTTTTTTTTTGCACCCACATCCCCATTAAAAGTAGATTTTTACATTACAACCATTACATAGATGGGATTTCTATGGCGCTACAACAATACATTTTCTTAAAGTGTAAGTAACCCCCCCCCCCCCCTATCGTTGTCAGCCATCTTTGCCTCTGTTTAATCTACAACTGCAATGATGCTGCACATGTGATCAGTTATGACACCAGCTATTGGATGGTTTGACAGTTTGGTTGAGAGCACAACCAATGGGAGTGTTGCATTTTCCGGCACGTGACGGGAAATGAAGCTGGTAAATGGATGGGTTTACTTCAGCTTCAACAAAGCATACATTTTATTTCACATATGTTAATAATAATGGTTTACAATTTCATTTTCCATATATAGAACATCCACGGTTAGTTGTCCCTTCCATAAAGGCTACACTGTTTCCTCTACGTGTTTCGCCAACAACGGCTTCTTCGGGGGGGAGCGATGCCAGAATTTAATGAGCCATATCCTTATCTATTAAGAAGATTTTACTCCTAATCCGTGTTATTTCTAGAGGCAATTTTGTCCCTAGATTTACAAGTGGCACTTGGGCAGTCATAAACGAGGAAATATGGTCCAAAAGAAAGAGAAAGAAGGGACGCCAAAATTCGTTTAAAAGGAGAAGTACAGCCAAAGCTTGTTTGCCTGCAATTCTGCTATGGATCACAGGAGTGCAGTTTGTTCTGCACTCGTGTGACCCGTTTCGGCAGACAGCGGGTTTAAGCCCGCTGTCAGCTGATGTCACAGATCCGGTCCAGGCTCGGGGGAAGGACTGCGACAATGGAGTCGGGATCCGCCCACATGTCTGGACCGGCACCCGGCTCAGCCTCTCAGTAAGCCGCTGAGAGGCTGAGCCGGCCACTTCCACCCCCTCCACAGTCTAGTGCTCCAGTGAGCGTGGGGGGGGGGCAGAGCAGCTCTCTGCTGACCGACAGTCAGCAGCTCTCTGCTCAGGGAGCTGTGAGAACTGAGCGATCTGCGGTGTTCGATCGCTTGGTTCTCAGTGTTAGAGGCGCCGGGGGACAGATGCAGCATCGGACAGATCCTGCTTCCACCTAGGGAAGTATGATTCTTAAAAAATAAATAAAAACATGCAATGCTGAATGGGTGGTTTTACTCGCACTAGGGCAGCATATGCTATATGTAAGCAGTCCTGTTGGCATCTCCATGGCTCCAGCTCTCTCTTTCTTTGGAGTCTGAACTAATATACAGCATCACTGGTGACATATTGCCCCTTCTATGACTGTCCAAGTGCCACTTGTGAATCTATTGACAAAATCGCCACTAGAACTAACACTGATTAGGAGTAAAATCTTCTAATAGATAAGGATATGGCTTATTACATTCTGGCATCACTCCTCCTGAAGAAGCCGCTGTCGGTGAAACATGTAGAGGAAACACCAGTGTAGCCTTTATGGAAGGGAAAACTAACCACGGATGTTCTGCTGTATATGGAAAATGAAATTGTAAACCATTTTTAACATATGTGAAATAAAATAATGCTTTTTTTAGGAAAATATGTTATTGTAGCACAATAAAAATCCCATGTGGTTGTAATGCAAAAACAAGGAACAGAGGGCGCACCAACCTAGTGCATTACCTTTGTGATAATTTTATTGTGTAAAAGAGGGGGATCCCCCATGAAACGCGTCAACGTTTGGACAGTCTTTAGGACTCGTCTAGGTGACCAGGCTGCAGTACATATGGACTTTGATGTGCCTTGTTGTCATTAGTGACTACACATCTGTCTTTTTTTTTTTTTTACAGAATAAAATTATCACAAAAAGGGTAATGCGCTAGGTTGGTGCGCCCTTTGTTTCTTGTTTTTGCAGTATTTTCTTTGGGTTTCCCCGACCTGCAGGGGGCAGCAAATCCGGTGCATAACTGGATCTTCTGAAGAGTACGGAGCACAGGAGATTGGTCTTCTTGTCTTTGCATCGGTAATAAACCTTTGCCATACGCAGATTTCACATTGGGGACGGTGGCAGCCGTCATGTAGGCAGCCATAAGAGAGCAGGACCTGCAAGCCCCACATTCAGAGTCGGGAAAACAACAGATCCTGGAAGGTTCACCCTCCATAACCCTCATCCAATTGTTTGTGTGTATAGCCGCATCAGACCCCCAGCATTTCTATAGACTGGCTCCTCTGGGCACCGTGTCTGATACACCGGACAGCCCTCTTTTATACAATTTTCTTGGCAATCTATTTTTCACAAGGTAGGTTGCCAGGTTTTCCCTCAACCCTCCATAATTGCTCGCCTTGGGACTGGCATTCAGATGTGCCAATTTGTACGCACAATTATTTATTTTTTTATGCGGCGCACAAAAACAAAACACCAAAATGAACCAAAAAAAAAAAAAAAGGAGGGCACCAAGGGTTTGTCATATGGTCCCTTCCCGAAGAGGAACCCTTCCCTGGCCCCCCCTCCCTGGGGTGCAAGACTCCTGACAGTGGCAAGAAACGCATGTGTACAGCAGCGCTTGACGGCACCACCCACACTTCCACAGCCAAACAATTCTGCAGCTAGGGTAACCAACAGAGCAGATGTAGAAAGAACAAAAAAAACAATAGACACCAACAGCGTACTCAATTGGATGGCAATGCATTGGATGAAAAACATGAAAAAGCATTAACTTAATAAAGAGGCGGGGCCTCAAAAGACGTTGCTATGGAGGCTTTGTGACGCACATCCAGTGGTTCTTCCGGTCCCCGACACCTGCGCAGTGGGGGGGGGGGTTGCCTGTCACTGGCGCATTAGCTTGATAAAGAGGTGGGGCCTTGAAACGCGTTACTATGGAGACTTTGTGGTGTACATCTGGGGGCTCTTCCAATCCCTGGAACCTGTGCAATAGGGAGTTTGCCTGTCACCGGCGCCAGAGCGTACACCCGCTTCCATCCGGCTGCGTTTCCACCTCCCGTCTCCGATTGGCCACCAGACCGGAAAGTTCGATTCTGCCTCTACACCACACAGTGCGATTGTCTGCAGACAGGGAACATCTCCCATGTAAGTGGATGCATATTTTTTTTCCAGTAAGCTTGTCCAAGGATCTTTCCTTGCCTTCTTCCTCACCAACTGTATATGATGGAAGGTTGACTGCAGCTCTTTATACATTGGAGCCATTACTTACCTTCAGACTGAGGACTTGTAGGTTTCCTCTTTATGAGATTAAGGTTTTATTTTATCTCTGGATATTGAGAAATTAATAAAATTGTATCGTTTTTCATCCAATGCATTGCCAATGAAAAATGAGTGTGCTGTTGGTGTCTATTGTTTTGTGTTCTGATGGGGGGGGGGGGGGGGGGGGGGGGGGGGGGGGGGGGGGGGGGCAAGGCACACGTAGGTCTACCTAGCCAAAAGGCCCAGCTGGCCCAGCTCCTCGTGATCAGCCTAAGCCAAATCGATGAGTACTGACAGAGGGGCTCTCATGAAGAGAAACCCTCCCAAGGCAGGGTAAGAAGAAATATAAGAGCCACACATCCGCCCCCCCAGACTTCAGGGTAGGCCAGAAGAAGACCCACCCCCTGCACAGTGAATAACACATTAACTAGGGCCATTTTAGACAGGATTTCCTAAACCTACCAGCACATTTTTGGAGTTTGGAAGGAAACTGGAGGAAACCCATGCAAGTGCAGGGAGAACATGCAAATTCCATGCAGATTACGACCGGGTCGAAAATTAAACCAAGGACCCCAGTGCTGCAAGGCATATGTGCGAACCACTAAGCCACCGTGCAGCACTCCAGATCTAATTACAAAAATGAATGATTCTAAGAATTAACGGGTTCGTTCATCTTTATAAGAAATAAAAAAAAAAAACACTCTATGCAGTCCACAAACACCATTCCATAAAACCAGAAAACTTTGGGTGCCGCTTCAGGTTTTAATCCAAGTTCGGTGACTCTCACTGAGGGGGTTGGCTTGGGACGAGCCCGTCCTGGCTTAATACATTCAGTAGCAGAGTAGAAATCTCCAGATCGCCGCACACTGACAAGACCCGGTGGTCATAAGAGGTAAAAACAGACTCAGCCAGCTCCATGCAGGCCAAGCCCCAACGTGTTTCGTCCCACCCTCCGGGGCTCAGTCATGGAGTTACGCTCTACCCATATCTGTAGGCCATTTGGGAAGTCAGCCCCAAACACTTTTCATAGTTTTCACAGCTCTGTCCTGCCTTCTTCTCTAGGAGGGACCAACTGTTAGGATGAGCACCCCCTAGCAGTAAAACGAGGGAGCGAGGGACCAACTCTTAGGACAAGCACCCCCTAGCAGTAAAACTAGGGAGCGCCCGCCTTCCTCCGAGCCCCACATAGGAGCACTGTGCTCTCAGCTGAGCAGATCAGCTCGGCAGCGGAGACGGGACAGTGCGTTGTAGCTGATGAGGTCCTCTGAGGCAACAAGTGATAGCGCTGAATATGTGAAGGGTTCAGAAGGACGGCGCTCAGTAGACTGACGCTTAGAAGGACGGCGCTTGCTCTTGTACCACTAGGGAGGGCACTCATCCTAGCAGCTGGTGTTTGGGGCAGGCTTCACTCCATGCACAAATGGCCTACAGGTAGCACTAATATATATATTTTTTAAATTGGTTTAGGTTAGGATTATGGAATGGTGTTCATGGACTGCACAGGGCGTTTATGTAGCCTAAACATGCATTAAGGTAAAAAAAATGTTTAGGTAGTAGTATCCTCTCTACACTCACCTGAGGCCTCATTTGATCCAGCGCTGTGCCCATCTGCAGATCTTCTCTCCCCTCATTTCCTGATCTCACAGGCTTCGATGTCAATCAAAGCCAGTGACGAGGGATCGTGACCGAGCCCTGCTGTCTCAGTCTCTAGATGCAGGCAGTGCGGCTCAGGAGCGAGTCTGCAGGAGGGCCTCCATAGGAAGCCGTTTCCCATGGGGGCATTAGCCAGAGAGGAGGAGCCAAAAATGCCAGCAGGGGAATTAAACCCTCATGGGTTTTTCACCTTGCATTCTACCCCCCCCCCCCCTTTAACTTACCTGTACCCAGTCTTTCCAGCGACGGGGACGAGCAGGGTGTCTCTCGGGTCCTCATTGGATAGATTGATTGCCGCAGGAGCCATCGGCTCCCGCTGCTGTTAATCAAATCCAAAGACCTGGAGGCGGGGGCCGGGTCCTGCTGTGTCAATGGATGCAGCAGCAGAAATCGGGGGCGCAACCGCATGAGTGCCCCCAGGGAAAGCGCTTCCCCGTCAGGGCACTCAAGAAGAGGGAGGAGCCAGGAGCGCTAGAGGGGGACCCCAGAATAGGAGGATCAGGGCCACTCTGCAAAACCCTTGTACAGAGGAGGGAAGTATGACATGTTTGTTATTTAAAAAAATAAAAATAAAAACAAGACTTTACAACAACACCTTTAAGAGGAGGCGGTTCGGGGGCGCTCTGTGCAATTCCATTCCTTTGCACAGAGCAGGTGAGAATAAATCTGGTTTTTCTACATTTGCATTTTACAAAATTACGGTTTGGCTCAGCTTAATTTGCATCTGAACTGGACAGACAAACCCACCCATTAACAGTTAGATAAGAGAACACTTGCATGTCTGTAGGCTATCGGAGACCCCACCAGGGAACTATTGTATTCGCAGAGAGCGAAGTCTGAAGAAAGCCCCCCCCCCCCACTACTCCATAGGCACATGTACACTCACCGGACACTTTATTAGGTACACCTGTTCAATTGCTCGCTAACACAAACTGCTAAATCAGCCAATCACATGGCAGACTCGCTGGAGTTCAAACCGAGCATCAAAATGGGGGAAGAAAGAGGATTTAAGTGACTTTGGCAGAGTTGTTGGTACCAGACGGGATGGTCTGAGTATTTCTGGGATTTTCGCACACAACCATCTCTCTGGGTTTACAGAGAATGATGGGAAAAAAAGGCAGACTGGTTCCAGATGATAGAAAGGCGACAGTAACTCAAATAAGCCCTCGTTACACCCAAGGTATGCAGAATACCATCTCTGAACGCACGACACATCCAACCTTGAGGCAGATGAGCTACAGCAGTAGAAGATCACACCGGGTGCCACTCCTGCCCGCTAAGAACAGGAAACCGAGGCTACAATTGGCACATGATCACCAAAACTGGATAACAGAAGATTGGAAAAACGTTGCCTGGTCTGACGAGTCTTGATTTCAGCTGCGGCATTCAGATGGTGGTGGTCAGAATCTACCGGAAACAACATAAAAGCATGGATCCATCCTGCCTTGTATCAACAGTCCAGAGTATTGTTGGTGACCATGTCCATCCCTTTATGAATACAGTGTCCCCATCTTCTGATGGCTCCTTCCAGCAGGAATAATGCACCATGTCACAAAGCTCCAATCATCTCACCACTGGACAGTGAGGTCACTGTCCTTCCAATGGCCTCCACACTCACCAGATCTCAATCCAATAGAGCACCACACTCACCAGATCTCAATCCAATAGAGCTCCACACTCACCAGATCTCAATCCAATAGAGCACCTTTGGGATGGGGTAGAATGGGTGATCGGCATCATGGATGTGCAGCCGGCAAATCCGCAGCAGCTGTGTGATGTCACCATGGACCAAAAAAATCTCTGAGGAAAGTTTCCAACACCTTGTTGTATCTATGCAACGAAGAACGAAGGCAAAAGGGGGTCCATCCCAGTACTAGCAAGACGACCAAAAAAAATAAAAGGGGGTCCAACCCGCTACTAGCAAGGGCGACCAAAAAAAAAAAGGGGGGGGTCCAACCCACTACTAGCAAGGGAGACCAAAAAAAAAAAAAAAAGGGGGGTCCAACCCGCTACTAGCAAGGGCGACCAAAAAAAAAGGGGAGTCCAACCCGCTACTAGCAGGGGGACCAAAAAAAAGGGAGTCCAACCCGCTACTAGCAGGGGGACCAAAAAAAAGGAGAGTCCAACCCGCTACTAGCAGGGGGACCAAAAAAAGGGAGTCCAACCTGCTACTAGCAAGGGCGACCAAAAAAAAGGGGAGTCCAACCCGCTACTAGCAGGGGGACCAAAAAAAGGGAGTCCAACCCGCTACTAGCAAGGGCGACCAAAAAAAAGGGGAGTCCAACCCGCTACTAGCAAGGGCGACCAAAAAAAAGGGGGGGTCCTACCCGCTACTAGCAAGGTGGACCAATAAAGCGGCCGATATACACATCAGATGATGTTCACATATAAAATTTCGGTTCTCTTTATTCGGATCTCGTCACCTTTTTTCGCTCACCTGCGTTTCAGGCATTACATGGAGAATGTGAACATTTACTGGTCTCTCAGTAGGTGTTGATCACAGCCATGAAATGAGCACCTCCAGATTACAGGAAAAAAATAAAAAAAGTCCCGTCTTTGCTGCTTTTTTTCACCGGCGCCGTCATTAATTGTGCAGAATGTTCTTACAGGATTGCCATTTCCAGGAATTTTCTTCCATTTCGCCTCTATTCAAAAAAAAAAATAAAAAAAACACATAGGAAACAAGGGTGCTTTCCAGAGATCTCCTTCCCTGAGCCGAGGCTGCTCTGCTAGACCAGGAGCCTCGTGACAAACCAAAGATGAATGCTGCATGCTTTCACATCTACAGCACGGAAGGAGGAGCCGTGGCCATCACCAGACACATCTCAATGTTTTAATATCTTCAGCTTTGGGTGTTAGACGCACAAAAATGTGCATAAAAAAAAAAAAAAGGGCAATAATTATTTCAGGCCTGATTTACCTATCAGTATAAAATCAACTCGATACATTTCAGGCACGTAAAAAAAAAAAAAACGTATGCGCGTTTCTACAATTGGTTTTCTTTAAAAAGCAGCTAAAGCCTGGAGTAGAAAAGCCTCTTACCTGCCAGCATGCTATAAAGAAGGACCCTCACTCTCTGTGTGGACGCAGTGGTTCATCAGCAGAGGTCTGACATGCCCCCTGCCTCAGTCAGGGACAGCACACTTTATATTAGCAGGAAGTATGAGCTTTGTCGACTGGAGAGCTTTAGCTATGACTCTATAGGGGAGAGGGGTTTGGGGGTATGTTGGGAAACAGGCTTCTCTATTTAGGCTGTGGCTGCTCTTTAAAATGTGTTATTAAATGTCACTTTTGAACTTGTGCCTACAGTCTGCAGACCCAATGACGATGTCCCAAAAGGACAAAACGCGCTGGGCGGAGCTACCACATTGATGTTATTACGCCCGCAGAGACGTTGAAGGGTTTTATGATGCGATTTACACTTGTAAAGTAGTTTAACTTAAAGCGGAAGCTCTGCTTATTTGCCTCCCATTCCCTCCGCTGGCACATTTGGCACCTTTCAGGGGAAGGGGGGTACCTGGTTTTGGTAGGTACCCGCAACCTATTCAGGCTGACTTCGCTGTGGCGAACTCAGCCAGATGTTCGCCCCCCCCCCCCCTCCTTCCCCCACTGCTGGGCCATTCACAAAGCGCAGCTCGCTTCACGCATGAGCAGTAGGCTTAACTGCCAATTTCCCTTAGCCGAGATGGCAGCACCCGAGAGCTGATTGAAGGAGCCTGGAGCTCCCCTTTAATAAAAGCTGGGATTTTAAGAATGACCCCCTTCACACTGGGGCGCTTTGCAGGCGATACAGCGCTAAAAATAGCGCCTGCAAAGCGCCCTGAAAGAGCCGCTGCTGTGTCTCCAATGTGAAAGCCCTGAGGAAGCGGTGTGCTGGCAGGACGGTAAAAAAAAGTCCTGCTAACAGCATCTTTGGAGCGGTGTATACACCGCTCCTGCCCATTGAAATCAATGGGGCAGCGTGGCTATACCGCCCGCAAAGTGCTGCTAAAGCAGCGATTTGCGGTGGTTTTAACCCCTTTCTTTGCCGCTAGCGGGGGTAAAAGCACCCCGCTAGCGCCACAAAATTGGCGGTAAAGCGCCGCTAAAAATAGCGGCGTTTTACCGCCGACGCACCCACCACCCCAGTGTGAAAGGGGCCTAAAAGATCTTCTTCTTTCTGCCTGTCATTGAATTAAATTTACCACCCAGTGGATGGCTGAGGTCGGTGGGATGAGCTCCATCTGATACTTGGGAGTCATTATCCATCCATCCATCCTTTGTGGGATCTTCCCAAAAGCGCAGCCAGACCTCCTTCTTTTGAGGGCTAAGGCCCCTTTCACACTGGGGCGGGAGCCGTGGTGACGGTAAAGCAGCGCTATATTTAGCGCTGCTTTACCATCGTTTTAGCCGCGGGATTCGGCCGCTCGCGGTGCGGTTTTACCCCCCGCGAGCGGCCGAAAAAGGGTTAAAAATCGCTGTACCGCCTGAAAACTGCCCCAGTGTGAAAGGGGCCTAAAGATCCAGTATTGTGAAAAAAAACTAAAAAAAAAGGTCCAGTAAGCAGCCTGTGACTGGTGGTGTAAGTGGTGGAGAGCGTCTCTTATCTGCGGGATTACTGGAATTTATTGGCACATGAATTTTTTCTTTGGACTTTGCACTGAGCACTTTGTTGATTTTTGTGGGACACAATTGGATTTTCTGAGCACTCATATGAATTTGTTTTCCGTTCTTCACTTGATGAATTTCTTATAAAATGATTTATCTATGCATTTGCACTTTCTTTTTTGGATAGGGCAACACAATTGGGTTGACTATAAAAAGGCTGACAGTAAATATCTCCTAAATTTACGGTTTAGGTGATATTCACACAACATGCAGCCGGTGACGTCATCGGCGCATGTGCTCTGAAGGAACGGCATACCGTGGCAGACCTTCAGAGCTCTGTGCCAAGGGCTCCCATAGGCATGAGCGACGCCATCGGGGTCATGGCCACTCATCCAGGCGTAGCCCATGAACCCGGAAGGAAGACGGGGTGAAGATGTCCGCACTGGAGAGCCGTGACATTTCTGCCCTGTAGGGCTCCGTGTCCAGGCAAGTCTGTCATAATATGCCAGTATGTGGTGCATACTAGTTCATTATGACTTAAAAAAGGAGAAGTACAGTCAAAGCTTGTTTGACTGTATTCCTCCTATGGCTCACAGGAATGCAGTTCGTTCTGCACTCCTGTGACCTGTTTTCAGCAGACAGCGGACTTAAGCGCCTGCTGTCGGCTGACATCCCAGAGCCGGTCCAGGCTCACAACTATATGGTTGGAATCCACCTACATTCTTGGACCGGCACCCGGCTCAGCGGGCCGCTGAGAGCCTGAGCCGTCCGGTCCCGCCCCCTCCACAGCACAGCGCTCTAGTGAGTGCGGGGGGAGGGGGCAGAGCAGAAAACAGTGACTGACAGTCAACAGCTCTCTGCTCAGGAAGCCATGAGAACCGAGCGATTGCCGGTGTGAGATCGCTCGGTTCACAGTTCACAGAGAGGGGCGCCTCTGGGTGCAGACGTTTTTAACAGGATAATTTTATTTATAGGTATGTGTATAGGCAACTCACATTTTGTAGGGTTGTCAAAGGCATGTAAAATAGAGAGATATCCATCAAGTGTCCTCAGATCGGTCTCTGATTAGGTGCTGGGTGCAGTACTCCTGGGATGTTCGTCTCTGTACACCGCTGTGATGGAGAACGCCGGCTGCGGTGGAGAAGATTCTCAAAAACGAGGCTTGGTCCACAGTGAGTCCCAGGCACACGGAAATGACGTCACTGGCAAGCGACGCGTTTCACGAGCGTTCAGGCTGTGTTGACGTGACAGCCGCGCTCCTTCTTCAAGCGGAATCAGTTCATAGCAATGGCAGTGGCAGAGGAAGTTCCCACCACGTTGTTATGGAAAACTGTCAATCAAAAGAGAATCAGGCAATTCCCTTGGACTCCTGGGATCGATGATGCCGATATCCCAGGAGTCCAAGGGAATCGCCTGATGATGACATTGCCTAGGCGGCCGGGACTGCAAGTGCCGCCGACACATTTAAAATAAAAAATAAAAATAAAAATAAAAAAAGGTATTCATACATCCCTTCTAGATTGTAAGCTCTAATGAGCCGGGCCCTCTGATCCCTCCTGTATTGAGATGTATTGTAACTGTACTGTCTGCCCTCATGTTGTAAAGTGCTGCGCAAACTGTTGGCGTTTTATAAATCCTGAAAAATAATAATAATAAAAAAAAAAATACTATCCATTTAGGACTGCGCAATAAAAAAGGCTTAAAGAACAATTTCAGGCAGAAAGTGAAGAAATTTAGCGATTCGCTAATGCTATGCAACTGTGCTAAAATATGGTAGCTCAACATAATGAGTTCTACATATTCTATATCGATCAGTGTTTCTCAACCTGGGTGCCGGGGCAACAGACCAAGCAAAAACGATCTTCGGTTAGCTCCTGTGCTACAGGAGGGACAGCACATGGTTAACTGTTGCTTACAGAGGAGGCAGAGAGCTGTGCCCGCACCACCAATCCCCCCTCCCCCGCTCTCTACTCTTGTCGGCAAAAGAGAAAGCCGAGCTGGCCACCTGACTGCTTCCTACCAACCAATGACGTCAATGGTTGCTAGGGTGTTGACGGTAAGAGTACAGAGGAATAGAAAGCACAACCCACACATCTTCTTGGCAGCTGTCACTGCTGTATGGAAGAGGGGGAATTTGGGGGGTAATTGTGGGGGATTTGGGAGCAGGTGGGGGGCTGTGCTGGGAGAGTGATTTGGGTCGGGGGGGGGGGGGGGGTTGTGCCAAGATGGGGATTTGGGTGTAATGTTGTGCTAAGAGGGGGTTTTGGGTGGGGGGGGGCGTTGTGCTAGGAGTGGAATGTGCAAAAAAGCGCATGCACTCAGATGCTCCTCCTGGCGCAAACAAGTCCTCAGACTTGGGAGCCCCGGGATTGTTTGCGATTCTAAGAGAATTTTAGCAGCTTCACGTCCCAGACCATGTTCCTGCTTTCCCATTGGTCAATAGCTTGCTTTAAAAAAATAAAAATAAATATCAAGGTGCAAGGTACGGAATATATTAATCCATAAAAAAGATTCAGCAGTCAACTTGCTATAGGTCACTGGACTGGGATGACCGTACATGCACACATGTCTATGGATAAAGTCTCATCTTCACCCTCCGTGGGAAACTGTTGATGAGTATAAATACAAAAGCCGAGGTGTGAAAAGTTGAAAACTTCAAAAGAGAACAACAAAGCTGGCTGTGGACACTGCGGTTTATGAGAATCAACAGGTCTGGAGGGGGAAGAAAACAAAAAAAACAACAACAGGCCAGACAACGAATTACGGTAACAGATATTTTCACATGGGTTATTCTAGTAGAGAAGGGACACATGCCCTCCTCTAGAGCCCGGGAGCCCCGAGTCATTAGGCCTGCTCAGAGATTATGAAGGTGGAGCACATAGCATTTATATAATCCATCATGGTGTCTACTCTTCTGGGCTCACCATGTGACAGCCAACTGTGGGTGGACATTCTGACCACCACCGTAAGGGGGACATTCTGACCACCACCGTAAGGGGGACATTCTGACCACCACCCTAAGAGGGGACATTCTGACCACCACCCTAAGAGGGGACATTCTGACCACCACCCTAAGAGGGGACATTCTGACCACCACCCTAAGAGGGGACATTCTGACCACCACCCTAAGAGGGGACATTCTGACCACCACCGTAAGAGGGGACATTCTGACCACCACCGTAAGAGGGGACATTCTGACCACCACCGTAAGGGGGGACATTCTGACCACCACCGTAAGGGGGACATTCTGACCACCACCGTAAGGGGGACATTCTGACCACCACCATAAGGGGGACATTCTGACCACCACCATAAGGGGGACATTCTGACCACCACCGTAAGGGGGACATTCTGACCACCACCGTAAGGGGGACATTCTGACCACCACCGTAAGGGGGACATTCTGACCACCACCGTAAGGGGGACATTCTGACCACCACCGTAAGGGGGACATTCTGACCACCTCCACCGTAAGGGCACCGTAAGAGGGACATTCTGACCACCACCGTAAGAGGGACATTCTGACCACCACCCTAAGAGGGGACATTCTGACCACCACCGTAAGAGGGGACATTCTGACCACCACCGTAAGAGGGGACATTCTGACCACCACCGTAAGAGGGGACATTCTGACCACCACCGTAGCATTGTGATCACCACTGTAAGGGTGGAAGTCTTGCTACTGGCCACCAACGTAAGGGGCATTTTTCCAGATGCACTGGTTCAAGTAAGTGTTACCCCTAAGACCTGAAAATTATTTTAGGGTGTTCCTCTGAGAAAGGCTGGCCTAAATACTCATTTTTGCGATTAAGCTGGCTAATGTTTTCCCGAGTGCATGGCCAGTATTATTTTAAGTCAACATAAAGATCTGCTAACTTCACTCATTCATTCTATTACATGGACAACACCGAACGAGGTTCTCTAGGAGTGGCCAAGCTGTGAAATGCCCTACTGCATTGACAAAATCAATTGTGGAATGTTAAAAACGACTTGATGCTTTCCTTAAAATGCCAATAGACCTAGGGAGTGTCCAAAGGCTGGAGTCGGACAGACATGATCAGGAACCCTCAGGAACCACCATTGCCCCACAATCATGCTGACAGGACCTGAGGGTCCTCTGGAACCTACACAATGAGTTCTTACTCTAGACCAGAGTCTCCAAAATCCGGCCTACCGCAAGATTATATGTGTCCTGCAGCTAGGGGCAGCCGCCTCTCACAGGAGGTCTTCAAGTCCACCTACAACTCCCCCCCCCTTGTTCCCTGGTCTCTAGCGAAGGTTTTCCGGGCTGTTGCTGTCATTGTACCTCTGTTGGCTGATGGGACTGACAACCTCCTGAAAACCAGTCATGTACTTGCACCAGCTTTTACAGGACGCCATTTCCTCCTCCCTGACCTGCTCCGCCTGCTGCTATAACCACGCTCCCAGACTCTCCAAGCCACGTTCTAAGTGTGTGAGGTAAAGGTGGCCTCTAATGTAAGGTAGGCACTCTGATGGGAATTATGTAGGGTGGACTCTCACTGAAATGCTGATGCAAGGGGGGGCTCTGATGGGAATCATCATGTAGAGGGGACTCTTGCTGGAATGCTGATGTAACGGGGGGGGGATGGACTTTTATAGGGACTCTGGTGGGGACCCTGATACAAGGGAGGTCAAAGGAGCCCCAGCTAGGATTTATATTATTTTTATTATTTTATTATTATTATTATTATACAGGAGATAATTTTTTCCCCATTCATTTGGAAGTACTCTGTGTACCAGTGGACCCACATTGAGTGTAAGCTTGTGGTCTGTAATCGTATATATGCAATTGATCCTGCTAGAAGCTCAACTTGCCTTATTTGTTTACAATTGCAGATTCTAACATGAAGAAGCGGCCGCTGTCCCGCGAAACGTGTCGGAGAAACTATCTGGACTTACCAATGTCTGCAAATATTGGCAACATATGCAATTGTACCGTCTCCATCTCGTTATTTGTTGTGTGATTTTTTTTTCTCCAAGATATGTATAAATAAAACGTTTATTCTTTTACATAATTTTGGTGTGGTACCTTAAAAATACTACTTATTTTTTTTCTGTTAGGGATTTATGTTTTTCATGTCCATTATACAGTATTATTATTAATTTTATTATTTTTCCTATATAGGATTATCATGGTATTATTCTTATACAGGATTTTAATATAATAATAATAATATTATACAGGATTTATATACAGTAAAACCTTGGAGTGTGAGCAAAATTAGTTCCGGAAATGGGCTTGTAATTCAAAGCACTCGTATATCAAAGCAAATTTCTCCATAAGAAGTAATGGTCTTGCAAAACACTTGCAGACCAAGTTACTCGTAATCCAAGGTTTTACTGTATTTCTATTATTATACAGGATTCATATATTATTATTAATTAACTTAACTATTAATTAACTATTAATATCTATATCCTGTATAATAATAATATAAATGTTTGAATTCTGTGTAATTATATATATATATATATATATATATATATATATATATTATAATAGTTGTACATGATATATATATATATATATATATATATATATAATGTACAACTATTATATATATATATATATATTTATTTACACAGAATTCAAACATTTATATTATTATTATTATACAGGATGTAGATATTAATAGTTATATATATATATATATCCTGTATAATAATAATATATAAATCCTGTATATTAATAATATAATCTATAAATCCTGTTTAATATATATATATAAAAAAATAGTTGTACATGATTATATATATATATATATATATAAAAAATAGTTGTACATGATTAATATATATATATATATATATATATATATATATATATATATATATATATATATATATATATATATATATATATATATATATATATATATATATATATTAAACAGGATTTATAGATTATATTATTAATATACAGGATTTATATATTATTTTTCTTACACAGGATTTATATTTTATTATTATTATTATACAGGATTTATATTTTATTATTATTATTCAGGATTTAAATAGCACCAACAGTTTGCACAGAGCTTTGCAACATGAGGGCAGGCAGTACAGTTACAACTCAATACAGGATGATTTAGAGGGCCCTGGTCATTAGAGCTTACAATCTAATAGGGAGGGTCAAGTGATACAAAAGGTAATTACTGTGGGGGGATGGGCTGAAGGAGAAAATAAAAGTACAGTTGTTAGGCGAGCGGGGGGGGGGGGGGGGCAAGGTATGCCTCTCTGAAGAGATGAGTTTTCAGCGATCGCCTAGAAGTGGACAGAGAAGGAGATAGCCGGACAGATTGAGTTGAGGTAGGGAGTTCCAGAGGACGGGAGCGACTCGGGGGAAGTCCTGGATACGACCTGTGATTGGACAGGACCCTTGAAACGCAGTTGCATTCTCCGGCATTTGTAAATGAGGTGACCCCCCCCCCGCACTACTGAAACATAAAAGGACAACCTCCAGCCAAACTCCTTTGTGCGAGTCGTCAACAAAATAAGACGGTTGCTATAATGTCAATAAATTGCGTATTTTATTTAAACTTATGAAGAAAACGCACAGCTGTCCACTCACATGAATTAATAATCCCCCCCCCAGCTTCCTGGCAGTGAAACCCACATCCACATGACGGGGACATGAAGAACGTTCCAGAACGCCTTTCTCCAGTATCAGCCGATCAGCAGATCTTCTGGGTTGCAGAGATTGAGGACACTGGATTGGTCTATAAAGAGATGGAATTGAAGGGTTCACCTTCTCTCGGTCTCTCTCTCTCTGAGAGTCTCTCTCTCTCGGTCTCTCTCTCTCTCTCGGTCTCTCTCTCTCTCCGTCTCTCTCTCTCTCGGTCTCTCTCTCTGAGAGTCTCTCTCCGTCTCTCTCTCTGAGAGTCTCTGTCAGTCTCTCTCGCTCTCTGTGGGTCTCTCGCTCTCTGTGGGTCTCTCGCTCTCTGTGGGTCTCTCGCTCTCTGTGGGTCTCTCTCTCTGTGGGTCTCTCTGTGGGTCTCTCGCTCTCTGTGGGTCTCTCGCTCTCTGTGGGTCTCTCGCTCTCTCTCTCTCTGTGGCTCTCTCTGTCTCTCGCTCTCTGTGGGTCTCTCGCTCTCTCTGTGGGTCTCTCTCGCTCTCTCTGTGGGTCTCTCTCTCTCTGTGGGTCTCTCTCTCTCTCTCTCTCTCTGTGGGTCTCTCTCTCTCTCTGTGGGTCTCTCTCTCTCTCTGGGTCTCTCTCTCTCTCTCTCTGGGTCTCTCTCTCTCTCTCTCTGGGTCTCTCTCTCTCTCTCTGGGTCTCTCTCTCTCTGGGTCTCTCTCTCTCTCTGGGTCTCTCTCTCTCTCTGGGTCTCTCTCTCTCTCTGGGTCTCTCTCTCTCTCTGGGTCTCGCTCTCTCTCTGGGTCTCGCTCTGTCTCTCTCTCTGGGTCTCGCTCTGTCTCTCTGGGTCTCGCTCTGTCTCTCTCTGGGTCTCGCTCTGTCTCTCTCTCTGGGTCTCGCTCTGTCTCTCTCTCTGGGTCTCGCTCTGTCTCTCTCTCTGGGTCTCGCTCTGTCTCTCTCTCTGGGTCTCGCTCTGTCTCTCTCTCTCTCTCTCTCTCGGTCTGTCTGTCTCGGTCTCTCTCTCTCGGTCTCTCTCGGTCTGTCTGTCTCGGTCTCTCTCTCACATCTTGGTGCAATGCAGACATATTATTTTTTCCTCGGACGGTTTTGCTGTGATGACGAGTTTGGCCTGGAAAGCCCCTTGTCTTGTGGATTCAGTATAGAGGAGTAAAAGACGAAGCTATATAAGGAAAGGGACGATCGTATGTGGAGTGTAAAGGAAGACGAGAGATCCCAGCAGGGCCAGATTAACCCCTTTGGGCCCTGAAGACCTCCATACTGGGATAGATCCAGACAAAGGCGGGTCCAGGGGCCCGCCGGATCCTAGGAGGTCCTTATCCCTGTAATGGGCCATAAGAACCTAATGAAAAGATCTCTTCCTCATCTAAAAGGGGGCAAGAGAACAGATTAAATGACTGGACACTGTGGGCGAAAGTGGCTGTAATCCCTCCCATATACCCAGTGCAGGGACTGGCCTCAGGGGGTACACAGAGATAAAACAAATCCTCTTACATAAGTTGTACCCGTTTGTCTGCAGTCTTCTCTACAGCCATTCAAAGCTTGTCTGAGCAGACAGATAAAAAAAAAGGGGGCGGAGAGTTCAAGATACACACTGCAGAGCTCAGTGAGAGCTGATTGGAGAGAAGGGACAAGGGTGCCCTATAAATCTCATTTGGGAGATTTGCCTTCACTTCCTGCCCCATAGCCAAAACAGTCAGCGGCAGGAAATCTCTCCAAAGTGAGGGAATCTCTGGTGTCCCCATTGGAAGATTGTCCTTCTGTCCTGTTCAGGTGACAACACCAAATTAGGGATTTTCTTTCACTAACAGTAAACAGGACAAAACAGAGGGTGAATCTCTCCAACGGGGGCACAACGGGGGCACAACGGGGGCACAGACAGCAATAAAAACCTGACAGGGGTTCTCATCCCTCTCCACTCCAAAACTAGAAAATCAAAAAAATTTTGCCTTTCTCTATACCTTAACCACGTTATAGGTGAAAGACAGCTACAGTGCGGTCCTCCAGTCCTGGAGGGGCGTCCATGGATGTCCTACTAGAAGCCCGCCCTGTGTCCCTGTGTGTGCCGCCTGCAGCGTGCATTAGGCACACTCTGTGACTGCTGTGTCCATTGGCCACGGCTGTCACATGTAAACAGACTTTCTGGTTAGAGGCAGTCCTACGCTGTGCCTGAGGAAAGGAGGGCTGATAACCAGCAAGGCTGTCAGCACACTGTTTACACTGATTAGCAGTGCATCCCCATTAGTGCCAATCAGTGCAGCCTATCAGTGTAGCCTCATCAGTGCCACCTTTATCAGGGTAGCCTTTATCAGTGCCACTTATTAGTGTCCCTCAGTAGTGCCCATCAGCGTAGCCTTTGTCAGTGCCCATCAGTGCCGCTTATTAGTGTCCCTCAGTAGGGCCCATCAGCGCAGCCTCATCATGGCCCATCAGCGCAGCCTCTATCAGGGCCCATCAGCGCAGCCTCTATCAGGGCCCATCAGCGCAGCCTCTATCAGGGCCCATCAGCGCAGCCTCTATCAGGGCCCATCAGCGCAGCCTCTATCAGGGCCCATCAGCGCAGCCTCTATCAGGGCCCATCAGCGCAGCCTCTATCAGGGCCCATCAGCGCAGCCTCTATCAGGGCCCATCAGTGGCGCTTATTAGTGTCCCTCAGTAGTGCCCATCAGCCTAGCCTCAGCAGTGCCCATCAGCCTAGCCTCAGCAGTGCCCATCAGCCTAGCCTCAGCAGTGCCCATCAGCCTAGCCTCAGCAGTGCCCATCAGCCTAGCCTCAGCAGTGCCCATCAGCCTAGCCTCAGCAGTGCCCATCAGCCTAGCCTCAGCAGTGCCCATCAGCGTAGCCTCAGCAGTGCCCATCAGCGTAGCCTCAGCAGTGCTGGTCATTAGTGTCTCTTATCAGGGCCCATCAGTGCAGTCTATTAGTGTCCACTATCAGTGCAGTCTTATCAGTGCACATCAGTGAAGAAGAAAGATTAAATGTTTTTAAAAAATTTTGGTCTTTTTTCGTTATTTAGCAAAAAATTAAAAATAAAAACACCAAAAGAAAGCTCTGTATCCCCCCAAAAAAATGATAAAAATGTGATATGGGTACAGTGTTACATGACCGCGCAATTGTCATTCAAAGTGTGACAGCGCTGAAAGCTGAAAATTGGCCTGGGCAGGAAGGGGGGGGGGGGGGTGACAGTGCCCGGTATTGAAGGGGTTAATCCATTAAAGCTACATTTAGACGTGCACCTAACCCACTGCTCCTCTGAAAAAAACAAACAAACTGAAAAACTCTGAAAAATACAAAAAAAAAAGCATCAAATGCAGCCCCTGTGCGCCCATCATTTGCAGCCCCTGTGCGCCCATCATTTGCAGCCCCCACGCAGCCCCTGTGCCCATCATATGCAGCCCGTGTGCGCCCATCATATGCAGCCCGTGTGCGCCCATCATATGCAGCCCATGTGCGCCCATCATATGCAGCCCATGTGCGCCCATCATATGCAGCCCCCTGCCCATCATATGCAGCCCCCCTGCCCATCAAACGCAGCCCCTGTGCCCATCAAATGCACTGTGCCCATCATATGCAGCCTCTGTGCGCCCATCATATGCAGCCTCTGTGCGCCCATCATATGCAGCCTCTGTGCGCCCATCATATGCAGCCCCTGTGCGCCCATCATTTGCAGCCCCTGTGCGCCCATCATTTGCAGCCCCCACGCAGCCCCTGTGCCCATCATATGCAGCCCGTGTGCGCCCATCATATGCAGCCCATGTGCGCCCATCATATGCAGCCCCCCTGCCCATCAAACGCAGCCCCTGTGCCCATCAAACGCAGCCTCTGTGCGCCCATCAAACGCAGCCTCTGTGCGCCCATCATATGCAGCCTCTGTGCGCCCATCATATGCAGCCTCTGTGCGCCCATCATATGCAGCCTCTGTGCGCCCATCATATGCAGCCTCTGTGCGCCCATCATATGCAGCCTCTGTGCGCCCATCATATGCAGCCTCTGTGCGCCCATCATATGCAGCCCCTGTGCGCCCATCATTTGCAGCCCCTGTGCGCCCATCATTTGCAGCCCCACGCAGCCCCTGTGCCCATCATATGCAGCCCATGTGCGCCCATCATATGCAGCCCCCTGCCCATCATACGCAGCCCCCTGCCCATCATACGCAGCCCCCTGCCCATCATACGCAGCCCCTGTGCCCATCATATGCAGCCCCCTGCCCATCATACGCAGCCCCCTGCCCATCATACGCTGCCCCTGTGCCCATCAAATGCAGCCCCTGTGCGCCCATCATATGCAGCCCCTGTGTTCCCCCCCCCCCCCGCTCACTGTCTGACCAGAACACACTTACCCCACCCTAGTGGCAGGTCAGGCAGCGGGAGACGGTGGCAAGCTTCTGTGTCCTCCATGGTTCCCATGTCCTCCCCTGCGTGTCTTCTTCCATGCGGCATCCAATCAGGGCGCCTGTGCCTTCAGCCAATCAGGTGACGGGTATTAGATCCATGCCTCCTGATTGGCTGAGAGGCAGTTCAGCGTTAGCAAAAGCAAATATTCATTTGCTTTGCTAACACACTTGGGTGGTCCACATTTTTTGAAGCCTACACAAAAAAACACACCCGCGCCCTGAATTCAGGCACCCGGCGTCTGAAAATGGGCCAGGCACCTGAATAGGGGGTGGCTACAGCAGTTATGCATGTATCTATCCATTCTACACAGAGGGGGCGGCGCCCGTGCGCCCTTAATGGACGCACTGCCACTGTGATTGGTTACTATGCAATGCTGTACCAGATTCTGTGTGCTCCAGTTTTAGCAAATCCCCCCCCCCCCAGTGACTGATTGACACAGCAGACAGGATGCAGTCACTGTCCGGCTGGCAATTTCCCACCAGGCTCAGTCCATTTCTAAAGTACTTCCCGCTGCACCCGCCGATGCTTCGCTACAGAGGCAGAACAGCAGTCGGCCTATGTAGACAAGGCAGATCGCAGTTCTGTCAGTACAGAAGGCATTAATCCTGTGTACCTGCTATTACAAGCACCTCCCCTACAGTAGTTGAGCACTCGCCAGGCACCGATTTAACCCTTTGATCGCCCCCTGATGTTAACCCCCTTCTCAGGCAGCATCATCAGTACAGTGACAGTGCATATTTTTTAGCACTGATCGCTGTATTAGTATCACTGGTCCCGAAAAAGTGTCAAAGTGTCAGTTAGTGTCCGGCTGTCTGCCGCAATATCGCAGCCCCACTATAAGTCGCTGATCACCGCCATTACTAGTAAAAAATAAAAAGAATATATTCCATAGTTTGTAGACGCTATCAATATATACGCTTATTGGGATTTGTTTTTCCCTACCCCCTAGAATTCAGGGGTAGGCAACCTGGGGCCCTCCAGCTGTTGGAGAACTACAAGTCCCATCATGCCTCTGGGAGTAATTGTAACTGCCAGCCTTGCAATGCCTCGTGGGAAATGTAGTTCCACAACAGCTGCCCAACTAATTGCGGCCACTCGCATGCGAGATCAGCCCTGGATGCAGGCAGGTCTGCCTTAAGGGCTGATCGCTCCCATGTGATTGCTGCATGCGCAGTTCCAAGCAAGTTGCCGCGATTACCTGCGGGAACCGGCAGCCTTCTTATTGCTTTCAATGGGGCTGACTGCCGCAGCTAATCACGGCCACTCATGTGCGAGATCAGCCCTGGGCGCAAGCAGTCTCCGCCCAAGGCTGATCATGTGATAGCTGAATGAGCGGCCACGATTAGCTGCAGGAGCCGGCAGCCTTATTATTGCTTTCAATGAGGCTGCCTCCTGCAGCTAATCACAGCCACTCACATGCGATAGAGATTAGCCCTGGGTGCAACCTTCTTTGCCCAAGGCTGATCATGTGATAGCTGCATGGGCGGCCACGATTAGCTGCGGGAGCCAGCAGCCTTATTATTGCTTTCATTGGAGCTGCTTCCCAGAGCTAATTATGGCCAATCACATGCGAGAGATCAGCCCTGGGCGCAAGCAGTCTATGCCCAAGGCTGATCATGTGACAGCTGAATGAGCAGCCACAATTAGCTGCGGGAGCCGGCAGCCTAATTATTGCTTTCAATGAGGCTGCCTCCCGCAGCTAATCACCGCCACTCACATGCGATAGAGATTAGCCCTGAGTGCAAACCTTCTATCGCATGTGAGTGGCTGCGATTAGCTGCAGGAGGCAGCCACGATTAGCTGCGGGAGCCGGCAGCCTTATTATTGCTTTAAACGAGGCTGCCTCCCGCAGCTATCACATGATCAGCCTTGGGCATAGAGATTAGCCCTGGGTTCAAGCCTTCTTTGCCCAAGGCTGATCATGTGATAGCTGCATGAGCGGCCACGGTTAGCTGCGGGAGCCGGCAGACTTCTTATTGCTTTCATTGGAGCTGCTTCCCAGAGCCAATTATGGCCAATCACATGCGAGAGATCAGCCCTGGGCGCAAGCAGTCTATGCCCAAGGCTGATCATGTGACAGCTGAATGAGCAGCCACAATTAGCTGCGGGAGCCGGCAGCCTAATTATTGCTTTCAATGAGGCTGCCTCCTGCAGCCAATCACAGCCACTCACATGCGATAGAAGGTTTGCACTCAGGGCTAATCGCTATCGCATGCGAGTGGCTGTGATTAGCTGCAGGAGGCAGCCACATTGAAAGCAATAATAAGGCTGCCGGCTCCCACAGATAATCGTGGACGCTCCTGTAGCTATCACATGATCAGCCTTGGGCAAAGAAGGCTTGCACCCAGGGCTAATCTCTATGCCCAAGGCTGATCATGCGATAGCTGCATGAGCGGCCACGATTAGCTGCGGGAGCCAGCAGCCTTATTATTGCTTTAAACGAGGCTGCCTCCCGCAGCCAATCACAGCCATTCACATGCGATAGAGATTAGCCCTGGGTTCAAGCCTTCTTTGCCCAAGGCTGATCATGTGATAGCTGCATGAGCGGCCACGATTAGCTGCGGGAGCCGGCAGACTTCTTATTGCTTTCATTGGAGCCGCTTCCCAGAGCCAATTATGGCCAATCACATGCGAGAGATCAGCCCTGGGCGCAAGCAGTCTATGCCCAAGGCTGATCATGTGACAGCTGCATGGGCGGCCACAATTAGCTGCGGGAGCCGGCAGCCTTCTTATTGCTTTTAATGGGGCAGCTAATCGAGGGGAACAATCTGAGGTTCCCTCATCTAAATCAGGGTGCATACGCAGGTGCAGGTTCATAGGGAGCCCCCAAAGGCAATACCGGTTAGTAGTCGTTCGCTCTCTACTTGCCTGTATTGGGCAAAGTTTTTACGGTAGAGGTCCCCTTTAAATGCATAGGGGCATAACATTAGTTTCAGATCCAATACATTGTTTCTGTCCTCATAGTGGACCCTCATATGGGCTTTACTGTGAGACACACCATATCCTGGGCTGAGAACGTCTACAGCACCGATTACTCACATGCAAACATCCTGACGTCTCATCTATTGCTAATGGCCACAAATAAGTGGGAACACTTCAACAGAAACCCCCGACGAGATACTGCCCTTCCTTATTATTAAATAAACAGGAAGCATTTGAGGCAATACTTCTTAGCCAGCAGCCTCAAGGAGGAGGCCAGCGGCCTCCATTTTGTACACTCTCTATTTTCAGTCTCACCACCGCTCAGGCCTGTCTTGCTGCAGCCTGGGACAGGAGAAGCGTATATTGCAGCACGACTGTTTGCATGCCGATTAACACCACCTTCCTAGAAAAGGCAAAAAAAAAAAAAACAAATACGATTCCATCCAGTTAAAATAAAAGGAGGATAAATCAGTTGTTTACCTATCACAGCTTATACAATGGGGGCCTCCGTTTACCCCCCCCCCAGGGAAGCCTGTGACAGGCAGGGGGGGGATGGGAGAGGGTTAATGGCATGCCATTAATAGCTCTTATCCGAAAACTGTTCAATCCAGCTGCAGGGAACCGTCAGCCACGCCAGTTACAAAAAAAAATGTCAGCTAAAATTAAACCTGTACGGCTGATAAAAATCTGGAAGATGCCAAAAAAGAAAAATGGGGGCAAACCACATCCTCTCCTATATACTGCAAAGCCTGGAGAGACAGTTGACAGGTCTGAGGTCACCGCACTACAGAAATGAGGTCTCTTTAAAAAGAAAAGAAAAAGAAAAAAAAAAAGGCAAAACCTGCAACGAGATCACAAAAGAAAAAAAAAAAGAAATATACAAAAATAGAAATAATTAACTTTTTTTTGCAAAACGACAGGAAGTTGAGTCAAAGTCACAGCAGCAGCTCGAGACGCAGATCAATTAGGCAGCAGCAGCACGTACACACGGGGGGGGGGGGGGACACAGGCATGGGGGGGGCTGCTAATATAAAAATAAAAAAATAATAAAGCAAAAACAAAAAAAAAAGGTCCATCTTCTCCTACAATCCTCAGAACTTACCTGGAAAATGGAACGTGTAAAAAAAAAAAAAGACGATTGTTTAACCCTTTGTGTGCTGTGAGAGAGGCCTACAGCCTTGGATTGCTAAAGGGGGGGTTGGTGTGAAGCAACAAACTACACAAAAAAAAGGAGAATATAAAATAACACTAAACGTTACGAAACAAAAAAAACATAAATAAAAAATAAAGATCTGTAAAAAAAATAAAAAGATCAAAGAAAATTTAAAAAGAAGAAGAAGAAGGACATGTCATCTACTTACAGTTTGACATCCATACTAGTTGTGTTCGGGGCCACAGTGAAGCATAGATCCCAGTACAGAAAAATAAAAACAAAAAGCAAAAAAAAAAAAGAATAAACCACCGTCGGCGGCGTTTAGCCAGCAATGTGGCACCTTAAGGGCCAAGCAGAGGCTTCCCCCCCTCCAGGAAAGTGCAGTCCACAGATGCAAGCTAGGCCCAAAATGTCTGCCAGGCATTGGTGGTGGTGGAGTTCCTGCAGCCGAGGAAGGGAGGAGGGGGGTGTAGGGGGTGTGTGTGTGTGTGTGTGTGTTATTCCTGTGTGTTTGTGTGGCTCTTGTCTTCTAGTGGCAGGGAAGGTAACGTTGCCTGCAGCTGATTTTGCCAGATTCCTCTGCTTGTCTCAATGCCTGGGCTGTGTGAGCCTCCATGTTCACCCCCCCCCACCACCACCACCACCACCACAACCACACCACATACACAGCAAGCAGCATGTGACAGACAATAATGCAAAAAGATACTCCTTGTGGAAGGGGGGGGGAGGCCTTGAGCACAACCCCTCCACAAAAAAAAAAAAGAAGGGGTAAGGAAAGTAGGAAGAGTGCCCTTCTCTGCACCTCAACATTCAGTGGGGTAATGGCACCCCAACCATGTGACTCCCCCCCCCCCTTGCTGTTTTTCTTGGGGGGGAGTTTGGTTCTCTCTCTTTTTTTGTGGCATGCTAGGTCATGGAGATACAACCTGCAAAAAGCACAATTTGTATGTCCAGATGGGAAAAATAAAAGTTTATATATATATAAAAAGAAGAAGTATGGCTTACCTCTGTGGATGCATTGTTAACACTGTGTTATGTCACTACTTATAAAACATGGAGGACAGTCCTCTCAGTTCTCAGACAGAAAGGGCTTGGCACCCGAAAGCCTTGATGATCAGGGCTCCTCCGATGCAAGGCGAGGTTGGATTGGCTGCCGGCTGGGATCCGGATGTCACGCTGGAGGCCATTGGCTGAAGCACTTCCTGAGAGATTAGCTTTGTACAGCACTTAGCAGCAGGCAGGAGCCATCCTGTGCACTGGAGAAAAAAAGAGAGAGAGAGAGAGAGAGGAGAGAGAGAGAGAGAGAGAGAGAGACAGGCTGAGAGTCAGGCCTTTTACTGCACACATTACAGCTCTGATTTTATAAAGAGGCGGTTGAAAAAGTGAATATTATTTACAAATTCTGCAAAAAAAAAGAAAAACAAAAAAAAAAAACAACACTACACAGGATTTTGCTTGTGTCACATAGAAAAAAAATTAAAGAGAGAGAGACCGACAGAGAGCCCGACCGACAGAGAGCGAGACCGACAGAGAGCGAGACCGACAGAGAGCGAGACTGACAGAGAGCGAGACCGACAGAGAGCGAGACCGACAGAGAGCGAGACCGACAGAGAGCGAGAGAGAGACCGACAGAGAGCGAGAGAGAGACCGACAGAGAGAGCGAGAGAGAGACCGACAGAGAGCGCGAGAGAGAGACCGACAGAGAGGGCGAGAGAGAGACCGACAGAGAGGGCGAGAGAGAGACCGACAGAGAGGGCGAGAGAGAGACCGACAGAGAGCGAGAGAGAAACCGACAGAGAGCGAGAGAGAAACCGACAGAGAGCGAGAGAGAAACCGACAGAGAGCGAGACCGACAGAGAGAGAGACCAACAGGAGAGTGCGAGTCAGAAGAGACAGGCTGAGAGTCAGAAGAGACAGGCTGAGAGTCAGAAGAGACAGGCTGAGAGTCAGAAGAGACAGGCTGAGAGTCAGAAGAGACAGGCTGAGAGTCAGAAGAGACAGGCTGAGAGTCAGAAGAGACAGGCTGAGAGAGTCAGAAGAGACAGGCTGAGAGAGTCAGAAGAGACAGGCTGAGAGAGTCAGAAGAGACAGGCTGAGAGAGTCAGAAGAGACAGGCTGAGAGTGTCAGAAGAGACAGGCTGAGAGTCAGAAGAGACAGGCTGAGAGAGTCAGAAGAGACAGGCTGAGAGTCAGAAGAGACAGGCTGAGAGTCAGAAGAGACAGGCTGAGAGTCAGAAGAGACAGGCTGAGAGAGTCAGAAGAGACAGGCTGGAAGAGTCAGAAGAGACAGGCTGGAAGTCAGGCCTTTTACTGCACACATTACAGCTCTGATTTTTATAAAAGTCGGTTGAAAAGGTGAATATTATTTACAAATGTTGATTTGCAAAAAAGAAAAAAAAGACAAAAAACACTAGACAGGATTTTGCTTGTGTCACATAGAAAAACAAGGCACTGGGGTGTCACCCGGGGGGGCGCCCCGCTTTCCATGGGATGCAAGCTTTGAGTGGGTGAATACAGCACAGCAATCTAAATAACAAAAAAACAAAAAGAAACAATGTTACCACATGAAGATACAAAATGACAAGACAGCACAACATTCAGACCTGAGTATCATTTTCCAGGGAAGAAGTTGGAGCAGCAAAGAGGCAGAAAATTCATAATACAAAAATCTACACACAGGCGATGAGGATGCTATGACCCCCCCCCGGATAGAGGGGGGGGGGGGGGGGGGGCAGAACCCTGATCCACAAACCTTTTATTTCCCCATCCTCCAAGGCCGACTGAAACTGTCCTTAAAGCAACAGAAAGAGAGAGAGAGGGAGAGAGAACCTGAAGCTTCCGCTCTGGCAGGCTGCAAATTGCAGAGCATTAACCCCGCGCCTCCTGCTCTGTGCGGAGGAAGGCCTCCTCATGTGTGCAGCCCTAAAACAAAAGGAGGAAGAGGCCTCGGCCCCAATGCTGGTCCTACTACTACCTATTCTTATGGAAATATCACACAGAGTGTCCTTTAATTACAGGAGACAATGTGTCAGGTACAGTAATAGGGGGAAAGATTTAGGCACACGTAGTAATAATAATATTAGATTGTAAGCTCTAATGATCAGGGCCCTCCGATCCCTCCTGTACTGTACTGTATTGTACTGTCTGCCCTCATGTTGTAAAGCGATGCGCAAACTGTCGGCGCTTTATAAATCCTGTATAAATAATAATAATAATCATATATAAATCGTATATAATAATAATAATATAATAATAATCATATAAATCGTATATAATAATAATAATAGTATACAGTATATTAGATTGTAAGCTCTGACGACCAGGGCCTTCTGATTCCTCCTGTATTAAAATGGTATTTTAACTGTACTGTCTGCCCTCATGTTGTAAAGCAATGCGCAAACTGTTGGCGCTTTATAAACCCTGTGTAATAATAATCATATATAAATCGTATATAATAAATGTACAGTATATTAGATTGTAAGCTCTAATGATCAGGTCTCTCCGATTCCTCCTGTATAGAATTGTATGTGTGCCGTTTGCCCTCATGTTGTAAAGCGCTGCACTAACCGTTGGCACTATATAAATCCTATACAATAATAATAATAATAATAATAATAATAATAATAATAATAATACAGGATTTATACAGCACCAACAAGCTGCAGAACACTTTACAATGAGGGCAGACGGTACAGTTACAATACAGGAGGAATCGGAGGGCCCGGCTCATTAGAGCTTACAATCTAATATACTGTATACTGAATATAATACAGGATTTATACACAGCGTGTTACAATAAAAAAAAGGGAGACAGTACAGTCACAATACAACAAAATACAAGGAGGGCCCCCAATCATAAGAGCTTACACTCTAATAGGGTGGGGCAGGTGGTACAGAAGGTTGTAACTGTGGGGGATGAGTTGATAGAAAGGACTCAAGATTAATATACAATATAATAATAATAATAATAAATAATTAAATCCTGAATAATAAACATCTATAAATCCTGTATAATAATCATCTATATATTGCATTGTAAGCTCTAATGAGCCAGGCCCTCCGATAAATTGTATTGCAACCGTACCGTCTGCCCTCATTGTAAAGTGCTGCACAAACTGTTATATGCGCTACATAAATCCCATATAATAATAATAATAATAATAATAATAATAATAATATTATATAAACCCTAATAATAATAATAATAATAATAATAATACATAATATAAATTTTTAGGGTTTATATAATAATAATAATATTATTATTATATGCGCTACATAAATCCCATATAATAATAATAATAATATTATTATATAAACCCTAATAATAATATTATGTATTATTATTATTATATAGGGTTTATATATTATTATATAAACCCTATATAATAATACATAATATTCTTATTATTAGGGTAATAATAATAATATTATTATGTATTATTATTATTATATAGGGTTTATATAATATTATTATTATTAATAATATTATATAAACCCTAATAATAAGAATATTATGTATTATTATTATATAGGGTTTATATAATAATAATAATAATATTATATAAAACCTATCTAATAATAATAATAATAATAATACATAATATTATTATTAGGGTTTATATAATATTATTATTATTATTATTATTATATGGGATTTATGTAGCGCAAATAATAATAATATTATATAAACCCTAAAAATTAATATTATGTATTATTATTATTATTATTATTATCTTCTGCTGATGCAAATTTCTGTTGTTTCTAAACAAATTAAGCACCCTGTTCTGTTACCGAACCACAAGCCTAATAACTTGCACTTATACACACTAAATTACCAAAAGTATTGGGACGCCAGCCTTTACATGACCTTTAATGGCACCCCAGTCTTAGTCCGTAGGGTTCAATATTGAGTTGGCTCCACCCTTTGCAGCTATAACAGCTTCAACTCTTCTGGGAAGGCCGTCCACAAGGTTTAGGAGGGTGTCTATGGGAATGTTTGACCATTCTTCCAGAAGCGCATTTGTGAGGTCAGGCACTGATGTTGGGATGAGAAGGCCTGGCTCGCAGTCTCCGCTCGAATTCATCCCAAAGGTGTTTCTATCTGGTTGAGGTCAGGACTCTGTGCAGGCCAGTCAAGTTCCTCCACCCCAAACTCGCTCATCCGTGTCTTTATGGACCTTGTGGACGGCCTTCCCAGAAGAGTTGAAGCTGTTATAGCTGCAAAGGGTGGGACATCTCAGTATTGGACCCGACGGGGACGTCCTTTCTCGCTGCCCATAAGATGATATGATATGATTTCTCATGGTGAAAAGGCCGATATCTGAATGATGCCTGTAGCTGCACCCGTCATTCAGATATCACTGCACAAAGTCAAGGACGTCATACGACGGCCGGTGGGCGGGAAGTGGTTAGTTGGCTCCTGTCTACATTGGCCCCTGTATGTCTATGTATGAATGTGAGTTGGGGCCCTTAGATTGTAAGCTCCTTGGGGGCAGGGACTGATGTAAATGTACTGTATATGTAAAGTGCTGTGTAAATTGTCAGCAATGCACAATACCTGTATTATTAATACACTCCTATGCTGTACGCGGGTCTCTTTAGCTTTCTCGACTCGCTTTGTTTTTGTCGTATTATCCGTCAATCTTTTCTAGAAATTTGTAAAACTTGAAGCTCCCCCAGACACCGCCTTAGGCCGGCCATACACGGGGGGTCGAATTTCCAAAGAATTTTCTTTTCGAAAATCTTATCCAAGAATTTTCGTTCGTATTTCGCACCATTAGTGGGGCTGCAGCAACAGCCCGATTTTCGTGCGGCCATCGAATTTGAGTAAATCGGACGTGTAGGAAATTTTTGGAAAAAACTAACGATTTTCTAATGATGGGAGAATCACGCGAGAAATGTAAATCAAAAAAAGAAATGCGCATGTGCAAGAAAATATTCCCGGAAAGAAAAGAAGATTTCCAGAGAAGAAAAGAAGAAGATTTCCAGAAAAGAAAAGAAGATTTCCAGAGAAGAAAAGAAGATTTCCAGAGAAGAAAAAAAATAAAAAAGATTCCCAGAAAGAAAAGAAGATTTCCAGAGAAGAAAAGAAAAGAAGATTCCTGGAAAGAAAAGAAGATTCCCAGAGAGAAAAGAAAAGAAGATTCCCAGAACGAAAAAAAGATTCCCGGAAAGAAGATTCCCCGGAAAGAAAAGAAGAAGATTCCCAGGAAAAAAAAGAAGAAGATGCCCCAGAAAAAAAAAGAAGAAGATTCCCGGAAAGGAAAGAAGAAGATTACCGGAAAAGGAAAGTAGATTCCCAGAAAGAAAAGAAGAAGATTCCCGGAAAGAAGATTCCCGGAAAGGAAAGAAGATTCCCGGAAAGGAAAGAAAGAAAAGAAGATTCTCTGAGAGAAGAGAAGAAGATTCCCAGAAAGAAAAGAAGAAGATTCCCCGGAAAGAAAAGAAGAAGATTCCCCGAAAAAGAAAAGAAGAAGATTCCCCGAAAAAGAAAAGAAGAAGATTCCCCGAAAAAGAAAAGAAGAAGATTCCCGGAAAGAAAAGAAGAAGAAGATTCCCCGGAAAGAAAAGAAGAAGATTCCCCGAAAAAGAAAAGAAGAAGATTCCCCGAAAAAGAAAAGAAGAAGATTCCCGGAAAGAAAAGAAGATTCTCGAAAAAGGAAAGAAGATTCCCGAAAAAGGAAAGAAGATTCCCGAAAAAGGAAAGAAGATTCCCGAAAAAGGAAAGAAAGAAAAGAAGAAGATTCTCTGAGAGAAAAGAAGATTCTCGGAGAGAAGAGAAGATTCCTGGAAAGAAAAGAGGATGTCCAGCCACGGAAATTCTTCTCTGTAGCAACAATGAGGTGAAATTGAAGGCTCGGTTGGCCGAATTGTCGAAATCAATGGTGGCGCCATCGGATCACAAAACACACAAATTTTCTGCTTTTAAAAAGAAAATTCTTTCGAAATTCGATCCATGTATGGCCTGTATAGGACTGGGAGACCCCACAGCTGCCTGGGTTTCTGTAGCTGAACACAGCAGATTGATACTAGAGGGGGTTTTAATGTACTAGAATGATCAGAATGGAGCGTTGCTGCCAATGCCGGGACAAGGTCCTTCAGCAAATGGCAAAAAAAAGACCGCAGTCAGTCCCCCCTCCCGATGAGCAACTTCTGCAGCACGGGTTGCGAATCCTGCCCCGTTTTTTGCGTTTTTCTCCTGATGAAACGCCCTGGGCAGGTGCCTCTTCTGCCTAACCCTGGTCGATGCGGTTCTCTCCTTCAGGTCAGTGGGAGACGGCCGCCAGCCAAGAGCCAACCCCTGACCTAAGGATCTTAGGGAAATCGGTGTGAATGAGGCCTACAGGGAAGAAGAGAAGACTTCTCATTCCAAGATCCTGTCAGATTTTGCTACGATTACAATAACTGATGGATTTCAGGAAACTCTGAAATGCCCAAAACAAAAACAGTTCTGGGATTAAACCAAAAAGGTCCCCAAATGTTTCATTCTGTCAGGAAATATATGTGTATTATTTTCTTTGTCCTCATTTTATCATCATACCTTTCTGTGTTCAGTCAACCACAACCAAAACCCTCCACAAAAAAAAAATAGAAATACAACTCTGCCCCCTTCTGGCCAAAGCCATATTCACAGCTCTCTATAAAGCCCATCAGGCAGCGGTTTTCATATTTCAGGGTAAAGGGGACCTCAGATGCGGCCCCTCAATGTCTCCAAAGGGCCGCCTATAGTGTTACATGTAAAATGAATGGGGGGGGGGGGGGGGGGGGGTGGCCACATTTGAGGTACATTACATATAATGCTATAGAAAATGGATGGAGGACTTGCGGGAGGAAATGGTCAGAGATGGTCAGACAGGAGAGGTTGGAGACTAAAGTCACCCTATAGGAGACAGTCAGAGACAGTCAGAGACTAGGGACATGCCGCATGAAGACACTGGACTTCACTACTCTAAAAGGACCCCCCCCCTTTACAAATCAACGCTCCCCTCTACTGACTGCTGGGGCCACAGGCTGGGCAACAGGGCTCTATGGACAGATGGACAGGGCACAGGGCTCTATGGACAGATGGACAGGGCACAGGGCTCTATGGACAGATGGACAGGGCACAGGGCTCTATGGACAGGGCACAGGGCTCTATGGACAGATGGACAGGGCTCTATGGACAGATGGACAGGGCACAGGGCTATATGGACAGGGCACAGGGCACAGGGCTCTATGGACAGGGCACAGGGCTCTATGGACAGGGCACAGGGCACAGGGCTCTATGGACAGGGCACAGGGCTCTATGGACAGATGGACAGGGCACAGGGCTCTATGGACAGGGCACAGGGCACAGGGCTCTATGGACAGGGCACAGGGCTCTATGGACAGGGCACAGGGCTCTATGGACAGGGCACAGGGCTCTATGGACAGATGGACAGGGCACAGGGCTCTATGGACAGGGCACAGGGCTATATGGACAGGGCACAGGGCTCTATGGACAGATGGACAGGGCACAGGGCTCTATGGACAGGGCACAGGGCTCTATGGACAGATGGACAGGGCACAGGGCACAGGGCTCTATGGACAGATGGACAGGGCACAGGGCATTTTTTTTAAATCTGTAGTAAACATGTGATGGGAAGAATACACGATCGGAGGTCACCTTCCACCTGATAAAGATTTACAAAAACAATTATTAGGTTCAGAAATGGGGTGTGAAACTCAATTTGATCATAGGCCGCTTCAGCAGTATAGGTGACCTCAAAGGGCTGGAGCGCAGGGGTGTGCAGTGTACAGAGCGCGGGGGGTCAGGAGAGTGCTGCGTACAGAGCGCGGGGGGTCAGGAGAGTGCTGCGTACAGAGCGCGGGGGGTCAGGAGAGTGCTGCGTACAGAGCGCGGGGGGTCAGGAGAGTGCTGCGTACAGAGCGCGGGGGGTCAGGAGAGTGCTGCGTACAGAGCGCGGGGGGTCAGGAGAGTGCTGCGTACAGAGTGCGGGGGGTCAGGAGAGTGCTGTGTACAGAGCGCTGGAGTGCAGGGGTGTGCTGTGTACAGAGCGCGGGGGTCAGGAGAGTGCTGTGTACAGAGCGCGGGGGTCAGGAGAGTGCTGTGTACAGAGCGCGGGGGTCAGGAGAGTGCTGTGTACAGAGCGCGGGGGTCAGGAGAGTGCTGTGTACAGAGCGCAGGGGTGTGCTGTGTACAGAGCGCGGGGGTCAGGAGAGTGCTGCGTACAGATCGCGGGGGGGTCAGGAGAGTGCTGCGTACAGATCGCGGGGGGGTCAGGAGAGTGCTGCGTACAGATCGCGGGGGGGGGGGGTCAGGAGAGTGCTGCGTACAGATCGCGGGGGGGGGGGTCAGGAGAGTGCTGCGTACAGATCGCGGGGGGGGGCGGGGGGGGGGGTCAGGAGAGTGCTGCGTACAGATCGCGGGGGGGGGGGTCAGGAGAGTGCTGCGTACAGATCGCGGGGGGGGGGGGGGGGGTCAGGAGAGTGCTGCGTACAGATCGCGGGGGGGGGGGGTCAGGAAAGTGCTGCGTACAGATCGCGGGGGGGGGTCAGGAGAGTGCTGCGTACAGATCGCGGGGGGGGGGGTCAGGAGAGTGCTGCGTACAGATCGCGGGGGGGGGGTCAGGAAAGTGCTGCGTACAGATCGCGGGGGGGGGGGGGTCAGGAAAGTGCTGCGTACAGATCGCGGGGGGGGGGGGGGTCAGGAGAGTGCTGCGTACAGAGCGCGGGGGGGGGGGGGGTCAGGAGAGTGCTGCGTACAGATCGCGGGGGGGGGGGTCAGGAGAGTGCTGCGTACAGATCGCGGGGGGGTCAGGAGAGTGCTGCGTACAGATCGCGGGGGGGTCAGGAGAGTGCTGCGTACAGACGCGGGGGGGGGGGGGTCAGGAGAGTGCTGCGTACAGATCGCGGGGGGGTCAGGAGAGTGCTGCGTACAGAGCGCGGGGGGGTCAGGAGAGTGCTGCGTACAGAGCGCGGGGGGGTCAGGAGAGTGCTGCGTACAGAGCGCGGGGGGGTCAGGAGAGTGCTGCGTACAGAGCGCGGGGGGGTCAGGAGAGTGCTGCGTACAGAGCGCAGGGCTCAGGAGAGTGCTGCGTACAGAGCGCAGGGCTCAGGAGAGTGCTGCGTACAGAGCGCAGGGGTCAGGAGAGTGCTGCGTACAGAGCGCTGGAGTGTAGGGGTGTGCTGTGTACAGAGCGCAGTGGTCAGGAGAACACTGCGTACAGAGTGGGGGGGTCAGGAGAACGCTGCGTACCGAGCATGGGGGGGGGGGGGGCGGTTCAGGAGAACGCTGCGTACCGAGCGCGGGGGGTCAGGAGAACGCTGGGCACAGAGCGCAGGGGTCAGGAGTGGGCTACCTACACAGTCAAAAGTTCAGGAGTGGGCTACGTACAGAGCGCAGAATTCAGGAGTGCGCTACTCATACAGCGCAGGAGTGCGCTATGTGCACAGCGCAAAGTTCAGGAGTGCGCTACGCGCACAGTTTAGGAGCGCGCTACGTGCACAGTTCAGGAGCGCGCTACGTGCACAGTTTAGGAGCGCCCTACGTGCACAGCTCAGAGTTCAGGAGTGCGCTACGTGCACAGCGCAGGGTTCAGGAGTGTGCTACGTACACAGCGCAGGGTTCAGGAGTGCGCTACGTACACAGCGCAGGGTTAAGGAATGTGCTACACTTCCTCGCATCTCTCGCTCCTACCTGGCCGGGCTCTATTACCCCTGTGTGTAGGCGGCTCTGCCTCACCTTGCAGGGAGATTGTTCCCCCCCTGGAGGTCTGGAGATGTGTCTCTGCCGTGTGTGCAGGGATCTGTTAGTTGCCGCAGACGCTGAAAGCAAAACTGTCCCTTAAAGACTGCTGTGATAATAAGTGACAGTGGAGGGTGAGAGTGGAAGGTGGTGGGAATGGAGTCCCGCCACGTTCTGTCTACAAAACTGGGTCACATGACAAAGCCTGGCAGTTTGGATTCGTCCCGCAGGCCTTGTGTTTGAAACACGCGATTTAGAAGTTGATTCCTAACATTACTGTAAAAGGAGAAGATACCCCCTCTCGTCTCCATATTGGTCCTCCAATGAGGTGGGGCTTGATACCCCATCTCGCCTCCATATTGGTCCTCCAATGTGGTGGGGCTTGATACCCCATCTCGCCTCCATATTGGTCCTCCAATGTGGTGGGGCTTGATACCCCATCTCGCCTCCATATTGGTCCTCCAATGAGGTGGGGCTTGATACCCCATCTCGCCTCCATATTGGTCCTCCAATGTGGTGGGGCTTGATACCCCATCTCGCCTCCATATTGGTCCTCCAATGAGGTGGGGCTTGATACCCCATCTCGCCTCCATATTGGTCCTCCAATGTGGTGGGGCTTGATACCCCATCTCGCCTCCATATTGGTCCTCCAATGTGGTGGGGCTTGATACCCCATATCGCCTCCATATTGGTCCTCCAATGTGGTGGGGCTTGATACCCCATCTCGCCTCCATATTGGTCCTCCAATGAGGTGGGGCTTGATACCCCATCTCGCCTCCATATTGGTACTCCAATGTGGTGGGGCTTGATACCCCATCTCGCCTCCATATTGGTCCTCCAATGAGGTGGGGCTTGATACCCCATCTCGCCTCCATATTGGTCCTCCAATGAGGTGGGGCTTGATACCCCATCTCGCCTCCATATTGGTCCTCCAATGAGGTGGGGCTTGATACCCCATCTCGCCTCCATATTGGTCCTCCAATGTGGTGGGGCTTGATACCCCATCTCGCCTCCATATTGGTCCTCCAATGAGGTGGGGCTTGATACCCCATCTCGCCTCCATATTGGTCCTCCAATGAGGTGGGGCTTGATACCCCATCTCGCCTCCATATTGGTACTCCAATGTGGTGGGGCTTGATACCCCATCTCACCTCCATATTGGTCCTCCAATGTGGTTGGGCTTGGGAGTAAGGAGGAGGTGGGACATGTCTGCACATTACAGGATTGGTAGGTCACGGACCTGTCATGGATCTATACATGTATATAGGTGTATAAAGAGGACCGGTCATGGCTCTATACATGTATATAAAGAGGACCTGTCATGTCTCTATACATGTATATAGGAGGATAAAGAGGACCTGTCATGTCTCTATACATGTATATAGGAGGATAAAGAGGACCTGTCATGTCTCTATACATGTATATAGGAGTATAAAGAGGACCTGTCATGGATCTATACATGTATATAGGAGTATAAAGAGGACCTGTCATGTCTCTATACATGTATATAGGAGTATAAAGAGGACCTGTCATGTCTCTAGACATGTATATAGTATAAAGAGGACCTGTCATGTCTCTATACATGTATATAGTATAAAGAGGACCTGTCATGTCTCTATACATGTATATAGGAGGATAAAGAGGACCTGTCGTGTCTCTAAACATGTATATTGGAGTATAAAGAGGACCTGTCATGTCTCTATACATGTATATAGGAGTATAAAGAGGACCTGTCATGTCTCTAGACATGTATATAGTATAAAGAAAAGTATATAGTATAAAGAGGACCTGTCATGTCTCTATACATGTATATAGTAGGATAAAGAGGACCTGTCATGTCTCTATACATGTATATAGGAGGATAAAGAGGACCTGTCATGTCTCTATACATGTATATAGGAGGATAAAGAGGACCTGTCATGTCTCTATACATGTATATAGTATAAAGAGGACCTGTCATGTCTCTATACATGTATATAGTATAAAGAGGACCTGTCATGTCTCTATACATGTATATAGTATAAAGAGGACCTGTCATGTCTCTATACATGTATATAGTATAAAGAGGACCTGTCATGTCTCTATACATGTATATAGAGTATAAAGAGGACCTGTCATGTCTCTATACATGTATATAGGAGGATAAAGAGGACCTGTCATGTCTCTATACATGTATATAGGAGGATAAAGAGGACCTGTCATGTCTCTATACATGTATATAGGAGGATAAAGAGGACCTGTCATGTCTCTATACATGTATATAGGAGGATAAAGAGGACCTGTCATGTCTCTATACATGTATATAGGAGGATAAAGAGGACCTGTCATGTCTCTATACATGTATAGAGTATAAAGAGGACCTGTCATGTCTCTATACATGTATATAGGAGGATAAAGAGGACCTGTCATGTCTCTATACATGTATAGAGTATAAAGAGGACCTGTCATGTCTCTATACATGTATATAGAGTATAAAGAGGAACTGTCATGTCTCTATACATGTATATAGAGTATAAAGAGGACCTGTCATGTCTCTATACATGTATATAGAGGACCCCATCATGTCTCTATACATGTATATAGTATAAAGAGGACCTGTCATGTCTCTATACATGTATATAGTATAAAGAGGACCTGTCATGTCTCTATACATGTATATAGTATAAAGAGGACCTGTCATGTCTCTATACATGTATATAGTATAAAGAGGACCTGTCATGGCTCTAAACATGTATATAAGAAAATATTCATGAGGTGGTATTTATAGGCTCTATTTCTGGGCTAAAACAATCCCCCATTCCTCCACACACACCTCACATTACATCTCCCCTCCTCCACACGCCTCTCCCGCCATTTTACCTTTCTCTGACGCTCTTCCTGCCAGGAGCACGCTCGTGACATCACCTGTCAATCATGGCCGTTCAGACACGCCCCCTGCGTGCCTTCACACCCCACACGCCTCTCCACCAATCGCTGAGATTAGGCTCCGCCCCCCTCACTGCGCCCTCGCGTACCCTACTTTCCAATTGCATTGTTATTTACAGCGATAGGCCAAGGCCGACGTCTGTCACGCCGTTTTGGGCGTTGATTGGCTAGATTGTGGTGCGCGGGCTTGCCTTTTACAGTGGCGGCCATCTTCGTACACCCCGCACCGGGCCGCAGTAAGGATTCAGTTTGAAGGCGAATGAGGACATCTTTGTACACCCACACGAGTTTTGCATTGCACACCTATTTTAACAGTTATCTGAGCCTGTATCGTGACATGCAGTATTTTGAAATCCGTCCGCCTATTCTGATGTTGAATTTTGCAAGCAGCGGTTTTCTGTCTCATTACCATACCTGTGAGATCCGCAGGTTTGCGCTGACTTTAAATCTCAACATTAAAGCGGGCGGACGGATTTCAAAATACTGTATTTCACTATAAAGGCTCATATTACTGGTTTAAATAAGTGACAAATGCAAGCCATGCGTGGGTGTACAAAGATGTCCGCTGACGCCTACTGTGTGCATGCTTACAGCAGCCGAGTGTGGGGTGTACCAAGATGGCCGTCGTTGAACGTCACTTCCGTTTTAAACTCTCCTAATCTGACGAAACTGCAATCACCTCAGAGGTGGGTTGGATCATTTTGTGTTCCTTAGTTTATCACACGATGGAGGTGACACAGACACATGTCATTGTTTTTATATTTGTTCTACTTTTTGTTTTTTATTCGTGTGATTCCCTCTGTGGAGATTTTCCCTCACTTCCTGTTTTTGTCACAACAGGAGGGGGGCTGAGAGTGGTTGTCACCGGTAAGGATGAGCTCAGGCGTGTTCGAATGGTCCACGTGCAGAGCCCGCCAGGAAGTCGGCGCAGCGATGCGCTAATCACAGGCAGTGAGACATTGCCCGATCTCTGCAGCCACACATCGGGGCAATGTCTCACTGCCTGTGATTAGCGCAGAGCTGCGCCGACTTCCTGGCGGGCTCTGCACGTGGACCATTCGAACACGCCTGAGCTCATCCTTAGTCACCGGTACAGGAAGTGATAAGAATATTGCAGAGTGAAAATCCAGATAAAATACAATAACCCCCGCTGGAGATAATTCCCCTCACTTCCTGTCCTGACAGGAAACAACAGCAGATCTACCCAATGGGGACACATACAAGTCTCTGATCATCTCCTGTACTATGTCTGCAGTCTCTGATCATCTCCTGTACTATGTCTGCAGTCTCTGATCATCTCCTGTACTATGTCTGCAGTCTCTGATCATCTCCTGTACTATGTCTGCAGTCTCTGACCATCTCCTGTAGTATGTCTGCAGTCTCTGACCGTCTCCTGTACTATGTCTGCAGTCTCTGATCATCTCCTGTACTATGTCTGCAGTCTCTGACCGTCTCCTGTAGTATGTCTGCAGTCTCTGACCGTCTCCTGTACTATGTCTGCAGTCTCTGATCATCTCCTGTACTATGTCTGCAGTCTCTGATCGTCTCCTGTACTATGTCTGCAGTCTCTGATCATCTCCTGTGCTATGTCTGCAGTCTCTGATCATCTCCTGTACTATGTCTGCAGTCTCTGATCATCTCCTGTACCATGTCTGCAGTCTCTGATCATCTCCTGTACTATGTCTGCAGTCTCTGATCATCTCCTGTACTATGTCTGCAATCTCTGATCATCTCCTGTACTGTGTCTGCAGTCTCTGATCATCTCCTGTACTGTGTCTGCAGTCTCTGACCTTCTCCTGTATTATGTCTGCAGTCTCTGATCATCTCCTCTACTACGTCTGCAGTCTCTGACCATCTCCTGTAGTATCTCTGCAGTCTCTGACCTTCTCCTGTACTACGTCTGCAGTCTCTGACCGTCTCCTGTAGTATGTCTGCAGTCTCTGACCGTCTCCTGTAGTATGTCTGCAGTCTCTGATCATCTCCTGTACCATGTCTGCAGTTTCTGACTGTCCCCTGTAGTATCTCTGAAGTCTCTGACCATCTCCTACAGTCTCTGACCATCTCCTGTACTATGTCTGCAGTCTCTGATCATCTCCTGCAGTCTCTGACCATCTCCTGTACTACGTCTACAGTCTCTGACCATCTCTGTACTATGTCTGCAGTCTCTGATCATCTCCTCTAAAACGTCTGCAGTCTCTGACCATCTCCTACAGTCTCTGACCATCTCCTGTACAATGTCTGCAGTCTCTGATCATCTCCTGCAGTCTCTGACCGTCTCCTGTACTATGTCTGCAGTCTCTGACCGTACCCTGTAGTATCTCTGCAGTCTCTGACCATCTCCTGCAGTCTCTGACCAGCTCCTGTAGTATAATATTTTGGAAGAAGGATGGGGTGGGATTATAACGGTGCCAACAGATAATAATAGAAACAAGAGGTAATGAAAATATCACATTTATTGTAGAAATGATTAAAATACAAAAAAATAAAATCATTCATTATACATCTTCATTTTGGTGGTCAAACAAGTGAGATTCCGGTTATATGGTGGCTAAGGCTTCCTGTGTTATCCCAACATGTTTCGCCAGTGTTGGTTTAATCGGGGGATTTTAGAACCACCGGAAAGCATGTAAAACTATACAGAAATTTATAAGAATACAATATCAAAAAATATAAATATATAAGGATTAGGACTGTTACTGATTAAAAAATTTCGTGTTTGATTAATCAATTTTTTTTTAATCGATTAATTTCGATTAATTATAAGGCACATACAGATCCAACTACTTTTAGCTGATCTCCTTGCATTGCAGCTCTGCATTAGTCAGTGGTGAATGTGGTATACACTATATACAATCACCCGACACTAGTTAGTTTCCACAATCCATGACTTAACTTCACAGTTCACACAAATACGTTTTAAATTTCAAACTGTAGCACTGACGTAAGTCATTTTCTTCCCACAGTAGCGTGACAATCCCTCCCCCTCCAGTCTAACTAATCGCTCTCACCTTATGGCATGGAGCCCTGTGCAAACAGGTGGTCATGCAAGCGGGTGTCAAAAGGGTATAACACGGGCCATAAACTTCTCTCACATTTCCTTAGATCTCAGCAAGGACGCAGGTCATGGGTAGAAAGAAAAGATCTAAGTGCTCACCGCTTAAGTATAGGATTTAGTTTTTGTGTTCAAAACACAAACTACTCACATAAAGATGATAAAAACACAGCATGTAAAGCCGACAATCGTGTTAGACCCGTAGGGCTGCAGCGGGTGACGTCATGCGTAGCTCCTCCCCCGTACGCATTACGTTCAATCAGAACTTCAACGACACCGGACTCCTCCCCTGTTAGCAGACGGAGGCACTTGGGGAAGGGGGAGGAGTCCGGTGACGTTGATGTCTGTGACGTCACCGGATCTCCGACGGAACTACCTGAAGACCGGAAGCCGGCGGAGAGGTGAGTACCGATCAAAAAAATTTACGATTAATCAAGGAATTAATCTTTAATTTCCACAGCCCTAATGAGGATATATACATGAATTATAAATACAATAAAAGTATGTACATGACTTTGCCGTTGTCCACCCACTAGGGATCAGCACCACCGACTAGATGGGTTTTGCAGAGACACAAAAAAAGGAGAAAAAAGAGAGAGAGAGAGGAATAGTTTTTTTCTCTTTTTTTCTCCTTTGTTTTGTGTCTCAGCAAAACCAACCTATCTAGTCTGGATCTGTGTTGTCCTGTATGCAGGCGCCCTCTTGTGCTCACTCTGTATATTGTTCTCCAAGTAAGTAAATCCTATGGATAATTAAAAATGGAACGCCAGGGTTGCTTTCTATGCACCGATGCTATATGCATCATGGTGCTGTTGTACCCTGTCATTTTCTATATAAATCTATACAGTAGCTATCTGCCTTCCTAAATCATTCCTTTTTGTTGTTAGCCTGGTCGTTGTGTTGTCCTCTGTGGTTGCATAGTGCCTCCTCTTCGGTGGTGCTGATCCTAGTGGTCATCGCCTGGGGGCTTGACGGGGTAAGCTTCGGGATGGGTGGACAATGGCAAAGTGATGTACGTACTTTTTGTATTTATAATTTATGTATATATCCTTATATATTTATATTGTATTCTTATATGTTTATGTATAGTTTTACATACTTTCCGGTGGTTCTCAAATCCCCCGATGAAGCCAACACTGGCGAAACATGTTGGGATAACACAGGAACAAGGAGCCATCATATAACCGGAATCTCACTTGTTTCACCACCAAATTTGAGATGTATAATGATTTTTTTTTCTACAATAAATGTAATGCTTTAATTACTTCTTGTTTCTAGTATTATCTGTTGGCACCGTTATAATCCCTAACAAGATAATAATTAACAAAAAAGCCGCGCTATAAAAAATTGATTGTAGATCATAAGTGAAATGACTAGATGAACTTAAGTGACTATGAAATCAAAATAACTATGAGTGCACATACATAAATTATACACCCTAAATAAAAATGGTGCCAAAAATGACCAGCAAATCACAAAAAAACTAAAATTGATAAAAAGTCCTTGTGAGATTGCTACAAAAATCCAAGTCCTGGAAAAATTATTGATGTGTGACAGTAGGTGTCCAAAGTGATAAAGACATATACATGTGGCAATGTGGTATCCAACTCATGCAATAAGAAATCCACCACCGAATGTGATCCACCACCGCTCTATTATTAGGCTTACCAGAGGCAAGCTTAAACCAAGCCTGTAAGTAGATGGTACCGGGATAAACCATAGATCGTAGGACCTCAGCACTGGATCTGGATCTCCCCGGACATGGGTGGCCACAAGGTGCAAATTAGAATAATGATTCCTTAAGGGGGCTGGTCTGGGTATAGGACTCTGCCCAGCCACTCACATGGATACTGGAAACTCCCAGGGACCCATTCAAGGTGGAGCCGCTACAAAATACAGGAAAGATCCTGGATATTACCAAGGAGCAAAAAACCACCCCCAATATGTGTCGTCCATTTTCTATCTGTAAATGGGTCAGATACGGAATGCTGCAGCTTTCCAATTTCTGTTTTAGATAATAGTTATCACATTCCAAAGGGTTTAGCGCGTTTCTCCACCGTTATAATCCCACCCCAACCTTCTTCCGATATATTTGACTCTTTGGGATGAGGTTCCGAATGCTATATGGTTACCCAGGTTGGAACAAATGCTTACATCTCTCCTGTAGTATGTCTGCAGTCTCTGATCGTCTCCTGTAGTATTTCTGCAGTCTCTGATCGTCTCCTGTAGTATTTCTGCAGTCTCTGATCGTCTCCTGTAGTATGTCTGCAGTCTCTGATCGTCTCCTGTAGTATGTCTGCAGTCTCTGACCATCTCTCGTCTCATGTCTACACTGTCTCTGACCATCGCTTATATCATGTCTACAGTCTCTGACGATCTCCTGTAATATGTCTGCAGTCTCTGACCCCCTGTTGTATCATGTCGGCAATCTCTGAACATCTCTTGTATTATGTCTGCAGTCTCTGACCATCTCTTGTATCATGTCCACACAGTCTCTGACTATCTCTCATATCCTGTACTCGCAGGCTCTGATTTCTGACCAGGACATAGACAGGAAGGTATTTCATGGGCCCTATGGGAGGGTCATAGTGATCTCCAACCAGGACATAGCCAGGCAGGGATCACATTGCCCCTATGATAGGATCATAGTAATCTAAGATCAAGACATGGACAGGAAGGTATCACATGGCCCCTATTGTAGGTTCATAGTGATCTCCGACCAGGACATAGCCAGGCAGGGATCACATTGCCCCTATGTTAGGTCCATAGTGATATGGCCCCTATGGTAGATTTATGGTAATCTATGACCAGGACATAGCAGGAAGAAGGGATCACATGGCCCCTATGGTAGATTTATGGTAATCTACAATCAGGACATAGCAGGAAGGGATCACATGGCCCCCATGGTAGGTTCATAGTGATCTCCGACCAGGACCAAGAAGGCTATGGCCCCTATGTCTATAGCATTTGTTCACACCTGGCTAAAGCATTTGCACATTATTGTAGAGAGAACATTGTATATACAGATATGATGGGGGGGGGGGTGACACTTACCAGGTGACGCAGCCATCTTGTGAGAATGCGTTGGCCAGGAATCAAACCCGGGTTATGCTCACCACTGCACCACCAACGCGAGGTAGCCTCAGGTGTGTCTTTGGAGTGTGGGAGGAAACCGGAGTACCCGGAGAAAACCCACGCAAGCACAGGGAGAACATGCAAACTCCATGAAGATAGTGTCCTAGTCAGGATTTAAAACCATGAACCACAGTGCTGCAAGACTAACCCCTAAGCCTCTGTGCTGCCCATATGCGGCCTCTGTTCTCTAAGGCCCGCCCCCCTGAGCGGAGTACATCAGTTATGTCCACTCAAAGCGCCTTCAGACGAAATCCAAACTTAACCTAAACTACAATATCATATATATATATATGTAACACTCCAGAACACACCCAAGGAATAACACACACCTCCACAACATATACAAACTTATCCTAATCTACAATATATAACACTCCTATAATTAAACGCACCCAAATAACAATAAAGAGGGGTACAGTGGTCCCCAATTTAGCAAGACAATGGAGCTAATTATTCCATTCACACTTCGGTCTTATTCACATGGAGGGTATGAATCCTCCCCTCATAGCCGGTCCAACACATGCCTCAAAAACATACCAGTCTTAAACCTCCCCTCATAGCCTGTTCAACACATGCCTCAAAAACATACCGGCCTCCAACCTCCCCTCATAGCCGCTCAACACACGCCTCAAAAACATACCGGCCTCCAACCTCCCCTCATAGCCGCTCAACACACGCCTCAAAAACATACCGGCCTCCAACCTCCCCTCATAGCCGCTCAACACATGCCTCAAAAACATACCTGCCTCCAACCTTCTCTCATTGCCAGTCCAACACACGTTCCCCCCCAACCCTCACCCCCTTCTTCCTCCAACCTTCCCTTCCCCCCCCTTTTCCTCCCTCTCTCCCTCTTCCATACTCCCCCTTATTCTACCTTTCCCTTTAGAATGTGATATTTTTGATTAACCTTAAAACTCAATGTCTACATTACACTCTTGGCAACTTTTGGATATGAGGCAGATTTTGGAGGACTTCATTCGGTTCCCCCCGTGCCTAGCAGGCTGTTAACCACCAACATCTCAGGTACTTTTTTACAGGTGATTATGTTTGGGAAATGTATTGTCGAACTTTAAAGCTTCTGCAGAAGCTGCAGAAAGGTAAATAGAGGGCTGATGGGAAGACCCTCCGGTTACTGAAGTGGCAGCCGCCACCAGTGTAGGGACCTGTGTTGGTACAGCCGTACCTGGTCCCTGGGAGGGTTCCTCAGACTTTTTGTTGAGTCTTCTTCTAAGAACAGCCAATTGTCTTGTTTGTCCAACTACATTGATAGTTGCCTATTCAGAAGCTCCAAAAACGAAAATGGTGGGCTGATGGGAACAGCCAGCCAATTCTGTTGTTTGACCAACTACATCGATTCACTAGCAAATCATCCTCTAATCCCTCCTCTTCATCACCTAGTTTAAATTTTCTTCCAACATTTTGGCCATCTTCAATCCCAAAAAAGTTGCACCCCTCCCATTTAAGTGCAATCTGTCACTACTATAAAGATGGTAACCGCCTGAAAAGTCAGCCCAGTTTGCTATGAAGCCAAACCCCTCCTCCCTGCACCAGTTCTCCAGCCACTTGTTAAGCACCCTAAGCTCCTGTTGCCTCTCGAGGTACCGGCAGTATTTCTGAAAATATTGCCTTGGGGGACCTTTTTTTTAATATAGCCCCTAAGTCCCTGAAATCATTTTGCAGGGCGCTCCATCTTTCTCTAACTTTGTCATTGGTACCGATATATACCATGACAGCTGGGTCCTCTCCAGCGCCATCCAACAATCTGTCCATGCAATCTGCAATGTCCCGAACCCGAGCGCCCGGTAAACAACATACTGTTTGGTGATAACTCTCTTTGTGACAGATTGCTCTCTGTATCTTTCCAATAATCTCAATCTCCTACCACTAGTATGTGCCTATCCTTGCTTGTAACCTTGCCCCCATCTTCGTCACATGCTGGTGGAGTCTCTGTGTGAGCGTCACATGCTGGTGGAGTCTCCGTGTGAGCGTCACATGCTGGTGGAGTCTCCGTGTGAGCGTCACATGCTGGTGGAGTCTCCGTGTGAGCGTCACATGCTGGTGGAGTCTCCGTGTGAGCGTCACATGCTGGTGGAGTCTCCGTGTGAGCGTCACATGCTGGTGGAGTCTCCGTGTGAGCGTCACATTCTGGTGGAGTCTCCGTGTAAACGTCACATGCTGGTGGAGTCTCCGTGTGAGCGTCACATGCTGGTGGAGTCTCCGTGTGAGCGTCACATGCTGGTGGGGTCTCTGTGTGAACGTCACATGCTGGTGGAGTCTCCATGGGAACGTCCCAAAAAAAATCTATAAAAACATATTTTTTCGTCAGTTTAGGCCGATACGTATTCTTCTACATATTTTTGGTAAAAAAAATCGCAATAAGCGATTATTGATTGGTTTGCGCAAAAGTTATAGCGTTTACAAAATAGGGGATAGATTTATAGCATTTTTATTATTATTTTTTTTTTAACTAGTAATGGCGGCGATCTGCGATTTTTATCGTGACTGCGATATTGCGGAGGACACATCAGACACTTTTGACACATTTTTGGGACCATTCACATTTACACAGATCAGTGCTGTAAAAATGCATTGATTACTGTATAAATGTGACTGGCAGGAAATGGGTTAACCACTAGGGGGTGCTGAAGGGGGCTAATATGTTCCCTGGGAGTGATTCTTAAGCCCCATACACACGGTCGGACAATCCGCGGACCAGGTCTGTCGGACCATGTCCGTCATACTTTGTCCGATGTTGGTTTTGCGTACACACGGTCGGACAAAGTTGTCGGAAAATCCGATCATTCTGAACGTGGTGACGTTTGTTGCCTACGACGGGACTACGTAGAGGCTAGTAGCCAATAGCTTTGGTCTTGTAATGTGATCTGAGCATGCGTAGCACTTTGTCCGGTCGGACAACCGTACACACGATCGGATTTGGTGTGATCGGACCGTGTTGTCGGCAAATCTTTCCAGCAGGAGATAAGACTTTGTCCGTCGGTCAAACCGACGAACACTGTCCGATGGTGCATACACACGGTCTGATTTTTCAACAACCTTGTCCGATCGGACAGAATCCATGAAAAAGTCCGACCGTGTGTATGGGGCTTTACTGTGGGGGGGGGGACTCACAAGGGGAGGAGACCGATCGGTGTTTCTCTGTACAGAGAAACACCATCGGCTCCTCTCCTCGGACAGGACCGTGGATCTGTGTGTTTACACACAGAGATCCACGGTCCCGCTGTGTTACCGGGCAATCGCGGGTGCCCGGCGGACATCGCGGCCGCTGGGCACACGCAACAGGGGCCCAGTGACGCGGCGGGCACGCGCCCGCCCTGAGAGCTGCGCCGCCTGGTCGTTAATAGACAGCCGGCAGTCAGCTAGTGGTTAAAGATAAAAGCACGGGGGATGGGATGACGTTTGATAAATACAATAAGACGGAATTTTTTGGATGAACATTTTCAAGGACTGTTTTTAGTTTTTTGGGGTTTTTCTTTTTTGGTTTTGTTTCTCATGTTTTTCACAAATCTGGATATTGATTTGATGATGTAATGCGCGGTGTTGTATCCCGTGTTTTATCTTCATACGTCTTTCACAAATGTGGATATTTAGGATTTATACCCCTTTCACAGTGAGGCAGTTTTAAGATGTTTTAGCGCTAGAAATAGCGCCTGAAAAGCGCCTCTATTGCCTCCCCTGTGTGACAGACCGAGTGCTTTCACACTGGGGCGGTGCGCTTGCAGGATGGGAAAAAATCCTCCAAGCAGCATCTTTGGGGCGGTTTGGGAGCGATGTATAGTAGTGTACACACCGCTCCCAAACCGCCCTGCCCATTGGAATAAATGGGCAGCGCTGCCGAATCGCCTGCAAAGCGATTCGGCAGTGCCACAACAAGGGGCAGTTTTAACCCTTTCTTTGACCGCCAGCGGGGGTTAAAAGCGCCCCACTAGCGGCCAAAAAGCGCAGCTGAAACAATGGTAAAGTCCGCTACCGCTAACGTCGGGCGCTTTCAGTGTGAAAGTAGCCTAAAGTTAGCCTGTTTTTTTTTTAATATTTTTTTTGTATACTATGAAAGATGACAAGACGCCAAGTAAATAGATACCGGACATGTCACGCTTTAAAATTGCGCACGCTTATGGAATGGCGCCAAACTTCGGTACTTTATAATCTCCAAAGCCGACACTTTAGACAAATTTACAGGTTACATGTTTACAGTTACAGAGGAGGTCTAGTGCTAGAATTATTGCTCTCGCTCTGACATTTGCGGTGTATGTAACCTGTGTGTATCTGGCTCTGATATTAGCCGGTGCCTCACCAGCCACTCGCCTCACTGCACGTCCCGGACCAGAGGTGGGTGGAGTCAGCTGCCGGAGTCTACGGAGACCAGGGGAGGTGGAGATGAGGGGGTGCCGTGGTTGCACAGAGAGGCCCAGGATCTGGAGGAGATCTGTCTTTCTCTCTGCTGCCGACTCCTGAGATGGTGGGGGGGGGGGGGGGGTGGAGTGGGGGGCAGAGACGAGCCTCTCTGCGGCAGAACAGAGAAGTGCAGGATCTGGAGGAGATCTGTCTTTCTCTCTACTGCTGACTAGTGGGGGGCAGAGACAAGCCTCTCTGCGGCGGAACAGAGAAGTGGTGCAGGATCTGGAGGAGATCTGTCTTTCTCTCTACTGCCGACTGCTGAGATGAGGGGGGGGGGGGGTGGAGTGGGGGGCAGAGATGAGCCTCTCTGCGGCAGAACAGAGAAGTGCAGGATCTGGAGGAGATCTGTCTTTCTCTCTACTGCTGACTCCTGAGATGGTGGGGGGCAGAGACAAGCCTCTCTGCGGCGGAACAGAGAAGTGGTGCAGGATCTGGAGGAGATCTGTCTTTCTCTCTACTGCCGACTGCTGAGATGAGGGGGGTGGAGTGGGGGGGGGGCAGAGACAAGCCTCTATGCGGCGGATCAGAGAGGCCCAGGATCTGGAGGAGATCTGTCTTTCTCTCTGCTGCCGACTGCTGAGATGAGGGGGGGGGGTGGAGTGGGGGGCAGAGACTAGCCTCTCTGTGGCGGAACAGAGAAGCGCAGGATCTGGAGGAGATCTGTATTTCTCCCTGCTGCCGACTGCTGAAATAAGGGGGGGGGGGTGGGGGGCAGAGACGAGTTTCTGTGCGGCGGAACAGAGAAGCCCAGGATCTGGAGGAGATCTGTCTTTCTCTGTGCTGCCGACTGCTGAAATGAGGGGAGGGGGGTTGAGTGGGGGGCTGGGGGGCAGAGACGAGCCTCTCTGCAGCGGAACAGAGAAGCGCAGGATCTGGAGGAGATCTGTCTTTCTCTCTGCTGCCGACTGCTGAGATGAGGGGGGGGGGTTGAGTGGGGGGCTGGGGGGCAGAGACGAGCCTCTCTGCAGCGGAACAGAGAAGCGCAGGATCTGGAGGAGATCTGTATTTCTCCCTGCTGCCGACTGCTGAAATAAGGGGGGGGGGGGGCAGAGACGAGCCTCTCTGCGGCGGAACAGAGAAGCGCAGGATCTGGAGGAGATCTGTCTTTCTCTGTGCTGCCGACTGCTGAAATGAGGGGAGGGGGGTTGAGTGGGGGGTGGGGGGCAGAGACAAACCTCTATGTGGCGGATCAGAGAGGCCCAGGATCTGGAGGAGATCTGTCTTTCTCTCTGCTGCCGACTGCTGAGATGAGGGGGGGGGGTGGTGGGGGTGGGGGGCAGAGACGAGCCTCTCTGCGGCAGAACAGAGAAGTGCAGGATCTGGAGGAGATCTGTCTTTCTCTCTACTGCTGACTAGTGGGGGGCAGAGACAAGCCTCTCTGCTGCGGAACAGAGAAGTGGTGCAGGATCTGGAGGAGATCTGTCTTTCTCTCTACTGCCGACTGCTGAGATGAGGGGGGTGGGGTGGGGGGCAGAGACAAGCCTCTATGCGGCGGATCAGAGAGGCCCAGGATCTGGAGGAGATCTGTCTTTCTCTCTGCTGCCGACTGCTGAGATGAGGGGGGGGGGGGTGGAGTGGGGGGCAGAGACGAGCCTCTCTGTGGCGGAACAGAGAAGCGCAGGATCTGGAGGAGATCTGTCTTTCTCTCTGCTGCCGACTGCTGAAATAAGGGGGGGGGGCAGAGACGAGTTTCTGTGCGGCGGAACAGAGAAGCCCAGGATCTGGAGGAGATCTGTCTTTCTCTCTGCTGCCGACTGCTGAAATGAGGGGAGGGGGGTTGAGTGGGGGGCTGGGGGGCAGAGACGAGCCTCTATGCAGCGGAACAGAGAAGCGCAGGATCTGGAGGAGATCTGTCTTTCTCTGTGCTGCCGACTGCTGAAATGAGGGGAGGGGGGGGTGGGGGGCTGGGGGGCAGAGACGAGCCTCTCTGCAGCGGAACAGAGAAGCGCAGGATCTGGAGGAGATCTGTATTTCTCCCTGCTGCCGACTGCTGAAATAAGGGGGGGGGGCAGAGACGAGCCTCTCTGCGGCGGAACAGAGAAGCGCAGGATCTGGAGGAGATCTGTCTTTCTCTGTGCTGCCGACTGCTGAAATGAGGGGAGGGGGGTTGAGTGGGGGGCTGGGGGGCAGAGACGAGCCTCTCTGCGGCGGATCAGAGAGGCCCAGGATCTGGAGGAGATCTGTCTTTCTCTCTGCTGCCGACTGCTGAGATGAGGGGGGGGGTGTGGAGTGGGGGGCAGAGACGAGCCTCTCTGTGGCGGAACAGAGAAGCGCAGGATCTGGAGGAGATCTGTCTTTCTCTCTACTGCCGACTGCTGAGATGAGGGGGGTGGAGTGGGGGGCAGAGACAAGCCTCTATGTGGCGGATCAGAGAGGCCCAGGATCTGGAGGAGATCTGTCTTTCTCTCTGCTGCCGACTGCTGAGATGAGGGGGGGGGGGTGGAGTGGGGGGCAGAGACGAGCCTCTCTGCGGCAGAACAGAGAAGTGCAGGATCTGGAGGAGATCTGTCTTTCTCTCTACTGCTGACTCCTGAGATGGTGGGGGGCAGAGACAAGCCTCTCTGCGGCGGAACAGAGAAGTGGTGCAGGATCTGGAGGAGATCTGTCTTTCTCTCTACTGCCGACTGCTGAGATGAGGGGGGTGGAGTGGGGGGCAGAGACAAGCCTCTCTGAGGCGGAACAGAGAAGCGCAGGATCTGGAGGAGATCTGTATTTCTCCCTGCTGCCGACTGCTGAAATAAGGGGGGGGGGGGTGGGGGGCAGAGACGAGTTTCTGTGCGGCGGAACAGAGAAGCGCAGGATCTGGAGGAGATCTGTCTTTCTCTGTGCTGCCGACTGCTGAAATGAGGGGAGGGGGGTTGAGTGGGGGGCTGGGGGGCAGAGACGAGCCTCTCTGCAGCGGAACAGAGAAGCGCAGGATCTGGAGGAGATCTGTCTTTCTCTGTGCTGCCGACTGCTGAAATGAGGGGAGGGGGGTTGAGTGGGGGGCTGGGGGGCAGAGACGAGCCTCTCTGCAGCGGAACAGAGAAGCGCAGGATCTGGAGGAGATCTGTATTTCTCCCTGCTGCCGACTGCTGAAATAAGGGGGGGGGGGGGGGCAGAGACGAGTTTCTCTGCGGCGGAACAATGAAGAGCAGAATCTGGAGGAGATCTGTCTTTTTCTCTGCTGCCGACTGCTGAGATGAAGGGGGGGGGGGGGCAGAGACGAAGACGAGCCTCTCTGCGGGGGAACAGAGAAGCGCAGGATCTGGAGGAGGAGTTCTGACAAGGTGAGGTGCGGAGGAGAGCGCGGGGGGGGGGGTGCCGCAGCTGCAGGAAAGGCCACATAAAATGGTCTGGCGGGGGGGGCTGATTGGGCCCGCAGGCCTTGTTTTTGACACATGTGGTGTAATGTCTGCTTCTCTGCAAGGCTGTTACATTTAATAGGTAAAAATAAAGAAAACAGGTTCACTTTAAGCTAGCTAGACACCAGCAAAGCAAATTAACACTTGCTAAAAAAAAAAAAAAAAGAGAGAAACTGTGTGATTTTCACAGATGAATAACAACTCGCATTCTAGTCGCTGGTTGGGAGAGAAGAAAAGTGTGGTGCCGGCTTAGCAAATGTTCTCATTGTAATTACCATGGCGCACCGGGTGGCATACGGTGTACTTACCCCCAATACCGATAATTCCGTGAGCTTATTTTACCTGCAGTACATCAATAAAGAAAGGGTCGGCAATTGTGTAAAAATAAGCTTTAATATTTTATTTTTTACATATAGTTACATATATAGTATGCAAATTCTTTAATAAAAAACAAAATAAAAAAAATAAACAGCAACATCAGTCTGCCAAGGTTTTACCAATATAACCATTTAAAGTGAAGGGCCAGTTGTACCGGGAACTGCACTGACCAATGGGAAGGTACCGTATACGATATATAGTGTAAGGTTCAACTGAGTGATACAAAAGGTGAAAGGATATAAAGTACCCGTGCACTGGGGGGGGGGGGGGGGGGGGGGGGGCATCATCAATTCCAATCAGGTAAGGATTTTCACTGATACAGTGAAACCTCTGGTTGCGAGTAACGCGTTATACGAGCGCTTCGCAATACGAGTTTTAAAAATAAAATCCTAATGCGGTTTGCGAGCGTTGTCTCTGGGGAGTGCAGCCGCTGGGGTGTGCAGTACCGCATTTGGCCAGAGGTGCGGGGGGCGCTGGTGAAGCTCAGAGACACTCCGTCTCCGAGTGTCTCTGAGCGCCCCCCGCACCTCTGGCCACATACAGCACTGCATACACCAGCCGTGACCGTGGAACCAATTATCTGAGTTTCCATTGATTTCTATGGGGAAACTCGCTTTGATATACAAGTCCTTTGGATTACAAGCATGCTTCTGGAACGGATTATGCTCACAATCCAAGGTACTACTGTATACCGATTATACTGTAAAGCATTTTATTCCCATTATCAGTGGTATGTCTTAATGCAGTGTTTCTCAACACCAGTCCTCAAGGCGCCCCGAACAGGTCATGTTTTCAGGATTTCCCTCAGATTAAACGGCTGTGGAATTTATTAAGGCTGAGCAAATCACCTGTGCAAAATAATGGAGAGCCTGAAAACATGACCTGTTGGGGGCGCCTTGAGGACTGGAGTGGAGAAACACTAATGAATGGTCTCTTCCTATAGTCTTCCTATATCTATATATCCACGTTGCAGCCAAAGATTGAATGGAATGCAAAAGTGACAGTTACAGTGGAACCTTGGTTTACGAGTAACGTGGTTAACGAGCGTTTTTGAAAGACGAGCAACTTTTAAAAAAAAAATCCTGACTCGGTTTGTGAGTGTTGTCACGAGCAGAATTCAAGCTAATGGGGTGTGCAGTACCGCATTTGGCCAGAGGTGCCGGGGGGCGCCGGGAACACACGGAACGGTTCTGAGCCGTTCAGAAATACTCGTAATCACTCAGAAATACTCAGAAATACTCCGTTCCTAAGTGTTTACAAGGGTTTCCGAGTTCAGCCGAGCTGTCCCCGAGAATTTCCGAGGCTCTCCAGCACCCCCCACCACCTCTGGTCACATGCAGTATTGCATGTAATAGAAGTCAATGCGGAACGAATTATCTTCGTTTCCATTGACTCCTATGGGGAAACTCGCTTTGATATGCGAGTGCTTTGGATTACAAGCATTCTCCTGGAACGGATTATGCTCGTAATCCAAGGTTTCACTGTACAGGGGGTGATTGGCTATCACATCGGTCCCATGATCGGAAAGTTCCCGATCATAAGTATGCATCAGGAGCTTACCGATCTCAGCTGGCTACCATGATGGGAGCGCGCTCTCAGCACAGTACAGTGGAACCTTGGATTACGAGCATAATCCGTTCCAGGAGGATTCTTGTAATCCAAAGCACTCGCATATCAAAGCGAGTTTCCCCATAGAAGTCAATGGAAAACTAAGATAATTAGTTCTGCATTGACTTTTATTGCATGCAATACCGCATGTGGCCAGAGGTGGGGGGGAGCGTTTCGGAAATACTCAGGGAACTCGAAAACCATTAAACATTCAGGAACTGAGTATTTCCGAGTGATTCTGAATATTTCCCAATGTTTCCGAACCGTACCGAGTGTCACCGGCGCCCCCCCCGCACCTCTGGCGAAATGTGGTACTGCACACCCCATTGGCTTGAATCCTGCAACACTCGCAAACCGGCTTTCAAAACGCTCATTAACCGCGTTACTCGTAAACCAAGGTCCCACTGTACAGGGGGGGGCCGCGGGTTTACGAATCCGTTAGGGACTGTCCTCCTGTTTGTAATTCGGAAATGTTCATAAGTCGGCCGTGCATGAGCAGAACGACAGTTCTCGACATTTCCGATGTTCCGTCGAATGCCGTTCTGCGCATGCCCGGCAAATTACGGACATTCCCAATGTTTTCCGTCATTTTCCTGGCCGCGCATTGCGCAGAACGGCCGATTTCCGCGTAAAATGGGTCCCCGCAGCGCCCGGTTCGTAAGAAGGAGATGTTCGTAGGTCGGGTGTTTGTAAGTCGGGGAGCCCCCTGTATATGGTTTTAACAGGGCCCCATATATGCGGCCGGTCTGCGTTAAGGGCCAATCCCGCAGAGTGGCCGCATATATGCATGTGGCTGGCGCCAAGAGGTTCCTGCATTGGTATGTGTGGCTGGCGCCAAGAGGTTCCTGCATTGGTATGTGTGGCCTGCGCCAAGAGGTTCCTGCATTGGTATGTGTGGCCGGCGCCAAGAGGTTCCTGCATTGGTATGTGTGGCCGGCGCCAAGAGGTTCCTGCATTGGTATGTGTGGCCGGCGTCAAGAGGTTCCTGCATTGGTATGTGTGGCCGGCGCCAAGAGGTTCCTGCATTGGTATGTGTGGCCGGCACCAAGAGGTTCCTGCATTGGTATGTGTGGCAGGCGCCAAGAGGTTCCTGCATTGGTATGTGTGGCAGGCACCAAGAGGTTCCTGCATTGGTATGTGTGGCCGGCGCCAAGAGGTTCCTGCATTGGTATGTGTGGCCGGCGCCAAGAGGTTCCTGCATTGGTATGTGTGGCCGGCGCCAAGAGGTTCCTGCATTGGTATGTGTGGCCGGCGCCAAGAGGTTCCTGCATTGGTATGTGTGGCCGGCGCCAAGAGGTTCCTGCATTGGTATTGCACACCATCCTGGAAATCCACCATGTGGTTAGGAGGGGGTGGGGGGGGGGTGCAGCGACTCCAGGCTGGTCACGGTATATAACGTGGGTAAGGTATGGCATCAACAAGCATTGAACGTAGACACTTGGGGGGAGATATGATAGCGATATACGAATACCTCAATGGTTATTCTGGCATAGGCCAGTGCCATCCCTAGATTTTTCATACCAGTGCAAGTAGTACTATTATTTAGTGCCACGTATACAGTGTGGTGGTTTGTCATATTGAAGTGAATTACGCAGTTCGTGTACTTTACGTGAATCATTCCTTGGAATATAGAAGATGGTACACAGTGATTGGACAGTTGGTGGGTCTAGTAGAGGAGGCACCTTCTTTGGTCGTCTTGTTGTGGACAAGACTTGACATCTCGCATTGGCTCTTCTCTAATGGTGGGACATCTTGTGGTTGTAGATGGTACACAGTGCTTGGACAGTTGGTGGGGTCTAGTAGAAGATGGTACACAGTGCTTGGACAGTTGGTGGGGTCTAGTAGAAGATGGTACACAGTGCTTGGACAGTTGGTGGGGTCTAGTAGAAGATGGTAAACAGTGCTTGGACAGTTGGTGGAGTATATAATGCAGTACACAGTGCTTGGACAGTTGGTGGGGTCTAGTAGAAGATGGTACACAGTGCTTGGACAGTTGGTGGGGTCTAGTAGAAGATGGTAAACAGTGCTTGGACAGTTGGTGGGGTCTAGTAGAAGATGGTACACAGTGCTTGGACAGTTGGTGGGGTCTAGTAGAAGATGGTACACAGTGCTTGGACAGTTGGTGGGGTCTAGTAGAAGATGGTACACAGTGCTTGGACAGTTGGTGGAGTATATAATGCAGTACACAGTGCTTGGACAGTTGGTGGGGTCTAGTAGAAGATGGTACACAGTGCTTGGACAGTTGGTGGGGTCTAGTAGAAGATGGTACACAGTGCTTGGACAGTTGGTGGGGTCTAGTAGAAGATGGTACACAGTGCTTGGACAGTTGGTGGAGTATATAATGCAGTACACAGTGCTTGGACAGTTGGTGGGGTCTAGTAGAAGATGGTACACAGTGCTTGGACAGTTGGTGGGGTCTAGTAGAAGATGGTAAACAGTGCTTGGACAGTTGGTGGAGTATATAATGCAGTACACAGTGATTGGACAGTTGGTGGGTCTAGTAGAGGAAGCACCTTCTTTGGTCGTCTTGTTGTGGACATGACTTGACATCTTGCGTTGGCTCTTCTCTAATGGTGTGACATCTTGTGGTTGTAGATGGTACACACGGTGCTTTGACATCCTATGGTGGGTCTAGTAGATCATAAATAATGTTTTGGCATCTTATAGTTGGACGAGTAGATGGTACACAGTGGAAGAACACTTTCCAGTGGTCATAGTAGACAGGGCACATTGGTTGGGTATCTTCTGGAGGTTTGTACACATGATGCAAGGTGGCCAGACGTTTTTGGGTGGTCTAGCCCAGTGGTCTCCAAACTGCGGCACTTTGCTTGCCTTTATCTGGCCGTTGGAGCACTTTTTTGTCCACAGATTCCAACGATGGGGCACAATTCCCCCCACTTACAAAAATAAAGGTGCACGATTCCTCCCAATGACACCAACAATGGGGCAGGAATCCTCCCAAGGACACCAATGATGGGGCACAATTCCTTTCAAGGACACCAATGATGGGGCACAATTCCTCTCAATGATGCCACCGATGGGGCACAATTCCTCCAAGGACACCAACGATGGGGCACAATACCGCCCTATGACACCAATGATGGTGCACAATTCCTCCCAATTGTATAACAGGACACAATTCCTCCTTATGACACCAAATATGGGGTAAAATTCCTCCCACTGACACCAGTAATGGGGCATTGTTTATGCTCACTGATGTTAGGACATTTTTTACTCCCACTGGTCACAGTCCGGCCCCCGCTAAAGTCTGAAGGACAGCAAACCGGCCCTTTGTTTAAAAAGTTTGGAGACCCCTGGTCTAGCCGACTAGACCAGTGGTCTCCAAACTGCGGCCTGAGGGCCGGATGCGGCCCTTTGCTTGCCTTTATCCGGCCCTCGGGGCACTATCCATACCACTGATGCAAGACACTATTCTGCCATCCGACAGCGTCAATGGAGCACCATTCCTCCCACTGACACCACTAATGGGGCAATATTCCTCCCACTGACACCACTAATGGAGCACTATTCCTCCCACTGACACCACTAATGGGGCACTATTCCTCCCACTGACACCACTAATGGGGCACTATTCCTCCCACTGACACCACTAATGGGGCACTATTCCTCCCACTGACACCACTAATGGGGCACTATTCCTCCCACTGACACCACTAATGGAGCACTATTCCTCCCACTGACACCACTAATGGGGCACTATTCCTCCCACTGACACCACTAATGGGGCACTATTCCTCCCACTGATACCAACGATGGGACACTATTCCTCCACTGATACCAATGATGGGGCACTATTCCTCCCACTGACACCACTAATGGGGCACTATTCCTCCCACTGATACCCAACGATGGGGCACTATTCCTCCCACTGATACCAACGATGGGGCACTATTCCTCCCACTGATACCAATGATGGGGCACTATTCCTCCCACTGACACCAATGATGGGACACTATTCCTCCCTATGATACCAACGATGGGGCACTATTCCTCCCACTGATACCAATGATGGGGCACTATTCCTCCCACTGACACCACTAATGGGGCACTATTCCTCCCTATGATACCAACGATGGGGCACTATTCCTCCCCTTAATACCACATGTTTACCACTGATGCCAGGAAACTTTTCACTCCCGCTGTCCCAAGTCCGGCCCTCCTAGAGTCTGAGGAACAATAGACCGGCCCTTTGTTTACAATGTTTGGAGACCCCCGGACTAGACAATTTACACACGGTAAAGGGTAAGATGTCCATTTTAGAGCACGTTGTGGTAGTTCTACTATTTAGTGAACTATTAGCTGTAGGCGGCCATCATGAAATATCTCGATGATGAACATTTGAAGAACATTCTGTGGTGGGTCCAGCTGGTGGAATACAATCGGTGCCCTTCTTATAGTCTAATAGATATAAAAGTGCCAATCTATAAACAACAGAAAAACGCCTGGGGTTAAAAGATTTCGGTCCAGTAGATGTACAGAGTATGTGAACACCTTGTAGTTGGTATAGGGCAGTGATGGCGAACCTATGGCACGCAGAGCCATCTCTGTGGGCACACGGGAGGGTCCAGGACAGAGCTAGAGGCCTCTCTCTCCTCTCAGCCCCCCTCCCTCTCTTTCAGCCCCCCCTCGTTGTGTCCCCCTCTCTCTGTTCCCCCTCTCAGCTCACCCCTCTCTCAGCATCTCTCTCTCTCTCTCTGCCCCCTTTCTCTCTCTCTGTCCCCCTTCTCTCTCTCTCTGTCCCCCTTCTCTCTCTCTCTGTCCCTCTTCTCTGTCTCTGCCCCCCTTCTCTCTGTCTCTCTGTCCCCCTCCCTCTCTCTGTTCCTCCCCTCTCAGCTCACCTCTCTCTCAGCTCACCTCTCTCTCAGCCCCTCTCTCTCTCTCAGCATCTCTCTCACACCCCTCCTCTCTCTCTCTGTCCCCTGCCCCTCTCCCCTCTCTCAGCCCCTCTCCCTCTCTCACAACCCCCCTCCCTCTCTCTGTTCTCTCTCTCTGTCCCTCTCTCTCAGCATTTCTCTCACACCCTCTCTCTCAGCCCCTCTCTTTGTTGCCCCTCTCTCAGCATCTCTCTCAGCCCCTCTCCCCTCTCTCTCAGCCCCTCCCACTCTCTCTCAGCCCCTCTCACTCTCTCTCAGCCCCTCTCCCTCAGCCCCTCTCCCTCAGCCCCCTCCCTCTCTCTCAACCCCCTCCCTCTCTCTGTTCCTCCTCTCTCTCAGCTCACCTCTCTCTCAGCATTTCTCTCACACCCCTCTCTCTCAGCCCCTCTCTTTGTTGCCCCTCTCTCAGCATCTCTCTCACACCACCCCTCTCTCTCTGTCTCCTCTCCCACTCTCTCTCAGCCTCTCTCCCTCTCTCTCAGCCCCTCTCCCTCAGCCCCCCTCCCTCTCTCTGTTCCCCCTCTCTCTCTCCTCATATCTCTCACACCCCCCTCTCTCTCTCTCTGGCCCCCCTCCCTCTCTCTCAGCCCCCCTCCCTCTCTCTGCATATCTCTCAGCATATCTCTCACTCTCTCTCTCTGGCCCCCCTCCCTCTCTTTCAGCCCCCCTCCCTCTCTCTGTTCCCCCTCTCTCTTAGCATATCTCTCACACCCCTCTCTCTCTCTGGCCCCCCTCCCTCTCTCTCAGCCCCCTCCCTATCTCTGTTCCCCCTCTCTCTCAGCATATCTCTCACACCCCTCTCTCTCTCTGGCCCCCTCCCTCTCTCTCAGCCCCCCTCCCTATCTCTGTTCCCCCTCTCTCTCAGCATATTTCTCACACCCCTCTCTCTCTCTGGCCCCCCTCCCTCTCTCTCAGCCCCTCTCCCCTTCTCTGTTCCCTCTCTCTCTCAGCATCTCTCTCACACCCCTCACTCTCGCTGTCCCCTCTCTCTATCGCGCTCTCTCTCTCTCTCTCCCCCTCTCTCTCACACCCCTCTCACTCTCTCACACCCCCCTCTCTCTCACACAACCCCTCTCTTTCGCTCATTGCAAATTGCTGTGTTGGCACTTTGCAACACAAAACCAATGTATTTATTTCAGTTTGGGCACTCGGGCTCAAAGGTTCGCCATCACTGGTATAGGGGAAGTATATAGGGGAAGTATATAGGGGAAGTATTCGCCTCCTAGAGAATTGTCATGGATTTAGAGAAATGGCTCCGAATCTTATGGTTGGATTGGATTGGATATCAATCTAGTAGGCGGCTCCTCCGTACACGGAACTCGCTATCCTACTTCTCTGAGTCTCTGGCTCCAGTTTCTGGGATAAAACACTCAGGATCTGCTCAAACTTCTTGTATCTTTCACTCTGTTCAACCGCGGCTCCTTTACTCCCCCAGAAAATCCTGAGGGAGAACTCCGTCTGGAAGGCCTCTCTTAGTTCCGGCTGAGGAACAAATCCTGCAGAGTAAAGACCAATAAACTGTATGAATACAAATCATCTTCTCTCATTGGTCAGTAACATTGTATTCTGCCATTCCCTCCTTGAATTACTTTCTATCCTTCCAACCCGTCTCTTAACCTTCATCTGTTTGAATGTTTATTTTTTGGGCCCCCCCGCACCTCTGGCCACATACAGTACTGCATACACTAGCGTCCCCTACACCTCTGGACACATACAGTACTGCATACACCAGCACCCCCGCACCTCTGGTCACATGCAGTACTGCATATACCAGAACCCCTGCATCTCTGGCCACATACAGTACTGCATACACTAGCGTCCCCTACACCTCTGGACACATACAGTACTGCATACACCAGCACCCCGCACCTCTGGCCACATACAGTACTGCATATACCAGAACCCCTGCATCTCTGGCCACATACAGTACTGCATACACCAGCACCCCGCACCTCTGGCCACATACAGTACTGCATACACCAGCACCCCCGCACCTCTGGTCACATACAGTACTGCATATACCAGCACCCCGCACCTCTGGCCACATACAGTACTGCATACACCAGCGCCCCTGCACCTCTGGCCACATACAGTACTGCATACACCAGCGCCCCTGCACCTCTGACCACATACAGTACTGCATACACCAGCACCCCTGCACCTCTGGTCACATACAGTACTGCATATACCAGCACCCCCGCACCTCTGGCCACATACAGTACTGCATACACCAGCCCCCCGCACCTCTGGCCACATATAGTACTGCATACACCAGCACCCCCCACACCTCTGGCCACATACAGTACTGCATACACCAGTGCCCCCGCACCTCTGGCCACATATAGTACTGCATACACCAGCACCCCCACACCTCTGGCCACATACAGTACTGCATACACCACCCCCCCCGCACCTCTGGCCACATACAGTCCTTCATACACCAGCGCCCCTGCACCTCTGGCCACATACAGTACTGCATACACCAGCTCCCTCGCACCTCTGGCAACATACAGTACTGCATACACCAGCGTCCCCCACACCTCTGGTCACATACAGTACTGCATACACCAGCGTCCCCGCACCTCTGGACACATACAGTACTGCATACACCAGCGTCCCCGCACCTCTGGACACATACAGTACTGCATACACCAGCGTCCCCGCACCTCTGGCCACATACAGTACTGCATACACCAGCACCCCCCACACCTCTGGCCACATACAGTACTGCATATACCAGAACCCCCGCACCTCTGGTCACATACAGTACTGCATACACCAGTGCCCGCGCACCTCTGGCCACATACAGTACTGCATACACCAGCACCCCTGCACCTCTGGCCACATACAGTACGGCATACACCAGTGCCCCCGCACCTCTGGCCACATACAGTACTGCATACACCAGCGCCCCCGCACCTCTGGCCACATACAGTACGGCATACACCAGTGCCCCCGCACCTATGGCCACATACAGTACTGCATACACCAGCGCCCCCGCACCTCTGGCCACATACAGTACGACATACACCAGCGCCCCTGCACCTCTGGCCACATACAGTACTGCATACACCAGCGCCCCCGCACCTCTGGCCACATACAGTACTGCATACACCAGCACCCCCCACACCTCTGGCCACATAAAGTACTGCATACACCAGCAGTGGTTGTGGAACGAATCATCTGAGTTTCCATTATTTCTTATGGCCAAACTTGCTTTGATATACGAGCGCTTTGGATTACAAGCATGTTTCTGGAACGAATTATGCTCGCAATCCAAGGTATTACTGTACTGTTTTTTTTTTTTTTTTGCCACAGTCCCCACCCCCTTCGATTTAATGTCAAGAGCCTCCCCCCCCCACCACCATAAGAAGACAAGGGTCCCCCCACCTTCTTCATATGGCAGGTGCTGCTGTCGGGAAGAAGCTAGGGCGGAGCTGGGAAGCAGAAAGTGCAGGGTCTGGAGGAGGACCAGAGGAGGGCTGAAGTCAGCTGCCTGGAGTCTGTAGAATGCTGAGACCAGGAGAGGCACAGACCAGCGGGTGCTGTGATTGCATAGAGAGGTGCAGGATCTGAAGGAGGAGTTCTGTCCTCCTGTCTTCTGCTGAGATAGGGCGGGGGGAAGCGCACGGAGAAGCGCAAATACTGATCAGCCGGTCATATTCTCTCACCTGCTAGTTTGTTCTCTGCATTATTTTGGTAAATCTTCTCATTAGCGACGTATGTCCGCGCTGCGTGCAGTACCCGCAGGAGCCGCCCGCAGCTCTCCTCCACGGGGCCACCCCAGTCATCTTCTCCTTCCAAGGCCTTGAGAACTGGCAGGATGTGTGGCACCACTATATTGGTTAATGATGGCAGCGACAGGCCTGGTAAGGGGGACAGAAGAAAAATTGTCTTGTATTGAAAACCTGAAATGGCATCGGAAAAAAAAACATTTTCTGTTTACAGAGTCTGGAGATGTATAAACCCCTCTCAGCTTTTTATTGTGCTTTTTGTACCTGCTGGGGAGGTTTACAAACCCTGTAATGTCTGGTGACCCCGGGGGTCACCGCAACAGGAAGTGACTAGAAGATGTTAGGGGGAATCCTCCACTTGGGACACCTCTCTGGTACAAGCTACACTATAGTGTCAAAAGTATTGGTACACCTGCCTTTACATGAACTTTAATGGCATCCCAGTCTTAGTCCGGAGGGTTCAATATTGAGTTGGCCCCACCCTTTGCAGCTATAACAGCTTCATCTCTTCTGGGAAGGCCGTCCACAAATTTTAGGAGGGTGTCTATGGGAATGTTTGACCATTCTTCCAGAAGAGCATTTGTGAGGTCAGGCACTGATGTTGGACGAGAAGGCCTGGCTCGCAGTCTCCGCTCTAATTCGTCCCAAAGGTGTTCTATCGGGTTGAGGTCAGGACTCTGTGCAGGCCAGTCAAGTTCCTCCACCCCAAACTCCCTCATCCATGTCTTTATGGACTTTGCTTTGTGCACTGGTCCAAACCATTTGGTGGAGGGGGGATTATGGTGTGGGGGTTGTTTTTCAGGGGTTGGGCTTGGCCCCTTAGTTCCAGTGAAGGGAACTCTTAAAGGGGTTGTAAAGGTAAATTATTATTTTTTTTTTAAATAACAAACATGTCATAGTTACCTCCACTGTGCAGCTAGTTTTGCACAGAGTGGCCCCGAACATCCATTTCTGGGGTCCCTCGGCGGCTCTCTCGGCTCCTCCCTGCAATAGATAACCACCTCGGGAAGCTCTTTCTCGAGGGGGTTACCTTGCGGGCACGCGCCCGTCTCATACACTCTATTTCCATAGACACAGAGTGTATGTCTCAGTCCCGCCCCCCCTGCGGCCGCGTTATTTGGAGTTGATGGACAGCAGCACGAGCCAATGGCTGCCCTGCAATCAATCTATCCAATGAAGAACCGAGAAGAGCAGAGAAGCCAGGGCATTCTCGACGCGGGACTTTCGAGGGATCAGGTAAGTAAACCGGGGGGCTGGGGGGGCCTGTAACTTTCAGATGTTTTTTCACCTTAATGCATAGGATGCATTAAGGTGAAAAAAATGGAAGGTTTACAACCCCTTTAAGGCGTCAGCATACCAAGATATTTTGGACAATTTCTTGCTCCCAACTTTGTGGGGACAGTTTGGGGACGGCCCCTTCTTGTTCCAACATGACTGCCCACCAGTGCACAAAGCAAGGTCCATAAAGACATGGATGAGCGAGTTTGGGGTGGAGGAACTTGACTGGCCTGCACAGAGTCCTGACCTCAACCCGATAGAACACCTTTGGATGAATTAGAGCGGAGACTGCAAGCCAGGCCTTCTCATCAACATCAGTGCCTGACCTCACAAATGCTCTTCTGGAAGAATTGGTCAAACATTCCCATAGACACACTCCTAAACCTTGTGGACGGCCTTCCCATCAGAGTTGAAGCTGTTATAGCTGCAAAGGGTGGAGCCAACTCAATAGTGAACCCTACGGACTAATGCCGCGTACACACGGTCGGATTTTCCGACGGAAAATGTCCTATCGGACCATGTTGTCGGAAATTCCGACCGTGTGTGGGCTCCATCGGACTTTTTCCCGTCGAAAGTTTTATCTCCTGCTCTCAAATTTTCCGACAACAAAGTCCTATCGGACTTTTTCCGATCGTGTGTAGCGACGGACAAAGTGCCACGCATGCTCAGATCACATTACAAGACCAAAGCTATTGGCTACTAGCCTCTACGTAGTCCCGTCGTATGCAACAAACGTCACCACGTTCAGAACGATCGGATTTTTCGACAACTTTGTCTGACCGTGTGTATGCAACACCAGTGTCGGACAAAATCCGACGGAAAAAATCTGATGGATTTTGTGGTCGGATTTTCCGACCGTGTGTATGGGGCATAAGACTGGGATGTCATTAAAGTTCATGTGTATGTAAAGGCGGGCGTCCCAATACTTTTGGTAATATAGTGTACATTGAGCCCTGGTTCACACTGGTGTGATTTGATATGTCAAATGGGCGGCAATTGCCAGCAATGGCACCGCCCTAATCGTTGCGCCGCTGCATTTGTGGCGCCGCACGGATTTCAAAAAGTCATTTCTGTACTACTTTTTGTGATTTCGGGCTGCGATTTACATTGACATCTGTGCAGAAACCCGCAAACATGTCTCTGAAATCCCGGTCCAAAATCGGGACGGACATGCGGGAGTGAAATGGTGCGAGTTCAGGTGACCGCGGCGCGCGGCTTCATTCCCGCAGCTCAGTGTGAACCGGGGCCTTAGGCCTTCTTCTATAGGATCGGACGGAGAACGGCTTCCAGCTGCAGGCTGAGAATTATACAGACTGTACTTTTCATTTTAGACCAGACAAGCAAAAGTTACGGCAGGTACAGGAATGGAAGCCGACCATATTGCGCAAATGTTAACCCCTTCCTGCCCGCCGTTCGCTCATAAGTGACTTGAGTAAGTATGAAAGAGCGATCGAAAACAGAGGATCCTTTCACTTGGTGATGAGAGGATCGTCTGTTACTTGGCACTACAAAGGTGGATTGTATTCTCTGAGGCCATTCATATATTTTATATATATATATATACGTTGCTCATGTGCCCCGGCACTGTGACGCATTTGTCATCAACAGCCCCAGTCATAGGGTGAAGATCGGGAGCCAGTAGGATGGTCTCCTGATCATGTGATCACACAATTGAAAAGCCAATGAAATCCCTCAGCTAGGTTCAGGCATAAGGAGGTCATAGACCAGTGATGGCGAACCTATGGCACGCAGAGCCATCTCTGTGGGCACACGAGAGGGTCCAGGACAGAGCTAGAGGTCTCTCTCTACTCTCAGCCCCCCTCCCTCTTTTTCCACCCCCCCTCTTTGTGTCCCCCTCTCTCTCAGCTCACCCCTCTCTCAGCATCTCTCTCGCACCCCTCTATCTCTGTCCCCCATCTCTCTCTCTCTCTCTCTCTCTCTCTCTCTCTCTCTCTCTCTCTCTGTCCCCCATCTCTCTCTCTCTCTCTCTCTCTCTCTCTCTCTGTCCCCCCTCTCTCTCTCTGTTCCTCCTCTCTCTCTCAGCTCACCTCTCTCTCAGCATTTCTTTCACACCCTTCTCTCTCAGCCCCTCTCCCTCTCTCTGTTGCCCCTCTCTCTAAGCATCTCTCTCACACCCCTCTCTCTTTGTCCCCTCTCCCTCTCTCTCAGCCCCTCTCTCTCTCTCTGTTCCCTCTCTCTTTCAGCATATCTATCACACCCCTCTCACTCTGCCCATCTCTCTCTTAGCCCCCTCCCTCTCAGCATCTCTCTCACACCCCTCACTCTCGCTGTCCTTTCTCTCTCTCTCTCTCTCTCTCTCTCTCACCTCCCCTCTCTCTCTCTCTCTCTCTCACCCCCTCTCTCTCTCACAACCTCCCACTCTCTCACACACAACCTCTCCCTCTCTCTCAGCCGCCCTTCCTCTCTCTCAGCCCCCTCCCTCTTTCTGTTCCCCCTCTCTCTCAGCATATCTCTCACATCCCTCTCTCTCTCTTTCCCTGTCCCCCCTCCCTCTCTCTCAGCCCCTCTCTCTCTCTCTCTGTTCCCCTCTCTCTTTCAGCATCTCTCTCACACCCCTCACTCTCGCTGTCTCTCTCTCTCTCTCCCCCTCTCTCTCTCTCACAACCTCCTCTCTCTCACACACAACCCCTCTCTTTCGCTCAGCCCCCCTCTCTCTCAAATTGCCGTGTTGGCACTTTGCAACACAAAACCAATGTATTTATTTCAGTTTGGGCACTCGGGGTCAAAAAGGTCCGCCATCACTGTCATAGACCTTCCATGGTAAGGGGTTAGTGAATATTGTGTTTTACCTGGAGATCTTAGTGTTGGGCATATTGATTTATTTTTTTTGGGCTATGGCTATGGAAGCTTTTTATTTTATTTTTATTGGACCCAATGCATCTTATTGGATATACACTGTAAAACCACATAAAAAACAGACTTCCCTATTGGCTTCCCTTAACCTGAAAACATAAGTTGAATTAAACTCTACACCAACCTTTCTTAAACTTTTTATACCAGAAGAAACCTTAAAATTATTTTCAGGTCTCAGGGAACCCATGCCTAAAGCAAATCATTGGTGGTCGGTGAGAAACACACCTTTTACATTAGTGGTTATTGGGAAGAATGTTCCTTACATTGGTGATCAGTGGGAAGAATGTTCCTTACATTGGTGATCAGTGGGAAGAATGTTCCTTACATTGGTGATCAGTGAGAAGAATGTTCCTTACATTGGTGATCAGTGGGAAGAATGTTCCTTACATTGGTGATCAGTGAGAAGAATGTTCCTTACATTGGTGATCAGTGGGAAGAATGTTCCTTACATTGGTGATCAGTGAGAAGAATGTTCCTTACATTGGTGATCAGTGAGAAGAATGTTCCTTACATTGGTGATCAGTGAGAAGAATGTTCCTTACATTGGTGATCAGTGAGAAGAATGTTCCTTACATTGGTGATCAGTGAGAAGAATCTTCCTTACATTGGTGATCAGTGAGAAGAATGTCCCTTACATTGGTGATCAGTGGGAAGAATGTTCCTTACATTGGTGGTCAGTGGGAAGAATGTTCCTTACATTGGTGATCAGTGAGAAGAATGTTCCTTACATTGGTGATCAGTGAGAAGAATCTTCCTTACATTGGTGATCAGTGGGAAGAATGTTCCTTACATTGGTGATCAGTGAGAAGAATGTTCCTTACATTGGTGATCAGTGGGAAGAATGTTCCTTACATTGGTGATCAGTGGGAAGAATGTTCCTTACATTGGTGATCAGTGAGAAGAATGTTCCTTACATTGGTGATCAGTGGGAAGAATGTTCCTTACATTGGTGATCAGTGGAAGAATGTCCCTTACATTGGTGATCAGTGGGAAGAATGTTCCTTACATTGGTGATCAGTGGGAAGATGTTCCTTACATTGGTGATCAGTGAGAAGAATGTTCCTTACATTGGTGATCAGTGAGAAGAATGTTCCTTACATTGGTGATCAGTGGGAAGAATGTTCCTTACATTGGTGATCAGTGGAAGAATGTTCCTTACATTGGTGATCAGTGGGAAGAATGTTCCTTACATTGGTGATCAGTGGGAAGAATGTTCCTTACATTGGTGATCAGTGGGAAGAATGTTCCTTACATTGGTGATCAGTGGGAAGAATGTTCCTTACATTGGTGATCAGTGGGAAGAATGTTCCTTACATTGGTGATCAGTGAGAAGAATGTTCCTTACATTGGTGATCAGTGGGAAGAATGTTCCTTACATTGGTGATCAGTGGAAGAATGTTCCTTACATTGGTGATCAGTGGGAAGAATGTTCCTTACATTGGTGATCAGTGGGAAGAATGTCCCTTACATTGGTGATCAGTGGAAGAATGTTCCTTACATTGGTGATCAGTGAGAAGAATGTTCCTTACATTGGTGATCAGTGGGAAGAATGTTCCTTACATTGGTGATCAGTGGGAAGAATGTTCCTTACATTGGTGATCAGTGGGAAGAATGTTCCTTACATTGGTGATCAGTGGGAAGAATGTTCCTTACATTGGTGATCAGTGAGAAGAATGTTCCTTACATTGGTGATCAGTGAGAAGAATGTTCCTTACATTGGTGATCAGTGAGAAGAATGTTCCTTACATTGGTGATCAGTGAGAAGAATGTTCCTTACATTGGTGATCAGTGAGAAGAATGTTCCTTACATTGGTGATCAGTGAGAAGAATGTTCCTTACATTGGTGATCAGTGGGAAGAATGTTCCCTTACATTGGTGATCAGTGAGAAGAATGTTCCTTACATTGGTGATCAGTGAGAAGAATGTTCCTTACATTGGTGATCAGTGAGAAGAATGTTCCTTACATTGGTGATCAGTGGAAGAATGTTCCTTACATTGGTGATCAGTGAGAAGAATGTTCCTTACATTGGTGATCAGTGAGAAGAATGTTCCTTACATTGGTGATCAGTGAGAAGAATGTTCCTTACATTGGTGATCAGTGAGAAGAATGTTCCTTACATTGGTGATCAGTGAGAAGAATGTTCCTTACATTGGTGATCAGTGAGAAGAATGTTCCTTACATTGGTGATCAGTGAGAAGAATGTTCCTTACATTGGTGATCAGTGAGAAGAATGTTCCTTACATTGGTGATCAGTGGGAAGAATGTTCCTTACATTGGTGATCAGTGGAAGAATGTTCCTTACATTGGTGATCAGTGGGAAGAATGGTCCTTACATTGGTGATCAGTGGGAAGAATGTTCCTTACATTGGTGATCAGTGGGAAGAATGTTCCTTACATTGGTGATCAGTGAGAAGAATGTTCCTTACATTGGTGATCAGTGGGAAGAATGTTCCTTACATTGGTGATCAGTGGGAAGAATGTTCCTTACATTGGTGATCAGTGGGAAGAATGTTCCTTACATTGGTGATCGGAAGAATGTTCCTTACATTGGTGATCAGTGGGAAGAATGTTCCTTACATTGGTGATCAGTGAGAAGAATGTTCCTTACATTGGTGATCAGTGGGAAGAATGTTCCTTACATTGGTGATCAGTGGGAAGAATGTTCCTTACATTGGTGATCAGTGGGAAGAATGTTCCTTACATTGGTGATCAGTGAGAAGAATGTTCCTTACATTGGTGATCAGTGAGAAGAATGTTCCTTACATTGGTGATCAGTGGGAAGAATGTTCCTTACATTGGTGATCAGTGGGAAGAATGTTCCTTACATTGGTGATCAGTGGGAAGAATGTTCCTTACATTGGTGATCAGTGGGAAGAATGTTCCTTACATTGGTGATCAGTGAGAAGAATGTTCCTTACATTGGTGATCAGTGAGAAGAATGTTCCTTACATTGGTGATCAGTGGGAAGAATGTTCCTTACATTGGTGATCAGTGGGAAGAATGTTCCTTACATTGGTGATCAGTGAGAAGAATGTTCCTTACATTGGTGATCAGTGAGAAGAATGTTCCCTTCATTGGTGATCAGTGAGAAGAATGTTCCTTACATTGGTGATCAGTGAGAAGAATGTTCCCTTCATTGGTGATCAGTGGGAAGAATGTTCCTTACATTGGTGATCAGTGATCAGTGGGAAGAATGTCCCTTACATTGGTGATCAGTGAGAAGAATGTTCCTTACATTGGTGATCAGTGGGAGAATGTTCCTTACATTGGTGATCAGTGAGAAGAATGTTCCTTACATTGGTGATCAGTGGGAAGAATGTTCCTTACATTGGTGATCAGTGAGAAGAATGTTCCTTACATTGGTGATCAGTGAGAAGAATGTTCCTTACATTGGTGATCAGTGAGAAGAATGTTCCTTACATTGGTGATCAGTGAGAAGAATGTTCCTTACATTGGTGATCAGTGTGAAGAATGTTCCTTACATTGGTGATCAGTGTGGAGAATGTTCCTTACATTGGTGATCAGTGAGAAGAATGTTCCTTACATTGGTGATCAGGAGAAGAATGTTCCTTACATTGGTGATCAGTGAGAAGAATGTTCCTTACATTGGTGATCAGTGGGAAGAATGTTCCTTACATTGGTGATCAGTGGGAAGAATGTTCCTTACATTGGTGATCAGTGGGAAGAATGTTCCTTTCATTGGTGATCAGTGGGAAGAATGTTCCTTACATTGGTGATCAGTGAGAAGAATGTTCCTTACATTGGTGATCAGTGAGAAGAATGTTCCTTACATTGGTGATCAGTGGGAAGAATGTTCCTTACATTGGTGATCAGTGGGAAGAATGTTCCCTTACATTGGTGATCAGTGGGAAGAATGTTCCTTACATTGGTGATCAGTGAGAAGAATGTTCCTTACATTGGTGATCAGTGGAGAAGAATGTTCCTTACATTGGTGATCAGTGGGAAGAATGTTCCTTACATTGGTGATCAGTGAGAAGAATGTTCCTTACATTGGTGATCAGTGGGAAGAATGTTCCTTACATTGGTGATCAGTGAGAAGAATGTTCCTTACATTGGTGATCAGTGGGAAGAATGTTCCTTACATTGGTGATCAGTGAGAAGAATGTTCCTTACATTGGTGATCAGTGAGAAGAATGTTCCTTACATTGGTGATCAGTGAGAAGAATGTTCCTTACATTGGTGATCAGTGGGAAGAATGTTCCTTACATTGGTGATCAGTGGGAAGAATGTTCCTTACATTGGTGATCAGTGAGAAGAATGTTCCTTACATTGGTGATCAGTGAGAAGAATGTTCCTTACATTGGTGATCAGTGAGAAGAATGTTCCTTACATTGGTGATCAGTGAGAAGAATGTTCCTTACATTGGTGATAGTGAGAAGAATGTTCCTTACATTGGTGATCAGTGAGAAGAATGTTCCTTACATTGGTGATCAGTGAGAAGAATGTTCCTTACATTGGTGATCAGTGAGAAGAATGTTCCTTACATTGGTGATCAGTGAGAAGAATGTTCCTTACATTGGTGATCAGTGAGAAGAATGTTCCTTACATTGGTGATCAGTGAGAAGAATGTTCCTTACATTGGTGGTCAGTGAGAAGAATGTTCCTTACATTGGTGATCAGTGGGAAGAATGTTCCTTACATTGGTGATCAGTGAGAAGAATGTTCCTTACATTGGTGATCAGTGGGAAGAATGTTCCTTACATTGGTGATCAGTGAGAAGAATGTTCCTTACATTGGTGATCAGTGAGAAGAATGTTCCTTACATTGGTGATCAGTGAGAAGAATGTTCCTTACATTGGTGATCAGTGAGAAGAATGTTCCTTACATTGGTGATCAGTGGGAAGAATGTTCCTTACATTGGTGATCAGTGAGAAGAATGTTCCTTACATTGGTGATCAGTGAGAAGAATGTTCCTTACATTGGTGATCAGTGAGAAGAATGTTCCTTACATTGGTGATCAGTGAGAAGAATGTTCCTTACATTGGTGATTAGTGAGAAGAATGTTCCTTACATTGGTGATCAGTGAGAAGAATGTTCCTTACATTGGTGATCAGTGAGAAGAATGTTCCTTACATTGGTGATCAGTGAGAAGAATGTTCCTTACATGGTGATCAGTGAGAAGAATGTTCCTTACATTGGTGATCAGTGAGAAGAATGTTCCTTACATTGGTGATCAGTGAGAAGAATGTTCCTTACATTGGTGGTCAGTGAGAAGAATGTTCCTTACATTGGTGATCAGTGGGAAGAATGTTCCTTACATTGGTGATCAGTGAGAAGAATGTTCCTTACATTGGTGATCAGTGGGAAGAATGTTCCTTACATTGGTGATCAGTGGGAAGAATGTTCCTTACATTGGTGATCAGTGGGAAGAATGTCCCTTACATTGGTGATCAGTGAGAAGAATGTTCCTTACATTGGTGATCAGTGGGAAGAATGTTCCTTAACATTGGTGATCAGTGAGGAAGAATGTTCCTTACATTGGTGATCAGTGGAAGGAATGTTCCTTACATTGGTGATCAGTGGGAAGAATGTTCCTTACATTGGTGATCAGTGGGAAGAATGTCCCTTACATTGGTGATCAGTGAGAAGAATGTTCCTTACATTGGTGATCAGTGAGAAGAATGTTCCTTACATTGGTGATCAGTGGGAAGAATGTTCCTTACATTGGTGATCAGTGGGAAGAATGTTCCTAACATTGGTGATCAGTGGGAAGAATGTTCCTTACATTGGTGATCATTGGGAAGAATGTTCCTTACATTGGTGATCAGTGAGAAGAATGTTCCTTACATTGGTGATCAGTGGGAAGAATGTTCCTTACATTGGTGATCAGTGAGAAGAATGTTCCTTACATTGGTGATCAGTGAGAAGAATGTTCCTTACATTGGTGATCAGTGAGAAGAATGTTCCTTACATTGGTGATCAGTGAGAAGAATGTCCCTTACATTGGTGATCAGTGGGAAGAATGTTCCTTACATTGGTGATCAGTGAGAAGAATGTTCCTTACATTGGTGATCAGTGAGAAAGAATGTTCCTTACATGGTGATCAGTGAGAAGAATGTTCCTTACATTGGTGATCAGTGAGAAGAATGTTCCTTACATTGGTGATTAGTGAGAAGAATGTTCCTTACATTGGTGATCAGTGAGAAGAATGTTCCTTACATTGGTGATCAGTGAGAAGAATGTTCCTTACATTGGTGATCAGTGAGAAGAATGTTCCTTACATTGGTGATCAGTGAGAAGAATGTTCCTTACATGGTGATCAGTGAGAAGAATGTTCCTTACATTGGTGATCAGTGAGAAGAATGTTCCTTACATTGGTGGTCAGTGAGAAGAATGTTCCTTACATTGGTGATCAGTGGGAAGAATGTTCCTTACATTGGTGGTCAGTGAGAAGAATGTTCCTTACATTGGTGGTCAGTGAGAAGAATGTTCCTTACATTGGTGATCAGTGGGAAGAATGTTCCTTACATTGGTGATCAGTGGGAAGAATGTTCCTTACATTGGTGATCAGTGGGAAGAATGTTCCTTACATTGGTGATCAGTGAGAAGAATGTTCCTTACATTGGTGATCAGTGAGAAGAATGTTCCTTACATTGGTGATCAGTGAGAAGAATGTTCCTTACATTGGTGATCAGTGGGAAGAATGTTCCTTACATTGGTGATCAGTGGGAAGAATGTTCCTTACATTGGTGATCAGTGGGAAGAATGTTCCTTACATTGGTGATCAGTGAGAAGAATGTTCCTTACATTGGTGATCAGTGAGAAGAATGTTCCTTACATTGGTGATCAGTGGGAAGAATGTTCCTTACATTGGTGATCAGTGGGAAGAATGTTCCTTACATTGGTGGTCAGTGAGAAGAATGTTCCTTACATTGGTGGTCAGTGAGAAGAATGTTCCTTACATTGGTGGTCAGTGAGAAGAATGTTCCTTACATTGGTGATCAGTGGGAAGAATGTCCCTTACATTGGTGATCAGTGAGAAGAATGTTCCTTACATTGGTGATCAGTGAGATGAATGTTCCTTACATTGGTGATCAGTGAGAAGAATGTTCCTTACATTGGTGATCAGTGAGAAGAATGTTCCTTACATTGGTGATCAGTGAGAAGAATGTTCCTTACATTGGTGATCAGTGAGAAGAATGTTCCTTACATTGGTGATCAGTGAGAAGAATGTTCCTTACATTGGTGATTAGTGAGAAGAATGTTCCTTACAATTGGTGATCAGTGAGAAGAATGTTCCTTACATTGGTGATCAGTGGGAAGAATGTTCCTTACATTGGTGGTCAGTGAGAAGAATGTTCCTTACATTGGTGGTCAGTGAGAAGAATGTTCCTTACATTGGTGATCAGTGGGAAGAATGTTCCTTACATTGGTGATCAGTGGGAAGAATGTTCCTTACATTGGTGATCAGTGGGAAGAATGTTCCTTACATTGGTGATCAGTGGGAAGAATGTTCCTTACATTGGTGATCAGTGAGAAGAATGTTCCTTACATTGGTGATCAGTGAGAAGAATGTTCCTTACATTGGTGATCAGTGAGAAGAATGTTCCTTACATTGGTGATCAGTGGGAAGAATGTTCCTTACATTGGTGATCAGTGGGAAGAATGTTCCTTACATTGGTGATCAGTGGGAAGAATGTTCCTTACATTGGTGATCAGTGAGAAGAATGTTCCTTACATTGGTGATCAGTGAGAAGAATGTTCCTTACATTGGTGATCAGTGGGAAGAATGTTCCTTACATTGGTGATCAGTGGGAAGAATGTTCCTTACATTGGTGGTCAGTGAGAAGAATGTTCCTTACATTGGTGGTCAGTGAGAAGAATGTTCCTTACATTGGTGGTCAGTGAGAAGAATGTTCCTTACATGGTGATCAGTGGGAAGAATGTCCCTTACATTGGTGATCAGTGAGAAGAATTTCCTTACATTGGTGATCAGTGAGAAGAATGTTCCTTACATTGGTGATCAGTGAGAAGAATGTTCCTTACATTGGTGATCAGTGGAAGAATGTTCCTTACATTGGTGATCAGTGGGAAGAATGTTCCTTACATTGGTGATCAGTGGGAAGAATGTTCCTTACATTGGTGATCAGTGAGAAGAATGATCCTTACATTGGTGATCAGTGGGAAGAATGTTCCTTACATTGGTGATCAGTGAGAAGAATGTCCCTTACATTGGTGATCAGTGAGAAGAATGTTCCTTACATTGGTGATCAGTGAGAAGAATGTCCCTTACATTGGTGATCAGTGAGAAGAATGTCCCTTACATTGGTGATCAGTGAGAAGAATGTTCCTTACATTGGTGATCAGTGGGAAGAATGTTCCTTACATTGGTGATCAGTGGGAAGAATGTTCCTTACATTGGTGATTAGTGAGAAGAATGTTTCCTTACATTGGTGATCAGTGGGAAGAATGTTCCTTACATTGGTGATCAGTGAGAAGAATGTTCCTTACATTGGTGATCGGTGAGAAGAATGTTCCTTACATTGGTGATCAGTGGGAAGAATGTTCCTTACATTGGTGATCAGTGAGAAGAATGTTCCTTACATTGGTGATCAGTGGGAAGAATGTTCCTTACATTGGTGATCAGTGAGAAGAATGTTCCTTACATTGGTGATCAGTGAGAAGAATGTTCCTTACATTGGTGATCAGTGGGAAGAATGTTCCTTACATTGGTGGTCAGTGGGAAGAATGTCCCTTACATTGGTGATCAGTGGGAAGAATGTTCCTTACATTGGTGATCAGTGAGAAGAATGTTCCTTACATTGGTGATCAGTGAGAAGAAATGTTCCTTACATTGGTGATCAGTGAGAAGAATGTTCCTTACATTGGTGATCAGTGAGAAGAATGTTCCTTACATTGGTGATCGGTGAGAAGAATGTCCCTTACATTGGTGATCGGTGAGAAGAATGTTCCTTACATTGGTGATCAGTGAGAAGAATGTTCCTTACATTGGTGATCAGTGAGAAGAATGTTCCTTACATTGGTGATCAGTGGGAAGAATGTTCCTTTACATTGGTGATCAGTGGGAAGAATGTTCCTTACATTGGTGATCAGTGGGAAGAATGTTCCTTACATTGGTGATCAGTGGGAAGAATGTTCCTTACATTGGTGATTAGTGAGAAGAATGTTCCTTACATTGGTGATCAGTGGGAAGAATGTTCCTTACATTGGTGATCAGTGAGAAGAATGTTCCTTACATTGGTGATCAGTGAGAAGAATGTTCCTTACATTGGTGATTAGTGAGAAGAATGTTCCTTACATTGGTGATCAGTGGGAAGAATGTTCCTTACATTGGTGATTAGTGAGAAGAATGTTCCTTACATTGGTGATCAGTGGGAAGAATGTTCCTTACATTGGTGATCAGTGAGAAGAATGTTCCTTACATTGGTGATCGGTGAGAAGAATGCTCCTTACATTGGTGATCAGTGAGAAGAATGTTCCTTACATTGGTGATCAGTGAGAAGAATGTTCCTTACATCGGTGATCAGTGAGAAGAATGTCCCTTACATTGGTGGTCAGTGGTTGAGAATCTTTTAAAGTCGGGAAATTATCTTCCATGTCACCTTTGTAGTTATTTATTCCCTAAGTGGATCTCATAGAGGAAGTTCATATATTGCTGTTGAGTTATTTACAGCTGTCTATGGAATGTTTGCATTCCGTGTACTTTGCACACAAACACAACACAGGTAATAAGTAATGTATTGAGGGTGCTGTGGGACTTATGAGGAAGGTGGCACATTGGTGGTGAAGGTCATAGAAGGGCATAAAGGACAATTCTAAAGTTTATGTGGCAGGAGACGGATAACTTACATTCCTCCATTTCCCGTAAGGCCGGTTTCAGCTGTTTGTGGAAGGCGATGGCGCTGTCGGTGTGCGTTTGTCGGAGCGATTGCCATGTTTGTTCCAGGCGGGCAACCTGGAATAAAAATGTAGCTGTCTCAGAGATTGCTTCTGATTGGTGGATAAGCACAAGAAGCCTATTCTTGCCTTAAACCGCTAAATGCGTGGCCAAAATTTTTTTCCTTTTTACTATCCCAGAAACGTGGGATGAATGGATAAATCTGAAACTTGGTGAATAGATTATATTCTATTTTAATATTTGTGTTTCTAACATCCCCTCTCCCCCTAAACGGTTCCGGCACAGGGCTGCTGTTAGGAACCACGGGGCCCCATACAGACAACCTGACTCGGGGCCCCATACTGACAACCTGACACAGGGCCCCATACGGACAACCTGACACAGGGCCCCATATGGACAACCTGACACGGGGCCCCATACTGACAACCTGACACGGGGCCCCATACAGACAACCTGACACAGGGCCCCATATGGACAACCTGACACGGGGCCCCATACGGACAACCTGACACGGGGCCACATACGGACAACCTGACACGGGGCCCCATACGGACAACCTGACATGGGGCCACATACGGACAACCTGACACGGGTCCCCATACGGACAACCTGACACAGGGCCCCATACGGACAACCTGACACGGGTCCCCATACGGACAACCTGACACGGGTCCCCATACGGACAACCTGACACGGGGCCACATACGGACAACCTGACACTGGGTCCCCATACGGACAACCTGACACGGGGCCCCATACGGACAACCTGACACTGGGTCCCCATACGGACAACCTGACACTGGGTCCCCATACGGACAACCTGACACGGGACCCCATACGGACAACCTGACACGGGACCCCATACAGACGATTTTTCAGTTATGAATGAACACAGTGAGTGATTGGTACAGATCATTGTGTTCATTAAGGAAAAGAAGGGGCTGGTAAATATAAATAATATGACATATTTACCTAACCCTTCCCCCACTCTCAATCTTGAAGGATCCTGTTGTGTGCTTGCAGCTGCCGATGGGAAGAAGAGGAGGGAAGCCAGCAGGGCTGCGGAGGTAGAGGGAGCGCACAGGGGGGCCTAGGCAGCAGGGAGAAATGTATGGTGCACAGGGAGGGGGACCGGTGTGGGTGGCAATCACTGGAGCCGATCTCCTGTATGGCTCTCTCTGCAGCAGCTGAAAGCCAACGGGAGGTAGAGGAGGGGAAGCTTGCTTTCAGCTGCTGCAGAGAGCCATACAGGAGATTGGTTCCAGTAAGTGCCCCCCTGCTTCACCGATCACCCTCCCTGACAACGTCTGATTCACTCTGCGGCCTGGGCACCTCTGCCGGCCCGGACCCCGTACAGGAGGACGGGTGGTACCCCTTTATTTATGGCCTTGTGCCAGCATACCCTCTCCCTTTAAACATTGTGTTCCCAGCATCTCCTTCCTCTTGAAAATAGTTTTCCCAGCGTCCCCTGTGTCTTTAAAATGATGTTCCCAGCATGCCTCTACCCCTAAAATTGCGTTCCCAGCATCCCCTCTCCCCTAAACAAAATATGATCCTTATGTCCCCTCTCCCTTTAAAAATTGTGTCCCCAGCAACCCCTCGCCCTTAAAAATTGGGTTCCCAACGTCCCCAGTCTCTTTCTTTACCCTCTCCCTTAAACCCACTCCTGTGTTCCCAGCATCTCCTTCCTCTTAAAATAGTTTTCCCAGTGTCCCCAGTGTCTTTAAAATTATATTCCCAGCATACCCTCTCCCTTAAAAAAAAAATGGGGTTCCCAACATCTGAGCCTCGTCCTTACCTGGGGCATTGTCAGGGCCTTCATAACAGCAGAAAAGCCAAAAAGATCTCCAGCAAAGTCCTTCAACTCCGTGGCTAGATGGATAATACGGTGCAGGGTGTGCGCTCTCTCGGTCACCGCGCCGGTGCAGCCCAGGACATCCACAGCTATGCCCAGAGACAGCAGGTGGTGCCTAGGGGCGAGGGAGAAGGTAGAATAAACATTCACATTTTACATACCCGGTACTCTTGATTTTGACCATTTGCCTTCCCCTGCTGAACGCAAGTGCTATATAAATGTTTTCCTCCCGCTGACCACTAAGCCTGAAACATTGTTACTCCTAACATTGGGTCATTTTCTACTCCTGCTGGCCCAGTCCGGCCCGCCTAAAGTCCAGTGCCCAGTCCGGCCCTCCTAAAGTCCAGTGTCCAGTCCGGCCCTCCTAAAGTCCAGTGTCCAGTCCGGCCCTCCTAAAGTCCAATGCCCAGTCCGGCCCTCCTAAAGTCCAATGCCCAGTCCGGCCCTCCTAAAGTCCAATGCCCAGTCCGGCCCTCCTAAAGTCCAATGCCCAGTCCGGCCCTCCTAAAGTCCAATGCCCAGTCCGGCCCTCCTAAAGTCCAATGCCCAGTCCGGCCCTCCTAAAGTCCAATGCCCAGTCCGGCCCTCCTAAAGTCCAATGCCCAGTCCGGCCCTCCTAAAGTCCAATGCCCAGTCCGGCCCTCCTAAAGTCCAGTGCCCAGTCCGGCCCTCCTAAAGTCCAGTGCCCAGTCCGGCCCTCCTAAAGTCCAGTGCCCAGTCCGGCCCACCTAAAGTCCAGTGCCCAGTCCGGCCCACCTAAAGTCCAGTGCCCAGTCCGGCCCTCCTAAAGTCCAGTGCCCAGTCCGGCCCTCCTAAAGTCCAGTGCCCAGTCCGGCCCTCCTAAAGTCCAGTGCCCAGTCCGGCCCTCCTAAAGTCCAGGGCCCAGTCCGTCCCTCCTAAAGTCCAGGGCCCAGTCCGGCCCTTCTAAAGTCCAGGGCCCAGTCTGGCCCTCCTAAAGTCCAATGCCCAGTCTGGCCCTCCTAAAGTCCAATGCCCAGTCCGGCCCTCCTAAAGTCCAAGGCCCAGTCCGGCCCTCCTAAAGTCCAACGCCCAGTCCGGCCCTCCTAAAGTCCAACGCCCAGTCCGGCCCTCCTAAAGTCCAACGCCCAGTCCGGCCCTCCTAAAGTCCAACGCCCAGTCCGGCCCTGCTAAAGCCCAACGCCCAGTCCGGCCCTCCTAAAGTCCAACGCCCAGTCCGGCACTCCTAAAGTCCAACGCCCAGTCCGGCTCTCCTAAAGTCCAACGCCCAGTCCGGCCCTCCTAAAGTCCAACGCCCAGTCCGGCCCTCCTAAAGACCAACGCCCAGTCCGGCCCTCCTAAAGTCCAACGCCCAGTCCGGCCCTCCTAAAGTCCAACGCCCAGTCCGGCCCTCCTAAAGTCCAACGCCCAGTCCGGCCCTCCTAAAGTCCAACGCCCAGTCCGGCCCTCCTAAAGTCCAACGCCCAGTCCGACCCTCCTAAAGCCCAACGCCCAGTCCGGCCCTCCTAAAGCCCAACGCCCAGTCCGGCCCTCCTAAAGTCCAACGCCCAGTCCGACCCTCCTAAAGCCCAACGCCCAGTCCGGCCCTCCTAAAGCCCAACGCCCAGTCCGGCCCTCCTAAAGCCCAACGCCCAGTCCGGCCCTCCTAAAGCCCAACGCCCAGTCCGGCCCTCCTAAAGCCCAACGCCCAGTCCGGCCCTCCTAAAGCCCAACGCCCAGTCCGGCCCTCCTAAAGCCCAACGCCCAGTCCGGCCCTCCTAAAGCCCAACGCCCAGTCCGGCCCTCCTAAAGCCCAACGCCCAGTCCGGCCCTCCTAAAGCCCAACGCCCAGTCCGGCCCTCCTAAAGCCCAACGCCCAGTCCGGCCCTCCTAAAGCCCAACGCCCAGTCCGGCCCTCCTAAAGCCCAACGCCCAGTCCGGCCCTCCTAAAGCCCAACGCCCAGTCCGGCCCTCCTAAAGCCCAACGCCCAGTCCGGCCCTCCTAAAGCCCAACGCCCAGTCCGGCCCTCCTAAAGCCCAACGCCCAGTCCGGCCCTCCTAAAGCCCAACGCCCAGTCCGGCCCTCCTAAAGCCCAACGCCCAGTCCGGCCCTCCTAAAGTCCAACGCCCAGTCCGGCCCTCCTAAAGTCCAACGCCCAGTCCGGCCCTCCTAAAGTCCAACGCCCAGTCCGGCCCTCCTAAAGTCCAACGCCCAGTCCGGCCCTCCTAAAGTCCAACGCCCAGTCCGTCCCTCCTAAAGTCCAACGCCCAGTCCGGCCCTCCTAAAGTCCAACGCCCAGTCCGGCCCTCCTAAAGTCCAACGCCCAGTCCGTCCCTCCTAAAGTCCAACGCCCAGTCCGTCCCTCCTAAAGTCCAACGCCCAGTCCGTCCCTCCTAAAGTCCAACGCCCAGTCCGGCCCTCCTAAAGTCCAACGCCCAGTCCGGCCCTCCTAAAGCCCAACGCCCAGTCCGGCCCTCCTAAAGCCCAACGCCCAGTCCGGCCCTCCTAAAGCCCAACGCCCAGTCCGGCCCTCCTAAAGCCCAACGCCCAGTCCGGCCCTCCTAAAGCCCAACGCCCAGTCCGGCCCTCCTAAAGCCCAACGCCCAGTCCGGCCCTCCTAAAGCCTGGCTCGCAGTCTCGGCTCAAATTCATCCCAAAGGTGTTCTATCGGGTTGAGGTCAAGACTCTGTGCAGGCCAGTCAAGTTCCACCACCCCAAATTCGCTCATCCATGTCTTGCTTTGTGCACTGGTGCGCAGTCATGTCGGAACAGGAAGGGGCCGTCCCCGTCCCCTCAGTTCCAGTGAAGGGAACTCTTAAGGCGTCAGCATACCAAGACATTTTGGACAATTTCATGCTCCCAACTTTGTGGGAACAGTTTTGGGGACGGCCCCTTCCTGTTCCAACATGACTGCCCACCAGTGTACAAAGCAAGAAAAAAAACCTGAATACCAAACACGGCTGCACCAGGTTCTACACTCTCCAGTTTTGGTAGATGAGCTCCATTGTGTTGCATTGTACAATATTCATATCGATGGTCGATCCCTCGTTTCCAATCTCTGGTATCGATCGCACTTTGCTTTGTGTACGGTTGGCCACCTTTCAGGGTTTCCGTACACTTTAAGTCTGGTGGTGGTGGTGGGGGGGGGGGGGGCGTACCTAAATTCTCAGTACAGATCCCTGTTTGTACAATGCAGTAGGAAATTCCAAGGCGATGGCATTCCACGTTGGCCGGGTTTTATCGCTCTTTGTTGTGTTTAGTTACTCCGGTTACAGAAAAAGCTGGTTCACAATAGTCCACTGATCTGCAACCCTTCACTGCCAAGAAGAGCATTTCATAGATCACTCGGGAAACCTTTCATAACAGCTGTGGAAGCTGCAGTGCCAAAGACACACATTCCCCGCACAGCCCTCTATAAAAGTACAACTCAGGGCCGGTTCACACTTGTGCCATGCCGGACATCGCATGTAATTCGCAGCGCACTGCTCTTCACATTGCATGCAATGTCTGTGCGGACAGATAGTATGGCTGATATCGCACTGCATTCGGTCCAAACAAGCACAGGACCCTTTTCAGAGTCGGATCGCATGTGTGTTCACGCGATGCGATTCATGTCCGAACTGTCAGTTCGCAGTGAGATGCGCGAGCTGAAATAGGGGTTAACATATAATGACACTCCCCAGCAGTTCGCATATGGCTTCCTGAACTGCCGTGTGAGTCGAGTGCGACTGGGCCGCAGTTGATTTGCAGGGTTCTCGCATTACACTGGTGTGAACCGGTGTTGTGTCGAATACTGTCTCCCGTCGGATAGTGTCCGCCCTGTACTGCGTTTGCGCAGTACGGAGGACAAAGGTCTCCGACAATGAACGGCGCCCGAGTCCAGGTTCAAGCCCCACCATCCAAGTGGACATAGAGTTAGAATAAAAAATGCCGAGCGAAGCAAGGCCATGCCCGAAGCGCGGCGAGCGAAGCGAGGCCCTGCCCGAAGCATGGCGAGCGAAGCGAGGCCCTGCCCGAAGCGTGGCGAGCGAAGCGAGACCGCGCCCGAAGCGTGGCGAGCGAAGCGAGGCCGTGCACGAAGCGTGGCAAGCGAAGCGAGGCCGTGCCCGAAGCGTGGCAAGCGAAGCGAGGCCGGGCACGAAGCGTGGCAGCGAAGCGAGGCCGTGCCCGAAGTGTGGCGAGCGAAGCAAGCCTGCGAAGGGCCCTGTTACTAAGTGCTCCCGTATTTCCACTTGGATGGTGGGGCTTGCACCTGGACTCAGTGCGCAGTACGGGGCGGACACTATCCGATGGGGGGGACAGGTTTTTGGCAGAACAGCGGCCCTAAAAGCAAAACTTTTTTGGGATAGAGCAACCCCCAAGTCAGGTTTTCTTTTTTTTTTTTTTTTTTTGCTTTCTTTGTTCTTTTTGGGAGATTTCCCTTCACTTCCTGTCCCATAGCCTCAGCAGGAAGTGAAAGTTAGGTTATACTTTAACCACTTCAGCTCTGGAAGATTTACCCCCCCATGACCAGGACATTCTTTGCGTTACTTTAAGGCTGGTTTCACACCGGGGCGGTGCGGGCGGCGGCGGTAAAGCAGCGCTATATTTAGCGCTGCTTTAGCGCTGATGTGTCACATGTAGCCCCTTCCCCCCACAGGTAGAATCACTCCCTAGGACACACCTACAGCGCCACCTAGTGTTAACCCTTCACTGCCAGTCACATTTACGTCAGGCGTCAGTTTTGTTTGGGAGCCACGTCGCACGACCGCGCAATTGTCAGATTAAAGCGACGCAGTGCCGAATCACAAAAAAGGGCTCTGGTCTTTGGCCAGCCAAATGGTCCTGGGCTGAAGTGGTTAACCAGTTACAGGCTATAGGGGTGTGTTAAGGGCGTACAATGAGCCGATAAAAAGGAAGTTCAATAGCCTTTTTTACATAGGCATCTCCCCCCGTTCTGCCGCTCCGTGTCACGATCACGGGCCTCCCGGCGGACATCGAGTCAGCGGGACCCGCGGGCACGCTCACGGAGTACGTGTCGCGCGCCCACTAAGCCGCGTCTTAAAGGGGACGTACAGGTACGCCCATTTGCCCAGCCGTGCCATTGTTGCCGACGTACATCGTCGTGCGCTGGTCGGCAAGTAGTTAAGCAGTCACAGGCTATAGGGGTGTGTTAAGGGCCTGTCTATGCTGTCTGGCAGGGGTGTCTGTATCACAAGACTGGCTCAACACAACTGCAATCCCTTTTATGCATTTCAATGATGTATTTAGTCCTCTGGCTGGATTTCCGCTTGATACGTGTGGTGTCGGCACAGACACAGTCATTTCATTTCGGATCTCTAGTTTAGGACATCAGAATGGACCTCCTTTGCAACACGAGCAGCAAAAAAGGCCAAAAAAAAAAAATCAGCCGCTCCTTATTGAAGGGCCTCCATGACTCTTTTCTACTACTCAGTCCATTTCCTTCATTCCATTGGAGGGAGGAGAAGATGTGACTCATTTGTCCCCCATGGAATTATGACTGACCTCTCCAGCAGATCCCGTCTCAGCTGCTGTCCGTAGGGTAACGTCAGCAGTTCCAGGCCTGACTTCACCCCCATAGTCCTCTGCTGCTCCTTCGTCATCCCCCAGATCCGAATTTGCTGTGAAAGTGGAAAATACAATTTTTACTAACAGAGGAGGATATAACGTTTCCAATGGCGAGGTCACGCATTTCACGTATTGGAGTATTGGAGTATTTTTAGTGTGCGTGCTTCAGATTCCTAGTTCTATGTCATGACCTCTTCGTCCCAATTTTTACTTTTTTTTTTTTTTATTTACTTTTTTTTTCTGATAAAAAATGGAAGGCCTTTTAACATTAACCACTTGCCTACCAGGCACGAACACCCCCTTCCTGACCAGGCCAATTTTCAGCTTTCAGCGCTGTCGCATTTTGAATGACAATTGCGCGGTCATGCAACGCTGTACCCAAATACATTTTTTATCATTTTTTCCCCACAGATAGAGCTTTATTTTGGTGGTATTTGATCACCTCTGCGTTTTTTATTTCTTGCGCTATAAACAAAAGAAGAGCGACAAGTTTGAAAAAAACACAATATTTTTTACTTTTTATTATAATAAATAACCAATTTATTTATTTTTTTTAAACAAATTTTCACCTCAGTTTAGGCCGATACGTATTCTTCTACGTATTCTTCTACATATTTTTGGTAAAAAAAAATCCTAATAAGCTGGTTTGCGCAAAAGTTATAGCGTCTACAAAATAGGGGATAGATTTAGCATTTTTTTAATTTTTTTTTTTTTACTAGTAATGGCGGTGATCTGCGATTTTTATGGTGACTGCGACATTGCGGCGGACATATCGGACACTTTTGACAAATTTTTGGGACCATGCACATTTTTACAGCGATCCGTGCTATAAAAATGCATTGATTACTGTATAAATGTGACTGGCAGGGAAGGGGTTAACACTAGGGGGGGCGCTGCAGGGGTTAATATGTTCCCTATGTGAGTGATTCTAACTGTGGGGGGAGGGGGACTGACTGGGGGAGGGGACCGATCGGTGTCCCTATGTACAAGGGATACACCATCGGTCTCCTCTCTAGTGACAGGACGTGGATCTGTGTGTTTACATACACAGATCCACATCCTGCTCAGTTACTGGGCAATCGCGGGTGCGCCCCCTAGTGGCCAAAATGGTAGCGCCGTCATATGACGGCGTCCCGCCACAAGAGCTGCACCGCTCCCCCGTCAATTGACAGTGGGCGGTGGTCAAGAAGTTAAAGATGAACTCTGGGAATTAGAGTGAACCCCACCACCCAAAGTACTCAAAGGGTTAAGCCGCGTACACGCCATCGGATTTTTCGCCAACAAAACCCTGGATTTTTGTTCGAAGGTTGTCGGCTCAAACTTGTCTTGCATACACACGGTCACGCAAATGTTGGCCAACGATTTCTGAACGCGGGGACGTACAAGACGTACGATGAGCCGATAAAAAGCCTGTTCTGCCGCTCCGTGTCACGATCACGGGCCCCCCCCGGCGGACATCGAGTCCGTGGGACCCGCGGGCATTCTCACGGAGTATGCGCCGCGCGCTCACTAAGCCGGGTCTTAAAGGGGACGTACTGGTACGCCCATTTGCCCAGCCGTGCCATTGTTGCCGACGTACATCGTCGTGCCCTGGTCGGCAAGCAGTTAAGCAGTCACAGGCTAGGGGTGTGTTAAGGGCCTGTCTATGCTATCTGGCAGGCTCGGGCATGCCAGGAATTTTGTGCGACGGACTTGTGTAAACACGATCGGACTTTCCGACAACAACGTTTTGTTGGCGGAAAATTTGAGAGCCTGTTATCAAACATTTGTTGGCGGAAAGTCCGACATCCAGGGTCAATGTAAATGTAAATTACAATGTTATGTAATGTACATTGCACTGCATTACATTCTTTCCCGGCCTTGATGGGCGGGGAAACTGTCAACAGGGACCCAGAAATGCTGTGTGTCCGCTCGCTACCACCCCCCCCCCCCCCACTTCACTTCTCCAGTGGCTCTCGCTATGCTGGTTCCGGGCCCACAGATGGGAAAGTGGAGACCAGGATACATATCGGGGGGAGGGGGGAGGGGGCAGGCACGCGGGGTGTATCCAGCATTCGGGCGGCAGCCCAGGCGCTAGGTTGAAACTTCTGGTTGCAATGGCGAGTCCTGCCTAAGGCCCCTTTCACACTGGGGCGGGGAGCCGCGGTGACGGTAAAGCAGCGCTATATTTAGCGCTGCTTTACCGTTGTTTTAGCCGCGGTATTTGGCCGCTCGCGGTGCGGTTTTACCCCCCGCGAGCGGCTGAAAAAGGGTTAAAGACCCCCCGCAGAGCGCCGCCGTAGCGGCGGTATTGCCGCGGTGTTACCGCGGTGTCCCATTCAAATCAATGGGTAGGAGCGGTATAGGAGCGATGAATACACGGCTCCTATACCGCTCCAAAGATGCTGCTAGCAGGACTTTTTTGACCGTCCTGCTAGCGCACCGCTCCAGTGTGAAAGCCCGCCGGCTTTCACACTGGAGTGAAATGGGGCCGGATTTTTTCAGGCGCTGTACAGGCGCTATTTTTTAGCGATGTACCGCCTGAAAAACGCCCCGGTGTGAAAGGGGCCTTAGGGGCTCGTGCGCTAAGCAGGTCTATCAGTTAAGTAGAAGGTGGTATTGAGAACAATGGTAAATATTAGCATAGCCATGTTAAATGAGCAAGTTGAGAATGTCGCGAGACACACACAGACATTAATCGACTTTTTTGTTTTTAGCGGCTAAAATCGATATTGCATCAGCATGGAAAAGTCCGGTCACAGATCTTGCCTGGATGAAACTCAACTGGATCATGCTGAATGAAAAGATTGGGAGTGTCTTACGGGACAAGCAATGCGCGTGGTCCCCCTGGCTTCATTATTTGCAGGTACCGGACGCGCAGAGTTGACCCCCAAGGCCCGGGCCCCGGCCCCAGAAAACGACTCCAATGCAACAAAGGACCAAAAGGAAAGGAAAGCCAAGACAAGAGCGGTCACCTTGCACAGGGAGACGGAGCAGCAGTGACCGGTCTTTATTGCCGGTGTTACAGGAAGCTCCTGCACAGAGGCAAAGCGCAGGGGGCGTGTCCTGCTGAATTAGTCCACAGATCAGGTATAAATACACAAAGGGATCTAAGATTCAAGTAAGAATACCTTTGCCTATAGAATTTTAGAAAATATTTGTTTTGCCCCGATTTGAACTTTAACCACTTCCAGACCAGCCTCGTTTTGGATTTTAGGTGTTTACATGTTTAAAACACTTTTTTTTTTTTGCTTGAAAAAAACTTAGAACCCCCAAACATTATATATTGTTTTCTTCTATAACACCCTAGAGCAGTGATGGCAAACCTTTTTGAGCCCGAGTGCCCAAACTGAAAGAAATACATTGGTTTTGTGTTGCAAAGTGCCAACACGGCAATTCGCGAGAGAGGGGGGGCTGAGCGAAAGAGAGGGGTTGTGTGAGAGGGGGTTGTGAGAAAGAGAGAGGGGGTGAGAGAGAGAGAGGGGTGAGAGAGAGAGAGAGATAGAGAGAGAGGACAGCGAGAGTGAGGGGTGTGAGAGAGATGCTGAAAGGGAGGGGGGCAGAGTGAGAGAGATGGGGGAGAGAGATAGGGGGTGTGAGAGATATGCTGAAAGAGAGAGGGAACAGAGATAGAGAGAGGGCTGAGAGAGAGGGAAGGGGGACAGAGAGAGAGGGAGGGGGGCTGAGAGAGAGGGAGAGGGGCTGAGAGACAGGGAGGGGGGCTGAGAGAGAGGGAGATGGGACAGAGAGAGAGGGAAAGAGGCTAGAGAGAGAGGGAGAGGGGACAGAGAGAGAGGGGTGTGAGAGAGATGTTGAGAGAGAGGGGCAACAGAGAGAGGGAGAGGGGCTGAGAGAGAAGGGTGTGAGAGAAATGCTGAGAGCGAGAGGAGGAACAGAGAGAGGGAGGGGGGACAGAGAGAGAGAGAGATGGGGACAGAGAGAGAGGGGTGTGAGAGAGAGGGGTGTGAGAGAGGGGGAACAGAGAAAGAGAGACAGACAGAGAGAGAGGGACAAAGAGAGAGGGGTGCGAGAGAGATGCTGAGAGAGGGGTGACCTGAGAGAGAGGGGGAACAGAGAGAGAGGGGGACACAAAAAGAGGGAGGGGGGCTGAGAGGAGAGGGAGACCTCTAGCTCTGTCCTGGACCCTCTCGTGTGCCCACAGAGATGGCTCTGCGTGCCAGCTGTGGCACGCGTGCCATAGGTTTTGCCATCACTGCCCTAGAGAATAACATGGCAGTCATTGCAATACTTTTTTTCACACCGTATTGGCGCAGCGGTCTTACAAGCGCACTTTTTTGGAAAAAATCACGTTTTTGAATAAAAAAATAAGACAACAGTAAAATTACGAAACGTACGTCGGAGGCGGTACCTGATCACTACACTGAACGCAAGCTTCCCAGGATATCCGGCTTTGTTGGTTGACGGCGCGAGGAGGTGACACGCACGCCGATCGGCTTAGGAATCCTTCAGAGGGAGAGCTACTTTCCAAACCTACCACTGTTTTATCTAAGCGAGCAGCCCCAGTGCCGGGCGGGCACCTGAGAATGTGAGTGGCCATTTGGCTTTGTTTGTTATATTGTTTTAAAAATAAAAAGCAAAATTACACTATGAAGTGTTTTTTAACTCCACATATACACCCATCCATGACCTGATCTGAGCAAATCTGAGAGGAGGAGGAGGTGTCTCAAAGTTGTTTCCTTTGGTGTATCCAAACAGGCTATGCCCTGTAACAAGCGCATGTGATTGTTTTTTAGTTAAAACAATCAACATCTTTTGGTAAGCGGCCAGCTTTACTATTGTTATCACCTGGGTGAAAGAAGAGTTTATCTATGCGGTGAAGGGATTCACAGTTATTAAGAAAAAGTGCAATTCAACACTCAACTGATGCCAATTATTCTATGAACTTTTGATTTAAAATATTTTTTTGGTTTTATGGTGATTTTTTTTCCTTTGTATATTTTTTTATTATATATCATTTTTTTAGAGACATTACCTATTACCACTACTTATATCCATGTCCAGGTTATTGGTGGGCTTTGGATTTGGACTTTACTAAGGACAAGTGGTTTTATCATTTGGTGAGACTCTTATTTACCACTGCTGTGGTACACTGTTTTTTGTGTTTTCAATTCTATATATATTCAGTGATCAATATTTTTTCTGTGGGAGCACCAAAATATTGTCTTTTTTGTAGATTGTGTATACACATTTAATAGCACTTGTTCACGACCAAAAGGTCATTTTTGGTGTTAGTATTTTATATCGGACATGTTGAATGTCACAATATTCGTTTGAATATCCGACACTATTATAGAAATTGTTTTTTCTTATTTTTCATTATTATATCAAGTTTTTTAGTACTCACCATCAAATTATATGATTTAATAGGAGGTTCACAATAATCTTGTACATGAGCTTCGCACCAGGGATTTTTACACCATAATCAGAGGCACCTACACCTCATCTGAGAGTCATATTTTATATTTCATATTATTCACAAATATTTTTAGATTGATATAGATCTATAGCGCCCCAAATACCAAAACCTCACCAACAGTAAAATTAGCCCAATTTTTTTTTGGATTGTGAAAGATAATGTTACGCCGAGTAAATTGATACCCAACATGTCACGCTTCAAAATTGCGGCCGCTCATGGAATGGCGTCAAACTTTTACCCTTCAAAAATCTCCATAAGCGACATTTAAAAAATTCTACATTTTTTGAGTAACAGACGAGGTCTATGGCTAGAATCATTTGACGGAGCGATCACGTGGTAAACGGCCGCTATCAGCGGCTGTTTACCGTAATCCGTGATGCGCCGGGTCCTCGGGACCCGGCGGTCACGATGTTCCCGAGTGCGCGCCCCAGGGGGCGCACGGGAGCAAGTTTCTGGGAGGACGTCCACTCAGGGAAACCCGACCGCACTGTAGCCGTCTTTCGACTATAGCGCGGTCGGCATGTGGTTAAAAAAATGACATTTGGAAATTCCCCTTTAACCACTTGCTTACTGGGCACTTTTACACCCTTCCTGCCCAGACCAATTTTCAGCTTTCAGCGCTCTCGCACTTTCAGTGACAATTGCGCGGTCGTGCAATGCTGTAACCAAATGAATTTTTTATCATTTTGTTCGCACAAATAGAGCTTTAGTTTGGTGGTATTTATTCGCGACTCCGTTTTTTATTTTTTGCGATATAAGCGAAAAAATAGCGGAAATTTTGAAAAAAAAACAATATTTTCTCCTTTGTTTTTTAAAAAAATCCATAAAATCAAATTTTGTCATAAATTAAGCCAAAATGTATTCTGCTACATGTTTTTTGTAAAAAAAATTCCGTTAAGTGTATAATAATTGGTTCGCGTGATCACCGACATATGTACGCAAATGATCATGTAAAAGGGGTGTGCAGATGATCACGGACATATGTGTGCAGATAATCATTGGCACATGTTATTTTACTGGGACATATGTGGGGGACATGTGTTTTTATTATTTGTGGACATGTGTGTTTTGGGGACATGTGTGTTTTACTATGGGGACACTAGACAGGTGATCAGTGAGTAAAAGCTTTAAAAAAAACAGCTAATACTCACTGATCACCAGCCGGCTGCAGCGATCCGCTCTCCTCTCCTCAGCGACGACTTCCGTGTGGCGGCTGTAATTCGTCACGGCCGTCATGTGATCAGGAGGGCCAATCCCGGAGCCCTCCTGCCGATCCGAGAAGCGCCTTGTCCGGGTGACACGGCCGCATCGGGATCGCGCCGTTGCGCGGGCACGCGCGCGCGGGATCCCTCTACTTCTGAAGGACGTTCTGGAACGTCCATTCAGAAGTAGACGGCTCCCACCCGGCGTATATGTACATTGGCCGGGTGGGAAGTGGTTAAGACGTATGGGCGGAAGTGACGTTTTGACGTCGCTTCCGCCCTCCCTATGGTATAGCGATGAGTGGCGGCCATCTTAGCCTCACTCATCTCTATACACAGGCAGGGAAAGGACCCGATCGCCTCCGCCGCTGCGACGGCTCCGGTAAGCGGCGGAAGGCACGGGAGAGCGGGGGGTGGGGGGCACCTATCCCGCCGCCGATAACGAATCCGCCGCGATGACCACCATTATCTTAAAGGGGACCACTCACTGTGAAGAGGGATACCTCGGTTGTGGCAGCAGCTGCTGCCGTTACCGAGATATCCCTCTTCAAAAAAATGACGTATATATACAGTGAGCGGTCGGTAAGTGGTTAAAGTGGGCGGACCTCTGAAATTAATACTAAAAGATTGGGGAGGATCGAAGTTTTTAGAATTGCATTCACATTAGAATAGGGGGAATATTACTTTATTCTTATTTTTCGGTGATAATTTTTTTGGGCTGTAGCTCTATTTTTTTTTCTCTATTTCTGCATTGATTGCAATCAGAAATTTCACAGCATCGAGAACAAATTCCATACCCAATGCTACAATCTTTACTCAACAGTCCTTTTCGCTCGTTCTCACGCAGTTTCAAGTAACCCCCCCCCCCCAGTGCTGATCAAGTTACCGTATTTATCGGCGTATAACACGCGCCGGCGTATAACACGCACCCCAAGTTTAGGAGGGAATATTAAGGAAAAAAAATTTCCGAAAGCCGCGTGTATTTTCGGCTATTTTCGGCTATTTTCGGCTCCTCTCACAGTTCCGCCCACCTCCACTGATTGCGAGAGGAGCCGAGCGCTGACAACATACAGGAAACCGAGTTCGGCTAGTCTCGGCTCTGCTCGCAGACAGGGGCGGGACTGCGAGAGGAGCCGAAAATAGCCGAACTTGGATTTCTTTATGTTGTCGGCGCTCGGCTCTTCTCGCAATCAGTGGAGGTGGGCGGAACTGCGAGAGGAGCCGAAAATAGCCGAAAATACACGCGGCTTTCGGAATATCGGCTCCGCTCGCTCCCCTAAAGAAAAAATCAGCGGGAGATCGGCGGGTATCGGCGTATAACACGCACCCACGATTTTCCCCTGATTTTAAGGGGAAAAAAGTGCGTGTTATACGCCGATAAATGCGGTAGTTTTATAAGTTGGAAACCATCATGTGGGGCATGGACGGCTCTCGGGAAGAGGACATCGATTTGGAAACCATCATTGTGGGGCATGGACGGCTCTCGGGAAGAGGACATCGATTTGGAAACCATCATGTGGGGCATGGACGGCTCTCGGGAAGAGGACATCGATTTGGAAACCATCATTGTGGGGCATGGACGGCTCTCGGGAAGAGGACATAGATTTGGAAACCATCATGTGGGACATGGACGGCTCTCGGAAGAGGACATCGATTTGGAAACCATCATGTGGGGCATGGACGGCTCTCGGGAAGAGGACATCGATTTGGAAACCATCATGTGGGGCATGGACGGCTCTCGGAAGAGGACATCGATTTGGAAACCATCATGTGGGGACATGGACGGCTCTCGGGAAGAGGACATCGATTTGGAAACCATCATGTGGGGACATGGACGGCTCTCAGAAGAGGACATTGATTTGGAAACCATCATTGTGGGGCATGGCCGGCTCTCGGAAGAGGACATCGATTTGGAAACCATCATTGTGGGGCATGGACGGCTCTCGGAAGAGGACATCGATTTGGAAACCATCATGTGGGGCATTTGGAAACCATCATTTGGAAACCATCATGTGGGTCATGGACGGCTCTGGGAAGAGGACATCGATTTGGAAACCATCATGTGGGACATGGACGGCTCTCGGAAGAGGACATTTATTTGGAAACCATCATGTGGGGCATGGACGGCTCTCAGAAGAGGACATTTATTTGGAAACCATCATGTGGGGCATGGACGGCTCTGGGAAGAGGACATCGATTTGGAAACCATCATGTGGGGCATGGACGGCTCTCGGAAGAGGACATCGATTTGGAAACCATCATGTGGGGCATGGACGGCTCTCGGAAGAGGACATTGATTTGGAAACCATCATGTGGGGCATGGACGGCTCTCGGAAGAGGACATCGATTTGGAAACCATCATTGTGGGGCATGGACGGCTCTGGGAAGAGGACATAGATTTGACTTACTTGGCAGTTTTCGCGGAGAATATGGAGGGCGCTCTCCTTGCAGTCTCGTTGACTAACGATCTCTTTCAGCTTTCGCAGAGCGTTTGGCTCCAGAGGCTTGTTTTCCGGCGACAGCAAAATAGATGGAAAGGTTTTTGGATTGTAAGATGTTGTGGTCTGAATCTGCGGCCTGATGAAATCGTCCTCATCTTCAGAAGTCTCCAAGATTACATGTTCCATCTTGGAAAGTCTTGGCTTATGGTGTGGTTGGCTGAGATGTTCAGCTCTAGATTGTTCTGTTTTAGGCTTTTCCTCCGGCGAATGGACCTGTTTGTATTTACTGTTTTCAGAATATACTGTCCTAGATTTATCCACCTCTTTATGAACCAGTTTTGTTTTGGCAACTTCGGAGTAGACTGGTTTAGAGTTTCTAGGGTTGTCTAGTTCAAAATGACCCTGTGAGGACTGAATCAAACCTGGGGACTTGTCTGATTCCAGGAAACCAAAAGTGGTCTCTGTAGCTCGGGCGCGGTTCTTCCACCGTTCCTCGACTTTCACGGTGTCCAGAAGTTTTCGAGGTGCCTCTGGGACACGAGGGACCAACTCCCAATAGGTGCTCATCCCATCAGGAGGGTCTGGAAGCAGCAGTGAAGGAGCTCGTATGGGCTTGGGTGGAGCCTTGGAGTGTAGCTGGCTGTCTGAACCCCTCAAGGCATTGTTACCACCGCAGTCCAGAGGCTGGATTGGTTGAAGCTTGGCTCTGAGGACTGGGTCGCTGCCCGTTCGGAAAATAGGCGATAATGGGATGGTGGACGTGTCCTCTGGAGACACCGATGTTTCTGCTGTAACAGCTGGAAGAAAAAGAATGTGAACATTATTTCGCAGTGTTAGGTGAAGAGTTGTAGCAGCACAGGTTGCATTAGACTAGTGCTAGAAAATTAGATGAAGACAGTAGTGGAAGGAACAAAACCTCTTGGAGGAAAGTCTATATATTTCGACTCCATAAATTTAGAGTTTAGGCTCAGAGCATCCAAAATCCTGTGCTATTCTACTGTACTGTAGAAGACTGACTACCGTATATACTCGAGTATAAGCTGACCCGAATATAAGCCGAGGCACCTAATTTTACCACAAACAACGTATTGACTCGAGTATAAGCCTAGGGTGAGAAATGCACAGCTACTGTAAGTGGAAAAGAGGGTCAACAATGCCCATTTGCAGCCATAGGTCCCACCAAACTTCAAACTTGGTAGTTAAGGGTTCCTAAATGCTCCCTAGCTGCAGCCAAAATTTGGGGTGCCGAATGACATTGCTGTAGATGGACACAGTTGACCGATTTTGGGGCCCTGAATCTCGGGGTCACTTGGTGCTAGGATATGTTGTAGTGCTATTTCCTCTGGGTTTGAATACCAAATTTGGGGTTCCTAGCACCAAGTCTCCCCGAGATACGGGGCCCCAAATTCGGGTCGGAAAATGTCAAGCACTTTTCTGCAGCAGAGAATGACATTTTCCAAACCGACTTTGGGGCCCCGTATCTCGAGGCCACTTAGTGCTAGGAACCCATCTTTGGATATGTTGTAGTGCTGGGAACACTGGGTTGGCATACCAGGTTGGGGTTCCTAGCACCAAGTGGCCCTGAGATACGGGGCCCCAAGGTCGGGTGGGAAAATGTCATTTTCTGCTGCAGAAAAGTGCTTGACTCAAGTATAAGCCGAGGGGGGCACTTTCAGCACAAAAAAAATGTGCTGAAAAACTCGGCTTATACTCGAGTATATACGGTATTTGCAAAGCCACCCCAATGTTTTCTTATATAGTCCGTCACAGCTCCTCTAAGGCCCCTTTCACACTGGGGCGGTGAGCCGCGGTGACGGTAAAGCAGCGCTATATTTAGCGCTGCTTTACCGTCGTTTTCACTGCGGTTTTCGGCCGCTCGCGGTGCGGTTTTACCCCCCGCGAGCGGCCGAAAAAGGGTTAAACACCCCCCGCAGAGCGCCGCCGTAGCAGCGCTTTGCGGCGGTATTGCCGCGGTTTCACCGCGGTGTCCCATTCTAATCAATGGGAAGGAGCGGTATAGGAGGTGTTTACACCGCTCCTATCCCGCTCCAAAGATGCTGCTAGCAGGACTTTTTTTGTCATCCTGCTAGCGCACCGCTCCAGTGTGAAAGCCCGCCGGCTTTCACACTGGAGTTAAAGGGGCTGGATTTTTTCAGGCGGTGAACAGGCGCTATTTTTAGCGCTGCACCGCATGAAAAACGCTTAGGTGTGAAAGGGGCCTGTTTTGGATTTTTTCTTTGAAATTTGGCAGGACTTTTTACAAATCCCCACGATAGATATTAACCCTTTTTAGGACAACTACATGTCTGACCATCCTTCTGGACCTCCGATAGTCCACCCCCTTGAGAGGGTTGGCAGCACCACCGTGGATTGCCAGATGATTGGAAAGCAACAATTGCCATCCTTGCATGTGGCAACCTCATACCTGAAGGGAGGTTACGGGGAAGAGAAGCAATCGTATTGTTTACACCACAACAAGCATTTTTTTTGATTTCTTTTTTTTTTTTTAAATCAAGTCATTTTTTTAATTTCCATTTTCAATTCCAACAAGCATTTTAGCTGTCAGGAGAGAGCAGAGTATGGAAATCCACCGGACATATATAGGAAAAAGGAAAAGAATAAGGTCAATATTGGCAATGCTAAAAATTATATTTAGATTAATCTGCATTTATTAATGAACACTCATTCAAAGAGAGGAGTGATGCCATAATTGCTAAAATTAAGGACTTTCGGGAGTTTTGACCATCCACATGTCTATTACTTACTTGAGAACAGGTTGCTGTCAGACTGAGCACTCTGTAACGGTATTTCCTTCAAGATGTCCAGATTGCCAGGTTGGCTCCCAAACCTGTCTTTGGTCCTGGTAGATATAATCGCAAAAAACAAACAAAAATAAAACTCAATTTAATTAAGATTAGACATGTGCACAATAGAAAAATTTGTTTCGTTTCGTTTCGTTTCTGTTTGTTTCCGTTGATTCGTAACGATTCGTAAATTCGTAAGTCGTCGGTGTTCGTATTCGGACTCGTTCGTATTTTCGTAGAGTTATTCTTTCGTTAATGCGTTTTTCCGTTAGTCTAATTTTCGTTTATTCGAAATTCGTATTTTCGTTGTATTTTGTATTCAGACGCATAGTATTTTCGTAGATTTAGTTACATTCGTACTTTCGTAAGATTGATTTATTCGTACTTTCGTAACATTGTTTTCGTAGATTCGTAATCGGAGCATAATTCATAATTTTATGTAATGTGTATGCTATTATTACATTGTAAAGCCCCATACACACGGTCGGGCAATCCGCGGACCAGGTCGGTCGGATCCTGTCCGTCATACTTTGTCTGATGTTGGTTTGGCGTACACACGGTCGGACAAAGTTGTCGGAAAATCCGATCATTCTGAACGTGGTGACGTTTGTTGCCTACGACGGGACTACGTAGAGGCTAGTAGCCAATAGCTTTGGTCTTGTAATGTGATGTGAGCATGCGTGGCACTTTGTCCGGTCGGACAACCGTACACACGATCGGATTTGGTGTGATCGGACCGTGTTGTCGGCAAATCTTTCCAGCAGGAGATAAGACTTTGTCCGTCGGACAATCCGACGTACACTGTCCGATGGTGCATACACACGGTCTGATTTTTCAACAACATTGTCCGATCGGACAGAATCCATGAAAAAGTCCGACCGTGTGTATGGGGCTTTAGAGACACGGAAAATTACGAATCAACAAAAAAAAAAAGTTACGAATGTACAAATTTTTTCGTTCAATCCATTCGAAGCACGTTAAGCAGCGCCATTGTAAGAGACACGGAAAATTACGAATCGACAAACAAAAAAAAAAAAAAGTTACGAATGTACGAATTTTTTCGTTCAATCCATTCGAAGCACGTTAAGCAGCGCCATTGTAAGAGACACGGAAAACTATGCATCAACAAACAAAAAAAAAAGTTACGAATGTACAAATTTTTTCGTTCATTTTGATTTTTCGTTGTTTCTGTTTTCGTTTTTCGGATTTTCATTCTTTCGTAGTTTCGTTGTTTCTAATTTAATTATTTCGTATCTTCGTTGTTTTTCATATTCGTTCGTTATTCGTTAGAATTTTTAGCGAATCATTCGTTCATTCGTACGATAACGAATATAACGAATTTGAACGGAAAACGAATTCGTAACTAAACGAATTGCACATGTCTAATTAAGATGAATTTTTCAGCAGTGAATGGAAGGAAATGGCCAGCAAGATGAATTGTGGAAGACAAATGAGAGCAAAAGTGCATTTTGGGCGAGAGATGTTGCTAAAGAAGTGCGCCAGTAGTAAGGCTTTGTCAGTTCTTGATATGTTGTCAATGTGATCTATTACAAAAGGGGGAATATGATGAAGGCAACATGACAGGGATGTGTTATTGTTAAAGAAAACTTTAACCCCTTACACCACCAAGGTTTTGAGGGACAGTCCTGTATTTTGGAACCCAAAAATGGGGGCATGGGGACATGGCTTGGCTGAAATATGCCAAAGGTTTGGATGATCAGTTAGGGTTTGGTATTGATTGGTGTATGAAAAGTGTGCAGAAGGTGGGATGAGTTGTAATGGATGTCTTGAGTAGTAAAAAAAGTGTACATGGATGAAGAACCTTACAAGAGGTTCATTGAGGGACATTAGAACCCATGTACTGAATGAGGAGTCTTGAGTATCGTCTTGAAAATTAAATGTCTTGATGAGTTTGTAGCTGAGAAAGTTCCTATCTGCCACATGAAGTCTGTTTTTTCCCTTTTTTTTCCTTGTAAAGTCAAGACTTCGGGGGAGTGTCCTGTTGATAAAATGCACTATGCCCGCCCATGAAGATTCTGACACTTAGGCCCCTTTCACACTGGGGCGGTTTTCAGGCGGTACGGCGCTAAAAATAGCGCCTGTATACCGCCTGAAAAAAACGGCCCCATTCACTCCCAGTGTGAAAGCCGGCGGGCTTTCACACTGGAGCGGTGCGCTAGCAGGACCGCAACAAAAGTCCTGCTAGCAGCATCTTTGGAGCGGTGAAGGAGCCGTGTATTCACCGCTCCTATACCGCTCCTTCCCATTGGAATCAATGGGAAACCGCGGGGATACCGCCCGCAAACCGCCGCTGCAGCGGCGCTTTGCGGAGGTTTTTAACCCTTTTGCGGCCGCTAGCGGGGGTTAAAACCACCCCGCTAGCGGCCGCATACCGCGGGTAAAACGATGGTAAAGCAGCGCTAAATAAGCGCTGCTTTACCGTCGCCGCCCCGCACCGCCCCAATGTGAAGCCAGCCTTAAAGTAGGAAGGTATGCAAGAGGTGTATTGTGGTATGGGAAACATTTAGCGCTTCTAAACTGCCAGTAAAAACACTGAGCGCTTTTGAAGAGCTTTTCAGGCGCTTTTTAAGCGCTTTCCATTCATTTCAATGGGGAGGGGAGTTTTTCACAGCCCTGCCAGCACACTGCCCCAGTGTGAAAGTGTTCATTGATTTCAATGGAAATAAGTTTTCGCGAGCTTTTTAGGCGCTGTTTTTAGCGTGAAAGCGCCTGAAAAGCGCCTCAGTGTGAAAGTGGTCTTAGAGCAGCCATTCTCAACCAGGGTTCCTCCAGAGGTGGCTAGGGGTTCCTTGATCTGTGGCTGATTTACCTCCTGTTTGATGGTGCCTACATACAGTAGTTCTGACCAGTGATGTAAGTAACTGAGTTAAAATAAACGGAGTTACTTAACGCAGTTACTTTAGAGGGTAACGAGTAATCTAACTGATTACTTTTCCCCTCACGGTAACTCAGTTCCCATTACTTTGGCTTAGTTACCCCAATTACATCTACCGCCACTAGATGGCAGTAGTGTAATTCCGGTGTCCTGCCGAAAAAGTTCCCCAGCCGGATAAGGACCCCCCTGTACTGCGCAGGCGCAGCGCTTGCGCAGTACGAAGGACTACGGAGCTTCCGAAAATTGCCGAACCTAAACAGCTCTGAGTGAACTCTACACCGCGCAGGCGCAGTTAACATGTAATTGTACGAGGTGATGCCGCACGCTCCCGATGCTCGTGCTGCTCTGCAAGGGGCGTCTATCAAGTAACTAAGGGGCGGGTCTAGTATTACTGTAACCAAGGGGCACATTTATTATTATTGTTATATATCGAGCTCTGCCCATTAATTTAACATTCGCCCCTCTGTAGCCATCCGCCCCCTACACAATATAATAATAATAGCCCGCCCCTTACACGATATAATAATAATAGCCCGCCCCTTACACGATATAATAATAATAGACCCGCCCCTTGGTTACACGCTATAACAGATCTGCCCCTTGGTTAGAGTAATAATAGAGCAGCCCCTTGGTTACACGATATATAACAATAATAATAAATGCGCCCCTTGCTTACAGTAATACTAGACCCGCCCCTTAGTTACACGTATAGAATATTTAAAAAAAAAGTCACAGTTACTTTGCTGAGTAACTAATTACCTTTCCAATGTAGTAACTGAGTTACTAACGCAATTACTTTTTGGGAGAAGTAATTTGTAACTTAACTAATTACTTTTTTAAAGTAAGATGACCAACACTGGTTCTGAGCCAATGCCACTTGGGAGGAGCCAGTGGTATGACACCAATGATTTTTATAGCTCTCTGTAAAGGGGCTATTCTTACACTGACCACCAAAGTAAGGGGCATTGTTCCCACTGACCCATGAATGGTTTTTATCAAGGGTTCCCCGAGACCTGAAAATAATATGAAGGGTTCCCCTGGGCTAAAAAAAGTTTGAGAAAGGCTGATTTAGAGTGTTGGGTGAGGACTGGTGCACTGGAGTAAGAAACTTTGCCGATGAACATGGTGCGGAGGGCATATTGGATAACGAATATTTAAAGTGGGTGCATTTTGAGTTGCTAAATTAAAGGGGTTGTAAGGTAAAAGTTTTTTCACCTTAATGCATTCTATGCATTAAGGTGAAAAAACATCAGACAATGCCGCCCCCCCCCCCCCCCCAACCCCCCGTTTTACTTACCTGACCCCTCGAAAGTCCCGTGCTCGCACCCGACATCCTCTTCGCCGATCAGCCTGGCCGCTGATTGGTTACAGTGGATGGATTGAAAGCAGAGCAGCCATTGGCACGTGCTGCTGTCAATTACATCAAATGACGCGGCGCGCCGGGGGGGCGGGGCCGAGTGATACAGTGAGTGGCTATGGCCTCCGGCTGTATCACGGGAGCGCGCCCGCAAGCACTTCTCACCATGCAAGGGAGCTCGCATGAACGTGAGAAGTCCTTGCGGGGGGGGGGGGCAGCGGAGACAGCCGCTGAGGGACCCCAGAAGACCAGGTTCGGGGGCCACTCTGTGCAAAACGAGCTGCACAGTGGAGGTAAGTATAACTTGTTTGTTATTTAAATAAATAAAAACAAAAATAACTTTACAATCCCTTTAAGGTAGATTCATGTTTTTGTATCTAAGCAAGCTGTTATCTGCCACATGAAGACATTTTTTTGGCTTGTGGAAGCAAAGCCTTTCTTATGTGGACAGTCCTATTGGCAAGGTGCACTATGCCCGCCCACGAGGATTCAGACACCAAATGTAGGATGTGAGGCCTTGTGTTCTGATGTCTTGTGTTGGAAACATTTTTTGACAGTTGTATTGTAGTGTGAGGACTGGTGCATTGAGTGAGAACCTTCCCTAGCTGAAGGACCTGGTGAGCCCCACTGAACATTGAACATTGCAGTGGGTATGGAAGAGTCGCATATTGAACTTATAAATTAAAGTGAATGGGTTTGTACCTGAGCAAGCTGTTGTTATCTGTCACATAAAGACTCCGTCTGTTTTCCTTGTTTGCCTTCTGGGATTCATGCCTCTCCCCCACCACACTCAGAGGCACGGTCCTATTGACGGGATTCTCTATGACGGCCCCTGAGGATTCAGACACCGTCCGCCTATCGCCGACGTAGGACCGAACGAGGGCGGGAATGTTGTCAAACCGGTCCTGTTCCAGCTGGTAGAGAGTGCGCGAGACCCCTCGTCGGGGACGCAAGTTGACAGCAATGATCTTGAAGTGCAGAACCTGCTTGGAGCTTACACAGCTTAAGACGTAGTCTCCGGGAGAGGAGAGCGAGTCACGGATGAGAAATTCGCCATCTTTTTGTAAGAGCTTCTCTGACTCCTGTGAAAGTATAAAACATCAGGACATTAGATGCATACAACAATGCGTAATACAGCCTCTCTTTTTACCACAAAGGAACCCTTGCAATAATTTTCAGGTTTCAGGGAACCCAGCTTAGACTAGTCAATTAGTGGTCCTTGGGAAAATGCCTCTTGAAGCGGTGGTGATCCGTGAGAAGAATGCCCCCCTTTCAGTGGTGGTCAGAATGCCACCCTTAGAGTAATACTGCTGGTTGCTCGTGATCTTGACCCCTAGGGGGACCTTTTTCCTTCCCACTAAGTGGGGGGATTGGGAAGCAATAACACACCAATATTTCCTCCCCCGTATGCCCCTTCCCCTGATTTCTGTCAAGATCAATGGCTCAGCTATCAACCCACCCCCCCCCCCCCATGCCAAGGTGTAATCCTGAACTCTGAACTCTCCTTTTGGCCCCCACGTCCAACCACTGTGCATAGCTTGCTGCCTCAACCTCCGCAACATCTCTAAGATACGCCCCTTCCTACCCAATGACACCACAAAGCTCATAGTTCACTCCCTGGTCACCTCTCACCTCGACTACTGCAACTCCCTTCTCATTGGATCAACTTTACATAGTCTATCCCCCCCCCCCCCTTTAGTCCATCATGAATGCTGCTGCCAGGCTCATCCACTTTACCAACCGTTCAGTGTCTGCTCTCTGCCAATCCCTCCACTGGCTTCCGCTCACCCAACAATTTAAATTCAAGATACTAACAACAACTGTGGGGCCATCCACAACAACTGGGGGGCCATCCACAACAACTGTGGGGCCATCCACAACAACTGGGGGCCATCCACAACAACTGGGGGCCATCCACAACAACTGGGGGGGCATCCACAACAACTGGGGGCCATCCACAACAACTGGGGGGGCATCCACAACAACTGGGGGCCATCCACAACAACTGGGGGGCCATCCACAACAACTGGGGGGGCATCCACAACAACTGGGGGCCATCCACAACAACTGGGGGCCATCCACAACAACTGGGGGGGCATCCACAACAACTGGGGGGCCATCCACAACAACTGGGGGGCCATCCACAACAACTGGGGGGCATCCACAACAACTGGGGGGCCATCCACAACAACTGGGGGGGCATCCACAACAACTGGGGGCCATCCACAACAACTGGGGGGGGCATCCACAACAACTGGGGGCCATCCACAACAACTGGCGGGCCATCCAGAACAACTGGGGGGTCATCCAGAACAACTGGGGGGGCATCCACAACAACTGGGGGGGCATCCACAACAACTGGGGGGCCATCCACAACAACTGGCGGGCCATCCAGAACAACTGGGGGGTCATCCAGAACAACTGGTGGGCCATCCACAACAACTGGGGGCCATCCACAACAACTGGGGGGCCATCCACAACAACTGGGGGGCCATCCACAACAACTGGGGGGCCATCCACAACAACTGGGGGGCCATCCACAACAACTGGGGGGCCATCCACAACAACTGGCGGGCCATCCAGAACAACTGGGGGGCCATCAACAACAACTGGGGGGTCATCCAGAACAACTGGCGGGCCATCCACAACAACTGGGGGCCATCCACAACAACTGGGGGGCCATCCTCAACAACTGGGGGGCCATCCACAACAACTGGGGGGCCATCCACAACAACTGGGGGGCCATCCACAACAACTAGGGGGCCATCCACAGCTTGCCCCCCCCCCCCCAGCTACATCACTAACCTAGTCTCAAAATACCAACCAAATCGTTTTCTTCATTCCTCCCAAGACCTCCTGCTCTCTAGATCCCTTGTCACCTCATCCCACGCTCGCCTCAAGGACTTCTCCAGAGCCTCTCCCATCCTCTGGAACTCCATACCCCAAACTGTCCGACTATCTCCTAATCTGTTTACTTTCAGACGATCCCAGAAAACTAGCGGAGTCACGCACTGACGTTATTTCCGGGTGTGATAGCGGTCAGTGATCCCGTGGAACGCAGCTGGAGCGCACGCTGCAAGTTAGACATACCACGGGTCTGAAGCTGTCATTTCTCCCCGTAATTGTAGGACTTTGTGAGGGGTTTCCATAGTATGGAACATTTGTTTTTATTTTTTACTGTCACTTTTTTTGTTTCTTTTTTTTACTGTTTTAATTTTTGGAATAAAAACATTTCCTTATTTAAATACTACACTATGGGAGCCCATATCTAATTGTTTGCATGAAAACCTCATCTATAGTGGATATTGGAGAGAGCATTAGGAGAGGAGTACAGCTGGTTGATCTGGGCTTGGAGAGAGATCTTTTGCACACCTAATTCGGTCCAGCTGGGGGATATCCTTGGAAAGTCCATAGGAGCTGGATACTGGTTGGAAAGGTTGGAGCCTGGCTGCATGATCTATCTTGGGAAAGTATCGGTACATCAAGCCTGTATATGCTATGCAAGATACCCCTGTAGGAGCTGGTGAGTGGGGACCCAAGAGGGGGAGCACTTAAAAGTCACCTGGATTTTGTTCCTGTGTTTATCGTCACCAAGCACTTCATTATCACTTAAGACTTTTGGTTGGATTGTTTTTTTTTAGGTATTTTTTAGACTTGGCGCACTAAGTTTTTGGGGTCGTTTCTATATAATTTCAACTATTTTTATTATTTAATATTTGTCTTACACTTTTGGGACTATTTTTTTTATATATACTTGTATATACTTATATATTTTTTTTATATTTACATATTTTTTTTATATATACTTATATTTTTTTTTATTTATTATAATATATACTTATATATTTTTTTTTATATTTATTTATATTAATATATACTTATATTTTTTTTATATTTACATATTTTTTTTTATACTTATATATTTTTTTTATATATATATTTTTTTTATATATACTTATATATTTTTTTTTTATATTTATATATTTTTTTATTTACTTATATTTTTTTTTATATTTATATATTTTTTTATATATACTTCTATTTTTTTTTATATTTATATATTTTTTTATATATACTTATATATATTTTTTTATATTTTTATATTTTTTTATTATACTTATATTTTTTTTTCTTATATTTATATTTATTATTTTTTAATATATACTTATATATTTTTTTTATATTTTATATATATTTTTTTATATATACTTATATATTTTTTTATATTTATATATTTTTTTATATATACTTTTATTTTTTTATATTTATATATATTTTTTTTATATATACTTATATACTTTATATATTTATTTTTATTTATTTTTTATATACTTGCATTTTTGTTATTGGAGCAATCACGGTTTATGTATCAACATTTTAAACATTTGTTTATATCAAGTTCATATTTATTTGGCAACCTAGTGAGGTTTGCACCACTGGTATATGCACATTGGTAATTTTATTAGGATTGCCCTATTGGTACGTGCACTTTTATTAGTCACTATAGAGGCACATGGCACCTAACAAGTGAACAGGGTCTGTCGCCTTTCATTATATAGGTAGCGCCATTTACCCTTATACTTGCACTATGATCCCTGAAAACTCGTCTCTTCGGAGAAGACTACCTGCCCCCCCACCTAACAACTGCACATTTATTTTCTCCATCAGCCCAGCCCCCACAATTATTACCTCTTGTGTCTCTTGACCCCCCCTCTTAGATTGTAAGCTCAAACGAGCAGGGCCCTCTGATATTAAACGAGCAGGGCTCCTCCTGTATTAAACTGTATTGTAATTGTGCGGTCTGCCCGTATGTTGTAAAGCGCTGCGTAAACTGTCGGCGCTATATAAATCCTGTATAATAATAATCCGATATAAGCCCCCACAGAGGGGACATCTTATGCAACTGCCACCAGGGAGAGTCCTTAGACCCAGGGTCTCTCAGCCTGGGTTCCTCCAGAGGCTCCTCGGGGGTTGTTCCAGCAATTTCTTAGATAAGATCCCACTGGCATCACTGATCTTTTTCGCTATCTGTAAGGGAGTAATTCTTCCCACTGACTACTAATGACCACATTGAACCACCACACTGACTCACACTAATGTATCATGAGTTGTAGATTTACACTCACCACCCACTTTATTAGGTACAACCCGTTCAGTCACTCGGTAACACAAATTGCTAATCTTCCAATCACGTGGCAGCAACTCAATGCGTTTAGGCATCTAGACGCGGTGAAGGCGACTTCCAGAAGTTCAAACCGAGCATCAGAATGGGGGAATAAAGGGGATTGAAGTGACTTTGAACATGGCATGGTTGATGGCAGACGGCCGGCCTGAGTATTTCTGGGATTTTCACTCAAAACCATCTCTCAGGTTTACAGAGAATGATTTGAAAAAGAGAAAATATCCAGTGAGCGGCAGTTGTGTGGAGGAAAATGCCTTGTTGATGTCAGAGGGGAATGGGCAGACTGGTTACAGATGATAGAAAGACAACAGTAACTCAAATAATCACTCGTTACATCCAAGGTATGGAGAATACCATCTCTAAACGCACAACACATCCAACTTTGTAGCAGATGGGCTACAGCAGCAGAAGACCACACCGGGTGCCACTCCGGTCAGCTAAGAACAGGAAACTGAGGCTACAATTGGCACAGGCTCACCAAAATTGGAGAATAGAAGATTGGAAAAACGTTGCCTGGTCTGATGAGTCTGGATTTCAGCTGCGACATTCAGATGTTGGGGTCAGAATTTGGCACTTGGCTCCATCCTGCCTTGTATCACCGGTTCAGGCTGGTGGTGGGGGGATGGGGTATCACCAGTTCAGGCTGGTGGTGGGGGTGTAATGGTGTGGGGGGGATATTTTCTTGGCACACTTTGGGCCCCTTAGTACCAATTGAGCATCAATTAAACACCATGGCCTGACTATGTCCATCCCTTTATGACTACAGTGTTCCCATCTTCTGATGGCTCCTTCCAGCAGGATAATGCACCATGTCACAAAGCTCCAATCATCTCACCACTGGACAATGCGGTCCATGGACTCCAATGGCCTCCACACTCACCAGATCTCAATCCAATAGAGCTCCACACTCACCAGATCTCAATCCAATAGAGCTCCACACTCACCAGATCTCAATCCAATAGAGCTCCACATTCACCAGATCTCAATCCAATAGAGCTCCGCACTCACCAGATCTCAATCCAATAGAGCTCCGCACTCACCAGATCTCAATCCAATAGAGCTCCGCACTCACCAGATCTCAATCCAATAGAGCTCCACACTCACCAGATCTCATTCAATAGAGCTCCACACTCACCAGATCTCAATCCAATAGAGCTCCACACTCACCAGATCTCAATCCAATAGAGCTCCGCACTCACCAGATCTCAATCCAATAGAGCTCCGCACTAACCAGATCTCAATCCAATAGAGCTCCACACTCACCAGATCTCAATCCAATAGAGCTCCACACTCACCAGATCTCAATCCAATAGAGCTCCACACTCACTAGATCTCAATCCAATAGAGCTCCACACTCACCAGATCTCAATCCAATAGAGCACCTTTGGGATGTGATGGACATGGATGCGCAGCCGACAAATATGCAGCAACTGCGTGATGTCATGTCACTATGGACCAAAATCTCTCAGGAATGTTTCCAACATCTTGTTGAATCTATGCCACGAAGAATGAAGGCAGTTCTGAAGGCAAAGGGGTGTCCAACCCGGTACTAGCAAGGTGGACCTAAAAAAAGTGGCTGGTGAGTGTAGTCTTTGAGACCAGAAAGTTATTTCAAGGGTTCCTCTATGTTGGAAAGGTTGAGAAAGGCTGCCTTAGCGGACAGTCCTAAGCTGTACTCACCTGGCGGGAGAGCGGCCCATGGTACCAGGCATGACTTCTCAAATCCTCACTGCTTAGCTTCAGTTCTTCCTCCAGCTCCTTCTTCAGGATCTCTGTCGGAGACGGCATATCTGTGCCTGAAAGATGACCTTCTTTACGTTAAAGGGAGACCTCAATCACAATAAAAATCAGTTACGCCCACATTTTATGTAGAACATCTTAACCTTTCTATGGCTTATTAATGCTTTTCCCTGATTAGTGTGACTCCCATACATAATTATGTCCCCTGGGGAGTCCCAGCCCCACCCCCTGAAGGAGTCCCAGCTCCACCCCCTGAAGGAGTCCCAGCTTCACCCCCTGAAGGAGTCCCAGCTTCACCCCCTGAAGGAGTCCCAGCTCCACCCCCTGAAGGAGTCCCAGCTTCACCCCCTGAAGGAGTCCCAGCTCCCCCTGAAGGAGTCCCAGCTCCACCCCCTGAAGGAGTCCCAGCTCCACCCCCTGAAGGAGTCCCAGCTCCACCCCCTGAAGAAGTCCCAGCTCCACCCCCTGAAGGAATCCCAGCTCCACCCCCTGAAGGAGTCCCAGCTCCACCCCTTGGTGAGTCCCAGCTCCACCCCCTGAAGCACAATGACCTCTCTCTGAACCACAAGTCGATTCCTCCAACGTCCATGAATTGCAATATTATTGTTATTATTATTATTTTATGTCAGTTATGCCGCGTACACACGGTCGGAAATTCCACCAGCAAAAGTCCGATGAGAGCTTTTCGTCGGAAAATGCGACCGTGTGTAGGCTCCATTGGACTTTTGCTGGCGGAATTGTGGCCCGCAAAAGATTGAGAGCAGGTTGTCAATTTTTTATGACGGAAAAAGTTTCTATTGGAAATTCCGATCGTCTGTGGCAATTCCAATGCGCAAAATTCCGACGCATGCTCGGAAACAATTCAACGCATGCTCGGAAGCATTAAACGTAATTTTGGCGGCTTGTCGTAGTGTTGTACGTCACCGCGTTCTTGACGGTCGGAATTTTGTTGTGACCGTGTGTAGGCAACACAAGCTTGAGCGGAGTTCCATCGGAAAAAAACTGTCTTTTCCGGCGAGAAATCGGATCGTCTGTACGCGGCATCACTCCTACTTTCTGCTTTCCCTTTACCTCCGTCAGCCAGAACAGTCCTATTAAGTCTAATTAATATAAGGTAACATAGTATAAAAATGCATTTAATTACCACTGCCTGGGAAAACTATACATAATTGCTAATACCACAAGGCTCTGTAACAGTTCACTGAATTCGATCTACTATTCGATCTATCTAAAGCCTCTTTTTCCTATTTTTCCCAAATCACCGGCCTGTAAACTGATGCACTGTGGTTTTATATACAGTGTCTTGAAAAAGTATTCATACCCCTTGAAATTCTCCACATTTTGTCATGTTGCAACCAAAATACGTAAATGTATTTTATTGGGATTTTATGTAATGGACCAACACAAAGTGGCACATAATTGTGAAGTGGAAGGAAAATGATAAATGATACAAATAAATATGTGAAAAGTGTGGGGGGGGGGGGGGCATTTGTACGGCGCCCCCCGGAGTCAATACTTTGTAGAACCCCCTTTCTCTACAAGTCTTTTTGGGGGTGTCTCTACCAGCTTTGCACATCTAGAGAGGACATTTCTGCCCCATTCTTCTTCTTTGTAAAATATCTCAAGCTCTGTCAGATTGGATGGAGAGCGTCTGTGAACAGCACTTTTTGCCACAGATTCTCAATGTGATTTAGGTCTGGACTGTGACTGGGCCATTCTAACACATGAATATGCTTTGATCTAAACCATTACATTGTAGCTCTGGCTGTATGTTTCGTGTCGTTGTCCTGCTGGAAGGTGAACCTCCCCCCCAGTCTCAAGTCTTTTGCAGACTCCAACAGGTTTTCTTCTAAGATTGTCCTGTATTTGTCTCCATCCATCTTCCCATCAACTCTGACCAGCTTCCCTGTCCCTGCTGAAGAAAAGCATCCCCACCACATGATGCTGCCACCACCATGTTTCACGGTGGGGATGGTGTGTTCAGGGGGATGGGCAGTGTTAGTTTTCCCCAAACATAGAGTTTTGCTTTTAGGCTAAAAACTAGAATTTTGGTCTCATGTGACCAGATCACCTTCTCCCACATGTTTGCTCCCCTCCCCCACATGGCTTCTCACAAACTACAAACAGGACTTCTTATGACTTTCTTTCTCCAATGTCTTTCTTCTTGTCACTCTTCCATAGAGGTCAGATTTGTGGAGAACACGACTAATAGTTGTCCTGTGGACAGACTCTCCCCCCTGAGCTGTGGATCTCTGCAGCTCCTCCAGAGTTACCATGGACCTCTTGGCTCTTCTCTGATGAATGCTCTCCTTGCCCGGCCTGGTCAGTTTAGGTCTGTGATTCTCAACCAGGGTTCCGTGGAACCCTAGGGTTACTCCAGAGGTTGTTAGGGGTTCCTTTGGGCAATATCTGCCTCTCAGATAAGTTCCCACTCACACCATTAATCTTTTTATCTATCTGTAAGGAGGGAATTCTTCCCACTAACCATCACACTATTGTATCATGAGTCGTAGATTTCTAATTTTTAGCAGGGGTTCCCCGAGACCGGAGAACTATTTCAAGGGTTCCTCTCTGTTGAAAAGGTTGAGAAAGGCTGGTTTAGGTGGACGGCCATGTCTTGGTAGGTTTGCAGTTGTGCCATACTCTTTCCATTTTCCGATGATGGATTGAACAGATACTCCGTGAGATGTTCAAAGCTTGGGAGATTTTTTTTATAACCTAACCCTGCTTTATACTTCTCCACAACTTTATCCCTGACCTGTCTGGTGTGTTCCTTGGCCTTCATGATGCTGTTTGTTCACTAAGGTTCTCTAACAAACCTCTGAGGGCTTCACAGAACAGCTGTATTTATACTAAGATTCAATGACACACAGGTGGACTCTATTTACTAAATTAGGTGACTTCTGAGGGCAATTGGTTCCTCTAGATGTTAGTTGGGGGTATCAGAGTAAAGGGGGCTGAATACAAATGCCCCCCCCCCCCTTCACCACACCTTTCACATATTTATTTGTATCATTTTCCTTCCACTTCCCAATTATGTGTCTCTTTGTGTTGGACCATTACATAAAATCCCAATAAAATACATTTACGTTTTTGGTTGTATCCTGACAAAATGTGGAGAATTTCATGGGGTATGAATACTTTTTCAGGGACTATAATAATACAAAAAAAAGAAGCTTTCAAAATGTTTATCCGCCGTGCGCACCTTCTGACTGTTGGAAGCCAAAAATAGAGAATTGCGCATTGATTGCTGTGATTTACTCTGCAGAGCATTATTACTTTTTCCACTGCCTTATTAAGTAAAGGTGGAGTGTGCGCTCCGTCTATATGACATGTGGGTGTGTATATATGGACTGTGTGTATATATGGACTGTGTGTATATATGGACTGTGTGTATATATGGACTGTGTGTATATATGGACTGTGTGTATATATGGACTGTGTGTACAACGAGAGCTCCCACAGCTGTCAGAACATCCCCTGTTACCCCCGAAGAAGACACTGACAGTTACCCCAACCATCAAACTTTGTACAAAGCCCCTCCACTTTAGTACTGCTGGAGGACTCTGCTCCTTCCTCTATAACTCTCCTCTCCTGAAATACTCTGCACCGCTGGAGGACTCTGCTCCTTCCTCTATAACTCAACTCTCCTCTCCTGAAATACTCTGCACTGCTGGAGGACTCTGCTCCTTCCTCTATAACTCTCCTCTCCTGAAATACTCTGCACTGCTGGAGGACTCTGCTCCTTCCTCTATAACTCTCCTCTCCTGAAATACTCTGCACTGCTGGAGGACTCTGCTCCTTCCTCTATAACTCTCCTCTCCTGAAATACTCTGCACCGCTGGAGGACTCTGCTCCTTCCTCTATAACTCTCCTCTCCTGAAATACTCTACTCTGCTGGAGGACTCTGCTCCTTCCTCTATAACTCTCCTCTCCTGAAATACTCTGCACTGCTGGAGGACTCTGCTCCTTCCTCTATAACTCTCCTCTCCTGAAATACTCTGCTCTGCTGGAGGACTCTGCTCCTTCCTCTATAACTCTCCTCTCCTGAAATACTCTGCACTGCTGGAGGACTCTGCTCCTTCCTCTATAACTCTCCTCTCCTGAAATACTCTGCTGGAGGACTCTGCTCCTTCCTCTATTACTCTCCTCTCCTGAAATACTCTGCACCGCTGGAGGACTCTGCTCCTTCCTCTATAACTCTCCTCTCCTGAAATACTCTGCACTGCTGGAGGACTCTGCTCTTTCCTCTATAACTCTCCTCTCCTGAAATACTCTGCACTGCTGGAGGACTCTGCTCCTTCCTCTATAACTCTCCTCTCCTGAAATACTCTGCACTGCTGGAGGACTCTGCTCCTTCCTCTATAACTCTCCTCTCCTGAAATACTCTGCTCTGCTGGAGGACTCTGCTCCTTCCTCTATAACTCCCCTCTCCTGAAATACTCTGCACTGCTGGAGGACTCTGCTCCTCCCTCTATAACTCTCCTCTCCTGAAATACTCTGCTCTGCTGGAGGACTCTGCTCCTTCCTCTATAACTCTCCTCTCCTGAAATACTCTGCACTGCTGGAGGACTCTGCTCCTTCCTCTATAACTCTCCTCTCCTGAAATACTCTGCACTGCTGGAGGACTCTGCTCCTTCCTCTATAACTCTCCTCTCATGAAATACTCTGCTGGAGGACTCTGCTCCTTCCTCTATAACTCTCCCTTCCTGAAATACTCTGCACTGCTGGAGGACTCTGCTCCTTCCTCTATAACTCTCCTCTCCTGAAATACTCTGCTCTGCTGGAGGGCTCTGCTCCTTCCTCTATAACTCTCCTCTCCTGAAATACTCTGCACTGCTGGAGGGCTCTGCTCCTTCCTCTATAACTCTCCTCTCCTGAAATACTCTGCACCGCTGGAGGACTCTGCTCCTTCCTCTATAACTCTCCTCTCCTGAAATACTCTGCACCGCTGGAGGACTCTGCTCCTTCCTCTATAACTCTCCTCTCCTGAAATACTCTGCTCTGCTGGAGGGCTCTGCTTACATCTCTATTGTCGGAGAATATAGACATTTAGTATCCAGGTAAACGCTGATTGTAACGGAGCGCCCCACCCCATTCTCTTACCTGTGACCCGTCCGGCCCCGGGGATGGTTGTGTGCGGTCAGGCGGTGCGGAGAACCATCGCCAGCAGTCCCGATGTCCCCTCCGGTGACATCAGCCCGTCCGGTGCCCCATGGCTCCGTAGTGCCCGTCGTTGTCCAGGTAGTGGGTGCAGCCGCAGCTCCTGTTGGTTCAATCACATTCCATTGTCAGGCTCTTAATCATTAAACCGTCAGAGATCCGGAGAGGAAGCCACACCCCGCCGACGTCACCGGAGCACAAATCACACGCGGGGGGGGGAGGGGGGGGCAGATATAAGGCATGTCCAGGCACACTGGGAGGAATGTCAGTGAGGAAGACACATTCCAGGAACATGTGCAGGTACACACGCCAAGACACGTCCCCCTCCAGAACATGCAACCTGCACCTTCCCTTCCAACAATCCGCTCCATTAATATTCCAAATAATATCTATTATTAACCGGAAATATGGGGGCAGTTTTGGACTATCGCGGTACAGTAAAGGCAATACAATAAATGATATAAACATGAATATAAATAGTTACAGGTGATTTTATTGATGCCAGAAAACAAAATCATCATTTACATATAAAAACATTATAACGTTACACATTATGTCACCAATGGGCAGTCACAATAAAACAATTGATCACAGATGCATTTTCCTCAACTAGTTTCGCGGACATTTACCGCTTCATCAGGAGGTTATCTGTGATTAGATCAGAAAAAAACAAAAACATGGATGATCAAGAAAAGCATTAAAATACAGCATCATAGTTAAAAGGAGTCTTTTGGGAATAAAACGGGGAAAGAGCAAGGTGCTTACCCAGGCTCCAGCAGGTCTCAGGTTCATAGTGCTACCACCTTAAGCATGGTCCCCCGCGGCAACTCGGGGGAGCTACATAATGTGGTTATCGGGATCTGAATAGATAAGGTAGACGGGGGAGTTGGTATAGTATCAGCTTATCAGGGCGAAAAGTTGGTGTAAAATAAGTGAGAATAATTGTGGAAGATCACTTGAGTGGGACTAGTCAAACAGGAAGGGGAAAAATGCACCAGTGCACAAAGCTGTGAAAAGAAGGGGAACAGTGAAAAATATGTGGAGAGTGAGATAGTGAGGATTAGTTGGAAATTGGGACAATGAAACGATGAAAAAAGTGAAACACGATCAAGGTGAAAAAATGGGATCACTGGGTAATGGAAATGTGGAGTAAAGAGAAAAGAAAAAAGGGGGAAAAGAAGGGGAAAGAAGAAGTGGGGGAAAAAGGTGAAATGGAGGGTAAAAGGTAGGACAAGGGACTATCTCACTCTCCACATATTTTTCACTGTTCCCCTTCTTTTCACAGCTTTGTGCATTGGTGCATTTTTTCCCCTTCCTGTTTGACTAGTCCCACTCAAGTGATCTTCCACAATTATTCTCACTTATTTTACACCAACTTTTCGCCCTGATAAGCTGATACTATACCAACTCCCCCGTCTACCTTATCTATTCAGATCCCGATAACCACATTATGTAGCTCCCCTGAGTTGCCGCGGGGGACCATGCTTAAGGTGGTAGCACTATGAACCTGAGACCTGCTGGAGCCTGGGTAAGCACCTTGCTCTTTCCCCGTTTTATTCCCAAAAGACTCCTTTTAACTATGATGCTGTATTTTAATGCTTTTCTTGATCATCATGTTTTTGTTTTTTTCTGATCTAATCACAGATAACCTCCTGATGAAGCGGTAAATGTCCGCGAAACTAGTTGAGGAAAATGCATCTGTGATCAATTGTTTTATTGTGACTGCCCATTGGTGACATAATGTGTAACGTTATAATGTTTTTATATGTAAATGATGATTTTGTTTTCTGGCATCAATAAAATCACCTGTAACTATTTATATTCATGTTTATATCATTTATTGTATTGCCTTTACTGTACCGCGATAGTCCAAAACTGCCCCCATATTTCATTGGTAGCCTGGTCGGGGATCAGGCTCCCAATTTCTATACTACTTGACTCCTGGATGATGGTACATGTTTATACATTCTTATTCTCACTTTTCATTATAAGAGGCCACACTCATTTTCTATATTATTAACCGGAGTCCGCAAGGTGCCAAAAACAGGAGAAGAAGGCGTTAGCCGGAGGGCGGTCATTTTTTATTTTTGTAAAGAAGCAGACAGGAGGGTCTGCGCCAGTGCAATACCACAAGATTAGAGTTGAGCGGACACCTGGATGTTCGGGTTAGAGGGGTTCGGCCGAACTTTGCAAAAAAGTTCAGGTTCAGGACCGAGCTTGACCCCGAACCCCATTGAAGTTAATGGGGACCTGAACGGCTATAATGAATTGTCGGCTCCAGTCCCCGTAATTCAGAGAACAGATATTGAAAGTCATTGATTTTTAAAAAGTTATTGTCATAAAAAGTGTTTGGGGACCCGGGTCCTGCCCCAGGGGACATGGATCAATGCAAAAAAAAGTTTTAAAAACTGAAGTTTTTTCGGGAGTAGTGATTTTAATAATGCTTAAAGTGAAACAATAAAAGTGTAATATTCCTTTAAATTTCGTACCTGGGGGGTGTCTATAGTATGCCTGTGAAGGGGCGCATGTTTCCCGTGCTTAGAACTGTCCCTGTACAAAGTGTCATTTTTGCAGGAAAAAAAGTTATTTAAAATCATTTGCGGCTAATGAATTGTCGGCTCCCCGTAATACAGAGAACAGTCATTGAAAGTCATTGATGATAAAAAAAAATGGCGTTGGGGGTTCCCCCAAAAATCCATACCAGACCCTTTATCCGAGCAACCTAGCAGGCCGCAGGAAAAGAGGGGGGGACAAGAGAGCGCCCCCCCCCCTCCTGAACCGTACCAGGCCACATGCCCTCAACATTGGGTCCCTCCAAAGCACCTTGTCCCCATGTTGATGAGGACAAGGGCCTCATCCCCACAACCCTGGCTGGTGGTTGTGGGGGTCTGCGGGTGGGGGCTTATCGGAATCTGGAAGCCCCCTTTAACAAGGGGACCCCCAGATCCCGGCCTCCCCCCGTGTGAAATAGTAAGGGGGTACAAAAGTACCCCTATCATTTCACCAAATAAGTGACAAAAGTGTTAAAAATGACAGGAGACAGTCTTTGACAAGCCCTTTATTAAAGTCTCTTCTTTCATCTTCTGGTCTTCTTCCTTTCTTCATCCTTCAGTTTCTTCCTCCATCTTCTTCTTCCTCCGATCCGCTTCTTCTTCCTCCGATCCGCTTCTTCTTGCTCCGGTGTTCTCGTCCGGCATCTTCCTCCACGGCGTCTCTTCTTCGTTCTCGGGCCGCTCTGCGCAATGGGAGACTCCCGCTGTGTGACGCTTCTCTTCTTCTGACAGTTCTTATATAACGGAGGGCAGGGCCACCTGGTGACCCTGCCCCCCTCTGACGCACGGGGACTTGACGGGGACTTCCCTATGGCTTTCCCCATGACGTCAGAGGGGGGCGGGGGCCACCTGGTGACCCCCGCCCCCTCTGATGTCATGGGGAAAGCCATAGGGATGTCCCCAAGTACTTTTGGACCCCCATACCATTTCACACAGGGGGGAGGCCGGGATCTGGGGGTCCCCTTGTTAAAGGGGGCTTCCTGATTCCGATAAGCCCCCCCGCCTGCAGACCCCCACAACCACTGGCCAGGGTTGTGGGGATGAGGCCCTTGTCCTCATCAACATGGGTCCCCCCCAAAGCACCCTCCCAATGTTGAGGGCATGTGGCCTGGTACGGTTCAGGAGGGGGGGGGCGCTCTCTCTCGTCCCCCCTCGTTTCCTGCGGCCTGCCAGGTTGCATGCTCAGATAAAGGGTCTGGTGTGGATTTTGGGGAAACTCCACGACATTTTTTTTTTTTTTTTAATTTGGCGTGGAGTTCCCCTTAAAATCCATACCAGACCTTGCTCCTTTCTTGTATCTGTTCAATATGATGTACGTGCAACTGTTTTTTCTCTCAATAAAAACCTTTTTGTGGAAAAATCCATACCAGACCTGAAGGGCCTGGTAATTGAATTTGGGGGAACCCCGCGCTTTTTTTTTTTTTTCTTTATCAATGACTTTCATTGACTGTTCTCTGTATTACGGGAGCCGACAATTCATTATAACCGCGAGTGATTTTAAATAGCTTTTTTTCCTGCAGAAATGACACTTTGTGCAGGGACAGTTCTAAACACACCCCCCAGGTACGAAATTTAAAGGAATATTACACTTTTATTGTTTCACTTTAAGCATTATTAAAATCACTGCTCCCGAAAAAAAACTGCAGTTTTAAAAACTTTTTTTTTTGCATTGATACATGTCCCCTAACATGGCTAACTGACTTTGACTGACAACCGTGGGAGCCAATGGCGCTGCTGCTGTGTCTCAGCCAATCAGGAGGCGAGTCCCAGACAGCTAAGACACTCGTGGACATCGGTGGAGAGAGATGGGGCTCAGATGGTATACAGAACCCCCCCCCCCCCACCCCCCCCCAGGAACATAATTTCCTGCTTGTGTGATTGGCTCACTGATTTTCCCAGAATTCTGCACTAAGATAAAAAAGTCGAATTTGGGCATCCCCTGCAACAAAAATCTAATTTTTTGGTGAGATATTCCTAAAGGGAAATGACGTCTAAAGGGATGCAGACTCAGCGGCTTTCCTCATTAGAGCCCTGCAGGTGCAGCAGCTAGTTGATAATTGTGAAACCACTCCCATTAGACTCACTTTCCCACACGGGGCACAGAGGAACACACAGGGATTTCATCAGAATATGCAAAAGTTCGTTATAATCCTTGCAATGTACAGAGATCACCCAGAGGGGATTTTTTTCTCAACAAAAGTGGTGTTACTCTTTATTATAATCCAGCAGGTTTACATGCACTGTATTGTCAAAAGTATTGGGACGCCGGCCTTTACACACAAGTGAACTTTAACCACTTTCAGACCGGACCAATTTGCAGCCAAAGGACCAGGCCCCTTTTTGCGATTCGGCACTTAACTGACAATTGCGCGGTCGTGCGACGTCCTTTTTTCCCACAAATCTTTCTTTTGGTGGTATTTGATCAGGGTTTTTATTTTTTGCGCTATACAAAAATAGCGACAATTTTGAAAAAAATGCATTATTTTTTATTTTTTGTATAATAAATATCAAAAAATATATAAAAAAACATTTTTTTTCCTCAGTTTAGGCCGATAGTATTCTTCTACATATTTTTGGAAAAAAAATCGCAATAAGCGATTATTGATCGTTTGCGCAGAAGTTATAGCTTTACAAGATAGGGGATAGTTTTATAGCATTTTTATTAGTAATTATTTTTTTATTATTAATGGCGGAGATCTGCGATTTTTTTTGTGGGTTGTAATTTTTGACCATTTTTGGGACCATTGTCATTTTTACAGCAATTAATGCATTTAAATGCATTGATTTCTGTATAAATGACACTGGCAGTTTAGGGGTTAACCACAAGGTGGCCGTGGGGGGGGGGTGGCTGTCAGCTAGTGAATGCTGATCTCTGCCCAATCACAGGGAGCAGAGATCGGCGTCACTAGTTCTAGGCAGAACGGGGAGATGCTGTTTATCTCGGCATCTCCCCGTGCAGCCGCTCCGTGAGACGATCGCGGGAGTCCCCGCGGCGATCGAGTCCGCGGGGACCGCGGCCGGACTCACGGGGGTCCCGACCGGCGCGCCGCTCCCGGCGCGCTCCCGATGGCACGGACAGGCTAAAGGAGGGACGTATATATACGCCCTCCTGCCTGTACGTGCCATTCTGTCGACGTATATCGTCGTGCGCCGGTCGGCAAGTGTTTAAAGGGGTTGTAAACCCCCATCCTATGCATTAAGGTAAAAAAAAAACACCTGTCAGTGACCGCACCCCCCGTTTTATTCACAGGGGAGTGCTGTCTCTGTGCCCGGGTTTCTAGATTGGATAGATTGATAGCAGCGCAGCCATTGGCTCCCACTGCTGTCAATCAAATCCAATGCCGCCGGGGGCGGGGCCGAGCATTCAGTGGCTATTAATGCCAATGCTGGACTCGGGAGCGCGCCCGCAAGGTAACCCCCCGGGAGATCGCTTCTCCAAGGGGGTTATCTGATGTGGGGGAGGAGCCGCTGGGGGACCCCAGAGGAGGATGTTCGGGGCCAATCTGTGCAAAATGAGCTGCACGGTGGAGGTAAGTATAATATGTTTGTTGTTTAAAAAGAAAAAGAAAAAAAAAAAAAAACAACCCTTACATTCACTTTAATGGCACCCCAGTCTTAGTCCGTAGGGTTCAATATTGGGTTGGCTCCACCCTTTGCAGCTATAACTTCAACTCTTCTGGGAAGGCCGTCCACAAGGTTTAGGAGGGTGTCTTTGGAAATTTTTCACCATTCTTCCAGAAGAGCATTTGTGAGGTCAGGCACTGATGTTGGACGAGAAGGCCTGGCTCACAGTCTCCACTCTACTTCATTCCAGAGGTGTTCTATCAGGTTGAGGTCAGGACTCTGTGCAGGCCAGTCAAGTTCCTCCACCCCAAACTCATCCGCTCATCCGTGTCTTTATGGACCTTGCTTTGTGCACTGGTCCCAATCATTTGGTGGAGGGAGGATTTTGGTGTGCGGGGGAGGGGGGGGGGGTTATGGTGTGGGGGCTGTTTTTCAGGGGTTGGCCCCTTAGTTCCAGTGAAGGGAACCCTTAAGGCGTCAGCATACCAAGACATTTTGGACAATTTAATGCCCCCAACTTTGTGGGAACAGTTTGGGGACGGCCTCTTCCTGTTCCAACATGACTGCCCACCAGTGCACAAAGCAAGGTCCATAAAGACATGGATGAGCGAGTTTGGGGTGGAGGAACTTGACTGGCCTGCACAGAGTCCTGACCTCAACCCGATGGAACACCTTGGAACAGGAAGGGACCGTCCCCAAACTGTTCCCACAAAGTTGGGAGCATGAAATTGTCCAAAATGTCTTGATATGCTGACACCTTAAGGGTTCCCTTCACTGGAACTAAGGGGCCAAACCCAACCCCTGAAAAACAACCCCCACACCATAATCCCCCCTCCCCCCACACTATAATCCCCCCCCCACCAAATGATTTGAATCAGTGCACAACGCAAGGTCCATAAAGACATGGATGAGGGCGTTTGGGGTGGAGGAATTTGACTGGCCTGCACAGAGTCCTGACCTCAACCCCATAGAACACCTTTGGGAAGAATTAGAGTGAAGAATGCCAGCCAGGCCTTTTCATCCAACATCAGTGCCTGACCTCACAATGCTCTTCTGGAAGAATGGTCAAACATTCCCATAGACACCCTCCTAAACCTTGTGGACGGCCTTCTCAGAAGAGTTGAAGCTGTTATAGCTGCAAAGGGCGGAGCCAACTCAATATTGAACCCTACAGACTAAGACTGGGAGGCCATTAAAGTTCATGTGCGTGTAAAGGCAGGTGTCCCAATACTTTTAACAATATAGTGTTTGAAAGATTTATATTTTCCCCTTTATTTGGTGCTCATGTTTTTTTTTTTTTTGCAACCAATCAGAATTTATACTTTTAAACTCCTGCCAGTTCAAGATGGTCTCTGATTGGTTACTTGGGCTCACCGCACATTTTGTTGAATAAAGCCGCATATCTTCTCTGTCATTTTTACATTCCACTTGTCACTCAGAAGGCAAATCCTGGCGCCGGAGGCTTTGAAAAACCGGCTCTGGCTCCGGGGAGGTATCTCAGGTATTCCGAGTGACCTGTGTGCCATTGTGTGCGTTCTGTGTACATTCCCCGCAGTCACACAACACACAACACAACTCACAACACACAACACAAGGCACAACACAACGCAATGCACAACACAACACACAACACAAGGCACAAAACAACGCACAACTCACAAGACACAACACACAACACAATGCACAACACACAACACAATGCACAACGCAGCGCACAACACAACGCACAACACAACGCACAACACACAACACAAGGCACAACACAAGGCACAACTCACAAGACACAACACACAACACAATGCACAACACACAACACAACGCACAAGACACAACACACAACACAATGCACAACACACAACACACAACACAATGCACAACGCAGCGCACAACACAACGCACAACACAACGCACAACACACAACACAAGGCACAACACAAGGCACAACACACAACACAACGCACAACACAATGCACAACGCAGCGCACAACACAACGCACAACACACAACACAACGCACAACACACAACACAAGGCACAACACAAGGCACAACACAATGCACATCACAACGCACAACACAAGGCACAACACAATGCACAACACAAGGCACAACACAATGCACAACACAACGCACAACGCAATGCACAACACAACGCACAACTCACAAGACACAACACAATGCACAACACAACGCACAACACACAACACAATGCACAACGCAGCGCACAAGGCACAACACAATGCACAACACAACGCACAACACAACGCACAACACACAATGCACAACACAACGCACAACACAATGCACAACGCAGCGCACAACACAACGCACAGCACAACGCACAGCGCAACGCAACACACAACACAACGCACAACGCAACACACAACGCAAGGCACAACACACAACGCAAGGCACAACACAACGCACAACACACAACGCAAGGCACAACACACAACGCAAGGCACAACACAACACACAACGCAAGGCACAACACAATGCACAACACACAACACAACGCACAGCGCAACGCAACACACAATGCAACGCACAACGCAACGCACAAAACACAACGCACAGCACAACGCACAACACACAACGCACAGCGCAACGCAACACACAACGTAACGCACAACGCAACGCACAATGCAACACACAACGCAACGCACAACACACAGCACAACGAATACTTCACAAAAAGAAAAACAAACCACACAACAACCATATAAACAATATTGCCCTTCATATGTCATGTGCTCATATAGTAGACCCTGGGGGGCAATAAAAGGGGTCCTTTAAGGGTATCCTGCCCAGCACTTGATGGACTGGTTTGGCAATTATTCTATTAGATTCTCTATTATTATTCCAAAGCTGGAAAGCCACATTTGCTGTGCCGTATGTTACAGACAGTAGGATTTGCAGGTGCGCCCCCTTATGGCCATTCCTAGACTGCCTAGCTGAACAGCAGATGTTATATCACCCATAGTAACAAATAGATTGACCATTTACCATGGGGTAGGCAGAAGAGGCAGCCACCCAGGGAGGGGGTGCAAACAAGACAAGACCTACAACCTATACTGCTAGTAGTTCACAGACCATGTATGATTGGGGGGATGCATTTTAGCCTCGGGTGCTAAAGAACTTGGTCCTGGAAGTTCAGCCTTTACTGGCCGCATGCTTGTTCCAGGTCTGCCAGAGACAGCCAGGCAGCTGGAATTTTCAGAAGATAATCATCTGCCTCTTACTGTCAGTTCTGGTTCCCTATTAACAGTTAAATGGCACGTTTATATTCTGTACACGAGGGCCCCCATCTGAAAGGGGGTTGACGTTGGGGGCCAAACTGTTAGCTGCCAAGAAGTGCTGGCAAATGCTGAGACTTGTAGTTCCCCAGAAACTAGCAAAGCCTTCTGTATGTAATATGCTTGTGTTTTCTGGCTCCCTGGTACCCTGCCCTGTGTTCTATACACCCCCCTTTGTATTAAAAAACAGCGGCACCTACCTTACATTGAGGTCTTCAGAGGGCAGCCAATAGCACGGGGGGTCCCAGCGTGTATCAGTACGTTGTACGCTGTTCTGTATCCTGACCAGTTCCTCCCTTTTCCTGAATGCCTCTCCTATTCTGTCACCAGGAATGCAGTAGGCAGGGCCATGTAAGCAAACACAGCCAGTGACCCACAGCTGTGACAACACCAGGTACCGGAGACACCCCCACCCACCCCTCTCCTCCTGTGTCACCTGCTGCTGCATTGCCTAATACTCAGGGACAATCACCTTCCTTTACTAGGAGTGCTGGGGACTGATAGAAGCTTGCTTAAAGGGACCATACCCCTAAATATAGGAGGGACTATATGTCAGAGCATGGCTGATAACAATTGTCTATTGGGCATTGTTATTCTTGGGACTTAAACCCCAAGGGTCAGAGGTTATTTTTTTTTTTTAAGGGTACAGCCCAGTCACAATTGACAGTCAAGCCTTGCAGAGCCTACCTACACAGTATTCCATTTTTTCAGCCGGGTTTCCCTTTGTCTGTAGGGGGCCACGGTACACTACGAGGAGCAGGCGAAGCCTCACTTATCCAGCCAGTACATGGAAACAGGAGTGTATTTCCTCTGTTGTTTTTAGCGGTACTGTCACTTGACAATTGTTGCAATGAGCAAGATTGCTAGTCATGGCCCTAAAATAGTGATCCTGAAGTTTACTAGTTGGTGATGCTGGATCACGCCTGCTGGTGATGCTGGATCACGCCTGCTGGTGATGCTGGAACAAGCCTGCTGGTGATGCTGGAACACGCCTGCTGGTGATGCTGGAACACGTCTGGAACACACCTGCTGGTGATGCTGGAACACGTCTGCTGGTGATGCTGGAACACGCCTGCTGGTGATGCTGGAACACGCCTGCTGGTGATGCTGGAACACACCTGCTGGTGATGCTGGAACACGCCTGCTGGTGATGCTGCATCATGCCTGCTGGTGATGCTGCGTCATGCCTGCTGGTGATGCTGGAACACGCCTGCTGGTGATGCTGGAACACGCCTGCTGGTGATGCTGGAACACGCCTGCTGGTGATGCTGGAACACGTCTGCTGGTGATGCTGGAACACGCCTGCTGGTGATGCTGGAACACGCCTGCTGGTGATGCTGGAACACGCCTGCTGGTGATGCTGGAACACGCCTGCTGGTGATGCTGGAACACGCCTACTTGTAATGCTGGAACACGCCTACTGGTGATGCTGGAACACATCTGCTGGTGATGCTGGAACACATCTGCTGGTGATGCTGGAACATGCCTGCTGGTGATGCTGGAACACGCCTGCTTGTTATTCTGGAGCACAACTGTTGAACAAGAACACACCTGCTGGGGATTCTGCAACACACCTGGGGATTCTGGAGCACAACTGCTGCTGATGCTGGAACACACCTGCTGGTTATTCTAGAACACAACTGTTGGTGATGCTGGAAGACACCTACTGAGGATCCTGGAACACTCCTGCTGGTGTCAGGGCTGGGCTCTCAGCCCTTCCTTCTCTGTGCTCAGGTTGCTCAGCTGTCGGTCAGTTGCCAGTACTCATCGTTCCACAGTGGCTCACCTGTTGCTCATTTCCTGCTCGCCAGTCAAGCCCGCAGCCAGCCCCTCCTGGCTATTTAAACTGTCTGGTTCATTTCATCAATTGCCTTCGCCTTGGTCAACATATCTAGAGACTCTCTGCTGTGTTCCTGTAAAAGACTTGCCTGGCTGATGTCCCTACTGGTTCCTGTCTGCTGCCTCTGACTACGCTGATCTTTGGCTTCCTGATTTCCTGGCTTGTTCTGTCTACCTGATTTGGCTACCAAACCCTGGCTATGTTTTGACTATGTTTACCAGTTGTACCATTTTTACCATTGCATTGTCTGTCTCCGTCTGCTTCATGGTTCCTGACAGCTGGTTATTCTGGAACATAACTGCTGGTGATGCCTGAGGACACGTGCTGAGGGTCCCGGAAGACACCTTCTGGTTATTATGGAACACAACTGGAGGTGATGCCAGAGGACACCTGCTGATTATCTTGGAACACACCTGGTTATTCTTGAACACTACTGCTGGTGATGCTGGAGGACACCTGCTGAGGATCCTGGAACACACCTGTTGGTTATTCTGGAACACAACTGTTGATGATGCTAGAACACATATGCTAGGGATTCTGGAACACATCTGTTTGGGATCCTGGAAAACACTTGTTGGTTATTCTGGAAAACACCTAGTGATGCTAGAACGCACGTGTTGGTGATCCCAAAGCACCCCTGCTGGTAATGCTGGAGTACACCTGACTGTGATCCTTGGAACACCCCTGGTGGTGATGGTGGAGCACACCTGCAGGTAATTCTGGGACACACCTTATGGTGATGCAAGGACACACCTGCTGGTGTTTTGGTAACACACCTTTTGGCAATGCTGGAACTCCCCTGCTTGTAATATACCTCCTGGTGCTCCTGGAACATACCTTCTGGGGATTAAAAAAAACCAAACACCTTCCATGCTGTATCTATCATGACGAAAAAAGACACAAATATTAGGATGTTTCTTACAGCCACTATTCAGATTCAGTCCTGCCTTAAAGATCGAATGTAAATGGCACATGTTTCAGGACATACACCCCCAGCAGGTGTGTCACAGGATCACCAGCAGGTATGTTCCAGGATCATCAGCAGATATGTTCCAGGATCACCTGCAGATATTTTTTAGATTGACAGCAGGTGTGATCCAGCATCATCAGCAGGGGTGTTCCAGAATCATTAGCAGGTATGTTCCACGATCACCTGCAGGCATGTTCTAGAATCGCCAGCAGGTATGTTTTGGGATCACCAGCAGGTATGTTTTTGATTGCCAGCAGGTGTGCCAGCATCACTAACAGGGGTGTTCCAGGATCACCAGCAGGTATGTTCGAGGATCATCTGCAGGTATGGTCTAGATTGCCAGCGGGTGTGCATCTGCATCATCAGCAGGGGTGCTCTAGGATCACCAGCAGGTATGTTCCAGAATCACTAGCAGGTGTGCTCCAGCATCACCAGCAGGCATGTTCTAGGTTGCCGGCAGGTATGTTTCAGGATCACCAGGAGGGATGTTCTAGATTGCCACCAGCTGTCCTCCAGCATCACCAGCAGGGGTGTTCTAGATTGCCTGCAGGGGTGTGTCAGCATCACCAGCAGGGGTGTGCCAGGATCACCAGCATGTAAATGGCACATGTTTCAGGACATACACCCCCAGCAGGTGTGTCCCAGGATCACCAGCAGGTGTGTCCCAGGATCACCAGCAGGTGTGTCCCAGGATCACCAGCAGGTTTGTCCCAGGATCACCAGCAGGTGTGTCCCAGGATCACCAGCAGGTGTGTCCCAGGATCACCAGCAGGTATGTTCCACGATCACCTGCAGGCATGTTCTAGAATCACCAGCAGGTATGTTTTGGGATCACCAGCAGGTATGTTTTTAATTGCCAGCAGGTGTGCCAGCATCACTAACAGGGGTGTTCCAGGATCACCAGCAGGTATGTTCGAGGATCATCTGCAGGTATGGTCTAGATTGCCAGCGTGTGTGCATCTGCATCATCAGCAGGGGTGCTCTAGGATCACCAGCAGGTATGTTCCAGAATCACTAGCAGGTGTGCTCCAGCATCACCAGCAGGTATGTTCCAGAATCACCAGTGGGTATGTTCCAGAATCACCAGTGGGTATGTTCTAGATTGCCACCAGCTGTCCTCCAGCATCACCAGCAGGGGTGTTCTAGGATCACCAGCATCACTGATCCAGTATAGAAGCGTGCGCCCCTCTTCTGCAGGGGATTGCGCACAGACTAAGGTACGCAGTGTGTTTGCTGAATATGATTAGTAGCTAATTGTTTGCTTTCACTTGCCGCCCAGACTTCCTTTTTTTTAGCGGTTTTATCGTCCAATTATCTCCTGGATATTTCCATGCATTAGAACGTCCTCCGAGTGAGCGCCATTTATCATTATTATGATTTATCGGCGTAGCGCAAACATCTACTCATCTTTAATAATCTGCCTTATTAAATGGCCTTCATATAAATGGGAGCCGAGTGACTTCCCTTATGTAACCGGAGACATTCAGTGCATCCGATTAACATTTTCCCAAGCAAAAATTTGTACTTTGAGAGTGTTGTCCCTGAAAGAAATGATACCCGCTGCGGGCAACGGAATATAATTGGGCGATATCGCCACCTAGTGTTCAGATCAAGACAATCGTGTTAATTGATGTGACATTTAAAGGGCATTCCAACACAAGAATAAAAGTTTTATATATTGCAGCTTACCAGTCCTTAGATGTGATGCAAAGAAAACACACAAATAACTTCCTATCAGTGCCACCTATCAGTGCCCATTACTGCTGCCTATCAGTGCTGCCTATCAGTGCCCATTACTGCTGCCTATCAGTGCCCATCCCTGCTGCCTATCAGTGCTCATGAGTGCCATTTATCAGTGCTGCCTATCAGTACCACCTGTCAGTGCCCATCACTGCTACCTATCAGTGCTCATCATTGCTGTATATCAGTGCTGCCTATCAGTGTCCATCATTGCCCATCACTGCTGCCTATCTGTGCCACCTATCAGTGCCGCCTATCAGTGCCCATTACTGCTGCCTATCAGTGCCCATAGGTGCCACCTATCAGTGCCCATTACTGCTGCCTATCAGTGCCACCTATCAGTGCCCATTACTGCTGCCTATCAGTGCCCATCACTGCTGCCTATCAGTGCCCATCACTGCTGCCTATCAGTGCCCATCACTGCTGCCTATCAGTGCCCATAGGTGCTGCCTATCAGTGCCCATCACTGCTGCATATTAGTGCCTCCTCATCAGCACACATCAGTGAAGGAGGCAATTTATTTATTTACAAAATTTGATAACAGACACTACGAAAAAAAAAAATTTTTCAAAACGTTTGGCCTTTTTTCGTTTATTTAGCAAAAAAAAAAAAAACCCCCAGAGGTGATTAAATACCACCAAAAGAAAGCTCTGTCTGTGTGAAAAAAAATGATAACAATTGAATTTGTGTACAGTGTTGTGTGACTGCGTAATTGTCATTCAAAGTGTGAGAGATGAAAATCGGCCTGTGCAGGAAGGGGGGGGGGGGGGGTGCCCGGTATTTGAAGTGGATAAGTAACACTTCCAGGTCTGGTCCCGCCCCCAGCCTATGAGTGGACAGTGAGAACAAGAATCATCTGACCGATGAATCACTCTGCTCTCTCCTTCTGTCAGCACGCCTGCTTCTTCCGGGACTAATGAGCCACACTCGGGTACTTCCACTGCTTGTAGCAAATAAACAATCCATATAATGATGTATTCATGAACCCGAAGCTGCTTTCATTTGTGTCTTTTATATCTTCAGGAGCTTTCATTTTAAATCTTTGACTTTAGAGGTAATAATAAGTAAAGTAACATTTATCCACACGCATACAATGAGGGAAGGGCCGCGCGTTCTCAGTGCTCTTTGTATACAGATGATATGTGAAGAATGCTGTATACCCCACACTGATACATATACAAAGTCTAATGCATTGATTAAATCCAGACACAGCTCAGTGACTCCCCCTGGTGTCCGAGAGAAGAAGATCTTCTGTATATTGTAATGGGAACCTTCCCTTCCTACAAGAGTAAAATGAAGACCATATCTGGACATAATGGGACCCCTGGGGGGGGGGGGGACGCGGGTCATGTGATAAGCACAGGGGGGAGGGGCTCTGGTTTTAGGGAATGGGTCACTCTTGCTGGCTTCATTTCTTAACCACCTGATTACTGGGCACTTAAACCCCCCTCCTGCCCAGACCAATTTTCAGCTTTTGGCGCTGACGCACTTGGAATGACAATTGCGCGGTCATACAACACTGTACCCAAATGAAAGTTTTATCATTTTTTTCCCACAAATAGAGATTTCTTTTGGTGGTATTTAATCACAGCTGGGGGGGTTTTATTTTTTGCTAAACAAACAAAAAAAGATGGAAAATTAAAAAAAAAAAAAATCATGTTTAATAGTTTGTTATAAAATTTTGCAAACAGGTAATTTTTCTGCTTCATTGATATGCGCTGATGAGGTGGCACTGGTGGGCACTGATAGGCTGCACTAGTGGGCACTGATAGACTGCACTGGTGGGGACAAATAGGCTGCACTGGTGGGGACAGATAAGTCGGTACTGATGGGGACAGCAAATATGGCACTGATGGGCACGGATGGGTGGCACGGATGGGTGGTACGGATGGGCACTGATGAATGACACTGATGGGTGGCACTGATAGGTGGCACTGATGGGCACTGGTAGGGGACACTGAGCACTGGTAGGTGACACTGATGAGTACTGGTAGGTGACACTGATGTGCAGAACTGGCACTGTGGGCACTGACAGATGGCACTGTGGGCACTGACAGATGGCACTGTGGGCACTGACAGATGGCACTATGGGCACTGACCAATGGCACTGTGGCACTGACAGATGGCACTGGTAGGTGGCACTTTAATTATGCAAAGGTGGGCACCATGGATTGGGCACATTGCTGGGCACATTGCAGTGAGAGGGACTGATGTCCCTCTCACTGCCGCCAGTAATCGGCTTTTTTTTTTTTTTTTCTCCTCGCGCTGTCAGCTTGAGAAGGAAAAAAAGCCGATTACCGGCTCTGTTATTATCACATGATCAGCTGTCATTGGCTGATCATGTGGTAAGGGGTCGGGATCGACCCCTTACTCGCTGATCACAGAGCGCGCCGCGCACGCCCTTCAGGGGGCGCGCAGGCATCTCGTGGCCGGGACGACGTCAATAGACGTCGCCCCGGCATCTTAGATCCGCGCTGTAGCCGTCATTCGGCTATAGCGCGGATCTCAGGTAGTTAAAGAGGCCCTGTCATGACACTCATACATATGAATATATTACATCTTTGTAAAATGTACATAGCGCCTCTGTTGGCTCTCTTGCAGAACTGCAGGGATAGGCTAGTGACAGAGCGGGGGTGGGGCGGGTGAAGCTGCAGCTGGTGTTCTGCCGAGAAAGTTCCCCTCAGCGGATAAGGACCCCCCTGTACTGCCCATGCGCAGTAGGACGCACAACGCAGCCACCGGAAATAGCCAAAGCAGAAGACAGCGAATCAGCTGTACACGGCGCCTGTAACAGGGCCCCTCGCCACGCTTCGGGGCACGGCTTCGCTGCGCTCGGCATATTTTTATTCTGACTCTATGTCCACTTGGATGGTGGGGCTCCTTATCCGCCGGGGGGGAACTTTCTCGGCAAGACACTGGGATTTACACAACAGGGTCGAAGGTTAAAGATTCCAGCAGGAACTCCAACTCTAAAAATTGGAGGCAATTGAGATGCTAATTTTTTTTTTTTTTTTTTTTTTACAAAGTAGTCCTTTTATTTTTTTTATTGTATTCATTGTCATAAAAATTGTCTCTTTAACCCTTTCACTGCTAGATTTTTTGGGGTTTTGCACAAAAAAAAAAAAAATATATATATATATATACGGTACCCCATTTCTGAGTAACAACTACTCTGTGGTGGACTTTACAGGTTCATCATAGGATTGTTCCACTGATAGGACTTTTTTCACTTGTGTTTTCGCTTAGTATATACATGATTGTTATATTTGAGATCGATTTCCATCACAAAGTCATCATTTGTGTATTTTCGTACCTATTTTTGTTCATTGTTTTTAGCGCTACGTCCTTTACTATCCTTGTCATTACACAGGTACTGTGGTTTTCATTAGGGATGCACCAATATGTCGGCCGTCGAATATTAGTGGCTAAAAAAACAGGGTTATTGGGCGTTTTGCCGATAGAAAAAAAAAAAGGTGCCAATAACGGCATGACTTTAACCACTTTCAGCCCCGGACCAATTTGCAGCCAAAGGACCAGGCGCCCCTTTTTGTGATTCGGCACTGCGTCGCTTTAACTGACAATTGCGCGGTCGTGCGACGTGGCTCCCAAACAAAATTGACGTCCTTTTTTTCCCACAAATAGAGCTTTCTTTTGGTGGTATTTGATCGCCCCTGCGGTTTTTATTTTTTGCGCTATAAACAAAAAAGAACGACAATTTTGAAAAAAAACGCATTCTTTTTTATTTTTTGCTATAATAAATATCCCCCAAAAAATATATAAAAAACTATTTTTTTCCTCAGTTTAGGCCGATACGTATTCTTCTACATATTTTTGGTAAAAAAAATTGCAATAAGCGATTATTGATTGGTTTGCGCAGAATTTATAGCGTTTACAAGATAGGGGATAGTTTTATAGCATTTTTATTAATCATTTTTTTTTTTATTAGTAATGGCGGCGATCAGCGATTTTTATTGTGACTGCGACATTATGGCGGACACATCGGACATTTTTGACACATTTTTGGGACCATTGTCATTTATACAGCAATCAATGCTATTTAAATGCATTGATTCCTGTATAAATGACACTGGCAGTGAAGGGGTTAACCACTAGGGGGCAGTGTAGGGGTTAAGTATGCCTAGGGGTGTGTTTCTTACTGTGGGGGGGCGTGGCTGTCAGCTAGTGAATGCTGATCTCTGCTCCAATCACAGGGAGCAGAGATCGGCGTCACTAGTTGCTAGGCAGAACGGGGAGATGCTGTGTATTTCCGCATCTCCCCGTTCAGCCTTCCCGTGAGACGATCGCGGGTGTCCCCGCGGCGATCGAGTCCGCGGGATCCGCGACCGGACTCACGGGGGTCCCGACCGGCGCGGGAGCCTGCCGCTCCCGGCGCGCTCTCCGATGGCACGGACGGCATTAAGGAGGGACTTATATATACGCCCTCCTGCCTGTCCGTGCCATTCTGCCGGCGTATATCGTCGTGCGCCGGTCGGGAACCGGTTAATGCAAAATTGTGTTCCATTGACTTCAATGCAAAAACACCCCCCATTGACTTCAATGCAAAATCGCACTCCATTGACTTCAATGCAAAAACGCCCCCCTATTGACTTGCAAAATCACGTCCCGTTCCTCACGATGTTCAATATATGTAATGCTGGAGAGGAGTGTCAGAGACTGCAGACCTAATAGAGGAGATGAGGGTCAGAGACTGCAGACCTAATAGAGGAGAGGAGTGTCAGAGACTGCAGACCTAATAGAGGAGAGGAGTGTCAGAGACTGCAGACCTAATAGAGGAGAGGAGTGTCAGAGACTGCAGACCTAATAGAGGAGAGGAGTGTCAGAGACTGCAGACCTAATGGAGGAGAGGAGTGTCAGAGACTGCAGACCTAATGGAGGAGAGGAGTGTCAGAGACTGCAGACCTAATAGAGGAGAGGAGTGTCAGAGACTGCAGACCTAATGGAGGAGAGGAGTGTCAGAGACTGCAGACCAAATGGAGGAGAGGAGTGTCAGAGACTGCAGACCTAATAGAGGAGAGGAGTGTCAGAGACTGCAGACCTAATGGAGGAGAGGAGTGTCAGAGACTGCAGACCTAATAGAGGAGAGGAGTGTCAGAGGCTGCAGACCTAATAGAGGAGATGAGGGTCAGAGACTGCAGACCTAATAGAGGAGAGGAGTGTCAGAGACTGCAGACCTAACAGAGGAGATGAGGGTCAGAGACTGCAGACCTAACAGAGGAGATGAGGGTCAGAGACTGCAGACCTAACAGAGGAGATGAGGGTCAGAGACTGCAGACCTAATAGAGGAGATGAGGGTCAGAGACTGCAGACCTAATAGAGGAGATGAGGGTCAGAGACTGCAGACCTAACAGAGGAGATGAGGGTCAGAGACTGCAGACCTAACAGAGGAGATGAGGGTCAGAGACTGCAGACCTAACAGAGGAGATGAGGGTCAGAGAGTGAGGACGGGACACTTTGTTGGGTGGGGAGATGCTGCAGAAGACAATACCAGACTGGGAAGGTGTTACATGAGGCTAATAGAGATCGATGTTCCCAATACAGACTGCTGAGGTCCGAGGCCACACATTATATACCAAAGGGCCCCACGTGGCCCTCGGACCACAAGACTTTACATTGAGTGAAGGAAAAGCATAGAGGTGAACACAAGTACCCAGAACTCTGGTCCCTCTGTACTCCATTGGTTGGCTTTCAGGTTCTCCTTGAGCTGACCATAGAAAGATACGGCCAGTAACTGACCAAGAACCAAGATTTCCTAGTAAAGAAAAATCCCTTCACTAAGAACATAACAGAATGAGGAATGATTTGTGTGTCTCCCGGTCATTCAGAAGGACCATGTGCAGTATATGAAATGGACACCAGAGGGCAGTGTTGGCTCACACTGTTATTAGTGAAAACGAACCTGACTTGAAAGAGAAAAGTTGGATTCAAAGTTGAACTCCGGAGATATGCAAATATTTTCCAGATACCTTCCTCGTGCATCTTCTACCTGGAATCTGGGTGAGCTTTGTGTATTTCTTCCAGATCCGTGCAGTATTCCAGTGTGAGACTTCCTGTAATAAAGACCGATCACTGCTGATCTCTCTCCTTGTGCAGGGGGACTGGTCTTGTCTCCGCCCCCTACTGTAATTTTCTACATGCAGCCTGTATTGGGTGGTGCCTGCTGGCCCCTCCCTTAATGGGTCCCCTCATCGCCCCAGTCCGGTGTGCAGGCGGTGAGGAGCTGATGTGCTGTAACCTCTAGCAGCCAATCAGTAAGCAGTAATGATGTGCAGTAACCAATCAGTGAGCAGTATTGATGTATAGTAATCTCTAGCAACCAATCAACAAGCAGAAATCATGTGCTGTAACCTCTAGCAACTAATCAGTGAGCTGTAATGTTCGCTGTAACCTCTAGCAACCAGTCAGTGAGCGGTAATGATACACTGTAACCTCTGGCAACCAATCGCATTCGCTGCCTGATGTGATTCAGTAAACTGATTTTGAGTCTAGCTGCTATTTATTTTATGTCTCAGAGCAGGTGGAGAGCGAAACTGCATGGGGGGGGGGGGGGGGGGGGGGGGCAAGAACATTTTTGCCCAGGGTCCAATCAATATTAAAGATGGCACTGCCTGTAGTGGGTGGTGCATGGTGGCCCCTCCCACAACTCTGCTCTCTATCCTTATGTGGGGTGACCAGTCTTATCTCCGCCCCTTCCTGTAGTTTTCTGAGGGTAGCCTGTAGTGGGTGGATCCTGCTGAGCCCCTCCCACAGCTCTTCTCTCTCTCCTTGTGCAGGGTGACTGGTTTTGTCTCCGCCCCCTCCTGTAATGTTCTGCAGGCAGCCAGTAGTGGGTGGGGCCTGCTGGCCCTTCCCACAGCTCTGCGTTCCTTGTGCGGGGTGACTGGTCTTGGCTCCTCCCCTCCTGTAGTTTTCTGCAGGCAAACTGTAGTGGGTGGAGCCTGCTGGGCCCCCTTGGTCTCTGCACAGGCTATGTACAGCCCTGTGATGATGTCACTGCTACTTTTACACAGTAATATCTCGGTTTGAAAGGGCATTTAATACACACAAGGTGGATTTTATAACTTTTGTGACTATTTAAGAATATATTTAAATTGTTGTGCCCCAGAAACCTAAACTTTAAAGGACGACTCCACCCAGAACTGATATATTCATTTTAATGGATACATATTTCTTGAAGCTGAGGTTTATTCTGCTTACATTTTGCCTTTCCTTATTCCCGCCTCCTCCTCCATCAACATACCAACGACATTTTTACCTTTCCCTTTTTACTACATACCTTACTTTAGATCCAATGACATCATCACTGGGTCTCTGTGCTTCTCTGTGCAATGATGAGAGATGGCGCTGATGGGAGGGGCCTGCAGGGCACTGTTGCACCGGGATGCAAGCAGCGGGCTGACCCATTGGGAGGAGTTATGCAAATATCAAAATACCTTGGAATGGGTGGGTGTCAGTCGGGACAAGTGGGGGGCGTTCTTAGGAATGCTGTATTTGCATAGGTAACGCCCACATCTGAGCCTGCATGACTGACAGAACTAAAATCCAATGAATGAAAGGGGGCGGGACAATGAGAGTCAGGCTGAGGGGGGGAGGGCAGACCAGTGAAGGCGAACCTTGGGGCACCCCAGATGTTTTACAGCTATATTTCCCATGATGCTCCACTACACTGCAGAGTGCCTGAGCATCATGGGAAATGTAGTTCCAAAACATCTGGGGTGCCGGGGTCCGCCATCACTGGGCAAGATGATGCTGGACATCCTCCAGCCAGGAAATGTGACTTGCTGCAGCTTCGAATGCACATGGCAAGGAGCTCGCAGTGTGCGGTGAAATCAGAGGAAGCCGTTTCAGTCCGGGAGAGGAGCCGGTGCTGGCGATCGTTCGGATTTCCGATAACTCTGTGTTAATAATCGCTCCACCGGATCAGGTCGGGTATTCGATGTACGGCGTGCGGTGCTGGATTTTGCCGCCGCGGCGGTGAAAGCGTTAAAGTCTTGCGAGTCGTTTTGCGTCTCCTGTCCTCGGGGTCGCTCGCTGTCTCCATTCATTAGGCCGCCTCGTATTCAACTTGTCGCCGCGACCAGAAAGGGCCGAGACCGCCAGACAATAAAAAAAAATAATTTGAATTAAAAGGCCATTTGGATGTGCGAGGACGGAGTTTTTAATTTTCTGCCTGTCAGAATGTGACACTTCACATATTTTTCTGTCCTCCCCTCCCCCCCCCCACCACTCACCCCCTTCTCCTCCTAAATCTGAATCCACTCTCCCTTCGGAGATGACTGTCCTCCTGCGTGATAAGAAAAGTGGACCTCCGGGGCAGCTTGTGTCACTCTGGGGGGGGGGGGCAGCAGAAATGGCCTCTGCCCAGTAGGGGGCGCAGGTTTGCTAAGCACAAAGCAAGAAAATGATGAATGTGCAAATGCAGTAACCCAAGGCGGCCTGCTAGGGGGCGACCCCTGACATATTCTGAGTATTCTGGGTTTACTGCTCCTTGCCCATGCTTTGTTAAACAAGCCGGATTTCTTGTAACAGTTATTAACCGCTTCAGCCTCGGAAGGATTTACCCCCCTTCCTGACCAGAGCATTTTTTTTGCGATACGGCACTGCGTCGCTTTAACTGTCAATTGCGCGGTCGTGCGACGTTGTACACAAACAAAATTGACGTCCGACAATTTTAAACCCCCTTCCTAACCAGACCAATTTTCAGCTTTCGGTGCTCTCACATTTTGAATGACAATTACTCAGTCATGCAACACTGAACCCAAATGAAATTTTTTGTCCTTTTTTTTTCACACAAATAGAGATTTATTTTGGTGGTATTTAATCACCGCTGTTTTTTTTTTTTTTTTTTTTTTTGCGCTATAAATCAAAAAAGACTGAAAATTCGGTAAAAAAAAATATTGGCAGAGTATTGGAGAGTATTGGCAGAGTATTGGAGAGTATTGGAGAGTATTGGCAGAGTATTGGCAGAGTATTGGCAGAGTATTGGCAGAGTATTGGCAGAGTATTGGCAGAGTATTGACAGAGTATTGGCAGAGTATTGGAGAGTATTGGAGAGTATTGGAGAGTATTGGCAGAGTATTGGAGAGTATTGGCAGAGTATTGGCAGAGTATTGGCAGAGTATTGGAGAGTATTGGCAGAGTATTGGCGAGTATTGGAGAGTATTGGCAGAGTATTGGAGAGTATTGGAGAGTATTGGAGAGTATTGGCAGAGTATTGGCAGAGTATTGGCAGAGTATTGGCAGAGTATTGGCAGAGTATTGGCAGAGTATTGGAGAGTATTGGCGAGTATTGGAGAGTATTGACAGAGTATTGGAGAGTATTGGCAGAGTATTGGAGAGTATTGGAGAGTATTGGAGAGTATTGGCAGAGTATTGGCAGAGTATTGGCAGAGTATTGGCAGAGTATTGGCAGAGTATTGGCGAGTATTGCAGAGTATTGGCAGAGTATTGGAGAGTATTGGCGAGTATTGGCAGAGTATTGCAGAGTATTGGAGAGTATTGGCAGAGTATTGGAGAGTATTGGAGAGTATTGGCAGAGTATTGGAGAGTATTGGCAGAGTATTGGCAGAGTATTGGCAGAGTATTGGAGAGTATTGGCAGAGTATTGGCAGAGTATTGGCAGAGTATTGGCAGAGTATTGGCAGAGTATTGGCAGAGTATTGGCAGAGTATTGGCGAGTATTGGCAGAGTATTGGCAGAGTATTGACAGAGTATTGGAGAGTATTGGAGAGTATTGGCAGAGTATTGGAGAGTATTGGAGAGTATTGGCAGAGTATTGGCAGAGTATTGGAGAGTATTGGCAGAGTATTGGCAGAGTATTGGCAGAGTATTGGCAGAGTATTGGCAGAGTATTGGAGAGTATTGGCAGAGTATTGGCAGAGTATTGGAGAGTATTGGAGAGTATTGGCAGAGTATTGGAGAGTATTGGCAGAGTATTGGAGAGTATTGGCAGAGTATTGGCAGAGTATTGGCAGAGTATTGGAGTATTGGAGAGTATTGGCAGAGTATTGGCAGAGTATTGGCAGAGTATTGGCAGAGTATTGGAGAGTATTGACAGAGTATTGGCAGAGTATTGGAGAGTATTGGCAGAGTATTGGAGAGTATTGGCAGAGTATTGGAGAGTATTGGCAGAGTATTGGCAGAGTATTGGCGAGTATTGGCAGAGTATTGGAGAGTATTGGAGAGTATTGGAGAGTATTGACAGAGTATTGGCAGAGTATTGGCGAATATTGGCGAGTATTGGCAGAGTATTGCAGAGTATTGGCAGAGTATTGCACAGCACAGAGCAGCGCTGTGGGCACTACACATCCAGCCCACAGCGCTGCTGCAATCTCTCCCCCTTTCCGCATCTGCCCTCTCACTGTACAGATCGGTACAGAGAGGGGAGGGAGGAACCGGCGTCATGACGTGACGCCGGTTTGTTTACATGTGATTGCTATCAGCGGCGGTTTACCGTGATGCGCCGATCACTGATGTTCCCGAGTGCGCGCGGGAGCAAGATTCTGGGAGGACGTCCACCCAGAATAAGCCGACCGCGCTGTAGCCGTCTTTCAGCTATGGCCCGGTGGGCATGTGGTTAAAATTGTTTAGGAAAGCCGGATTTTCCCGAGTTATATTCTTTTTGGATCTCTCCTTCAATAGTTCCTTTCTATCCATCTGGTCCTCCAAGGCCGTAGAGGGGATCAAAGACGATAAGCATGACAGGTCCTCTTTATGGAGACATCTGGGGTCTATAGGATATATCCTCTATGTCGGAGACCCCAAATCTCTCCTTTTACCTTTTTTAAAGCTTAAAAAAAAATAAAAAAATAAGCTTAAAAAAATAAATAAAATAAGGATGACAGGTCCTCTTTATGAAGAATTCCGGGGTCTGTAAGACCCCAGATATCACCTCTACCCTTGAGACCCCAAATCTTTCCTTTACCTTTAAAAGCAAAAGATCAAAAAAACATCTAAAAATTCGAAAGAAAGAAAATCCGAAAGAATAACTAACTAATAATAACTATCTAAATTATAGGTATTAGAATTTCCTTTCAAATTTGGCTGTTAGTGAACCTAACGACAAATTTATCCGAAGTTCCGAATTATCTGAAATAACGAATGCCGCATCTAAACAAATAGAACGGAACAAATTAATAATAATTCTAAAAAGTTTTTATTAATATCATTGTTATTTATCATTCGGTTCCATTTGTTTAGATGCAGCATTCATTATTTCGGATAATTCATAACTTGTATTTGCGGGCGGGGGCTTACAGGAATCTGGGAGCCCCTTTAATTAAGGGGCCCCCCAGATACCGGCCCCCACCCTATGTGAATGAGTATGGGGTACGATGTACCCCTACCCATTCACCTAAGGTGTAAAATGTAAAGTAAAAAAAAAAACACCCACACTTTGAAAAAATAGTTTATTGCACTGCTCCGGGGGTCTTCTTCCGTCTTGGGGGTCTTCTCGCCGGACTCCCCCGCCATTTACCAAGCTCTTTTACCGAGCGAGGGGAGTCCGGCTACCTTCTTCGTCGTCGCCGCCGTCTGGGGGTCTCGATCCGCCTTCGGGGGTCTTCTTCCGTCTTGGGGGTCTTCTCGCCGGACTCCTCCCCTCTCTTCTGCTCTTTTACCTAGCTCTTTCACGAGGGGAGGTGTCCGGCTACCTTCTTCGTCGTCGCCGCCGTCGTCTGGGGGTCTCGATCCGCCTTCGGGGTCTTCCGGGGGTCTCTTCTGTTCTTGCGGCGGTCGTGTCTTCCGCGCCGCCGGCGCCTTCTTCTTGTCCGTCTTCTTGTTCTTCTTCTTCTTCCGATGTTGACCCGACGCTCTCTCTGCCCGGAATGCCTGTGCCGCTCTGAGCTCGGACTTATATAGGGACATGGGCGACAGGGTCACATGCACATGTCACATGGTGACCCCGCCCCCTTGTGTTGTCACAGTCCCGGAGGATGCTGGGACTGTGACATCGCAAGGGGGCGGGGTCACCATGTGACATGAACATGTGACCCTGTCGCCCATGTCCCTATATAAGTCCGAGCTCAGAGCGGCACAGGCATTCCGGGCAGAGAGAGCGTCGGGTCAACATCGGAAGAAGAAGAAGAACAAGAAGAACAAGAAGGACAAGAAGAAGGACAAGGCGCCGGTGGCGCGGAAGACGACGACCGCCGCAAGAACAGAAGAGACCCCCGGAAGACCCCCGAAGGCGGATCGAGACCCCCAGACGACGGCGGCGACGACGAAGAAGGTAGCCGGACACCTCCCTCGTGAAAGAGCTAGGTAAAAGAGCAGAAGAGAGGGGAGGAGTCCGGCGAGAAGACCCCCAAGACGGAAGAAGACCCCCGAAGGCGGATCGAGACCCCCAGACGGCGGCGACGACGAAGAAGGTAGCCGGACTCCCCTCGCTCGGTAAAAGAGCTTGGTAAATGGCGGGGGAGTCCGGCGAGAAGACCCCCAAGACGGAAGAAGACCCCCGGAGCAGTGCAATAAACTATTTTTTCAAAAGTGTGGGTGTTTTTTTTTACTTTACATTTTACACCTTAGGTGAATGGGTAGGGGTACATCGTACCCCATACTCATTCACATAGGGTGGGGGGCCGGTATCTGGGGGCCCCCTTATTAAAGGGGGTTCCCAGATTCCGATAAGCCCCCGCCCGCAGACCCCGACAACCAACGGCCAGGGTTGTCGGGAAGAGGCCCTTGTCCTCATCAACATGGGGACAAGTGCTTTGGGGTGGGGGGTCCGCCGGCGCCCACACACGAGGGGATTATCCGCTGGAGTTACATTCACTAATTTGAAAGGAAATTCCAATACCTATAATTTAATAAATATTATTTCAGATTTTCTCATTTTTGGATTTTCGAATTTACAAATTTTCAATTTCCACATTTTTGAAAAATTGCCGAAAAATTGTTTCATATTTGTTTCATTTGTTTTAGTCAGTTTTCGGGTCATTCTTTATGATCTCAATATGTAAATTCGAAAAAATTTGTAAATTCGTCATTTCGTAAATCCAAAAATAAGAAAAAATCCAAAGATTCGAAAGAACAAAAATCCAAAAGAATAACTAACTAATAATAACTATCTATTAAATTCTAGGTATTGGAATTTCTATTCAAATTTGGCTGTTAGTGAACCTAACGACTACAAATTTATCCGAAGTTCCGAATTATCCGAAATAACGAATGCTGTATCTAAACAAATGGAACAGAACAAATTAATAATAAATAATAATTTTAAAACGTTTTTATTAATATCATTGTTATTTATCACTCCGTTCCATTTGTTTAGATACGGCATTCATTATTTCAGGTAATTCATAACTTCAGATAAATTCGTATTCGTTACATTCACTAGCAGCCAAATTTGAAAGGAAATTCCAATGCCTATAATTTAATAAATATTATTTCAGATTTTCTAATTTTTGGATTTTCGAATTGACACATTTTCAATTTCCACATTTTTGGAAAATTGCCCAAAAATTGTTTCATATTTGTTTCATTTGTTTTAGTCAGTTTTCGGGTCATTCTTTATAATCGCAATTTGTAAATTCGAAAAAATTAGTAAATTCGTAATTTCATAAATCCAAAAAAATAAGAAAGAAAATCCAAAAATTAGAAAGAATGGAAATCCGAAAGAATAACTATCTATTAAATTCTAGGTATTGGAATTTCTATTCAAATTTGGCTGTTAGTGAACCTAACGACTACAAATTTATCCGAAGTTCCGAATTATCCGAAATAACGAATGCTGTATCTAAACAAATGGAACAGAACAAATTAATAATAAATAATAATTTTAAAACGTTTTTATTAATATCATTGTTATTTATCACTCCGTTCCATTTGTTTAGATACGGCATTCATTATTTCAGGTAATTCATAACTTCAGATAAATTCGTATTCGTTACATTCACTAGCAGCCAAATTTGAAAGGAAATTCCAATGCCTATAATTTAATAAATATTATTTCAGATTTTCTAATTTTTGGATTTTCGAATTGACACATTTTCAATTTCCACATTTTTGGAAAATTGCCCAAAAATTGTTTCATATTTGTTTCATTTGTTTTAGTCAGTTTTCGGGTCATTCTTTATAATCGCAATTTGTAAATTCGAAAAAATTAGTAAATTCGTAATTTCATAAATCCAAAAAAATAAGAAAGAAAATCCAAAAATTAGAAAGAATGGAAATCCGAAAGAATAACTATCTATTAAATTCTAGGTATTGGAATTTCTATTCAAATTTGACTGTTGGTGAACCTAACGACTACAAATTTATCCGAAGTTACGAATAATGCGAAATAACGAATGCTGCATATAAACAAATAGAACAGAACAAATTAATAATGAATAATAATTATAAAAAGTTTTTGTTATTATTATCATTGTTATTTATCATTCCGTTACATTTGTTTAGATACGGCATTCGTTATTTCGGATAATTTGTAACTTCGGATAAATTCGTATTTGTTTTTCGAATTTATGCTGAAAAATTGGTTCGTATTCGCTTCATTTGTTTTTTCGTCAGTTTTCGGGGCATTCGTTATGATGGCAATTTGTAAATTCGTAATTTCGTAAATTTGAAAATCGGAAAATAAGAAAGAAAATCCGAAAATTTGAAAGATCGAAAAATCCGAAAATTCGAAAGAATAACTAACTAATAATAACTATCTATTAATTTATAGGTATTGGAATTTCTATTAAAACTTGGCTGTTAGTGAATGTAACTAATACAAATTTATCCGAAGTTACGAATTATCTGAAAAAAAAAATAACGGATTTTCAAATTTACAAATTTACAAATCTTCGAATTTACAAATTTTTGAAATACTAGAATTTATGAATATTCTGAAAAATTTGTTAAACAGGTTTTCGTTAATTTGGATGTTTCCGAATGAAGGAATTTGTCGAGATTTGTTAAAAAAAATTTATTCAGAACAAAACGAATTGCATACGTCTACTATTGCATTAGGGTGTGCGTGTGTCTACATATATATGACCCCGGCACATCGACCTCCCTGCCGGCACAGTGAAAGAGAGCCGGTAAGAGAGAGATCTTTCCCATCTTCCTGGTGGCACACAGAGTGATAATGCACATGGGGTGATTAGGGGGTGCCCAGGCACCTCCAGCGCACCCTGTGCGCACACCTATGACATGCCCAGATTTGGACAATGGATATTGCCACCAAGCTGCTGAAGATAGCCGGTAAGAGGGAGATCTTTCCCATCTTCCTAGTGGCACACAGAGTGATAATGCACATGGGGTGATTAGGGGGTGCCCAGGCACCTCTGGCGCACCCTGTGCGCACACCTACGACATGCCTAGATTTGGACAATGGATATTGCCACCAAGCTGCAGAAGATAGCCGGTAAGAGGGAGATCTTTCCCATCTTCCTGGCGGCACACAGAGTGATAATACTAATGCACATGGGGTGATTAGGGGGTGCCCAGGCACCTCCGGCGCACCCAATGGATATTGCCACCAAGCTGCAGAAGATGGCCGGTAAGAGGGAGATCTTTCCCATCTTCCTAGTGACACACAGAGTGATAATGCACATGGGGTGATTTGGACAATGGATATTGCCACCAAGCTGCAGCTGATTGGTCATGTGACCGCTTCCTGCAGATTTGGGCCCAAAACCTTCGCTCGTCACAAATCCAGATCCTGATCTCTGCGCCTAATAAACGCACGCGGTGCAACATCATCGTTTACTTTGCGTCGGGAGTCTTCTCATTCCTCTACAAACCACCAATCACAGCGCTGTCGGTTTGCTGAGTGTAAAGGTTGACGTGAGCAGAGAGGATTCTGGGAACGGCGGCCGCCTTGTCCTCCAGCAGTGAGTTGGATTATCAGAGACTGCCGCACCGGCTCCCCCCTCCTCCCTGTGACTGCCCAGCGCTCGCTGTTGTGTCTGGCACATGCTGGGCATGGGGGGGGGGGGGACTTCACCGCATTAACCATTCTGCGTCTCTCGCTTCTCCGGAGGACAGGGGCTGCGGCAGGCTGTGTTCTCCAGACGCTGGCAGCCCGTGGGCACCGAGGAGGAGGGGGGGAGGGAGGGCAGGCGCGGGGCTCGCCGCTGTCACACATCATCATCATCCGTCCGCTCCCTGACCTTTTCACATGACACCCGTCTGGGGACGCCGACGCCTGATTCCTGACCCTCCTGGACTTGTCACCGCACCAAATTGTCCTAAAATGAAAATGTATTTATGATGACAGCGGGGGGCGCCACCGGCATTGAGGAATAATTAGCTGAATAATGGAGGGGGGGGGGGGAGGGGGGGCTTCTGCCTTTCCCATTTCTACAATAAAAGTACCAGGAGGACTTAAAGCCGTATTACACCCAAAACATTTTTTACATTGCAGCTTACCAAATCTTAGATGTGACGGCTGCTTTAGTTTTATTTTTTTTAGGCTTTCTTCCTTTTATTTTCACCTGGTGATTCAGCCAGCAAGTCTGTCGTTTTTCACAAGCTCTCCAGCAGAATGTATCAGTTTTTTACACAGCAGAATGTATCAGTTTACATGGATGAGACAAACCATTTAACACTGGCAGGGGGTGCTTACAAAAATCAGCTTTTATTGATGTAAAAGTTTTATCCCAAAAGAGGAAAAAAAAAACAGTTTGCTGTAACAGGTTATAAAAAGGTTGGCGTCTGTTTGTGTATTTAAATCTGCTAGTCCATCCAACACTCCCCTCCCCCAGACTGACAATGCAGCCACCCAAAGTTGCTCCCTGTTCTCATTTCTCCAGAGTAGGGGGGGGGGGGGCAACAGGGCCACTGATAAGGAAGTACAGCCAGTCATCCTGTATTGGGCCGGGGCCCCATCAGTTCAAAAGTGGGGCCCGGGTACCTGCTGAGCGGTCCGGCTGTACTGTCTTATTGCAGACACTGATCCTCTTCTGCCTCCCCCTGTGTGCCCCTTTTCTCCGCAGTGCTTCCAGTTTCCCTCCTCTCCTCTCCTCTTCTGCCTCCCCCTGCAGCGCTCCCAGCTTCTCCTCCTCTCCTCTCCCTCTGTCTCCCCTGCAGCGCTCCCAGCTTCTCCTCCTCTTCCTCCCTCTGTCCAGACCCCCCTGTGTGCCCCATTCACTCCTCTTCTGCCTCCCCCTGCAGCGCTGCCAGCTTCTCCTCCTCTCTCCTCCTCTTCCTCCCTCTGGCTGCACTGCAGGGGGATTGGTTCTATCACATGCACCCCTTCTATCTGCTGTCTGGACCCCCCTATTACCCCTTCCCCCCTGCAATGCTCCCGGCTTCCCTCCTCTCCTCTTTTGCCTCCCCCAGAAGCTCTCCCAGCTTCTCCTCCTCTACCTCCCTCCAGCTGCACTGCAGGGGGATTGGTTCTATCACATGCACCTCTTCCATCTGCTGTCTGGACCACCTTTTGCCCCTTCTCCCCAAAGCGCCTCCAGCTTCCCTCTTCTGCCTCCCTCTGCAGCGCTGCCAGCTTCTCCTCCTCTTCCTCCCTCTGGCTGCACTGCAGGGGGATTGGTTCTATCACATGCACCTCTTCCATCTGCTGTCCCCTGTGTGCCCCTTCTCCCTGCAGCACCTCCGGCTTCCCTCCTCTCCTCTTCTGCCTCCCCCTGCAGTGCTCCCAGCTTCTCCTCTTCTTCTTTCCCCCTCTGGCTGCACTGCAGAGGGATTGGTTCTATCACATGCGCCCCTTCCATCTGCTTTCCGGGCCCCCCTGTGTGCCCCTTCTCCGGCAGGGGTCCCAACTTCCCTCCTCTCCTCTTCTGCCTCCCCCAGAAGCTCTGCCAGCTTCTTTTCCTGTTCCTCCCTCCGGTTGCACTGCAGAGGGATTGGTTCTATCACATGCGCCCCTTCCATCTGCTGTCCCCTGTGTGCCCCTTCTCCCTGCAGCGCCTCCGGCTTCCCTCCTCTCCTCTTCTGCCTCCCCCTGCAGTGCTCCCAGCTTCTCCTCTTCTTCTTTCCCCCTCTGGCTGCACTGCAGAGGGATTGGTTCTATCACATGCGCCCCTTCCATCCGCTGCCCTCCCTGTGTGACCTTCCCCCCCGCAGTGCCCTCCGGCTTCCCTCATCTTCTCTCCTGCCAGCAGCAGGGGGATGGTCCAGGATGGAGAGCGGGGGAAGGGGCCAGTAAATATGTAATTTACTGGCCCCTTCCTTGCCTGAATGAACACAGTGGGAGATCGGTACCACTCACTCCTGTGTCCATTCATCACTGAAGCACAGTGTTTACTATGCTTCAGTTTGTGAAATGAGTAGGAAGCCTCGGAGCGCTTCCTATTCATTCATCTGAGCAGCTCAGGCTGTAGAGAAAGGGACTGGTAAATCTATGTCCTCAGTCACTTTTGGCCGGGGGAAGGGGGCTCTGTCAGGTAGGCCCCCAGTCATCCCTACTAACACAAATCCCCCCCCCCCAAAAAATAATAATTCCCTGCCAGCACAACTCCCTTCCCCTTCTACCATATCACCTCTTTTAACACAAATCCCCTCTTCAAACACAAACCCCCCTAAATCACCACTTCTAGCACCCCTCTCCCTCATTTCTCCTCCTAGAACAATTCTTACGCCCAGCTGCCCCCAAATTCCCCTTCCCAGCACAAATCCCCTGCCCTCCAATCTTCCCGTGGTGCCCCCCCCCCCAACGCATATGACACCACAGTGCTCAGGGCCACTGCCCCTCCTGCCCCACCCCTTGTCCCGGCCCTGGAGACAATCATATACTGCTTGTGCAGTTCTTGAGTGGTGTTCACAAATGTCTGACACAGATCAGCCCCTGCTGCAGACGAACTTAAAACCTTGCAGTCTGATCAGTGATGGTCAATGGACACCAACTGTGTTACAAAGCAAACGGCTGGTGGGTGGAGCAATATGGTGGGACAACTGCAGCGCCGATCATAGAGCATAGCAATGTTTATTTTTTATTTTTTATTTTTTTAAACAAACTTTACTGAATAGTCACACATTAACATTTCATGAAGTTCCGTTGGCCACCATGAGGGGATGTGGTGACCTCTCTCCTGGAGTGCGGCCACCGGAGCTGCCGCTGCCCGCACTCCAGGAGAGGTCACCACAGCCCAGTAAGTGCCGGACCGCCCGCGGGTGGATTTGAGGTCTTCTTGACGTACAATGGCGGCGATTCGCGCAGCGGAGCCAACCGCTGCACGCTGATATACGTCAGCACAATACCAGCGGTGGGCAAATGGGCGTACCTGTACGTCCCCTTTAATTGGCGGGGCTAACGGGCGCACGCACGCCACGTACAGTGTGAGCGTGCCTGCGGGATCTGCGGACTCAATGTCCGCCGGTCTCCCGGCGATCGTGTCACGGAGCCGCAGAACGGGGAGATGATTATGTAAACAAGGCATTTCCCCCATTCTGCTTTCTGATCGATGTCATGTGAGTGGAAGCCCCCCCCCCCCACATTTAGAATCACTCCCTAGGACACACTTAACCCCTTGATCGCCCCCTAGTGTTTAACTCCTTCCCTGCCAGTGTCATTTACACAGTAATCAGTGCATTTTTTACTGGTCCCAAAATACCAATTTTTTTACTAGTAATGGCGGCGATCAGCGATTTTTAACATGACTGCGACATTATGGCGGACACATCGGACAATTTTGACACTTTTTTTTACTAGTAATTGTCCGATGTGTCCGCCATAATGTCGCAGTCATGTTAAAAATCGCTGATCGCCGCCATTACTAGTAAAAAAAAAAATTTATAATAAAAATGCCATAAAACTATCCCCTATTTTGTAGACGCTATAACTTTTGCGCAAACCAATGAATATACACTTATTGCGATTTTTTAAAACAAAAATATGTAGAAGAATACGTATCGACTAAACTGAGGAAAAAAAACGTCTTTTATATATTTTTGGGGGGTATTTATTATAGCAAAAAGTAAAAAAGAATGCGTTTTTTTTTTTCAAAATTGTCGCTCTTTTTTTGTTTTTAGCGCAAAAAGTAAAAACCGTAGAGGTGATCAAATATCACCAAAAGAAAGCCTTATTTGTGGGGAAAAAGGACGTCAATTTTGTTTGGGCGCCACGCCGCACGACCGCGCAATTGTCAGTCAAAGCGACGCAGTGCCGAATCGCAAAAAGTGCTCCGGTCAGGAAGGGAGTAAAATCTTCCGGGGCTGAAGCGGTTAAGTGGTTAAACTTAATGGGCCAGTTCACACCCCATGCAGTCCAGTGCTTTTTTTTTTTAATCTGCATCAAAAACGCATGGAAAGTAGGTTATATGGTTTCCAATGTCATTGTTCACACCAGTGATGGCTGTTCCAGAAAAAAAAAAGTAGACCGTGCTGCATTTTTCCTGCACTGGTTTGTACTGGAACGCATTAAAAATGTATAAAAACGCACTGGATGTTAGGATAGTAAGGAAAAAAAAAAAGAAGAAAAAAAGCACCTGGAATGCATGCAGAAATGCATCAAAAATGCATCGAAACGCGCTAAAGATCTAAAAATTCATAGATTCAGATTCATAGATGTTCACACTGCGTGCGATGACTTGTGTCTTTCCGCACTGGATAGGGCACCATTGTTTTCTATGTGACCCATCCACACCACAGCGCTGGGTGATGCGTGGTGCTGGAAGATCGAGCATGTCAGCATTCTTCTGCACTGAGTGGTGCTACATGTGTTGTCCATAGTAGTGACATAAACGAAACGTCACTTTGTGACACTTCAAATAAAGTTTAAAAAAAAAACAAAAAAAACACCAAGGAAGCAGTGTGTTGAGCTGTGTTTTACCATTTAGGCTCCGTTCACATCTTGGCGTTTCGGACCGCGGGCGGAATCGCCGCATTTCCTCCCCGCGATCCCGAATCACGTCAAATGCGATCCCCGTCCCTTCCAACGGCACCCCGATCACGGCGCGATTTTACCGCAATTCGCCGGGGCGACAATCACGTTAAACTCACGCCTGTCGCCCGACAAATCCGTTTAAACGATCGCATTAATTCCGCCCACACAACCCCCCCCCCCCCCCCCCCCGTGATCCGGAACGCCAAGTTTTGAACAGAGCCTTAGGCTCAATTCTCTTCTATACATGTTGCTTTTTGAGCGTTTCTGCTGTGGGTTTTTGTTGCGCTTTCTGCAGGGGTTTTTTTTATTTATTTTTATTTTTTTTTGTGATTTGCGTTTTTTTTTTTATACATTGTTATTTTGTTGTGTAATTTGTTGTCGGGCAGATTTAAAAATGCAAAATCGCTGTAAAAACGCACTACATGCTTAGTTGGGCCCCTCTGCAGCTTCCCCATTGAAGTCTATTGAACCAAATGAGCAAAAAAAAGAAAAAAACAGCATTTTGCGCTTAAAAATGTCCCCGACCCTTTCCAAAAACGCAGAGGCACAAAAACGCCTTGATGTCAATGTCTTCCATAGGAACCCATGTTAAAAGAAAATGTCCTGCGTTTCTGCAAAAGAGCATGAAAACACGCATTGGTGTGAATGGAGCCTTACTTATACCGATAACACAACCAGATCCATTGATTGGCCCAGGCTGGTCCCTGCACCGGGTCACATGACCTGTCAGGCCCCTATGGGGTAATAGAGAGGGTCAGAGACCAGAGTGCAACACTCTTCATAGTAGCCAAGGTTTACATATCAGGGGCCCAATTAGCCATCTTTAGGCATCTGACAGTTTTATAATGTTAATTATCTCTTACATTTTGTTCTCATTATCCCTATTTACAGTATTTGACTAAAGTAAGTACACCCCTCACATTTCTGTAAATATTTTCTTCTATCTTTTCATGTGACAACACTGAAGAAATTACACTTTACAATGTAAAGTAGTGAGTGTACACACCTGCTCCCCATTCACATCTGAGACCTTGTAACACTAACGAGTCACAAGACACCGGGGGAGGGGAAAATGGCTAATTGGGCCCAATTTGGACATTTTCACTTAGGGGTGTACTGACTTTTGTTGCCAGCGGTTTAGACATTAATGGCTGTGTGTTGAGTTATTTTGAGGGGACAGCAAATTTACACCGTTATACAAGCTGTACACTCACTACTTTACATTGTAGACAAGTGTCATTTCTTCAGTGTCGTCACATGAAAAGAGAGAAGAAAAGATTTACACAAATGTGACTGAGGGGTGTACTTACTTTTGTGAGATACTGTGTGTCTATGTGTACTTTCTATGCTGCTTCTTGTATCCCCATTATTGTGACTATGGGAGAATGGATAGGCTGCATTCTCAGTGATGTCACCGCTCTCTAGTGATTGGATAGGCTGCATTCTCAGTGATGTCACCGCTCTCTAGTTAATGGATAGGCTGCATTCTCAGTGATGTCACTGTTCTCTAGTGATTGGATAGGCTGCATTCTCAGTGATGTCACCGCTCTCTAGTGATTGGATAGGCTGCATTCTCAGTGATGTCACCGTTCTCTAGTGATTGGATAGACTGCATTCTCAGTGATGTCACCGCTCTCTAGGGATTGGATAGGCTGCATTCTCAGTGATGTCACCGCTCTCTAGTGATTGAATAGGCTGCATTCTCAGTGATGTCATCGCTCTCTAGTGATTGGATAGGCTGCATTCTCAGTGATGTCACCGCTCTCTAGTGAATGGATAGGCTGCATTCTCTATGATGTCACCGCTCTCTAGTGATTGGATAGGCTGCATTCTCAGTGATGTCACCGCTCTCTAGTGATTGGATAGGCTGCATTCTCAGTGATGTCACTGTTCTCTAGTGATTGGATAGGCTGCATTCTCAGTGATGTCACCGCTCTCTAGTGATTGGATAGACTGCATTCTCAGTGATGTCACCGCTCTCTAGTGGATGGATAGGCTGCATTCTCAGTGATGTCACCGCTCTCTAGTGATTGGATAGGCTGCATTCTCAGTGATGTCACGCTCTCTAGTGATTGGATAGGCTGCATTCTCAGTGATGTCACCGCTCTCTAGTTAATGGATAGGCTGCATTCTCAGTGATGTCACCGCTCTCTAGTGAATGGATAGGCTGCATTCTCAGTGATGTCACCGCTCTCTAGTGATTGGATAGGCTGCATTCTCAGTGATGTCACCACTCTCTAGTGAATGGATAGGCTGCATTCTCAGTGATGTCACCGCTCTCTAGTGAATGGATGGGCTGCATTCTCAGTGATGTCACCGCTCTCTAGTGAATGGATAGGCTGCATTCTCAGTGATGTCACCGCTCTCTAGTGATTGGATAGGCTGCATTCTCAGTGATGTCACCGCTCTCTAGTGATTGGATAGGCTGCATTCTCAGTGATGTCACCGCTCTCTAGTGAATGGATAGGCTGCATTCTCAGTGATGTCACCGCTCTCTAGTGATTGGATGGCTGCATTCTCAGTGATGTCACCGCTCTCTAGTGAATGGATAGGCTGCATTCTCAGTGATGTCACCGCTCTCTAGTGAATGGATAGGCTGCATTCTCAGTGATGTCACCGCTCTCTAGTGATTGGATAGACTGCATTCTCAGTGATGTCACCGCTCTCTAGGGATTGGATAGGCTGCATTCTCAGGGATGTCACCGCTCTCTAGTGAATGGATAGGCTGCATTCTCAGTGATGTCATTTCTCTCTAGTGAATGGATAGGCTGCATTCTCAGTGATGTCACCGCTCTCTAGTTAATGGATAGGCTGCATTCTCAGTGATGTCACCGCTCTCTAGTGATTGGATAGGCTGCATTCTCAGTGATGTCACTGCTCTCTAGTGATTGGATAGGCTGCATTCTCAGTGATGTCACCGCTCTCTAGTTAATGGATAGGCTGCATTCTCAGTGATGTCATTTCTCTCTAGTGATTGGATAGGCTGCATTCTCAGTGATGTCACCGCTCTCTAGTTAATGGATAGGCTGCATTCTCAGTGATGTCATTTCTCTCTAGTGATTGGATAGGCTGCATTCTCAGTGATGTCACCGCTCTCTAGTGATTGGATAGGCTGCATTCTCAGTGATGTCACCACTCTCTAGTGAATGGATAGGCTGCATTCTCAGTGATGTCATTTCTCTCTAGTGATTGGATAGGCTGCATTCTCAGTGATGTCACCGCTCTCTAGTGAATGGATAGGCTGCATTCTCAGTGATGTCACCGCTCTCTAGTGAATGGATAGGCTGTATTCTCAGTGATGTCACCGCTCTCTAGTGATTGGATAGGATGCATTCTCAGTGATGTCACGCTCTCTAGTGATTGGATAGGCTGCATTCTCAGTGATGTCACCGCTCTCTAGTTATTGGATAGGCTGCATTCTCAGTGATGTCACCTCTCTCTAGTGAATGGATAGGCTGCATTCTCAGTGATGTCACCGCTCTCTAGTGATTGGATAGGCTGCATTCTCAGTGATGTCACCACTCTCTAGTGAATGGATAGGCTGTATTCTCAGTGATGTCACCGCTCTCTAGTGATTGGATGGGCTGCATTCTCAGTGATGTCACCGCTCTCTAGTGATTGGATAGGCTGCATTCTCAGTGATGTCACCGCTCTCTAGTGATTGGATAGGCTGCATTCTCAGTGATGAATGTTGGGTTTTAATTTCGGGTTGTTATCGGTGAACAGAACATCCAGAATGGAATACGGTAATTACAAGCTTGTTGGTAAAATGTGAACATTCTGCAGTAACCTTTATCGTTCGATATCATTTACTGTATTTCAGCTCCAACACTGATATTGATTCATACTTCTTTTTTTTCTTTGTTTCTCTGAAAGCGGAGAAAAGTTCCTCTAATGATAAACAATCGATCGGTCATTTCTCTGCTCTTCTCATGTTCAGTATTAATCAGTATAAAGCCAATATTCCTCCAGGCATTACCCCCCCCCTCCCCCCCCTGACCTGAGAGACATGAATGTACACTCACAGACGTATATATGTGTATTTGGCCTTTCCTCATCTTCAATCACAACAGAAAAGAACTATTTCCTATAAAACTCATCAATGCGATCTTTTCATGCTGTGTGCAGATCGTCACTTCTAAGAGCCCACAACACACATTTCCATCGCTCGTCTCTTCAAAACCTTTTATTGAACCGGCCGTAGACGGGGAATTGGGGGGGGGGGGAGGGGGGCGGTTTGTTTTGAAATCAATCCTCAATTAACATTTTTGCAAAGATTGAAGACGGGTCCTTGAGGAACTTTCTGAAAGTTTGTGACACTTTTTCTGGTCCATTGTTTGTGTAAGTTAAAGAGAACCTGTCAGAGAGTGGAAATGTCGTGTTATCTGCGCAGTCTTGGGGGGATGTAGTTCTGTCCGGTCAGTTTTGTGATTTGTATTTAACCCATTGCTACCCGGGGCCAATTCTGACACTTCGCTCCTACATTTTGCTAGAGAATTTCTCAGAACCCCCCAAACATATATGTTTTTTTTTTTAGCAGAGACTCTAGGGAATAAAATGGCGGTCGTTGCAACTTTTTATATTTGTGCAGTAATTTTTCCTAAGCATTTTTTTTTTTTTGGGGGGGGGGGGATTGTTTAACTAGTAGCTGACCGCCCACTGTCAAATGACGGCGGGACGGTGCAGCTCTTGTGGCGGGCCGCCGTCATATGACGGCGCTCGCTTTTTGGCCACTAGGGGGCGCGCGTGCCCGCTGCGTTGCTGGGGACCCGATGCACGTGCCCGGCGGTCGCGATGACCGCCAGGCACCCGCGATTGCCCGGTAATCGAGCAGGACGTGGATCTGTGTATGTAAACACACAGATCCACGTCCTGTCAGAGGAGAGGAGACCGATGGTGTGTCCCTTGTACATAGGGACACCGATCGGTCCCCTCCCCCAGTCAGTCCCCTCCCCCCACAGTTAGAATCACTAAGATAGGGTACATATTAACCCCTGCAGCGCCCCCTAGTGTTAACCCCTTCCCTGCCAGTCACATTTATACAGTAATCAATTCATTTTTATAGCACGGATCGCTGTACAGGGGGTCCCCGACTTACGAACACCCAACCTACGAACAACCCCTACTTACGAACGGGGTGCTGCGGGGACCCTCCGCCATTTTCCGGTGGTTTTCGGCGTCTGTCGGCCGTTCTGCGCATGCGCGGCCATACGGAGCGTCGAAAAATGCCGGAAATGTCCGTAATTTGCCGCGCATGCGCAGAACGGCAACAGACGGAACATCGGAAATGTCCGGAAATCTCCGTATTTGTCGGTCTGCGCATGCGCGCCGACTTACGAACATTTCCGAGTTCCGTACACGGGGCCAGTCCCTAACGAGTTCGTAACTCGGGGACCCCCTGTATAAATGTGAATGGTCCCAAAAATGTGTCAAAAGTGTCCGAAGTGTCCGCCGCAATGTCGCAGTCACGATAAAAATCGCAAATCGCCGCCATTACTAGTAAAAAAAAAATAATAATAAAAATGCTATAAATCTATCCCCTATTTTGTAGACGCTATAACTTTTGCGCAAACCAATCAATAGACGCTTATTGTGATTTTTTTTTTACCAAAAATATGTAGAAGAATACGTATCGGCCTAAACTGAGGAAAAAATTTGTTTAAAAAAAAATTGGATATTTATTATAATAAAAAGTAAAAAAATATTGCGTTTTTTCAAACTTGTCCCTCTTAATTTGTTTATAGCGCAAGAAATAAAAACCGCAGAGGTGATCAAATACCACCAAAAAAAGCTCTATCTGTGGGGAAAAAATGATAAAAATTTTATTTGGGTACATCCTTGCATGACCGCGCAATTGTCATTCAAAATGCGACAGCGCTGAAAGCTGAAAAATGGCTGGTCAGGAAGGAGGTGTTCGTACCTGGTAGGCAAGTGGTTAATGCATAAAAAAAAGAAAAAATACAGTAAAGTTAGCCCAATTTTTTTGCATAATGTGAAAGATGAAGTTACGCCAAGTAAATAGATACCTAACACGTCAGGCTTTGAAATTGCGCACGCTTGTGGAACGGCGCCAAACTTCGGTACTTAAAAATCCCCATAGGCGACACTTTACATTTTTTTTTTTTTGTACAGTTTACATGTTTGGAGTTACAGAGGAGGTCTAGCGCTAGAATTATTGCTCTCGCTCTAACGTTCGTGGCGATACCTCACAATGTGGGATGTGAACGTCGTTTACATATGTGCGACGTACGTATGCGTTCGCTTCTGCGCGCAAGTATGCGTGGACGGGGGCGCTTTAAATTAATAATTTATTTTTTTTATTTATTTTGCTTTTATTTTTCTATTTTGACACTTTATCTTTCATTTTTTTTTTATCACTTTTATTCCTATATAAACATCCCTTGTAATAGGAATAGGGCATGACAGGTCCTCTTTACAGCGAGTTCTGGGGTTTTATAAGATCTGGGATTTCACCTCTAGGCTGGGAAGCCTGAAAAAAAAAAAAAAAAAAAAACGATCCTGGGTTCCCAGCCGAGGTGGCGGCGTTTTTTCTAATGTGGAGGCCGGGCGTGATGTCGTATGAATCGCGCCCAGCCTCCGAAAGATCATAGAGACGTCTGGGGGGGGGGACAGCCGGATTCTCTATGGTCAACTTCCGGCATGGACCGATTCCTTCTCCCTCTCGCCGATCGTACGGGCGAGCCGGGAGAAGCACCGGAGGGCGGCGGGAGGGGGAACGTCCCCTCCCGCTGCCTGTAAGAGCGATCAAGGGGCTGAACTGCCGCTATGATCGTTATTACGGTGCAGGGAATCACCGGCTGTAAAAGAAGATATCTGGATGATGCCTGAAGCCGCACCCATCATTCAGATATAACCAATCAAAGTCCGGGACGTCACATGACGTAGTTGGTTCGGGAAGTGGTTACTAGAAAACTTAGGAGGAAGCGCTTATCTTAAAAGAAATATAATATACATTCAGTTCAGTAGACTAACGCCCCGTACACACGATCGGAAATTCCCCAGCAAAAGTCCGATGTGAGCTTTTGGTCGGAAATTCTGACCGCGTGTGCGATCCATTGGACTTTTCCTGGCAGAATTCCCGCCAGCAAAAATTGAGAGCGGGTTCTCTATTTTTCGGTCGGAATAAGTTCCGATCGGAAATTCCGATCTTCTGTACAAATCTCGACGCGCAAAATTCCTACGCATGCTCGGAAACAATTCCACGCATGCTCGGAAGCATTGAACTTCATTCACTTTCTTGGCTCATCGTAGCGTTGTGCGTCACCGCGTTCTTGACGGTCGAAAGTTCAGAGAACTTTTGTGTGACCGCGTGTATGCAAGCCAAGCTTGAGCGGAATTCCGTCTGAGAAAAACGGAAAAAACTGAGAAAATCCGCTCGTGTGTACGCTGCATAAGCCCCCGTACACACGGTCGAAAATTCCGACCACAAAATACGTCGGATTTTCTCCGACACTGGTGTTGCATACACACGGTCGGACAAAGTTGTCGGAAAATCCGATCATTCTGAACGTGGTGACGTTCGTTGCGTACGAGGGAACTACATAGAGGCTTGTAGCCAATAGCTTTGGTCTCGTAAATTGATCTGAGCATGTGTGGCATTTTGTCCGTCGGAATTCGGATTTTGTTGTTGGAAAATTTCCGACGGAAAAAGTCCGATGGAGCCCACACACGGGCGGATTTTCCGACAACATGGTCCGATCAGACATTTGCCGTCGGAATTTCCGACCGTTTGTACGGGGCATAAGAGGAGCATTATCGAGACACAAAAAGTTCAAAAAATGGATAAATAATCCAGCCTTTTTCAACCAGGGTGCCCTTGAGGCTTCTTCATTGTTGCCTTGGCAAAATGCCTAAAAATGCCCAAAAATTGTATACAAGCCGACGTGTGGATGGAGCCTTTTAGTTACACGAAGTCGTAGATTTTTCAGACTTTTCAGCCCACCAGGGGGTGCGCGCCCGGCGCGTTACTAGGGACTCGGTGCGCGTGCCCGGCGCGTTACTAGGGACTCGGTGCGCGTGCCCGGCGCGTTACTAGGGACTCGGTGCGCGTGCCCGGCGCGTTACTAGGGACTCGGTGCGCGTGCCCGGCGGCCGCGATGTCCGCCGGGCACCCGCGATTGCCCGGTAACACAGCAGGACCATGGATCTGTGTATGTAAACACACAGATCCACGGTCCTGTCAGAGGAGAGGAGACCGATGGTTTGTTCTCAGTACAGAGAAACACCGATCGGTCTCCTCTCCTTGTCAATCCCCTCCCCCTACAGTTAGAATCACTCCCAGGGAACATGTTAACCCCTTCAGCGCCCCCTAGTGGTTAACCCATTTCCTGCCAGTCACATTTATACAGTAATCAATGCTGTTTCATTGCACGGATCGCTGTGTAAATGTGAATGGTCCCAAAAATGTGTCAAACGCGTCCGATATGTCCGCCGCAATACCGCAGTCACGATAAAAATCGCAGATCGCCGCCATTACTAGTAAAAAAAAAAATAATAATAAAAATGCAATAAATCTATCCCCTATTTTGTTGGCACTATAACTTTTGCGCAAACCAATCAATATACGCTTATTGCGATTTTTTTTTTTTTTTACCAAAAATATGTAAAAAAATACGTATCGGCCTAAACTGAGGAAAAAATTTGTTTAAAAAAATATAAAAATAAAAAATGGATATTTATTATAGCAAAAAGTAAAAAAATATTGTTTTTTTTTTTTCAAACTTGTCGCTCTTCTTTTGTTTATAGCGCAAAAAAAAAAAAAAAAAACGCAGAGGTGATCAAATACCACCAAAGAAATCTCTATTTGTGGGGAAAAAAAGGTTTTTTTTATTGGATCTATTTTATGTCAGGAAGTAAAAAATATTGTTTTTTTTTTTTTGTTTTTTAAATTGTCTGTCTTTTTTGTTGTTGTTTATAGTGCAAAAAAAATAAAAAATTGTGGGGGGAAAAAGTGACACAGTTAACCCCTTGATTGATATATATATATATATATATATATATATATATATATATATTTTTTTTTTTTTTTTTAATTGTTGGGAGCCATGCTGAAAAATGGCCTGGGCAGGAAGGGGTGAAAATGCCCGGTATAACCCATACGGAGTCCTTTAGCTTTAGAGGAGACGGTAGCCAAGTCATATCAAGAGGGAGATCTCCAGGCCTGAGACCCGGTGCATCTACACCAGGGGTCTTCAAACTTTCTACGCCAAGGGCCAGTTTCTTGTCCTTCAGGCTTTAGTGGGGGCTGGAGACGGTGGCCAGTGGGAGCGGAAAATGCCCCATCAGTGCCCTCATCATTGGTTTTAATGGGAGAAATCGTGCCCCATTGTTGGTATCAATGGAAGAATGGTGCCCCATCAGAGAACAAATGCCCCCATTGATGGTGTCCATTCGTGGAAAAGTGCCTCAAGGGCCAGATAAAGGCAAGCTAAGGACCCCGAGGCCGCAGTTTGGACACCATAGAGATGAGCGGAGGCCATCTTTCCTTCGCTCATTTCTGTGACCAGCCGATGCCAACTCCGGATCGGTTCTCGGAGCTACCTATCGCCTGGGTAACCCCGGGAACCATCAAAAAGCAGCGGGAGGAGGGGGAATGGCCCCTCTCACCACTTCTAAAAGTGATCCATCTGCAAATTTGCCGCTAGGATCACTTTTAGCAGAAGGTCCAGAGAAAATGTAATACCGGGGTTATGGCATCTAGGTGCCGGAATTATACATCAGTCATGGCGTATTTTCCCAGTTAGGCGGTTGGCAAGTGGCTATGCGGAGCTGCACCAGATTTTGCACCCACAGGGCTATTGTGGTGGGTTGAATGGCATCGCATCACAGTTCACGCATTCTTGTGTGTTGCTTCTGTGTGAATGAAAAACATTCGACTTGGAGTGGAAATAGCCCAGTAACATTCGATTTTGCTGCACAGTACATGCAGATTCACAGGATGATTTATTTTATTTTTATTTATTTTTAATAAGTACTGTACACTCCTAGGCTTGCCGTATGCTTTTATTTAAAACCTTCTACAAGGAAATTATCATGTTAATGTATCATCAACTATAGATAGAATAATCATATTTAGCAGGAGCTCCGGAGACCCCAAAATATTTTCAAGGGTTCCTCCGGAGTAAAAAGTCTATTCACTAAATACAGGACGGGGTAATGACTTCCTTCATTCTTTAAACCAGGGGTCTCCAAACTGGGGGCCGGATGTGGCCCTTTGCCTGCTTTTATCTGGCCATTGAGGCACTATTCCCCCTACTGACACCATCGATGGGGCACTATTCCCCCTACTGACACCATCGATGGGGCACCATTCCCCCTACTGACACCAATGAAGGGGCACCATTCCTCCTACTGACACCATGATGGGGCACCATTCCTCCTACTGACACCAATGATGGGGCACCATTCCTCCTACTGACACCAATGAAGGGGCACCATTCCTCCTACTGACACCAATGAAGGGGCACCATTCCTCCTACTGACACCAATGAAGGGGCACCATTCCTCCTACTGACACCAATGATGGGGCACCATTCCTCCTACTGACACCAATGATGGGGCACCATTCCTCCTACTGACACCAATGAAGGGGCACCATTCCTCCTACTGACACCAATGAAGGGGCACCATTCCTCCTACTGACACCAATGATGGGGCACCATTCCTCTTACTGACACCAATGAAGGGGCACCATTCCTCCTACTGACACCAATGAAGGGGCACCATTCCTCCTACTGACACCAATGATGGGGCACCATTCAACCTACTGACACCAATGATGGGGCACCATTCAACCTACTGACACCAATGAAGGGGCACCATTCCTCCTACTGACACCACTGAAGGGGCACCATTCCTCCTACTGACACCAATGATGGGGCACCATTCCCCCTACTGACCCCATTGATGGGGCACCATTCCCCCTACTGACCCCATCGATGGGGCACCATTCCCTCTACTGACCCCATCGATGGGGCACCATTCCCTCTACTGACCCCATCGATGGGGCACCATTCAACCTACTGACCCCATCGATGGGGCACCATTCCCCCTACTGACCCCATCAATGGGGCACCATTCCCTCTACTGACCCCATCGATGGGGCACCATTCCCTCTACTGACCCCATCGATGGGGCACCACTCCCTCTACTGACCCCATCGATGGGGCACCATTCCCTCTACTGACCCCATCGATGGGGCACCATTCAACCTACTGACCCCATCGATGGGGCACCATTCAACCTACTGACACCATCGATGGGGCACCATTCAACTTACGAATAAAAAACGCCCCAACATCAGTGCCCCATCATTGGTTTTAATGAGATAAATTGTGCCCCATTGTTGGAATCAGTGGAAGAATGGTGCCCCATCAATGGTGTCAATGGGGGGGAATGGTGCCAGTAGGTTGAATGGTGCCCCATCATTGGTGTCAGTAGGTTGAACGGTGCCCCATCATGGGTGTCAGTAGGTTGAACGGTGCCTCATCGATGGGGGTCAGTAGATGGGGTCAGTAGGTTGAATGGTGCCCCATCGATGGTGTCAATGGGGGGGGTGAATGGTGCCAGTAGGTTGAATGGTGCCCCATCGATGGGGATCAGTAGGAGGAATGGTGACCCATCGATGGGGCATCATTCAACCTACTGGCACCATTCCCCCCCCATTGACACCATCGATGGGGCACCATTCAACCTACTGACCCCATCGATGGGGCACCATTCAATGGGTCACCATTCCCCCTACTGACCCCCATCGATGAGGCCCCGTTCAACCTACTGACACCAATGATGGGGCACCGTTCAACCTACTGACACCAATGATGGGGCACCATTCAACCTACTGACCCCATCGATGGGGCACCATTCAACCTACTGACCCCAATGATGGGGCACCGTTCAACCTACTGGCACCATTCCCTCCACTGACACCATTGATGGAGCACCATTCTTCCACTGATTCCAACAATGGGGCACCATTTATCCCATTAAAACCAATGATGGGGCACTGATGTTGGGGCGTTTTTTAATTCCACTGGCCACAGCCCCCCTTAAAGCAGTAAACAGTAAACTGACCCTTTACTTAGAAAGTTTGGAGACCCCTGCTTTAAATCACGGGTGCTCAGCCCGCGGCCCTCCAGCTGTTGCAAAACTACAAGTCCCATAAGGCATTGCAAGGCTGACAGTTCCAAGCATGACTCCCACAGGCAGAGGCACGCTGGGACTTGTAGTTCCACAAGAGCCGGAGGGCCGCAGGTTGAGCGCCCGCTCCCATGCTGGGGCTTGCAGTGAGGAGGTTAATACGAAATCCCGATGTCTGGGGGGGGGGGGGGGTTAGCGAGAATCCTGCGCCGCCCTTTTATTTTCCTGGAATAGTCATTTTGCGATCGTTTGGACGTGTCGGAGAGAAGTGTTAAACACTCCGCCTGGAGCTCCACTTCAATCGCGGCCTCGGCTTTACCAACCTTTAATGCGATAATGTAAATAGGAGGGATACGCAGCTGCAGGCGTCGCGCAGAGTAAATCACGTTTTACGCTTCGCTGTTTTTGCGGTCGGTATGCAGATTTTTTCACATTTACGGATCTCCTTTTTTGTTTTCGGAGGGAAGTGAAGATCGGTGGAAGCTTTTCAGTTCACTAAAACTTTTATTAAGTTTGTCTGTCTGGGGGGGCGGCGGCGGAGGTTGGACCGTCGGTCGGATCGTAGTTGTTACGCTATTCCTTCGGCGGGCCAGTTCATCCTCTTGCAGAAATCCCCCTTCGGGTGTTTCGTTTTGCCGTAACGTTCCAGCTGCAGAGAGGGGACTGTGGATCGCCAGCCGACCAGGCCTTGCGTCGTTTGCGGTACAGCGGGCGATGGGTCGACCTGGATATTGGCGAGAGAAAAGAAACATCCTAAGAGCCGGTCATGTTATTATTTCACAAAAAATTAGGCATTGATTGCATGCAATAGAGTGCGACGTTCGCAAGAAGCAGCGGCCTCTCTGCCGAGATCTACCCCCTTTTTCCTTCTAAATCAGATTCACAGCTCTGAAATCTGCCCCCTGCTCTGGAGAGCTCTGGATCTGATTCAACAAAGGGGCTTGGTGGACCTCTGCAGAGAGAGGGGACTGTGGATCACCAGCCGACCAGTCCTTGCGTAGTTTGTGATACACCCCATGATAGGTCAACCTGGACATTGGCGAGACAAGAGAAAAGTCCAGAGGGCCAGTCATGGTATTACTTCATAAAAATTAAACATTAGTTGCATGCTACGGAGTGGGACGTTTGCAAGAAGCAGCTGTCTCTCTGCAGAGATCTAACCTCCACAATCACACACCACTCCACTGGTAACCAGGGCCGTCTTTAAAATTGATTGGACCCCGGGCAAAACTTTTCTTGGGCCCCCCCCCCCCATGCAGTTTTTGCTCTCCACCTGCTCTGAGACACAATAAATCAGATCAGGCAGCTATTGCGATTGGTCGCCAGAGGTTACAGTGTATCATTACCGCTCACTGACTGGTCGCCAGAGGTTACAGTGTATCATTACCGCTCACTGACTGGTCGCCAGAGGTTACAGTGTATCATTACCGCTCACTGACTGGCCGCCAGAGGTTACAGTGTATCATTACCGCTCACTGACTGGTCGCTAGAGGTTACAGTGTATCATTACCGCTCACTGACTGGTTGCTAGAGGTTACAGTGTATCATTACCGCTCACTGACTGGTTGCTAGAGGTTACAGTGTATCATTACCGCTCACTGACTGGTTGCTAGAGGTTACAGTGTATCATTACCGCTCACTGACTGGTTGCCAGAGGTTACAGTGTATCATTACCGCTCACTGACTGTTGGCCAGAGGTTACAGTGTATCATTACCGCTCACTGACTGGTTGCCAGAGGTTACAGTGTATGATTACCGCTCACTGACTGGTTGCCAGAGGTTACAGCACATATTACTGCTCACTGATTAGTTGCTAGAAGTTACAGCACATGATTTTTGCTTGTTAATTGGTTGCTAAAGATTTCTGTGGATATGACCTCAGAGGGGCATGATATACATATCAATGTCGCCGGCCGTCGCTATTTACATATGAATGAGAGGAAATTACATGTAAACACAGGGTCTGCAGGTGAGTCATCTGTACACAACAATAGGGCAGAGCTGGGCAGCATTAGTAGCAGCACTTCACACTGAGATATCGGGACACAGCACAGGACTAAAACCTCAAGGGATGAGGGAATTTTAACCAGGATAGTTGGCAAGTATGAGGCAGCTGCTTTGGGCCCCACAACAATGACAGGGCCCAGGGCAGCTGCCCCTTTTGCCTTGCCTTAAAAACGGCCCTGCCTTCATGGAACTGGATGTTCTTAGCTGGTCACTTACCTTGATGAAGTTTTCCACCGGGGTGGTGGACCGGACCCGCAGATGTTCTGGAACGTCTAATCGCAATTTGCCGTGTTGTCCTTTCTCTTCATCCGTCATCTGCAAGAAATGTGTTCAGCATTATTTGAATGTTGTGCCCCTTGCGCCCCCTTCAGGCCTTTATAATCCATTGCAGTGTCTTACTGCACGAACAATATTTTGCACGTTCGTGTGCATTGCGTTAACGTAACCTATTCATTTAGAATGGACTGCAGGAGCCCCTTAAAGCCCAAAAAAGGGCCCTTTTTTTTTCCGAATGCGGCACACCACAAGGCATGGTACCTTTTGTTGTGGTGCGTTGCCCATGTCTGTAGTTGTGTGTTGGGGCGCCATTCTAAACATAGATTTTGGTAACATTCAGTAAAATGCGCACACTACCCAGGACCGAGCCTCCTTTTCAGATTTGTTGTTTACAAGTTAAAAATAGTTTTTGTTTGCTAGAAAATTACTTAGAAAATAAAATGTATAATGTTTGGGGGGTTCTAGCACCCTAGAGAATAAAATGGCGCTCGTTGCAATACTTTCTGTCACACCGTATTTGCGCGGCGGTCTTACGCGCACTTTTTTGGGAAACATTACACTTTTTTAAATAAAAAAATAAGACAACCAGTCAAGTTAGCTCAATTTTTTTTTTATATTGTGAAAGATGATGTGACGCCGAGTAAATTGATACCCAACATGTCACGCTTCAAAACTGCGCCCGCTCGTGGAATGGCGACACACTTTTACCCTTAAAAAATCTCCATAGGCGACGTTTAAAAAATTCTTGCATGTTTTGAGTAATGCGGCGTACACACGTCGGAATTTCCGATGGAAACAGTCCGATGGGAGCTTTTCATCGGATTTTCCGACCGTGTGTACGCCCATCGGTCTTTTTCTGTCGGAATTTCCGACGGACTTTGGATTGAGAACCTGTTCTCAATTTTTCCGATGGAAAACCTTTCTATCGGATTTTCCGATCGTGTGTATGCAATTCCGACACGCAAAATTCCGAGGCATGCTCGGAAACAATTTGACGCATGCTCGGAAGCATTAAACTTCCCTTTTATAGTGCTGTCGAACGTCTTTTATGCTGCTGTGTTACTGACCGTCGGAATTTGGTGTGACCGTGTGTAGGCAACACAGCTTGAGCGGAATTCCGTTGGAAAAACCGTCAGAGTTTTTTCTGACGAGAATTCCGATCGTGTGTACGCGGCATAACAGAGGAGGACTAGGACTAGAATTATTGCTCTCGCTCTACCGATCGCGGCGATACATCACATGTGTGGTTTGACCACCGTTTTCATATGCGGGCGCTGCTCACGTATGCGTTCACTTCTGCACGCGAGCTCGGCGGGACGGGGGGGGCTTTTAAAATATATTTTTTTCTTATTTTACCTTTTATTTTTAATTTTTACACTGTTCTTTTTTAACAAAAAAAAAAAAAAAATTGCGTCACTTTTATTCCTATTACAAAGAATGTAAACATCCCTTGTAATAGAATAAAGCGTGACAGGTCCTCTTTTATATATGAGATCTGGGGGGGGGGGGGGGGGGGGGGGGGGGTCAAAAAGATTTCACATCTCACATTTACACTAAAATGCAATAAAAGAAGAAAAAAAAATGTAATTAAAAATAGAAAAATGGCCCTTTAAGAGCTGTGGGCGGAAGTGAGGTTTTGACGTGGCTTCCGCCCTGCAGTGGTATGGAGATGGGTGGGGGCCATCTTCCCCTCACTCGTCTCCATACCCAGCAAGGACAAGGATCTGATCATCTCCGCCGTTGGTACCGCTAAGCGGCGGAGGGCACCGGAGCACGACGGGAGGGCCCTGTCTTGCCTCTGATAAAAGTGATCTTGCGGGCGAGTCCGCCGCAGAGACCACCATGATTGGAAACCGGAGCACCGGCTGAAGAAGAGGAACCCGGGGTTATGGCAGCTAGCTGCTGCCATAATAACGATATCCCCCTTCAAAGTTAGGACGTATATCGGCGTGCGGCGGTGCGTAAGTGGTTACTGCAGTGCATAGGTCAAAAGAGGCCTGAACCCTTCTGCTGCCCACATAATGCCCGTGTGGTGGCAAAAGGGTGGGCTTTATTGCCACATGCCGCACATATGCGTTGCTGGGCAGCTAAAGTTCCTCAGCTGAGAGCTTTCTCACTGTGCGCTCCCAGCACAGAGGCTGAGCGGTCGAAGGCAGGACTGGCTCCCGATCACAAGACAGCCAATCGCAGTGGTCAAGTGATCGCTGATTCTCCCCTGCTGGACAACAGAACACCTCCCCCACATTATAAAGAAGAGAAGAGGGGAAGGTGTCCTACCTTACATCCTATCCTAGGGTGACAACACTGCCGCTTATTAGATACTGTGATCCCTGGGAGCCCCCCTAAAAAGCTATCAAGCGCCCAACAAAAATACGTAGACGTAGTGTTCTGTACCCCCCCAATGCAGTATCCTCTGCCCGCTTTACATCAAGCCAAGCCCCCCCCCCCCCCCCCCCCCCGTAGTGTCCTCTGCCCCCCTCCTCCCACAGTAGTGACCTGTACCCCCAAAACAGTGTCCTCTGCCCCCACAGTAGTGTCCCCCCTCCCCAAAAACAGAATTCTCTGCCCCTCTTCACATCATTCTCCCCCACTGTAGTGTCCTGTGCCCACCCAAAACAGTGTCCTCTGCCCCCTTCACATCAAACCCCCCCTTCCCCCACTTCTTGTTCTCTACCCCCCATAGCAGTGTTTTCTCCTCCCCCACTGTAGTGTCCTTTACCCACCCAAAACAGTGTCCTCTGCCCCCTTTACATTAACCTGCCCCACTGTAGTGTCCTTTGCCCCCCATAGCAATGTTCTCTCCTACCCCTCCCTAAAACAGCATCCTCTGCCTCCCTTCACCCCCCCCCCCCACTGTAGTGTCCTGTACCCATCCAAAACAGTGTCCTCTGCCCCCTTTCAGGTCTCCCCCGCCCCTGTAGTGTCCTCTGCCCCCCATAGCAGTGTTCTTTGCCCCCCTTCACATCACACTCCCCCACTGTAGTGTCCTTTCCCGACCCAAAACAGTGTCCTCTGCCCCCTTCACATGAAACCCCCCTCCCCCTACAGTAGTGTCCCCTCTCCCCAAAAGCAGCATTCTCTGCCCCCCTTCACATCACTCTGCCCCCCCATAACAGTGTCCCCCTCTTCACATCATTCTCCCCCACTGTAGTGTCCTGTACCCACCCAAAACAGTGTCCTCTGCCCCCTTCCATGTCCCCCCACTGTAGTGTCCTCTGACCCCCCCCCCATAAGTGTTGTCTGCCCCCCTTCACATCATTCTCCCCCACTGTAGTGTACTCTACCCACCCAAAACCATGTCATCTGCCCCCTTCACATCACCCCCCCCCCCCCCCCACTGTAGTGTCCTCTGCCCTCCATAGCAGTGATCTCTGCCCACTCCCACCACTGTAGTGTCCCCCTCCCCCAAAATCTGCCCCCCCTTCACATCATTCCCCCACTGTAGTGTCCTGTACCCACTCAAAACAGTGTCCTCTGCCCCCCTTTACATCAATCCAACCCACTGTAGCGTCCCCCCCCCCCCACTGTAGTGTCCTGTACCCCTCAAAACTGTGTCCTCTGCCCCCCCCCCCCCCCCCCCCACAAAGTGTCCGCTGCCCCTGAAAGCAGTGTCCTCTGCTGACCACCGCTCTATAGTACTCCCTTCCACTTCTTCCCTTGCCAGCTACATAAAAGATTATGTAGGGAGGTGAAGGGACAGGGGAGCTGGGTCAGCACAGACAGTAATCAGACACTCCCAGAGGAGGAGAGGGCTATGGTGTACAAAGAGGGAGGGGTCTGTGCTGGGGATTTGGAGTTCTGAGCTGTGTATAGGCAGACGTTTACCTCGGTGAACGGCGTGGTGAGGAACCCCCACTCCTCCGGCCACTTCTTGGCGGCCTCCTTTTCCTTCTTCACATGATCTTTCCTAAAACAGGCAAAGCGACACTTCAGGCAATGCAACCATTCCTATTTCACAGCCAAATTTACAGCCGTGGCCAAAAGTTTTGGGAAATGAAACAAATATTAATTTTCACAAAGTCGGCTGCCTCAGTTTCTATGATTGCGATTTGCAAATACTCCAGAATGTTATGAAGAGCGATCAGATGAATTGCAATACATTTTATCATGAAAATCAACTTAATCCCATAAAAACATTTCCACTGCATTTGTGAAGAAGGCTTCAGGGCGCCCAAGAAAGTCCATCAAGCGCCAGGACCGTCTCCTACAGGTGATTCAGCTGTGGGATCGGTGGCACCACCAGTGCAGAGTTCGCTCAGGAATGGACGTAGGCGGGTCTGAGGACATCGGCAAGCACAGTGAGGAGAAGACTTTTGGAGGATGGTCTGGTATCAAGAAGGGCAGCAAAGAAGCCACTTCTCTCCAGGGACAGACTGATATTCTGCAAAAGTTCCAGGGATTGGACCGCTGAGGACTGGGGGAAAGTCATTCTCTCTAAATCCCCTTTTCCGATTGTTTGGGGCATCTGGAAAAAAACCTTGTCCGGAGAAGAAAAGGTGAGCACTACCATCAGTCCCATGTCATGCCAACAGTAATGCCCCATACACACGGTCGGAAAATCCGACCACAAAATCCATCGGATTTTGTCCGACGGATTTAGTCCGACACTGGTGTTGCATACACACGGTCGGACAAAGTTGTCGGAAAATCCGATCATTCTGAACGTGGTGACGTTTGTTGCGTACGACGGGACTACGTAGAGGCTGGTAGCCAATAGCTTTGGTCTTGTAATGTGATCTGAGCATGCGTGGCACTTTGTCCGTTGGAATTCGCTACACACGATCGGATTTGGTGTGATCGGACTTTGTTGTCGGAAAATCTATCCAGCAGGAGATAGAACTTTGTTCGTAGGACAATCCGATGGAAACTGTCCGATGGTGCCTACACACGGTCGGAATCTCCGACAACATTGTCTGATAGGACAGAATCCATGGGAAAATCCGACCGTGTGTATGGGGCATTAAGCCTCCTGAGACCATTCATGTCTGGGGTTGTTTCTCAGCCACGGGAGTGGGGGGCTCACTCACAATTTTGCCTAAGAACACCTCCATGAATAAAGAATGGTACAAAAACATCCCCCGAGAGCAACTTCTCCCAACCATCCAAGAACAGTTTGGTGAGGAACAAGGCCTTGTCCAGCATGATGGAGCACCTCGCCACAAGGCTTGGGCAACAAAACATTGATATGTGGGGGAAAGGCCAGGAAACTCCCCAGACCTTAATCCAATTGAGAACTTGTGGTCAATACTCAAGAGGCGGGTGAACAAAAAAAACCCACAAATTTTGACAAACTACAAGCATTGATTATGCAGGAATGGGTGGCAGGATGTGGCCCAGAATATGACTGACAGCATGCCCGGGGCAATTGCTGAGGTCTTGAAAAAGAAGGGTCAACAATATTGACTCTCACCATAAACTTCATGTAATTGTCAGGGGCGTACCTAAACTATTTAGTACCCGGGGCGGAACCTATATCTGCCCCTCTGGGGTGGATCCTATATCTGGCACCCCCCACTGGGCGGATCCTACATCTGGGGGTGGAGGGTACTAGTCAGATGGCGTAGGTACCGGTGTCGGTTTCTACTGCTCCCAAAAGAAAGTCCTCCCTCTGATCCTGGGTTGGATTGGTGGCAGATTATTCAATGCCACATCTTCCTGTGCCACTAGCGCCATCCCCCGATCCCCTCTTAGAACATTTGGAAAATTCACAAGTGATCAAACTTGTATTTTTTGGGCCCTCTAAGCATTCGTTGGGGTCCTATAAGAAGCAGTAATAATCAGGACCTGCGCAATCCACCGCGCGGCCTCTCGATGTGAAAGGGAAACCCGAACCTTCACAATCACTTCCACCCCGCTGACCTCCGCCACTGCCACCCTTGTCCCCATGAATAATGTATGGAGGGAAATCACACCGCCGCGGGTATGGATTACACCTCCAACACAGGTCTGCGCTGGGTACAAAGGGACGGGGACTGATTGTATCATGTATAGGCCACACCCCCCAACCAGCAAAATATAGGACCTGTCACCTTCCCACAGACAGAACATATACAGGAAGTATATATATCATTCTATATACTCCTCCTTTATACTGTACACATGTCTGACATGTAGTGTGCAAACAGATCTCTGCAAGTAGTGTGTACACACAGCGCTCCCGGACATCTCTATATACACATCACACCCGATCTATATACACATCACACCCGATCTATATACACATCACACCCGATCTATATACACATCACACCCGATCTATATACACATCACACACCCGATCTATATACACATCACACACCTGATCTATATACACATCACACACCTGATCTATATACACATCACACACCTGATCTATATACACATCACACCCGATCTATATACACATCACACCTGATCTATATACACATCACACCCGATCTATATACACATCACACACCTGATCTATATACACATCACACCCGATCTATATACACATCACACCCGATCTATATACACATCACACCCGATCTATATACACATCACACACCTCATCTATATACACATCACACACCTCATCTATATACACATCACACCCCGATCTATATACACATCACACCTGATCTATATACACATCACACCCCGATCTATATACACATCACACCTGATCTATATACACATCACACACCTGATCTATATACACATCACACACCCGATCTATATACACATCACACCTGATCTATATACACATCACACCTGATCTATATACACATCACACACCTGATCTATATACACATCACACCTGATCTATATACATATCACACCCGATCTATATACACATCACACCCGATCTATATACACATCACACCCGATCTATATACACATCACACACCTCATCTATATACACATCACACACCTCATCTATATACACATCACACCCCGATCTATATACACATCACACCTGATCTATATACACATCACACCCCGATCTATATACACATCACACCTGATCTATATACACATCACACCCCGATCTATATACACATCACACACCCGATCTATATACACATCACACACCCGATCTATATACACATCACACACCCGATCTATATACACATCACACCCGATATATATACACATCACACCTGATCTATATACACATCACACCTGATCTATATACACATCACACACCCGATCTATATACACATCACACACCTGATCTATATACATATCACACACCCCGATCTATATACACATCACACCTGATCTATATACACATCACACACCTGATCTATATACACATCACACCTGATCTATATACACATCACACCCGAACTATATACACATCACACACCCGATCTATATACACATCACACACCCCGATCTATATACACATCACACACCCGATCTATATACACATCACACACCCCGATCTATATACACATCACACACCCGATCTATATACACATCACACACCCGATCTATATACACATCACACACCCCGATCTATATACACATCACACACCCGATCTATATACACATCACACACCCGATCTATATACACATCACACACCCGATCTATATACACATCACACCTGATCTATATACACATCACACACCTGATCTATATACACACCACACCCGATCTATATACACATCACACACCTGATCTATATACACATCACACACCCGATCTATATACACATCACACCCGATCTATATACACATCACACACCCGATCTATATACACATCACACACCCCGATCTATATACACATCACACCCAATCTATATACACATCACACCCGATCTATATACACATCACACCCGATCTATATACACATCACACACCTGATCTATATACACATCACACCTGATCTATATACACATCACACACCTGATCTATATACACATCACACATCTGATCTATATACACATCACACCCGATCTATATACACATCACACCTGATCTATATACACATCACACACCTGATCTATATACACATCACACCTGATCTATATACACATCACACCTGATCTATATACACATCACACACCTGATCTATATACACATCACACACCCGATCTATATACACATCACACACCTGATCTATATACACATCACACACCTGATCTATATACACATCACACCCGATCTATATACACATCACACACCTGATCTATATACACATCACACACCTGATCTATATACACATCACACATCTGATCTATATACACATCACACCCCGATCTATATACACATCACACATCCGATCTATATACACATCACACACCTGATCTATATACACATCACACACCCGATCTATATACACATCACACACCCGATCTATATACACATCACACCTGATCTATATACACATCACACACCTGATCTATATACACATCACACCTGATCTATATACACATCACACCCGAACTATATACACATCACACACCCGATCTATATACACATCACACACCCCGATCTATATACACATCACACACCCGATCTATTTACACATCACACACCCCGATCTATATAAACATCACACACCCGATCTATATACACAACACACACCCGATCTATATACACATCACACACCCCGATCTATATACACATCACACACCCGATCTATATACACATCACACACCCGATCTATATACACATCACACACCCGATCTATATACACATCACACCTGATCTATATACACATCACACACCTGATCTATATACACACCACACCCGATCTATATACACATCACACACCTGATCTATATACACATCACACACCCGATCTATATACACATCACACCCGATCTATATACACATCACACACCCGATCTATATACACATCACACACCCCGATCTATATACACATCACACCCAATCTATATACACATCACACCCGATCTATATACACATCACACCCGATCTATATACACATCACACACCTGATCTATATACACATCACACCTGATCTATATACACATCACACACCTGATCTATATACACATCACACATCTGATCTATATACACATCACACCCGATCTATATACACATCACACACCTGATCTATATACACATCACACACCTGATCTATATACACATCACACCTGATCTATATACACATCACACCTGATCTATATACACATCACACACCTGATCTATATACACATCACACACCCGATCTATATACACATCACACACCTGATCTATATACACATCACACACCTGATCTATATACACATCACACCCGATCTATATACACATCACACACCTGATCTATATACACATCACACACCTGATCTATATACACATCACACATCTGATCTATATACACATCACACCCCGATCTATATACACATCACACATCCGATCTATATACACATCACACACCTGATCTATATACACATCACACACCCGATCTATATACACATCACACACCCCGATCTATATACACATCACACCCAATCTATATACACATCACACCCGATCTATATACACATCACACCCGATCTATATACACATCACACACCTGATCTATATACACATCACACCTGATCTATATACACATCACACACCTGATCTATATACACATCACACATCTGATCTATATACACATCACACCCGATCTATATACACATCACACCTGATCTATATACACATCACACACCTGATCTATATACACATCACACCTGATCTATATACACATCACACACCTGATCTATATACACATCACACACCTGATCTATATACACATCACACATCTGATCTATATACACATCACACCCCGATCTATATACACATCACACACCCCGATCTATATACACATCACACACCTGATCTATATACACATCACACACCTGATCTATATACACAATGTATACATTATAGGTAGATGTAATACAGAAGGGAGATGTGATCAGATAGTGAAATGGCTGAAATTACCCCTCCTAATGTCACAGCCCCAGGTTGTGCCCTTATTGCCCCCCCAGGATAATGTATAGGGGGGATTACCAGATCATGTCCTGAGCTACAAAGCTGTCCTCCTTGGCCTGGCTGTGGGGGGCGCTGGCGGCCATGGCTCTCACGTTTCTCCCTGTACAGGGGACTGAGGGTTGTGTACATGTTGCCTGACAACCAGACACGCGGTTACCGAGGAGGCCTCAGGCCTTCCTCCCTCTCACTACAATACACAATATAGACATTCATTACCACATCATCATCATCATCTGCCTCCAGATCATGCCCGACACCTCTGCAGCCTCAGGAGAACTACAAGTCCCAGCAGGGCCAGGCAGACATTGTTTGGGGGGGGGGGTTCTTTCCCTAAAACCAAAGAAATCACAGAAAAGGGAACAATGTCCTCCCCGCACTTCACTGATTGACAACCATGGCTATAATCCAATCTATGGGGTACAAGGGGCTTCTGATGTGGCCCCTGACATCACCAAAGGGCCACACATATAATATTCAGTATATGTAATACTAGAAGGGACTGAGGACATAACACAGGAGGTGATGGTCAGAGACTGCGGACATAACACAGGAGGTGATGGTCAGAGACTGAGGACATAACACAGGAGGTGATGGTCAGAGACTGAGGACATACTACAGGAGGTGATGGTCAGAGACTGAGGACATACTACAGGAGGTGATGGTCAGAGACTGAGGACATAACACAGGAGGTGATGGTCAGAGACTGAGGACATAACACAGGAGGTGATGGTCAGAGACTGAGGACATAACACAGTTGGTGATGGTCAGAGACTGCGGACATAACACAGGAGGTGATGGTCAGAGACTGCGGACATACTACAGGAGGTGATGGTCAGAGACTGAGGACATAACACAGGAGGTGATGGTCAGAGACTGAGGACATAACACAGGAGGTGATGGTCAGAGACTGAGGACATAACACAGGAGGTGATGGTCAGAGACTGCGGACATAACACAGGAGGTGATGGTCAGAGACTGAGGACATAACACAGGAGGTGATGGTCAGAGACTGCGGACATAACACAGGAGGTGATGGTCAGAGACTGCGGACATAACACAGGAGGTGATGGTCAGAGACTGCGGACATAACACAGGAAGTAATGGTCAGAGACTGCGGACATAACACAGGAGGTGATGGTCAGAGACTGAGGACATAACACAGGAGGTGATGGTCAGAGACTGAGGACATAACACAGGAGGTGATGGTCAGAGACTGAGGACATAACACAGGAGGTGATGGTCAGAGACTGCGGACATAACACAGGAGGTGATGGTCAGAGACTGAGGACATAACACAGGAGGTGATGGTCAGGGACTGAGGACATAACACAGGAGGTGATGGTCAGAGACTGAGGACATAACACAGGAGGTGATGGTCAGAGACTGTGGACATAACACAGGAGGTGATGGTCAGAGACTGCGGACATAACACAGGAAGTAATGGTCAGAGACTGCGGACATAACACAGGAGGTGATGGTCAGAGACTGAGGACATAACACAGGAGGTGATGGTCAGGGACTGAGGACATAACACAGGAGGTGATGGTCAGAGACTGAGGACATACTACAGGAGGTGATGGTCAGAGACTGAGGACATACTACAGGAGGTGATGGTCAGAGACTGCGGACATACTACAGGAGGTGATGGTCAGAGACTGAGGACATAACACAGGAGGCGATGGTCAGAGACTGCGGACATAACACAGGAGGTGATGGTCAGAGACTGAGGACATAACACAGGAGGTGATGGTCAGAGACTGCGGACATGCTACAGGTTTGTTTACAGACTGGGGACATTCTCCAGAAGAAAGTGAGGGATGGGGAAAATACTACAGGTTTGGTTGGTCTCTCACTGTCTTCTGCGGCATGTCCCCAGTCTCTAACTGTGTTCTATGACATATCTTCAGTCACTCTTTGTCTTCTGCAGCAAGTCCCCAGTCTCTGTCTCTTCTGCAGCATGTTTTAACCCTTTTTCGGCCGCAAAGCGCCGCTAAAATGCGCCCAGCGCCTCGCTGTGAAAGTAGCCTTACAGTGATATTGGTTGGCAGAGATATGTTGTAGCAAAATCCCATTTCCCCCCAAATCGCGCCTCTCATCCCTTAACACAACAAGGTAGAAAACCGTCCGGGGACGGCCGACCACGCACGGCGCGTTTTGCAGGGAACCTTCCCGCCCGCTGGTCAATCAGCCATTCTTTTGTTTTGCGACACAAAGCCTTCTAATGCCAAATAAAGAAAGAAAAAAAAACGTTTTATTTATTCATCAGACATCTGCGTCGTGTGAGATAAGGGGTTGTAATTAGCGCCCCGGCCTCTCGGAGATCAATGACGCTCCAGAAATAGCGCAGAGCCCTCCGCTCTCACCCAGGTGCTCCTGACCTATCCAACCAATTAGGCGGCAATTAAACGAGGCGCCCGGACGCCTGGCTGGCTGTCCTATTTATTGGCCTGGCTGCGGCTGATATTTATCTTACTAAATCATTTTTTTATTTAAATAAATATTTGTCAAATGTTAAGATGAGGAACCGAGATGGTGTGGATGGAGAAAAAGAGCCCTTCAATAAGCACTTCCTCCATAAAGAGAACCAGTCACAGCTGGGCCCATACAGAAGTCTATAGTTGCTAGACATGTGCGATTCGCCGCCAAATTATTCGAATCCGACTACCAAATATCGAATTTCAACTAATATGAAAGAAATTATTATAGCGGATATAACGAATGATTCGTAAAACAAAGTGTCATTTTTGCAGGAAAAAAAGTGTGGGGGTCCCCCCAAATTCAATAACCCCACTTCAGGAACCCCACTTCAAATAAAAAAAAAAAATGACGCGGGGTCCCCCCTAAATATCCATCCCAGACCCTTCAGGTCTGGGATGGATTTTAAGGGGAACTCCGGCCAAAAAAAAAAGAAAAAATGGCGTGGGGTCCCCCTTAAAATCCATACCAGACCCTTTATCCGAGCACGCAACCTGGTAGGCCACAGGATAAGAGGGGGGACGAGAGCGCCCCCCCCTCCTGACAGAAGAACAGACGCAGATGCCATGGAAGAAGATGCCGGACGAGAAGACCAGAGCAAGAAGAAGCGGATCGGAAGTGGAAGAAGATGCCGAAAGGAGAAGATGAAGAAACCGAAGGATGAAGAAAGGAAGACCAGAAGAAAGAAGATTTTAATAAAGGAATTGTCAAAGGCCGTCTCCTGTCATTTTTACCATTTTTGTCACTTTTTTGGTGAAATGGTAGGGTACCCCCTTACCATTTCACACAGGGGGGTGCGGGATCTGGGGGTCCCCTTTGTTAAAGGGGGCTTCCAGATTCCGATAAGCCCCCCGCCCGCAGACCCCCACAACCAATGGCCAGGGTTGTGGGGAAGAGGCCCTTGTCCTCATCAACATGGGGACAAGGTGCTTTGGGGGTCTCAGACCCCCAAAGCACCCTCCCAATGTTGAGGGCATGTGGCCTGGTACGGTTCAGGAGGGAGGGGGGGGCGCTCTCGTCCCCCCCTCTTTTCCTGTGGCCTTCCAGGTTGCATGCTCGGATAAAGGGTCTGGTATGGATTTTGAGGGGGACCCCACGCCATTTTTTTTTTTTTGGCCGGGGTTCCCCTTAAAATCCATCCCAGACCTGAAGGGTCTGGGATGGATATTTAGGGGGGACCCCGCGTCATTTTTTTTTAAAATTTGAAGTGGGGTTCCCCTTAATATCCATAGCAGACCTGAAGGGCCTGGTTATTGAATTTGGGGGGACCCCCACGCTTTTTTGTTTTTTTATCAATGAATGACTGTTCTCTGTGTTACGGAGCCGACAATTCATTAGCCCCGAGTGATTTTAAATAGCTTTTTTTCCTGCAAAAATGACACTTTGTGCAGGAACAGTTCTCGATATTAGATATACTGAATCTCGAATTCATTCGAATCATTCGAAGCATTCGTTATATCCGCTATAATAATTTCTTTCATATTAGTTGAAATTCAATATTTGTAGTTGGATTCTAATTGTTCTCTGTGTTACGGGAACCGGCAATTCATTAGCCACGTTAACGATTCGTAACTTTATTAACGATTCATAACGAATCGAAAAAAAATTTAACGATTCGTACGAAATTCGTATTTCGTACGAATTCGAACGGAATTTCGTACACGAATTACGAATTACAAATTTTTTTATATACGAAACGAAACAAATTTTTTGACAGTTCCCATGTCTAATAGTTGCACCCTTAAATCTGATCTCCGGCCTTCCTTTCAGTCTTGCACGGGTGTACCGGCACCTCTCCTGGACTGAAACGGCTTCCTCTGATTTCACCGCACACTGTGAGCTTCTCACTGTGTGCATTAGAAGCTTCAGCAAGCATAGGTGTGCGCTTCCCATTGCATTAGTGTGTGCACCCCAAAACAGACATGCATCTTCTTGGAAAAGAAATTTAATAAGTGTTTTACATTTTTAAGTATTTTTACATTTTTTTCATTAGGCGCACGGGGTGATTAGGGTGTGCCCAGGCACATCCGGCACACCCAGTGCACGCGTCTATGGTAGCAAGTCAGACACAGCTTGCCCCATTTCCTGGCTGGAGGGCATCCAGCATCATCTAGACCAGGGATCTCTAAACTACGGCCCTCCAGCTGTTGCAGAACTACACGTCCCATGAGGATTTGTAAACCTCTGACATTCACAGACATGACTAGGCATGATGGGAATTGTAGTTCCTGAACAACTGGAGGGCCGTAGTTTGAAGACCCCCTGATCTAGATCTTTCCTCCCCAGATTGACTGACCATGGCCCGTCCCCTTTTATTCATTGGATTTCAGTTATTTCAATTAATGGAGGCTCAGCATCGCATGTGGGCGTTACCTATGCAAATACAGCCCGCCTTCCATGAGGTACAGAACCCGGGGGGGGGGGGGGTTGGGTTAATGTCCTATGTTTACAGATGCACCATAAGAGATGCAGCTATTGTTCCTGAACATGGAGGATTATCGGAAGGGAGGCCGTGTAGCGAACACAATGGCTCAAGCGGTTTTGTTGCGTTGAAGACCCCATGTATGAAAACAAAAATCGCGCCCCCCTTTTACCCAACTGGCAAGCTCCAATAACCCTCATTTAATGACATTCTGTAGCCGCGCCGCCCAACCCAGAATAAACCTCCTTTCCCGACTGACGCGAGTGGAGGAGTTAATCCAGTGTGCGATTTTGAAATATATTTATAGCCAAGACACATCCTGCGTGTTCTATTAAATGGTACAATGTCCCCGAAAAAAAGGAGAAGATCCTCGCGCTTAATGTCCAAATTAAAAAGCACAAAGGCGGGGGGGGGGGGGGGGGCCTCCGACTCCCCAATAGTCGGAACATTCTCCTCCAAAAATATATTATAGCTGCACAATAGTTCGCTACGCGGGAAAGTTTTCCGGGATGATTAGAAACGGATTTTAAAAAATGCGTTGCAGGTTTTAATTTTATGCAGAGAATTAATGATCAGAACCCCTCGGAGACTCGCTGTCAGCTTAACATATTCACAATGATTTAAAACACAGATGTTATTACACTAAACCCTTCCACTGCTCGCCTTCTCCCCGCCATGTCAGGAGATGGATTTCTTCGCTAAGAAAAAAAAGAAGATACGTTTTTTTTTTTAGAGCGCTTTGAAAAAGGTTTCTCTGCCGTGGGAGGAAGTCAGGAAAAGTGTTCTAAAGTTCTACAAGTTCTACTTCTCCAGCCACTGCAGTTAAGGAAGAACTCCGGGCAAACGTAACACTTCCATTTACTTAATGCTTTGATGCTTTCCTCTTTTTTCCTCTTTACCTTCACCTCTCCTTTCCTTTTCCCTTCCTCTCCCCTACTTTCCTTCTAAACTTTCTACTTATTCCTTCTCTCCTGCCCTCCTCTCCTCTCTCCCTTTTTTTACTCCTTCCTCTCTACTCCTTCCTTCCTTCCTGTCCTCTTGTCTGCTCCTTTGCTCTCCTCCACTGTCTTCTCCTTTCCTCCCCTCATCATCTCCCTTGCTTCATCTCCTGTGCTCCACTCTCTTTTCCCGATTTCCTGCTCTCACCCCTCATCACCTAATTTCTCCTCTACGCCCCTCTGACTTTTCTCTACTCTGCCATCTCCTCCCCTTCTCATCTGCCCTCTCCACTCCTGCCCTTTTCTCTTTGGTCTTCTTTCCTCCAACTCCTCTCTTTCCCTCTCCTCTTTAACTTTCTCCTCTCTTTCCCTCTCATTTTCTATCTCCCATCTTCTTTGCTCTGTTATCTCCCATCTTCTCCTTTCATCTGTTTTCTACTGTCCTCTGCCTTCTTCTCTCTGGTCTTCTTTCCTCCAACCCCTCTCCCCCTCTATTCTCCTCTCTCCTTTCTCTTCTTCTCTCCTCCTCCATTACCCTCTCTTCTCCTCCATTCTCCTCTCTCCTCCTCTTCTCCTCCTCTCTCTTCTTTTTGTCCTCCCTCCTCTACTCCTCTCTCCTCCCCTCTCCTGCTCCATTCTCCTCTCCTCCTCTCTCTTCTTTTCTCCCCCTCTCCTCTCTCCTCTCTCCTCTCTTCTACACCTCTCTACTCCTCTCCTCTCTCTCTTCCTTCTTCCTCTTTCCTCTCTCCTCTCCCCCATTTCGTCTGTAGCAAGGTCCTTTACCTCTTTTGGTCTAATGAGAAACTCCAAGGCCAAAGAAAGCAAAGAAAACCTCTCTACTCCTCTCTCCTCTACACCTCTCTACTCCTCCTCTACTCCTCTGTCCTCTCCTCTCTTCTCCTCTCTCTCTCTCCTCCTCTCTCTCTTCTCCCTCTCTCCTCTTTTCTCCCCCTCTCCTCTACACCTCTCTACTCCTCTCTCCTTCTCCTCTCTCCTCTCCTCTACACCTCTATACCCCTCTCTCCTCTACTCCTCTCTCCTCTCTCTTTCCTCCTACTCCTCTCTCCTCTCTCCTCTCACCTCCTCTCCTCTCTCTCTACTCTCTCTCCTCCACTCTCCTCCTCTACTCCTCTCTCTTCTCCTCTCTCCCTCTCTCTGCTCTCTCCTCTCCTGTACTCCTCTCTCCTCTCCTCTACACCTCTCTACTCCTCTCACCTCTTCCTCTTTCCTCTCTCATCTCCCCCCTTTCGTCTGTAGCAAGGTCCTTTACCTGTTTTGGTCTAATGAGAAACTCCAAGGCCAAAGAAAGCAAAGAAAACCTCTCTACTCCTCTACACCTCTCTACTCCTCTCCTCCTCTGTCCTCCTCTCTCTCTCCCCCTTTCCTGTCTCTCTCCCTTCTCCTCTCCTCTCTCTCTCTCCCTCTCTCCTCTACTCCTCTCTTCTCTCTCTCTCTCCTCTCCTCTCATCTACACCTCTCTACTCACCTCTCTACTCCTCTCTCCTCTCCTCTACTCCTCTATCCTCTACACCTCTCTACTCCTCTCTCCTCTCCTCTAAACCCCTCTACTCCTCACTCCTCTCTCCTCTACTCCTCTCTCCTCCACTCCTCTCTCTCTCTCCTCTACACCTCTCTACTCCTCTCCTCCTCTTCTCCACCTCTCTACTCATCTCTCCTCTCCTCTCTCTCCTCTTCTCTCTCCTCCTCTTCCTGCTTTTCTTGTTTCTTCCACTTTCCTCTCTTCTCTCCCCCCTTTCGTCTGTAGCAAGGTCTTTTACCTTTTTTGGTCTAATGAGAAACTCCAAGGCCAAAGATAGCTGACATCCTTCAATATGTGGTGGGTTGTGAGGCATAGTGGGGGCAAAGATGGTAAAAGTCATTGGGCGCCAGACACTTCTTGGATGTAAAAGAGGTTTTATTTCTTTTGACAATACTTTTTATATATTTTGGGGGGGGGGGGGGGGAGAGGGTGGTCAGGGCCAGGACACCCTTAGACAGTTGCAAACTTAATTGGCAGGCTCAGAGACTTCAATAGGAGAACAGCCATGCAGGGAAAGGCCCAGCAAGAAGCCACATCTGCACGTGCATGAATGCCATCTCCTATGGTAACAGTCCTTTAACAGTTCCAAACTCAAATGTAACAGTCCTTTTAGCTCCACTACACCTGCTCCTTGTAGTTCTTCAACACTGAGCTCCCGGTCTCTCACTAGACCCTCTGATTCACTGACTCTGAATCCCGTGAGCTCCTCAAGGCTTTTGCGGTGGTATCCCTTCAAGCGTCACCCCCGCTTCCCTGCTGGGTCCCTAGCTTGGCACTGCAGATACTTCTCAAGCTTCACCCCCCGCTGACTGGCTCGGTCCCTGGCTTGACACACAAGGCTGTCCTGCAAGCGTCTCCTCCGCTGGTTGGGTCCCTGACTTGATCACCGCCCGAAGTTTCCCAATTCTCCACCGTGCCCGTTTGGTGAGAATGTGGTTTCGGTACTTGCTTCAGTTACTCACTGTGGTCCCTGGTGAAGGCGATTGGTCCCTTCGTGGTGACAGCTTCCCCTCTACCTCCGACCACTGACAGGTTCTCCGGCCGGCAGAACCGTCACTTTTGGTTGGACTGCAAGCCACAGTCCCAACCCTGCGCTTCCCTCTTACTTCTGCATAGGCCCTCACACAGCCTGGCAGCCAGATGTCCCCAGGATAGTCCCAATCTCCAGCCTAGCAGCCCGGGGCGTACGACACACCTTCACCCAGACAGCCGTCCGGGTGGCACAGAACATAGATCACCTGACCTCACCCGAATATATAGGCTCTCCCAGCAGGCCAAGGGGTTCAAGAAAACCCCTGCTCATTGGCTGAGATATCCCGACATACCCATAACATGACCTTGGGTTGCCCTTCTCATATCTAGTACCACCAAGTACCCGGCCACCTAGTGGTAGAAGAGAAAAGTGCAGCAAGTCCAAACTTGGGGAGAAATCAATAGATCTCTATCAATCGACCCAGATAACTACTCCTGGCAAGTAAATTTGTGAGGAGCTCCCCGACTAAACTAGAGGGCGCTACACGTCTATTTTCTCCTCTCCTCCTCTCTTTGACCTCTCCTCATCCTCCTCCTTATCCTCTATTCTCTTTTCTTTTATTCCCCTCTCTCCTCTCTATCTCCCTTGTCTCCTCTCCTCCTCTCTCTCCTTCCTCTTTTCCTCTCCTCCCCTATTTGCTCTTTTTTCTCTTCTCTTCCCCTCTCCTCTCCTCTCTATCTATATGTAATTTTTACAAAATCTATTTAAAATGCTAGTAAAAAAGCCTTGCTGTTTATTTACTTCTTAGCCATGACCTCTGTATATGTTCATTTCCCATTTATATTCAGTTCCCATTACTCCGGTGGGGAGAGCCCACAGTGCCTGCTGAATAGAGAGCGATGACGGAGAGCAGGGATGAGTGACACTTTACCGGCAGCACACAGAGTTCAGGAGGATCTGCAGTCACCTGATCTGCAGCTGAAATGAGCGATTCCTTTGTTTCTTCTGCTAATTGACTTCTCCCCCTCAGGCGTTCCCAATTCTTCAATAAGTATTGTAGATTGCTGCAAAGATCCGCTGCTGTCCATGTCTTGTTGGAGGGAAATGCTCTTGGCCTCGTCCTTTCTCTGATGTATGAAATACATGTGAGGTCCAAGTACCTCGGTCTCTGACAATACACCCCGCACCCTGAAGATCTCACCTCTCTTCTTCATTCCTCGGGCTCTGACAGGTACAGGTAGGTGTGTTGGGAGTGGGTACAGGTAGATGTGCTGGGTGTGAGTACAGGTAGGTGTGCTGGGAGTGGGTACAGGTAGGTGTGCTGGGAGTGGGTACAGGTAGATGTGGATGGTGTGAGTACAGGTAGGTGTGCTGGGAGTGGGTACAGGTAGGTGTGCTGGGAATGAGTAAAGGTAGGTGTGCTGGGAGTGGATACAGGTAGGTGTGCTGGGAGTGGGTACAGGTAGGCGTGCTGGGTGTGGGTACAGGTAGGTGTGCTGGGTGTGGGTACAGGTAGGCGTGCTGGGTGTGGGTACAGGTAGGTGTGTTGGGAGTGGGTACAGGTAGGTGTGTTGGGAGTGGGTACAGGTAGGTGTGTTGGGAGTGGGTACAGGTAGGTGCGCTGGGAGTGGGTACAGGTAGGTGTGCTGGGAGTGGGTACAGGTAGGTGTGTTGGGAGTGGGTACAGGTAGGTGTGCTGGGAGTGGGTACAGGTAGGTGTGTTGGGAGTGGGTACAGGTAGGTGTGTTGGGAGTGGGTACAGGTAGGTGTGCTGGGTGTGGGTACAGGTAGGCGTGCTGGGTGTGGGTACAGGTAGGTGTGTTGGGAGTGGGTACAGGTAGGTGTGTTGGGAGTGGGTACAGGTAGGTGTGTTGGGAGTGGGTACAGGTAGGTGCGCTGGGAGTGGGTACAGGTAGGTGCGCTGGGAGTGGGTACAGGTAGGTGCGCTGGGAGTGGGTACAGGTAGGTGCGTTGGGAGTGGGTACAGGTAGGTGCGTTGGGAGTGGGTACAGGTAGGTGCGTTGGGAGTGGGTACAGGTAGGTGTGTTGGGAGTGGGTACAGGTAGGTGCGCTGGGAGTGGTTTGGTTGGGAGTGGGTACAGGTAGGTGCGCTGGGAGTGGGTACAGGTAGGTGCGTTGGGAGTGGGTACAGGTAGGTGCGTTGGGAGTGGGTACAGGTAGGTGCGTTGGGAGTGGGTACAGGTAGGTGCGTTGGGAGTGGGTACAGGTAGGTGTGCTGGGTGTGAGTACAGGTAGGTGTGCTGGGTGTGGGTACAGGTAGGCGTGCTGGGTGTGGGTACAGGTAGGTGTGTTGGGAGTGGGTACAGGTAGGTGTGTTGGGAGTGGGTACAGGTAGGTGTGTTGGGAGTGGGTACAGGTAGGTGCGCTGGGAGTGGGTACAGGTAGGTGCGCTGGGAGTGGGTACAGGTAGGTGCGCTGGGAGTGGGTACAGGTAGGTGCGTTGGGAGTGGGTACAGGTAGGTGCGTTGGGAGTGGGTACAGGTAGGTGCGTTGGGAGTGGGTACAGGTAGGTGTGTTGGGAGTGGGTACAGGTAGGTGTGCTGGGAGTGGTTTGGTTGGGAGTGGGTACAGGTAGGTGCGCTGGGAGTGGGTACAGGTAGGTGCGCTGGGAGTGGGTACAGGTAGGTGCGTTGGGAGTGGGTACAGGTAGGTGCGTTGGGAGTGGGTACAGGTAGGTGCGTTGGGAGTGGGTACAGGTAGGTGCGTTGGGAGTGGGTACAGGTAGGTGCGTTGGGAGTGGGTACAGGTAGGTGCGTTGGGAGTGGGTACAGGTAGGTGTGTTGGGTGTGGGTACAGGTAGGTTTGCTGGGAGTGGGTACAGGTAGGTGGGCTGGGTGTGGGTACAGGTAGGTGTGTTGGGAGTGGGTACAGGTAGGTGTGTTGGGAGTGGGTACAGGTAGGTGTGTTGGGAGTGGGTACAGGTAGGTGGGCTGGGTGTGGGTTCAGGTAGGTGCGCTGGGAGTGGGTACAGGTAGGTGCGCTGGGAGTGGGTACAGGTAGGTGTGTTGGGTGTGGGTACAGGTAGGTGTGTTGGGAGTGGGTACAGGTAGGTGGGCTGGGTGTGGGTACAGGTAGGTGTGTTGGGAGTGGGTACAGGTAGGTGCGCTGGGAGTGGGTACAGGTAGGTGTGTTGGGAGTGGGTACAGGTAGGTGTGCTGGGAGTGGGTACAGGTAGGTGCGCTGGGAGTGGGTACAGGTAGGTGTGCTGGGAGTGGGTACAGGTAGGTGTGCTGGGAGTGGGTACAGGTAGGTGTGCTGGGAGTGGGTACAGGTAGGTGTGTTGGGAGTGGGTACAGGTAGGTGTGTTGGGAGTGGGTACAGGTAGGTGTGCTGGGAGTGGGTACAGGTAGGTGTGCTGGGAGTGGGTACAGGTAGGTGTGCTGGGAGTGGGTACAGGTAGGTGTGCTGGGAGTGGGTACAGGTAGGTGTGCTGGGAGTGGGTACAGGTAGGTGTGCTGGGAGTGGGTACAGGTAGGTGTGTTGGGAGTGGGTACAGGTAGGTGTGCTGGGAGTGGGTACAGGTAGGTGTGTTGGGAGTGGGTACAGGTAGGTGTGCTGGGAGTGGGTACAGGTAGGTGTGCTGGGAGTGGGTACAGGTAGGTGGGCTGGGAGTGGGTACAGGTAGGTGTGTTGGGAGTGGGTACAGGTAGGTGCGTTGGGAGTGGGTACAGGTAGGTGTGCTGGGAGTGAGTACAGGTAGGTGTGCTGGGAGTGGGTGCAGGTAGGTGCGCTGGGACATATAAGGTCCTGTAAGTAGAATATTCGGGTAAATGCTCATCATACGTCTCTTCTATTGTATGGAAGCTAAAGCAACATTTCTAGGTGTAATTGCAGTGCTTGTCTGCTGGACTACAGCACACCTTCCTCTCTCCTCATCTCCATAACATGGAAGGGGGGCGCTGTTGTTAGTGGAAGGTCCTTTAGCACCCAAGGTGAAGCGGCAAGGCGAAGACGTAATGTAGACATGTGCGGTGCGTTTCCTTCCAAATTAAAATTCGGACAAATTTTCCATCATTCGGATCACCCCGTGCGCCTCTCCTGCCTACCCCTTGGCCCAGCCTCGGGTGGTGTTCTGTAGTCTAGCAGGGTGGTGTTCTGTAGTCTGCAGCATTGTCAGCTCCCTGGATTTCGGGGGATTTTCTGTATTTGCTGTATTACAGACACACCATGGAAGTAATTTGCGTGTCTTGTAGAATGGCGCTGAATATGGTTTTTTGTTTGTTTTTTTGTTCTCTTTTGTGTACTTCTGTCTAGACGTCTATTTAAATCGCATTGATTTGTAAAAGCGCTCTCCTTAGTTTAAAAGGAGAGAATAAAGCGGCAGATAATTCTGTGGGCTGAAGAGAAAACCGTACATTGTGAATATTGGCGTTTTTTATGTGAGCGCCGACAGAAGAGCCGCGACTGGAAACGCCTAAATACATTTGGTCGTCTGGAGGACTATTAGCTAGAAAATAAAAATCATCTTTATTTTCCTGCAAGTAACTTGGAATGAGGTGTTCAAGCTTTTCTATGAAGTGCGTCCTTGTAGGAATCTTCGTATTCGATGGTTCTGGAGCAAGGTCAGGAACGAAGGATGTGAAAAGTGTGGGGGGGGGGCATTTGTATTCCGCCCCCTTTACTCTGATACCCCTAACTAAAGAGGAACCAATTGCCTTCAGAAGTCACCTAATTAGTAAATAGAGTCCACCTGTGTGTCATGTAATCTCAGTATAAATACAGCTGTTCTGTGAAGCCCTCGGAGGTTTGTTAGAGAACCTTAGTGAACAAACAGCATCATGAAGGCCGAGGAACACACCAGACAGGTCAGGGGTGAAGTTGTGGAGAAGTATAAAGCAGGGTTAGGTTATAAATAAAATCTCCCAAGCTTCACGGAGCTCTGTTCAATCCATCATCGGAAAGAGTATGGGCACAACCGCAAACCTACCAAGACATGGCCGTCCACCTAAACTGACCGGGCCGGGCAAGGAGAGCATTCATCAGAGAAGAGCCAAGAGGTCCATGGTAACTCTGGAGGAGCTGCAGAGATCCACAGCTCAGGGGGGAGAGTCTGTCCACAGGACAACTATTAGTCGTGTTCTCCACAAATCTGCCCTTTATGGAAGAGTGACAAGAAGAAAGACATTGGAGAAAGAAAGTCATAAGAAGTCCTGTTTGTAGTTTGTGAGAAGCCATGTGGGGGAGGGGAGCAAACATGTGGAAGAAGGTGATCCGAAAAGTTGCCAGGAGGACCTGATCGGAACGTCGGTGTGAAAGGGGCTACACTGAGAACCACAAACCAAAAATATTCCAAGCAAACTCCCCCCTGCCAACCGTACCATGTTTTGGTGAGGCGCCATTAGAAAACTCAACCCTACGCGTTTCATGGACTTAGACAGCCCGACCAAGTTATTTGGCTGCCCTAAACATCCTGCGTGGGAACATGCAAAAAAAAAAAAGTGGACTCTCGGATGCCCTTCATGGCGTGAACAAGCCCCTAAGCCTATAATTACAACACAGTTGCCGATCAATCAAAAATACCGAAATGCAAACCAAATGTAAGAGAAGTCCGGTAAACAAACGCGCATTGGCGCGCAGGCGCGGGCACACTACTGTGTGCACAAGAAGAAACGTATTGGCGCACACGTTAACGCACGTGGGCGCGCGGGCACGTGCACGTACCACCGCCAGACAGCCTATTTAAACCGAGCAATGGTGCACACGTTAACGCACGTGGGCGCGCGGGCACACACACGTGCACGTACCGGCGCCAGACAGCCTATTTAAACCGAGCAATGACATGAACACATTGCTGAGTGGTCTTTCAGCTTGTTCCTGGTTACCTGTGTCCTGATCCGTTTCCTGCCTACTTGTGTTTGACCCGGTGTTCTGCCAAAAACCTGTCCCCCCGTCGGATAGTGTCCGCCCCGTACTGCGCAGGCGCAGCGCTTGCGCAGTACGAAGGACAAGGAGACTCCGAAAGTCCCCGAAGATGAACGGCGCCTGCCAGGTTCAAGCCCCACCATCAAAGTGGACATACGGTAGCACTTAGGAACAGGGCCCCTCGCGGGCTCGCTTCGGGCATGGCCTCGCTTCGCTCGCCACGCTTCGGGCACGGCCTCGCTTCGCTTGCCACGCTTTGGGCACGGCCTCGCTTCGCTCGCCACGCTTCGGGCACGGCCTCGCTTCGCTTGCCACGCTACGGGCACGGCCTCGCTTCGCTCGCCACGCTTCGGGCACGGCCTCGCTTCGCTCGCCACGCTTCGGGCACGGCCTCGCTTCGCTCGCCACGCTACGGGCACGGCCTCACTTCGCTCGCCACGCTTCGGGCACGGCCTCGCTTCGCTCGCCACGCTTCGGGCACGGCCTCGCTTCGCTCGCCACGCTTCGGGCACGGCCTCGCTTCGCTCTGCAATTTTTTATTCTAACTCAATGTCCACTTGGATGGTGGGGCTTGAACCTGGACTCAGGGCGCAGCACAGGGCGGACACTATCCGACGGGGGGACAGTATTCGACACAACACCGGCTTTACCTAAACCCTCCTCTGGACTTCCGCCTGCCTACCTGTGACCTCGGCCTGTGTTTGACTCTGCTCCTGTCTTATGCTCCTGTACCTTGCTGCCCGACTGTGTACTGAACCCGGCTTGTATCCTGTTCTGGTTTCAGTCTCCCGTTCCTGTACCGGCACTGCCCGGCTGTAGTTGACCCCCCTGGCCTATGTCCCGGCTACGCTCCGGCCTTCTGATTAAGCATCACAGAGTTCCCGTTTCCAGTGCCTGTCTGGCGATCTACGGCCATCGGGTACCTGTAAAGTAGACATGTGCAATTCATTTCGGGTTTTTTTTGTTTTTCGTTATTTTCGTTAGTTCGTTTTCATACGAATGAACGAATCGTAACGAATCCGATTAACGAATCCGAAAAACAACGAAAATCCGAAAAAAACTAATTAGAAACAACGAATGTACTAATGAAGAAAATCCGAAAAACGAAAACCAACGAAAAAATTCGTACATTCGTAACTTTTTTTTGTTGAATTGGTAATTTTTCGTGTCTCTTACAATGGTGCTGCTTAACGTGCTTCGAATGGATTGAACAAAAAAATTCGTACATTCGTAACTTTTTTTTTTCGATTCGTAACTTTTTTTTTTTCGATTCGTAACTTTTTTTTTTTTGAATTGGTAATTTTCCGTGTCTCTTACAATGGCGTTGCTTAACGTGCTTCGAATGGATTGAACAAAAAAATTCGTACATTTGTAACTTTTTTTCGATTCGTAACTTTTTTTTTTCGATTCGTAACTTTTTTTTCGATTCGTAACTTTTTTTTTATTTTTTTCGATTCGTAATTTTCCGTGTCTCTTACAATGGCGTTGCTTAACGTGCTTCGAATGGATTGAACAAAAAAATTCGTACATTCGTAACTAATTTTTTTTCGATTCGTAACTTTTTTTTTTTCGATTCGTAACTTTTTTTTTTCGATTCGATTCGTAACTTTTTTTTCTTTAATTTTTTTTTTTCGATTCGTAACTTTTTTTTTTTTTTTTCGATTCGTAACTTTTTTTTTTTTTTTCGATTCGTAATTTTCCGTGTCTCTTACAATGGTGCTGCTTAACATGCTCCGAATGGATTGAACGAAAAAATTCGTACACGTAACTTTTTTTTTTCGATTCGTAACTTTTTTTTTTTTTCGATTCGTAACTTTTTTTTTTCGATACGTAATTTTCCGTGTCCCTTACAATGGCGCTGCTTAACATGCTTCGAATGGATTGAACAAAAAAATTCGTACATTCGTAACTTTTTTTTTGGATTCGTAACTTTTTTTCGATTCGTAACTTTTTCGATTCGTAACTTTTTTCGATTCGTAATTTTTTTTTTCGATTCGTAACTTTTTTTTTTTCGATTCGTAACGATTCGTTTTTTTTTTTTTTCGATTCGTAATTTTTCGTGTCTCTTACAATGGCGCTGCTTAACGTGCTTCGAATGGATTGAACAAAAAAATTCGTACATTCGTAACTTTTTTTTTTCGATTCGTAACTTTTTTTTTTTCGATTCGTAACTTTTTTTTCGATTCGTAACTTTTTTTTTTTCTTCGATTCGTAATTTTCTGTGTCTCTTACAATGGCGTTGCTTAACGTGCTTCGAATGGATTGAACAAAAAAATTCGTACATTCGTAACTTTTTTTTCGATTCATAACCTTTTTTCAATTCGTAACCTTTTTTTTTCGATTCGTAACTTTTTTTTTTTTTTTTTCGATTCGTAATTTTCCGTGTCTCTTACAATGGCGCTGCTTAACGTGCTTCGAATGGATTGAACAAAAAAATTCGTACATTCGTAACTTTTTTTTCGATTCGTAACTTTTTTTTTGGATTCGTAACTTTTTTTCGATTCGTAACTTTTTTCGATTCGTAACTTTTTTCGATTCGTAACTTTTTTCGATTCGTAACTTTTTTTTCGATTCGTAACTTTTTTTTCGATTCGTAACTTTTTTTTTTTTTTTCGATTCGTAATTTTTCGTGTCTCTTACAATGGCGCTGCTTAACGTGCTTCGAATGGATTGAACAAAAAAATTCGTACATTCGTAACTTTTTTTTCGATTCGTAACTTTTTTTTTTTTTCGATTCGTAACTTTTTTTTTCGATTCGTAACTTTTTTTTTTTCTTCGATTCGTAATTTTCTGTGTCTCTTACAATGGCGTTGCTTAATGTGCTTCGAATGGATTGAACAAAAAAATTCGTACATTCGTAACTTTTTTTTCGATTCATAACTTTTTTTTTTTCAATTCGTAACCTTTTTTTTTTGATTCGTAACTTTTTTTTTTTTTTTTTTTTCGATTCGTAATTTTCCGTGTCTCTTACAATGGCGCTGCTTAACGTGCTTCGAATGGATTGAACAAAAAAAAATTCGTACATTCGTAACTTTTTTTTTCGATTCGTAACTTTTTTTTCGATTCGTAACTTTTTTTTCGATTCGTAACTTTTTTTTTTTTTTTGATTCGGAATTTTCCATGTCTCTTACATTGGCGCTGCTTAACGTGCTTCGAATGGATTGAACAAAAAAATTTGTACATTCGTAACTTTTTTTTCGAATCGTAACTTTTTTTTTTTTCGATTCGTAATTTTCCGTGTCTCTTACAATGGCGCTGCTTAACGTGCTTCGAATGGATTGAACAAAAAAATTCGTACATTCGTAACTTTTTTTTCGATTCGTAACTTTTTTTTTTTCGATTCGTAACTTTTTTTTCGATTCGTAACTTTTTTTTTTTCTTCGATTCGTAATTTTCTGTGTCTCTTACAATGGCGTTGCTTAACGTGCTTCGAATGGATTGAACAAAAAAATTCGTACATTCGTAACTTTTTTTTTCGATTCATAACCTTTTTTCAATTCGTAACCTTTTTTTTTCGATTCGTAACTTTTTTTTTTTTTTTTTTCGATTCGTAATTTTCCGTGTCTCTTACAATGGCGCTGCTTAACGTGCTTCGAATGGATTGAACAAAAAAATTCGTACATTCGTAACTTTTTTTTTTCGATTCGTAACTTTTTTTTTTTCGATTCGTAACTTTTTTTTCGATTCGTAACTTTTTTTTTTTTTTTTCGATTCGTAATTTTTCGTGTCTCTTACAATGGCGCTGCTTAACGTGCTTCGAATGGATTGAACAAAAAAATTCGTACATTCGTAACTTTTTTTTCGATTCGTAACTTTTTTTTTTTCGATTCGTAACTTTTTTTTCGATTCGTAACTTTTTTTTTTTTTCTTCGATTCGTAATTTTCTGTGTCTCTTACAATGGCGTTGCTTAACGTGCTTCGAATGGATTGAACAAAAAAATTCGTACATTCGTAACTTTTTTTTCGATTCATAACCTTTTTTCAATTCGTAACCTTTTTTTTTTTCGATTCGTAACTTTTTTTTTTTTTTTTCGATTCGTAATTTTCCGTGTCTCTTACAATGGCGCTGCTTAACGTGCTTCGAATGGATTGAACAAAAAAATTCGTACATTCGTAACTTTTTTTTCGATTCGTAACTTTTTTTTTGGATTCGTAACTTTTTTTCGATTCGTAACTTTTTTTCGATTCGTAACTTTTTTCGATTCGTAACTTTTTTCGATTCGTAACTTTTTTTTCGATTCGTAACTTTTTTTTCGATTCGTAACTTTTTTTTTTTTTTTTTTTTTTCGATTCGTAATTTTTCGTGTCTCTTACAATGGCGCTGCTTAACGTGCTTCGAATGGATTGAACAAAAAAATTCGTACATTCGTAACTTTTTTTTTTTCGATTCGTAACTTTTTTTTTTTTTCGATTCGTAAAATTTTTTTTTTCGATTCGTAACTTTTTTTTCGATTCGTAACTTTTTTTTTTTTCTTCGATTCGTAATTTTCTGTGTCTCTTACAATGGCGTTGCTTAATGTGCTTCGAATGGATTGAACAAAAAAATTCGTACATTCGTAACTTTTTTTTCGATTCATAACCTTTTTTCAATTCGTAACCTTTTTTTTTTTCGATTCGTAACTTTTTTTTTTTTTTTTTTCGATTAGTAATTTTCCGTGTCTCTTACAATGGCGCTGCTTAACGTGCTTCGAATGGATTGAACAAAAAAATTCGTACATTCGTAACTTTTTTTTTCGATTCGTAACTTTTTTTTCGATTCGTAACTTTTTTTTCGATTCGTAACTTTTTTTTTTTTTTTTGATTCGGAATTTTCCATGTCTCTTACATTGGCGCTGCTTAACGTGCTTCGAATGGATTGAACAAAAAAATTTGTACATTCGTAACTTTTTTTTCGAATCGTAACTTTTTTATTTTTTCGATTCGTAATTTTCCGTGTCTCTTACAATGGCGCTGCTTAACGTGCTTCGAATGGATTGAACAAAAAAATTCGTACATTCGTAACTTTTTTTTCGATTCGTAACTTTTTTTTCGATTCGTAACTTTTTTTTCGATTCGTTTTTTTTTTTTTTTCGATTCGGAATTTTCCATGTCTCTTACATTGGCGCTGCTTAACGTGCTTCGAATGGATTGAACAAAAAAATTCGTACATTCGTAACTTTTTTTCAAAACGTAACTTTTTTTCGATTCGTAACTTTTTTTTCGATTCGTAACTTTTTTTTTTTCGATTCATAACTTTTTTATTTTTTCGATTCGTAATTTTCCGTGTCTCTTACAATGGCGCTGCTTAACGTGCTTCGAATGGATTGAACAAAAAAATTCGTACATTCGTAACTTTTTTTTCGAATCGTAACTTTTTTTTTTTTTTCGATTCGTAACTTTTTTTTCGATTCGTAACTTTTATTTTTTTTTTCGATTCGTAATTTTCCGTGTCTCTTACAATGACGTTGCTTAACGTGCTTCGAATGGATTTGAACAAAAAAATTTGTACATTCGTAACTTTTTTTCAAAACGTAACTTTTTTTCGATTCGTAACTTTTTTTCGATTCGTAACTTTTTTTCGATTCGTAACTTTTTTTTTTTCTATTCGTAACTTTTTTTTTTTTTTTTTTCGATTCGTAATTTTCCGTGTCTCTTACAATGGTGCTGCTTAACGTGCTTCGAATGGATTGAACAAAAAAATTCGTACATTCGTAACTTTTTTTTCGATTCGTAACTTTTTTTTTTCGATTCGTAACTTTTTTTTCGATTCGTAACTTTTTTTTTTGTTGAATTGGTAATTTTCCGTGTCTCTTACAATGGTGCTGCTTAACGTGCTTCGAATGGATTGAACAAAAAAAATTCGTACATTCGTAACTTTTTTTTCGATTCGTAACTTTTTTCCGATTCGTAACTTTTTTTTTTTCGATTCATAACTTTTTTTTTCGATTCGTAATTTTCCGTGCCTCTTACAATGGCGCTGCTTACTGTGCTTCGAATGGATTGAACAAAAAAATTCGTACATTCGTAACTTTTTTTTCGATTCGTAACTTTTTTTCAATTCGTAACCTTTTTTTTTCGATTCGTAACTTTTTTTTTTTTTTTCGATTCGTAATTTTCCGTGTCTCTTACAATGGCGTTGCTTAACGTGCTTCGAATGGATTGAACAAAAAAATTCGTACATTCGTAACTTTTTTTCGATTCGTAACTTTTTTTCGATTCGTAACTTTTTTTTTCGATTCGTAACTTTTTTTTTTTTTTTTTTTCGATTCGTAATTTTCCGTGTCTCTTACAACGGTGCTGCTTAACGTGCTTCGAATGGATTGAACCAAAAAATTCGTACATTCGTAACTTTTTTTTCGATTCGTAACTTTTTTTTTTCGATTCGTAATTTTTTTTTGTTGAATTGGTAATTTTTCGTGTCCCTTACAATGGCGCTGCTTAACGTGCTTCAAATGGATTGAACAAAAAAATTCGTACATTTGTAACTTTTTTTCGATTCGTAACTTTTTTTTTCGATTCGTAACTTTTTTTCGATTCGTAACTTTTTTTCAATTCGTAACCTTTTTTTTTTCGATTCGTAACTTTTTTATTTTTTTTTCGATTCGTAATTTTCCGTGTCTCTTACAATGGCGCTGCTTAACGTGCTTCGAATGGATTGAACAAAAAAAAATTGTACATTCGTAACTTTTTTTGGTTGAATTGGTAATTTTTTGTGTCCCTTACAATGGCGCTGCTAAACGTGCTTCGAATGGATTGAACAAAAAAATTCGTACATTCGTAACTTTTTTTTCGATTCGTAACTTTTTTTTCGATTCGTAACTTTTTTTCGATTCGTAACTTTTTTTCGATTCGTAACTTTTTTTTCGATTCGTAACCTTTTTTTTTTTTCAATTCGTAACTTTTTTTTTCGATTCGTAATTTTCCGTGCCTCTTACAATTGCGCTGCTTAACGTGCTTTGAATGGATTGAATAAAAAAATTCGTACATTCGTAACTTTTTTCGATTCGTAACTTTTTTTCGATTCGTAACTTTTTTCCGATTCGTAACTTTTTTTTTTTTCGATTCGTAACTTTTTTTTTCGATTCGTAAATTATTAAAATGTAATAATAGCATACACATTACATAAAATTATGAATCATGCTCCGATTACGAATCTACGAATGTTACGAATGTACGAATAAATACGAATGCGTCCGAAAATTAAACTAACGAAAAAACGAATCAACGAAAAAATAACTCTTACGAATGTACGAATCGTTACGAATACGAACACCGACGACTTACGAATGTACGAATCGTTACGAATACGAACACGACGACTTACGAATGTACGAATCGTTACGAATCAACAGAAACGAAAAAAACAAAACGAAAATAAACGAATTTTTTTGTTGTGCACATGTCTACTGTAAAGCCCCAGCTGGTGCCACCTGCTATACCGGCCCTCGTGCCACTCTGTGCCCTACGCTCCCTGTTACCTCTATCGGGGGCGTTGTACAGGAGGTGCAGCCCCCCCCCCCCCCTCTACAGCTCGATCTCCACCAGGTAAATGGCACCAAGATCCAGCCAAGAATTCGGCACTTCTCTTCTCAGCAGCGTTAAATCTCTCCCAAGGAAAACCCGAAGAAGAGCTAGCACTCTATGAAAGATAGATCGGCGGCGGGCGTTTGGAGGGCACGCGGGTCCTCTTTGTGAAGGCAAACGTGTCCCGATCGTTTGCGCCCATCATTTATCCTTTAGCTTTCCGAGTCTCGGCCCGGCGAGCAAAAAAATTCTGCGATTTTCTGTGTTTTTTTTTTTTTTTTTTTTAAACTTCCAGCAGATTGCCCGCGCAGTAAATGAGCTTTTTGTCTTGGGCGATTTATAATATTCAGGGCGATAATCATTTTTTTTTTTCTGAGAGCGTCTAGACCCCGTTGATGGGAGCGCTCGCCGCTTTCCAGGTGGAAATAGATCTTCGTTCCCCCCCCCCCCGCCTCTCCTCTGGTGTCGGCTCTTTAATGATTTAACAGATGGATGTTCCACATGTGGGCTCTGCCTTGTGCTTTGTCTCATTTTTCCAGTCTGCAGAATTTTTAACAGCATTAGGAGAGCGGAGCGCAGAGGAAGTATCCCAACCCGCGGCTGGCGCGCCCGTCTAATGCCTCGTGTCTGCAGAGCGGCGGTGGGTGGTGGGTGTGGGGGGGGGGACGTGATGCTGTCGGGGAAGGGGTGAGAAAAGGGACAGATTGTCTGTCTGCTCGGTGTGACGGCGGTGGGCATCTTACATCTGACATGCATTGCATGCGATATAAATGCAGTAATATGCAACATGCGCTGGTTTTGCGTCCAGAATTCTGCAGCAATCGCTATTATGTTCACATCGAATAGAAAGGAGATTATTCTATCAGCTCATATCTATTGGGTGAATTAGGAGTTGGAGGCCCCACATCGTAACATTCCAGTCCAAATACAAGTTTATTCCATTGATAATTGTTTGCAAACCATTGGAAAGACGTGAGTTCCTAACTGGCTTATTCGTTTTAGGAATGGGCCCAGGCATCTTCAAACCCTAGTCTGAACCCACTTTGGCGAGCCAGCCAGGACGCTGGCCAATCGCCAAATATCTGAGGCTGGGGGCACAAGGGGCATGTATACACTATATTACCAAAAGTATTGGGACACCTGCCTTTACACGCAACAGGTTCCTGACCGGCGCACGACGATATACGTCGGCAGAATGGCACGGACAGGCAGGAGGGCGTATATATAAGTCCCTCCTTAATGCCGTCCGTGCCATCGGGAGGGCGTCGGGACCCCCGTGAGTCCGGTCGTGAGACCCGCGGACTCGATCGCCGTGGGGACACCCGCGATCGTCTCACGGGAAGGCTGAACGGGGAGATGCGGAAATACACAGCATCTCCCCGTTCTGCCTACCAACTAGTGATGCCGATCTCTGCTCCCTGTGATTGGAGCAGAGATCAGCATTCACTAGCTGACAGCCACGCCCCCCCACAGTAAGAAACACACCCCTAGGCATACTTAACCCCTACACTGCCCCCTTGTGGTTAACCCCTTCACTGCCAGTGTCATTTATACAGGAACCAATGCATTTAAATAGCATTGATTGCTGTATAAATGACAATGGTCCCAAAAATGTGTCAGATGTCCGATGTGTCCGCCATAATGTCGCAGTCACAATAAAAATCGCTGATCGCCGCCATTACTAATAAAAAAAAATTATTAATAAAAATGCTATAAAACTATCCCCTATCTTGTAAACACTATAACTTCTGCGCAAACCGATCAATAATCGCTTATTTACCAAAAATATGTAGAAGAATACGTATCGGCCTAAACTGAGGAAAAAAATGTTTTTTTTAATATATTTTTGGGGGATATTTATTATAGCAAAAAATAAAAAAGAATGCGTTTTTTTTCAAATTGTCGCTGTTTTTTTTTTTATAGCGCAAAAATGCGCGATCAAATACCACCAAAAGAAAGCTCTATTTGTGGGAAAAAAAGGACGTCAATTTTGTTTGGGTGCAACGTCGCACGACCGCGCAATTGTCAGTTAAAGCGACGCAGTGCCGAATCGCAAAAAGGGGCCTGGTCCTTTGGCTGCAAATTAGTCCGGTCTGAAAGTGGTTAATGGCATCCCAGTCTTAGCCCCCGTACACACGGTCGGAAATTCCGACCACAAAATCCGTCGGATTTTTTCCGACGGATTTAGTCCGACACTGGTGTTGCATACACACGGTCGGACAAAGTTGTCGGGAAAATCCGATCATTCTGAACGTGGTGACGTTCGTTGCGTACGACGGGACTACGTAGAGGCTAGTAGCCAATAGCTTTGGTCTCGTAATTTGATCTGAGCATGCGTGGCACTTTGTCCGTCGGAATTCTCTACACACACGATTGAAAAGGTCCGATCGGATTTTGTTGTCGGAAAATTTGAGAGCAGATCTCAAATTTTTTCCGACGGAAAAAGTCCGATGGAGCCCCCACACGGGCTGATTTTCCGACAACATGGTCCGATCGGACATTTCCAAGTGTGTGTACGGGGGCTTAGTCCGTAGGGTTCAATATTGAGTTGGCCCTCCCTTTGCAGCTATAACAGCTTCACCTCTTCTGGGAAGGCCGTCCACAAGGTTTAGAAGTGTGTAGTAAAACTGGTGCGCAGTCATGTTGGAACAGGAAGGGTTGGGACTCTGTGCAGGCCATGAACTTGCTCATCCATGTCTTTATGGACCTTGCTTTGTGCACTGGTGGGCAGCCATGTTGGAACAGGAAGGGGCCGTCCCCAAACTGTTCCCACAATGTTGGGAGCATGAAATTTTCCAAAATGTCTTCGTATACTGATGTGTTAAGAGCCTCCTTCCCTGGAACTAAGGGGCCAAGCCCAACCCAAGAAAGACAACCCCCCCCCACCATAACCCCCCCTCCACCCCCCCCACACCATAACCCCCCCCCTCCACCCCCCCCCACACCATATCCCCCCCTCCACCAAATGATTTGGACCAGTGCACAAATCAAGGTCCATAAAGACATGGATGAGCGAGTTTGTGCAGGCCAGTCAAGTTCCTCCAGGTTCACCTCTTCTGGGAAGGCCGTCCACAAGGTTTAGGAGTGTGTTTATGGGAATGTTTGACCTTCTCGTTCAACATGAGTACCTGACCCCACAAAAAAAAAAAAAAGAGCGCCAATTTTGAAAAAAAAAAAAACGTTATTTTCTCCTAAAAAATGTTTTTAAAAATCGAATTTCTTCATAAATTTAAGCCAATATGTATTCTGCTACACGTTTTTGGTAAAAAAAAAAAAATCACTGTACTAATGACACTGGCTGGGAAGGGGATCAAAGGGTTAAATGTGTGCCTAGCCAGTGTTTTTCTAAACTCTAGTGTCGCGTACACACGGTCGGAATTCTCGTCGGAAAAAGCTCTGATGGTTTTCCCGTCGGAATTCCGACAGAATTTCGCTCAAACTGTTTTGCCTACACACGGTCACACCAAATTCCGACGGTCAGTAACACAGCGGCATAAAACACGTTCGACAGCACTATAAAAGGGAAGTTTCCAAGCATGCGTCAAATTGTTTCCGAGCATGCGTCGAGTTGTTTCCAAGCATGCGTCGAATTGTTTCCAAGCATGCGTCAAGTTGTTTCCAAGCATGTGTCGAATTGTTTCCAAGCATGCGTCGAGTTGTTTCCAAGCATGCGTCGAGTTGTTTCCAAGCATGCGTCAAATTGTTTCCAAGCATGCGTCGAATTGTTTCCGAGCATGCGTTGAGTTGTTTCCGAGCATGCGTCAAATTGTTTCCAAGCATGCGTCGAATTGTTTCCGAGCATGCGTCGAGTTGTTTCCAAGCATGCGTCGAATTGTTTCGAGCATGCGTCGAGTTGTTTCCAAGCATGCGTCGAGTTGTTTCCAAGCATGCGTCGAGTTGTTTCCGAGCATGCGTCGAATTGTTTCCGAGCATGCGTCGAGTTGTTTCCAAGCATGCGTCGAATTGTTTCCGAGCATGCGTCGAGTTGTTTCCAAGCATGCGTCGAGTTGTTTCCAAGCATGCGTCGAGTTGTTTCCGAGCATGCGTCGAATTGTTTCCGAGCATGCGTCGAGTTGTTTCCAAGCATGCGTCAAATTGTTTCCGAGCATGCATTGAGTTGTCTCCAAGCATGCGTTGAGTTGTTTCCAAGCATGCGTTGAGTTGTTTCCGAGCATGCGTCGGAATTTTGCGTGTCAGAATTGCACACACACGATCGGAAAATCCGATAGAAAGGTTTTCCGTCGGAAAAATTGAGAACAGGTTCTCAATCCAAAGTCCGTCGGAAATTCCGACAGAAAAAGGCCGATGGGCGTACACACGGTCGGAAAATCCGTTGGAAATCTCCCATCGGACTGTTTCCATCGGAAATTCCGTGTGTACGCGGCATAGGAGGTGCTTTTACTAGGGGAAGAGATGGATCCTTGCTTTGCAGAGACGCAGGTTCCATGACTTTGAGTTCAGGTGTATGTCAGGGGGCGGAGCTAATAGAAGAATGAGAATTTGGTCACCCATCTTTTCATCGGGGTGAAGAATGTAGCGTAGGGCGACATTCTCCTTTTGACTTGAACTGTAATAGAGGACATAAAATAATGCCTTACACATTAAAAAAAAATCGGCACAAATTTTATTAATATCATTGCCGCCATTATCGCCTGTACTTTGGCCGCTCTCAGCTGCGCTCCGAAGGCTTCCACGTGAAGATACAGAGAAAGACGCACTCAATAAAAAAAAGCTTAAATGGCCCATTCCGGATTACCTACGGAAGAAGATTACACTTTTTATCTTACAGCTAATAGCTGCCGAGACGTCCAACGTATTTGGCGGTTTCCAATCGGCGCTTTTGTAGGGCGAGCGCTCACATAAAAATGCCAATATTTAGAATGTACTATTTCCTCTCCGGCCTGATCCGTCCATTTGTGTTATCTGCTGTTTTATTCTCTCTCTTTTTTAACCACTTCAATACCAGACACTTAGCCACCTTCCCGCCCAAGCCAATTTTCAGCTCTCAGCGCTGTCGCAATTTGAATGACAATTGCGCGGTCGTGCTACACTGTACCCAGACAAATTTTTTATCATTTTGTTCCAACAAATAGAGCTTTCTTTTGGTGGTATTTGATCACCTCTGCGATTTTTATTTTTTGCGCAACAAACAAAAAAAGACCGAAAATTTTGCAAAAAAAAAAAAAAACACGTTTTTCTTTGTCACTGTTAATTTTTTTTGTAAATAAGTGCGTTTTCTTTTTCAATGACGGGCACTGATATGGCTGCACTGATGGGCACTGATATGGCTGCACTGATGGGCACTGATGGGCACCAATGAGGTGGCACTGATGATGGGCACTGATAGGCGGCACTGATAGGTGGCACTGGTATGCGGCACTGATGGGCACTGATGGGCACCAATGAGGTGGCACTGATGATGGGCACTGGTATGCGGCACTGATGGGCACTGATTGGCATATTTTGTGCATTTTTTTTAACACGTGGATGGCCATGGGGGATGTACCTAACCATCCACATGCTGGGGGGGTTCTCTGGTGGTCCTGGGGGCTTCCCTGGTGGTCTAGTGTGGGCATCTGAGGGGGGGCTGCGCTGATAAACAATCATCGCATACCCCCCCCGTCAGGAGAGCCGCCGATCGGCTCTCGTCTACTCGCGTCTGTCAGACGCGAGTGAGGAAAAACCGATCAACGGCTCTTCCTGTGTACATCGTGATCAGCCGTGATTGGACACAGCTGATCTCGTGGTAAAGAGCCTCCCCCGGAGGCTCTTTACCGAGATCAGTGTAGCGGTGTGTCAGACTGACACACCGCTCCACCGATCGCCGCCATGCGCGCCCCCACGGGCGCGCGGCGGCTGTTATCCTGAAGGACGTCATATGACGCCCAGTCAGGATAACGAAACCACTTCCCGGACGTCAATCTGCTATTGACCGGGCGGGAAGTGGTTAAATTACACGAGCGGAGGAGCGCTCTCAGACCGCAACAGTCATTAATGATGCGCTCTCAGATCGCAACAGTCCGAGGACGCTGAATAGTGCGGATTTTACTTATATTTTTTGTTTGTTGGATGCACAAGGGGAATTTGTGGGGAAAAAAAGAACGTCAATGTTATTGGACCGCGCAATTGTCAGGTAAAATAACGCAGTGCCTTATCGCTAAAAAAAATAGGCCTGGTCGCGACGGGGGGGGGGGGGTAAATCTTCCGGAGGTCGAGCGGTGAAAGCCCACCCTCCTTGCTGCCAAACATATGTATTACATGGGTGGCAACAGGTTAAAATCTAGAATAAAATCCACAATCAGAGGTTTGTCATGTAAAGGGATCAGTAGAGAGATACAGGCAGCTGAACTTATGGAAAAGAAATCTTGACTTTTTCTGTAAAAGTCGATCTTTGCCCCGCCCCTTTTCTTCCCTGCACCTCCCTCCTCACTGACGACTTGGGAGGGAAACGCCTGGCTTGACTTTTTCCAGAAGTAATTGAGATTTGCGAATATCTTTGGCCACCTACCTTTGTGAATTTGGTGATTTGCTTTGACCTTCTGTTGTCGCTGTAGGTGGCCTCTTTATTTATTTTATCATCACACGCTGAGATTAGTGACAGGTCCACTTTAAGCTTTTCTCCCCCTTGCAGATAGGCGGCGGTGGCGCCGGCGTTCAGCGCCTGTTACAGGTGCAGTAATTGGGTCACTCTGTGTGCCTGGCTGGCCCAGGGCGGCCGCACACCGACCGCGTCACGTGGCAGCTGCATATTCCCGGGATGTCTCCGTTCCGCTCGCTGCCTTCACTGACTCAGCGCGGATGAGCAACGTATGGAAAATCCTACGTGACATCTACATTCTGCCATGTGCCGTCTCACTACAATGTGTCACTCCACTTCTACTGATGGCAGTCATTTTAGGATTTGTAAGGGCTCGTTTACACTTGCTTCAAAACAAGGCTTCGGACAGGCTTTGTTAAAGCTCTCTGAATGCCAGTCAAAGCTCCTGTCACTAAATAGAATGGTTAGCCTACAGTCCTGTTTAAGTCTTGCTTTTGCTTGGTGCTTCGGCGGGGCTTCGATGAGGCTTTGGTGGAGCTTCGATGGGGCTTGGATGAGCCTTTGGTGGGGCTTTGATGAGCCTTTGGTGGGGCTTCGATGAGGCTTTGGTGGAGCTTCGATGGGGCTTTGATTAACCTTTTGGTGGAGCTTTGGTGGGGCTTTGGTGAAGCTTGGATGTTGCTTGGATGAGGCTTTGTTGGAGCTTCGATGGGGCTTCGATGAACCTTTGGTGGAGCTTTGATGGGGTTTCGATGAGCCTTTGGTGGGGCTTTGATGGGGTTTCGATGAGCCTTAGGTGGGGCTTTGATGAGCTTGATGAGCTTTGGTGGGGCTTGGGTGAGCCTTTGGTGAAGCTTGGGTGGAGCCTTTGGTGGAGCTTTGATGGGGCTTCGATGAACCTTTGGTGGAGCTTCGATGAGGCTTCAATGAGCCTTTGGTGGGGCTTCGATGAGCTTTGGTGAAGCTTTGTTGGAGCTTCGATGGGGCTTCGATTGAACCTTTGGTGGAGCTTTGGGGTTTCGATGAGCCTTTGGTGGGGCTTTGATGGGGTTTCGATGAGCCTTAGGTGGGGCTTTGATGAGCTTGATGAGCTTTGGTGGGGCTTGGGTGAGCCTTTGGTGAAGCTTGGGTGGAGCCTTTGGTGGAGCTTTGATGGGGCTTCGATGAACCTTTGGTGGAGCTTCGATGAGGCTTCAATGAGCCTTTGGTGGGGCTTCGATGAGCTTTGGTGAAGCTTTGTTGGAGCTTCGATGGGGCTTCGATGAACCTTTGGTGGAGCTTTGATGGGGTTTCGATGAGCCTTTGGTGGGGCTTTGATGGGGTTTCGATGAGCTTTAGGTGGGGCTTTGATGAGCTTTGGTGGGGCTTCAATGAGCCTTTGGTGGAGCTTTGATGGGGCTTCGATCATCCTTTGGTGGAGCTTCGATGAGGCTTCAATGAGCCTTTGATGGGGCTTCGATGAGCCTTTGGTGGGGCTTTGATGAGTGTTTTGGGTGTTTTTTGCGTTGGGTGTTCCACGAACCAGTCTAACAAGTTCATTAGCATGGGGGAAGCCTAGCTTCTGAAAACAATAAAAATAACCAAAAATATGTATAGGGGAAAAAAATCCTCAAAAATGGGACTTTAACAGTACCGGGTCATTGTTATATCAAGGGAATGAGAAATATTTCTTGGTAGTATAAAAGTTAACAAATCTTTATTAATACAAATTTGTGTAAAACATTACAATACATTAAAATTGATAGAAAGAGGGTTCTTGATACTGTACTCAAGTTGGAATCAACAGAAAACAGGGATGGAAATTGCTGAACAACCAACGCGTTTCGAATTAGATTTTCTTCTTCAGAGGTGGGGAGCGCTGTAACATTTTGAATTTCCCACCACTTTAAGGTCTATTTATAAAGTTTGTTGCAGAAATGTCAGGAAAGCGCAAGCTGAACGAAATTTCACTGTATTTTTTCTCTAATAATTCCTGTATTATCAGCTCCGCCTAGTGGTCAAAATGTAGGACAGTTTTCTAAAAATACCTCAATGGGAAAATATACCGCATTTTGGTCACTAGATGGAGCTGATGATGCAGAAATGAATGTATTAAAAAGAAAAAAACATGTGAAATTTTGTTCCGTTTGCAACCAATGCTTCTGACTTTTGTCGTGTTTTGGGGTGTCAGAGTTTATTAAAAGTGCCAGCTGCAGCCAGCATAAAATATATACAATATAGAATATACAGTATATAGAATGTATGTTTAAAACCTCAAAAATTTAAAAAAAAAATTGCAATACAATTGAAAAAAATCACAATATATTTATATATATATATAGCGATATGGACTGTCAGCAGAAAACGCTGGGCCTTTCAGTGCTTCTGGACATCCCTTGTTCTTTTGGTAATTAGTGCAATCAGTGACAACATATCTGTGCGTCCAACAAAGTGAATTATGGGACATGTAGTTCTCCTTCAATCTATTACTATGCAACCACGTACCCTAAGACTACACATCCCAGGGATATATATATATATACATACACACACACACACACACAGGTATATATACACACGCCATAATTTTAAATAATTTTTTTATTTCTTATTTAAAAATATTTTTATTATATTTATATATATATTATATATACACACCAGAATTTAAAAACAGTTTTTATTTCTTAATCTTTTTAATATATATATATATATATATATATATATATATATAAAAAGATTTTTAAATAAGAAATAAAACATCTATTTAAATTCTGGTGTGTGTGTGTGTGTGTGTGTATATATATATATATATATATATATATATACAAATATATATTAAAAAGATTTTTAAATAAGAAATAAAACTTTTATTTAAGTTCTGGTGTGTGTGTGTGTGTGTGTGTATATATATATATATATATATATATATATATATACCTGTGTGTGTGCGCGTATGTGTATATATTTATATATATATTTATCCTTTATTATTTTTTATATTATATTCTATTAATACTTTATTGTAATAATATTCTATTTTATTATTATTATAAATATATAATTTATTTGTGTATATATATATATATATATATATATATATATATATATATATATATATATATATATATATATTTATTATTAATAATATATCATTGTATTACTATTATACATATATTATTACTATTATTATTATGATAAAATAATAATAAAGAAAAAAATGTAATATATATTATAATAAAAAGTAATAATATTATCATTAAATGATCTAAAAAAAATATATAAATTTAATGGGTAAACCCCCCACCCCCCCCCCCCCCCATCCCAGGAGGGTTCAAGTGTTAATTGGATGCCCTTCCTCCGAGAAACGACCAATAATTAGAAGATTGATCGATGTTGTGAATGGTCGGGGAGCTGAGGAAGAACATTTGCGGATCTACAATACGGGAAGAAGTAGAATGTTGGACTCTTCCTCCACCTTCCCTATGAGGTGTTGCAGAGGGTGGGACGGCGCCCATCGCTGGCCTATATACACGACCTGAAAGGACTCCCAGCGTCTCTCGCCGTTTGAGGCGACTTTTTCGGCGCACGTGCTGACCTTTCCCCATCACGCTGTGATTACCTCCTCGTGGCAGCGGCCAGCTCAATAAAAAAATCATTTTATTTTTATGACTGAAGCTCGCATAATGTCATCTGCAATAAATTATTCCTAATAAAACGCTTTCTTCCAGACGGCTTTAATATTTAATAGACAGAAGAGAGATGTGAATGAAGAGAAGGCCCCACTGGTCCCCTCACCATCGATCAGCAGAAATCTGAGAACGGTGGACTGTACTGTTTGCAGGGTGTCACCAGGACAGGAAGTGGGGGAAATCTACCTGATGGGAACCTGACCTCCGGCCTTCCCCTCAGTCTTGCACAAGCGACCGGCTCCTCTCCTGAAATGTCTTACTCTGATTTTACTGCACACTGCGAGCTTCTCACAATGTGCATTAGAAGCTGCAGCAAGTCAGAGCCCCGCCCTCCAGCTGTTGCGGAACTACAATTCCCCATCATGCCTCTGAGAGCCTGAGCGCCCAGCATCATCTAGCCTGTTCCTCCCCAGCTTGACTGTCCCTGGCCCCGCCCCGTTCATTCATTGGATTTCAGTTCTTTTAACCATGGAGACTCATATGTGGGCGTTACCTATGTAAATGCAGCCTGCCTAGGAACGCCCACTCCTCCCATCAATGCATTATGATATTTGCATAACTCGTCCCAAGAGCCAACCCGCTGTTTGCGTTAGGAGTACTGAGGCCGGGTGCTGTGATGTTTTCGGGAAGCTACGTACCGCCACCTGCTGGCTCCTCCCACCAGCCATGATCTTCCTGCATTGCGTAAGACAAGTACAGTGACTACATCATTGGGTTTCAATTTGTTTCCAAAAAATGTACTGACTGTTCCTCTTTGGATGTGAATTGTCTAGAGGGATACGTGAGAATATATTAGGGGGGGGATCTGGGTAAATAACTTGTTATAAGCCACGCCCCCAAAGAACAAAGTCAGGGTAAATATTTCAATGGAAAGTGACCAATGTTTGACTTTCAGGTTTTCAATGCAAAGTTCTGAAGGAGAAGTTAATAACATTGAAATTCAGTCTGAACCCCCGGGGCAGAAGAAACACACATTTGATCCAATTATGTGCATTCAGTGGGGAGAATAATGATTTGATCCCCTGCAGACCACTTACAAAGAAATGAAGGGTCTATAACTTTTTATCATAGGTGTATTTTATATGATAGAGACAAAATATCAACCAAAAATCCAGAAAATACACACAATACAAATGTTATAAATGGAGTTGCAGTTCAGTGAGTAAAATAAGTATTTGATCCCCAAGCAAAACATGACTTAGTAGTTGGTGGAGAAACCCTTGTTGGTGATCACAGAGGTCAGACGTTTCTTGTAGGTGGTGATCAGGTTCGCACATCTCAGGAGGGATTTTGCTCCACTCTTCTTTACAGATCTTCTCTAAATCCTTAAGTTTCTTGGCTGTCTCTTGGCAACTCGAAGTTTCAGCTCCCTCCATACATATTCTATAGGATTAAGGTCTGGAGACTGGCTGGTCCACTCCGTGACCTCAATATGCTTCTTCTTGAGCCACTCCTTTGTTGCCTTGGCGGTATGTTTTGGGTCATTGTCATGCTGGAAGACCCATCCATGACCCATCTTCAGTGTTCTGGCTGAGGGAAGAAGGTTCTCATCCAAGATTTTACAATACATGGTCCCGTCCACTGGCCCCTCAATGCAGCTAAGTCGGCCTGAACCTTTATCAGAGAAACAGCCCCAAAGCCTCATGCTTCCACCTCCGTGTGACTGTAGGGATGGTGTTCTTAGGGTCATAGTCACCATTTTTCTTACTCTAAACACGGCGAGTCGAGTTATTGCTAAAGAGCTGAATTTTGGTCTCATCTGACCACAGAACTTTCTCCCAATCCTTCTCTGAATCATTTAGATGTTCATTGGCAAACTTCAGACATTCCTGAGGAGGGGGACCTGTACATGTGTCTTCCTGAGGAGGGGGACCTGTACATGTGTCTTCCTGAGGAGGGGGACCTGTACATGTGTCTTCCTGAGGAGGGGACCTGTACATGTGTCTTCCTGAGGAGGAGGACCTGTACATGTGTCTTCCTGAGGAGGGGGACCTGTACATGTGTCTTCCTGAGGGGGGGACCTGTACATGTGTCTTCCTGAGGAGGGGGACCTGTACATGTGTCTTCCTGAGGAGGGGGACCTGTACATGTGTCTTCCTGAGGAGGGGGGCCTGTACATGTGTCTTCCTGAGGAGGGGGGCCTGTACATGTGTCTTCCTGAGGAGGGGGACCTGTACATGTGTCTTCCTGAGGAGGAGGACCTGTACATGTGTCTTCCTGAGGAGGGGACCTGTACATGTGTCTTCCTGAGGAGGGGGACCTGTACATGTGTCTTCCTGAGGAGGGGGACCTGTACATGTGTCTTCCTGAGGAGGAGGACCTTTACATGTGTCTTCCTGAGGAGGGGGACCTGTACATGTGTCTTCCTGAGGAGGGGACCTGTACATGTGTCTTCCTGAGGAGGGGGACCTGTACATGTGTCTTCCTGAGGAGGGGGACCTGTACATGTGTCTTCCTGAGGAGGAGGACCTTTACATGTGTCTTCCTGAGGAGGGGGACCTGTACATGTGTCTTCCTGAGGAGGGGGACCTGTACATGTGTCTTCCTGAGGAGGGGGACCTGTACATGTGTCTTCCTGAGGAAGGGGGACCTGTACATGCGTCTTCCTGAGGAGGAGGACCTGTACATGTATCTTCCTGAGGAGGGGGACCTGTACATGTGTCTTCCTGAGGAGGGGGACCTGTACATGTGTCTTCCTGAGGAGGGGGGCCTGTACATGTGTCTTCCTGAGGAGGGGGCCTGTACATGTGTCTTCCTGAGGAGGGGGACCTGTACATGTGTCTTCCTGAGGAGGGGGACCTGTACATGTGTCTTCCTGAGGAGGAGGACCTGTACATGTATCTTCCTGAGGAGGGGGACCTGTACATGTGTCTTCCTGAGGAGGGGGACCTGTACATGTGTCTTCCTGAGGAGGGGGACCTGTACATGTGTCTTCCTGAGGAGGGGGACCTGTACATGTGTCTTCCTGAGGAGGGGGGCCTGTACATGTGTCTTCCTGAGGAGGGGGACCTGTACATGTGTCTTCCTGAGGAAGGGGACCTGTACATGTGTCTTCCTGAGGAAGGGGACCTGTACATGTGTCTTCCTGAGGAGGGGGGCCTGTACATGTGTCTTCCTGAGGAGGAGGACCTGTACATGTATCTTCCTGAGGAGGGGGACCTGTACATGTGTCTTCCTGAAGAGGAGGACCTGTACATGTGTCTTCCTGAGGAGGGGGAGCTGTACATGTGTCTTCCTGAGGAGGGGGGCCTGTACATGTGTCTTCCTGAGGAAGGGGGACCTGTACATGTGTCTTCCTGAGGAGGGGGACCTGTACATGTGTCTTCCTGAGGAGGGGGACCTGTACATGTGTCTTCCTGAGGAGGAGGACCTTTACATGTGTCTTCCTGAGGAGGGGGACCTGTACATGTGTCTTCCTGAGGAGGGGGACCTGTACATGTGTCTTCCTGAGGATGGGGACCTGTACATGTGTCTTCCTGAGGAGGGGGACCTGTACATGTGTCTTCCTGAGGAGGAGGACCTGTACATGTGTCTTCCTGAGGAGGGGGACCTGTACATGTATCTTCCTGAGGAGGGGGACCTGTACATGTGTCTTCCTGAGGAAGGGGGACCTGTACATGTGTCTTCCTGAGGAGGAGGACCTGTACATGTGTCTTCCTGAGGAGGAGGACCTGTACATGTGTCTTCCTGAGGAGGGGGACCTGTACATGTGTCTTCCTGAGGAGGAGGACCTGTACATGTGTCTTCCTGAGGAGGGGGACCTGTACATGTGTCTTCCTGAGGAGGGGGGCCTGTACATATGTCTTCCTGAGGAAGGGGGCCTGTACATGTGTCTTCCTGAGGAGGGGGACCTGTACATGTGTCTTCCTGAGGAAGGGGACCTGTACATGTGTCTTCCTGAGGAGGAGGACCTTTACATGTGTCTTCCTGAGGAGGGGGACCTGTACATGTGTCTTCCTGAGGAGGGGGACCTGTACATGTGTCTTCCTGAGGAAGGGGACCTGTACATGTGTCTTCCTGAGGAGGGGGACCTGTACATGTGTCTTCCTGAGGAGGGGGGCCTGTACATATGTCTTCCTGAGGAAGGGGGCCTGTACATGTGTCTTCCTGAGGAGGGGGACCTGTACATGTGTCTTCCTGAGGAAGGGGACCTGTACATGTGTCTTCCTGAGGAGGAGGACCTTTACATGTGTCTTCCTGAGGAGGGGGACCTGTACATGTGTCTTCCTGAGGAGGGGGACCTGTACATGTGTCTTCCTGAGGAAGGGGACCTGTACATGTGTCTTCCTGAGGAGGGGGACCTGTACATGTGTCTTCCTGAGGAGGAGGACCTGTACATGTGTCTTCCTGAGGAAGGGGGACCTGTACATGTATCTTCCTGAGGAGGGGGACCTGTACATGTGTCTTCCTGAGGAAGGGGGACCTGTACATGTGTCTTCCTGAGGAGGAGGACCTGTACATGTGTCTTCCTGAGGAGGGGGACCTGTACATGTGTCTTCCTGAGGAGGGGGACCTGTACATGTGTCTTCCTGAGGAGGAGGACCTGTACATGTGTCTTCCTGAGGAGGAGGACCTGTACATGTGTCTTCCTGAGGAGGGGGACCTGTACACGTGTCTTCATGAGGGGGGGGACCTGTACATGTGTCTTCCTGAGGAGGGGGACCTGTACATGTGTCTTCCTGAGGAGGGGGGACCTGTACATGTGTCTTCCTGAGGAGGGGGGCCTGTACATGTGTCTTCCTGAGGAGGAGGACCTGTACATGTGTCTTCCTGTGGAGGAGGACCTGTACATGTGTCTTCCTGAGGAGGGGGACCTGTACATGTGTCTTCCTGAGGAGGGGACCTGTACATGTGTCTTCCTGAGGAGGGGGACCTGTACATGTGTCTTCCTGAGGAGGAGGACCTGATGGTCTTGTAGCCCATTCCAGCCTTGTGCAGGTCTACAATCTTCTCCCCGACGTCCTCTGACAGATCTTTGGTCTTCCCCATGATGGTGAGGATTGGATGGAAGAGATTCTGTGGACAGGTGTCTTCTATACACATAACGAGTTGTCGTTAGGAGAACCTTCTTACATTGACAGGACTGATCTGTGTACCACATGAGCCCCTACTGGAGCCAGTCTGTGGGGGGCAGAATTATTGTTGGTTGGGGATCAAATATTTATTTTACTCCATTTATAACATTTGTATCGTGTGTTTTTTTTTTTTCTGGATTTTTGGTTGATATTCTGTTTCTATGATTTAAATACACCTCTGATAAAAATTATAGACCCTTCATTTCTTTGTAATTGGTCTGAAGGGGATCCAATCATTATTTTCCCTTTTTTGTCCTTTATTAAAAAAAAAAGTATTAAAAAAAACAGGAACACTACAAATGACATCACAGCAAAAAGCGACAACAGCTGACGCGTTTCACAAGTGCTTATTCATGAAATGTGCCTTACATGCTGCCAGCACAAGTACCCAAATCTGCCTTTATATTGGCTTCCTGTAATCTGGTGGACAGCAGACGGTAGAGAGAGGAGCTGCACTGTGAGCCAATCAGAGCTCTATTGCTGTCTGTAAACTTGCTTAAAGACATGGGAGCCAAACTGCTACTTCATTGTCCTATCACAGCTTGGGGGGGCGTGTCCTCCTGGACCAGGCTGGTATCGCCTTAGTGCAGTGTGGTCTGGAGGTAAGTCTAGAATAGATGGATCTCGGGATCGACCAATGAGATTTTCAAATCCTTTGCAGATATGCATTCCGATTCGTGTATGTGTTGGATGTTTGCCGGGGGTCCAGCTCTCGGTAACGTCACGTATATTCTTCTTTCTATCTGTAGGCCTCAATACCACGTCTTGTACCCGTGTCCGATGGTTGGTGCCAATTTGCTGGCTACCTCCATGCAGTCCAATATATCACCAAAAAAAAAAAAGCCTTCAGAGACCGAAGCTTGGAGATCGGCCATCAAAAGACCGGTAAGGATTTTTTACAGTAAAAGCGTTAAAAATAAACACGGGCGTTCTTGACATTGTCATGTTATTACGATTCTGTAAAATAGGTTGTGTGTTTATTTGTTCTATACCTTTAACATATAAAGGTACAGAAAAATCACTGGTACCTCCTGTATAGGCTGACAACACAACCAATCCCAACCAGCGTTGTCAGCCCCGCCCCCTCAACTACATAACTCCACCTATAACCCCTTATTGTCTCCTCCCCATGTAGATACATTGATTTCCTTCCCAGCAAATCAATGCTGCGGCCTTGACTCTCAGGTACCTCCCTATCTATCTATGTAGTGAAAGGGACAGTATGAAAAAATCTGTGTTCTTTTTACATCTGTTTCTGAAATGTCCCTTTGGGTCTAAAAATCCCGAGATTATAGCTGCCCCCACCTCTCCAGTACCTTCTCAGCCAATAGAAACATGTCTGTGGGGGGGGGGTGCCCATAATCTCTGATTGCCTGGGGGCCCCATAATCTCCTATTGCCCGGGGGCCCCTGAGTTGTCAGTCCGCCCCTCTCATCAGCTGCTGCATTCATTTTACAAGCCTGGTTACGTCATAAAAGCTTTTTCTCTAGAAAAAATTACAAATTACAGCCTGGGGGCCACGCTGGGCCCTCTACAGGAATTTATCGTGCCCATACAGGGACAAGGCGAACGTGCTCGCTAGTGCCCCTAGAGGCGAGGGCTGTGTCCTTAATGCAAATGATGTTAAAGGTGATACTTCTCCATATGGACATAATTAACCACTTGCCTACCGGCACTTTCACCCTTTCAGTTTTTAGCGCTCTCACACTTTGAATGACAATTGTGCGGTCATGCAATGCTGTACCCTGGACATTTTTATTGTTTTATTGAGACAGATGGAGCTTTCTTTTGGTGGTATTTAATCACCACTGGGTTTTTTTATTTTTTTTTATAACAAAACGAAAAAAAATAAAAACTTTTTTTATTTGGTTCTGCTATAAAATTTTGCAAACAGGTAATTGTTCACCTTCACTGATGTGCGCTGATGAGGTGCTGTGCTGTGAACAAGGCTTATCGCTGAAACTAGTCTGCTACTGACTGTACTCACTGTGAAGGCTTGAAAATGTTATGGAGTTGCCGGCTGCTTTTATTCGATGATACCATGATGTAGGGAGGACTCTACTGGGGACATTGATGTAAGGGAGGACTCTGTGTACCCTGATGTAGGGGGGACTCTACTGGGGACATTGATGTAAGGGAGGACTCTGTGTACCCTGATGTAGGGGGGACTCTACTGGGGACATTGATGTAAGGGAGGACTCTGTGTACCCTGATGTAGGGGGGACTCTACTGGGGACATTGACATAAGGGAGGAATCCGTGTACCCTGATGTAGGGGGGACTCTACTGGGGACATTGATGTAAGGGAGGACTCTGTGTACCCTGATGTAGGGGGGACTCTACTGGGGACATTGACGTAAGGGAGAAATCTGTGTACCCTGATGTAGGGGGGGACTCTACTGGGGACATTGATGTAAGGGAGGACTCTGTGTACCCTGATGTAGGGGGACAATTGATGTAAGGGAGGACTCTGTGTACCCTGATGTAGGGGGGACTCTACTGGGGACATTGACGTAAGGGAGGACTCTGTGTACTCCAGATGTAAGGGGGACTCTGTGTACCCTGATGTAGGGGGACTCTACTGGGGACATTGATGTAAGGGAGAAATCTGTGTACCCTGATGTAGGGGGGACTCTACTGGGGACATTGATGTAAGGGAGGACTCTGTGTACCCTGATGTAGGGGGACTCTACTGGGGACATTGATGTAAGGGAGGACTCTGTGTACCCTGATGTAGGGGGGACTCTACTGGGGACATTGATGTAAGGGAGGACTCTGTGTACCCTGATGTAGGGGGGACTCTACTGGGGACATTGATGTAAGGGAGGACTCTGTGTACCGTGATGTAGGGGGGACTCTACTGGGGACATTGACGTAAGGGAGGAATCTGTGTGCCCTGATGTAGGGAGGACTCTACTGGGGACATTGATGTAAGGGAGGACTCTGTGTACCCTGATGTAGGGAGGACTCTACTGGGGACATTGATGTAAGGGAGGACTCTGTGTACCATGATGTAGGGGGGACTCTACTGGGGAAATTGATGTAAGGGAGGACTCTGTGTACCCTGATGTAGGGGGGACTCTACTGGGGACATTGATGTAAGGGAGGACTCTGTGTGCCCTGATGTAGGGAGGACTCTACTGGGGACATTGATGTAAGGGAGGACTCTGTGTACCCTGAAGTAGGGGGGACTCTACTGGGGACATTGACGTAAGGGAGGAATCTGTGTACCCTGATGTAGGGGGGACTCTGGCTTACGAGTATTTGTAAAAAAAAAAAATATGCCCCTCCTACTGAAAATGTTGGGGACCCTGATGTAAGGGGAAACTCTGATGTAAAAGGACTCTGCAGGAGACTCTGATGGGGGCCCTGATGTGAAAGAGAATCTAATAGGGATCCTAGTGTAAGGGGGGGGGCTCTGATGTAAGGGGGACTCTGTGGCCCTTGTACTGTAAAGTTTGGGGGCCCCTGCTCTACCAGAATCTAATCCTGAGGGGTTGAATTTGTAATTCTTCCTCCTCCAGATGTGACGCGCGGCGCCCCCGCTCTCTGTGCGCTCGTTATCGGCGCGGCGATGGCGGAGTCGATGTTCTGAGCCGCCACAAAGCAGATTATATTTTTATTAGGAAGACGAGGACTCGGAGGACGTCTGTCATACAAATCGCCATCCAGCAGCCCGCCGGCTCGGCGGCGCTTTTCATTTCCAGGCGGCAGATGTGAGGCACCACGTTCCGATGTTGGTGGGGGATTTTATTTTCTTGACTTGCGAGAAACCAAACGCCGCTCACTGCGGAACAGCAAGGCGCTGGAGCCCCGCGCGCTGCAACCCGGACTCACAGGCTGCGGTTTTACCCCCCCCCTTTAGTTCATTCTCTCAGTTTGATGACCTGAAGCCTCTTTGAGTTACTACAGACTGGCTGAAAGATGAAATTAGGCTTGCAGTGGGAGGGGCTATTAGGTAGAAAAACAATTGGCAGAGCTTTTCGTCCTGTGAAACTGGCCTTACATTCGCTATCTCTGCAAACCAATGCCAAACTGAAAATAAATAATACATATTTAACTGCTGTGATCATCGGCTCCATCTGGTGGCCATAATGCTGTATTTTCCTAATTCACTCCTTTCTGTATGAATGGATAATATTCGACCTGGAGAGAAAAAATTATAGCCTTGTAACATTCAATGTGGCCCCCATTTGTATAGAAAAATGTTCACAGGATGAAGAGCTCTGCAGTGTCCTGGTGACCATTGTCACTGGGCGTAAAAGTAATGGGACAGGAACAGAGGGGAAATCTTCTAATGGGGATGACTGTTTAAGAGGGAGAGATTTCCTGTCACTTCCTGTTGTGACAGGAAGTGAAGGGAAATCCCCCCCAGAGGGTCACAGGAGTTCTTCCTCACTCTCTTCAATGGAGACACTAATTGTTCTGGTGACAACTGTCTAAGAGGGTCTTTCCTCTTACTTCCTGTTGTGTCTCCAGTACAGGAAGTGAAGGGAAATACCCCCCAGAGGGTCACAGGGGTTCTTCCTCACTCTCTCCAATAGGGACAGTTGTTCTGGTGACAACTGTCTAAGAGGGTCTTTCCTCTTACTTCCTGTTGTGACTCCAGGACAGGAAGTGAAAGGAAATCTCCCCGGGGGGGGGGGGGTCACAGGGGTTCTTCCTCACTCTCTCCAATGGGGACACTTGTTCTCGTGACAACTGTCTAAGAGGGTCTTTCCTCTCACTTCCTGTTGGGACAGGAAGTGAAGGGAAATCTCCGGGGGGGGGGGGTCTCCTCACTTTGGAGAGATTCCCTCACTTTGGAGAGACTTCCTCTCACTTCCTGTTGTGTCTCGAGGACAGGAAGTGAAGGGAAATCTCCCGGGGGGGGGGGGGGGTCACAGGGGTTCTTCCTCACTCTCTCCAATATAAAATAAAAATGTTGTCTTTCTTCGGCTCACAAGGAAAAGTATTTTCTGGAATATTCTTGGCCTTCTAATGTGTTTGGTTTGGCAGCCGGGCGCAGGGAAGCAAAGCGCACAGATTGAAACCCGACTCCCTTTTCGCAGGATGGGATTGGCCGGGGCGAGGCGGAATTTGGCAGCTTTTATGGGGTAACATGACCCCAAATGGAAACTGGTCACGGGACACAGAGGGGTCACCCCTTCCCACGGAGGTGTCACGGGAGGGATCCGTGGTAACCGCTCTCTGACCCGCTGCAACAACATTCTACAACCAGGGCGGCTCCTAAAGGGGAACTCCAGACAAAACCCTTCCTCTTTAGTCCCTACTCTTCCCTACAAAACGGGTTTGTCTCCGTGCTCCCCCTCCCCCCCCCCCCCCGCCCCACCAATATCACATTTTACTTTTATTGTTCAACTCTTTTGGGCAGTCCCATGACATGCCGGGTCCTCTTCCTCTTTAGTCCCTACTCTTCCCTACACTTTGCAGGACTTAAAGCCTAACCTTGGGCTCCGCCCTCCCCCTTGGCTCCTCCCAGCAGCGGTGCGTTTTGCTTTCATTGCTGATGTCTTCTGGCTGGTCACATGACACGCGGCAGAACACTGGTCAAAAAAAAAAAAAGTTAAAATAAATAGCCTAGTAAAAGCTAAAAAACAAACCAAAAAATAAATAAACAGCTGCTTCCCTGCAGTACTTCTTGCTGCCACTAGATGTCTTCAGTCTGATGGCCAGCAATATTCACCTTCAATCCAGAGACTTCCCCTGCAGTACTTTTTGTCTGCCACTAGATGTCTTCAGTCTGATGGCCAGCAATAATCACCTTCAATCCAGAGACGTCCCCTGCAGTACTTTTTTTTCTGCCACTAGATGTCCTCAGTCCAATGGCCAGCAATAATCACCTTCAATCCAGAGACATCCCCTGCAGTACTTTTTTTGTGCCACTAGATGTCCTCAGTCCAATGGCCAGCAATAATCACCTTCAATCCAGAGACGTCCCCTGCAGTAATTTTTGTCTGCCACTAGATGTCTTCAGTCTGATGGCCAGCAATAATCACCTTCCATCCAGAGACGTCCCCTGCAGTACTTTTTGTCTGCCACAATATTCACCTTCAATCCAGAGACGCCCACTACATGTCCTCAGTTTAATGGCCAGCAATAATCACCTTCCTTCCAGAGACGTCCCCTGCAGTCCTTTTTTTCTGCCACTAGATGTCCTCAGTCTGATGGCCAACAATATTCGCCTTCCTTCCAGAGACGTCCCCTGCAGTACTTTTTTCTGCCAGTAGATGTCCTCGGTCTGATGGCCAGCATCATCCAACCCGCTTCCTCTTAGCACAGTAGACCCGCCCCCAGCCTGTGTCTGGAGAATCCGCACAGTGATTCGCTCACCTCCGCCACCCTGCTCTCTCCTCCTATCCGCATGCCTCTTCTCAGCACCAATGGATTTTGTATGGGGGGGGTTACAATTGGGAGACTGGTAACGGGCGTTGTCACCCTATAACAGGAAGTGCCTGAACAAGGATCTCCATGGCGGGATCATGAAATGAAGATCCGGTGATTGAGCAGATTGTAGAGATCGTGTTTCGGGTTGGTCTCTGTAGGACGAGCGCGCCCGATTCGCTCTAGACCGTAGCCGTCCGATGCCCGCCGTGTAGAGCGCGTCTGGTCTAGGGCAGCGGACGCAGTCAGCGGTGGAATCCGGCAGTACCAGGGGGACAGGCAGGGGGGAGGGGTGAGCGCTCGCATCGCTGTGTCACCGAGATAGACGCTTCAACGGCCAGGCGTGAAATGTGAGCCGTCGTCTCTGACTGATACCGCCACGGAGGATTAACTGCCGGGGACGGGCGCGCGGGCTCCGGGGCGGCAGCGCCGCGCGCCTCTAATAACCTGCGAAGTGTTCCGCACTCCGGGGACCGATTTCTCTGCACGCCGCAAAGCGACGTCCAATATTGGAGGGCGATGTACGCCACCAACAGTGCGCCGCCCGGGGCGGGTGTGAGGTCCTATCCGGCGCGCCGCACCTGTTTATTGACGCCCGTCAATCGGCATTTAAAGGGCAAACGCTGACCGGAGAGATATGGTTTTGTTTAGAAGACGCGGGACGGTTCGGCGCCATTCATATCCTGACCGCACGTTTTTTTTGCGCGCTTTTGTTTGTTTTGCTCTCTTGTTCTACGCACTTTTTTTTTTTTTTTGTGTGCATGCCATGCTGATGACGGTTGGCAAGCGTGCAAAAAGAAGCGGCCACACCTTTTCAGGCATTGAGCTTCATTTTGGGGTGCCATTTCTCTGTACGGCACCCACCAATGGCAGCTATTTCTCTGTACGGCATGCACCCATGGCAGCTATTTCTCTGTACGGCACCCACCAATGGCAGCTATTTCTCTGTACGTCACCCACCAATGGCAGCTATTTCTCTGTACGGCATGCACCCATGGCAGCAATTTCTCAGTACGGCATGCACCCATGGCAGCAATTTCTCCATACGGCATGCACCCATGGCAGCAATTTCTCCGTACGGCATGCACCCATGGCAGCAATTTCTCTGTACGGCATGCACCCATGGCAGCAATTTCTCCATACGGCATGCACCCATGGCAGCAATTTCTCCGTACGGCATGCACCCATGGCAGCAATTTTTCTGTACGGCATGCACCCATGGCATCAATTTCTCTGTACGGCATGGACCCATGGCAGCTATTACTCTGTACGGCATGCATCATGGCAGCTGTTTCTCTGTACGGCATGCACCCATGGCAGCTATTACTCTGTACGGCATGCACCAATGGCATCAATTTCTCTGTACGACATGCACCCATGGCATCAATTTCTCTGTACGGCATGCACCCATGGCATCAATTTCTCTGTACGGCATGCACCCATGGCATCAATTTCTCTGTACGGCATGCACCCATGGCATCAATTTCTCTGTACGGCATGCATCATGGCAGCTGTTTCTCTGTACGGCATGCACCCATGGCAGCAATTTCTCCGTACGGCATGCACCCATGGCAGCTATTTCTCCATACGGCATGCACCCATGGCAGCTATTTCTCTGTACGGCATGCACCCATGGCAGCCATTTCTCTGTACGGCACCCACCCATGGCAGCAATTTCTCTGTACGGCATGCACCCATGGCAGCTATTTCTCTGTACGGCATGCACCCATGGCAGCTATTTCTCTGTACGGCATGCACCCATGGCAACTATTTCTCTGTACGGCATGCACCCATGGCAGCTGTTTCTCTGTACGGCATGCACCCATGGCAACTATTTCTCTGTACGGCATGCACCCATGGCAACTATTTCTCTGTACGGCATGCACCCATGGCAACTATTTCTCTGTACGGCATGCACCCATGGCATCAATTTCTCTGTACGGCATGCACCCATGGCATCAATTTCTCTGTACGACATGCACCCATGGCATCAATTTCTCTGTACGGCATGCACCCATGGCATCAATTTCTCTGTACGGCATGCACCCATGGCATCAATTTCTCTGTACGGCATGCACCCATGGCATCAATTTCTCTGTACGGCATGGACCCATGGCAGCTATTACTCTGTACGACATGCACCAATGGCAGCTATTACTCTGTACAGCATGCATCATGGCAGCTGTTTCTCTGTACGGCATGCACCCATGGCAGCTATTACTCTGTACGGCATGCACCAATGGCAGCTATTACTCTGTATGGCATGCATCATGGCAGCTGTTTCTCTGTACGGCATGCACCCATGGCAGCTATTTCTCTGTACGGCATGCATCATGGCAGCTGTTTCTCTGTACGGCATGCACCCATGGCAGCAATTTCTCCGTACGGCATGCACCCATGGCAGCTATTTCTCCGTACGGCATGCACCCATGGCAGCTATTTCTCTGTACGGCATGCACCCATGGCAGCCATTTCTCTGTACGGCACCCACCCATGGCAGCAATTTCTCTGTACGGCACCCACCCATGGCAGCAATTTCTCTGTACGGCATGCACCCATGGCAGCAATTTCTCCGTACGGCATGCACCCATGGCAGCAATTTCTCCGTACGGCATGCACCCATGGCAGCAATTTCTCCGTACGGCATGCACCCATGGCAGCAATTTCTCCATACGGCATGCACCCATGGCAGCAATTTTCCTGTACGGCATGCACCCATGGCAGCAATTTCTCCGTACGGCATGCACCCATGGCAGCTATTTCTCCATACGGCATGCACCCATGGCAGCAATTTCTCCGTACCACATGCACCCATGGCAGCAATTTCTCCGTACAGCATGCACCCATGGCAGCTATTTCTCTGTACGGCATGCACCCATGGCAGCAATTTCTCCATACGGCATGCACCCATGGCAGCAATTTCTCTGTATGGCATGCACCCATGGCAGCTGTTTCTCTGTACGGCATGCACCCATGACAGCTCCTACTCTGTCTGGCATGCACTGTGGTTTTAGATGACGCCAGGGCCCCAGAGAACATCGGCTCTGGGCAGGTAAGCCATATTGCTCGATGCCTGCTGTCTATTGGAGGAGGATGGTCCTGATATCAGTGCCTGCACCCCTTTAATCCGGTCCCTGCCCGCGGACTCGGCACATCTGCATTTTTACCAGACGAGGAAATGAATAAATGCGCCGGCCCTCCCGCTAGGAAATGGAAGCCCAGGTTTTTGTTGCTCGGGCGCCCGTGGTCTCGGATTTTGCATCTGAATCTTTTATTAGTAAGATGGTCACATAACTCAGCGTCACGCGGCGGCTGGCACGAACACATCGCACCCAGGGAGGGAGGAGCTGGGGGGGAGAGCAGCGCCTGGAAGTTGCCAATGTAACCGCGGCGGGGGATTTTATTTTTTTGCTGTCTCACTCTCTGCGGCGGATGATCTTTGAAGTCGCCCTCCAAGTGGCCGTCTTCTCTCCTCCCGCTCAGAGCCGATTAATGAAGTCAAACAGCGTGAACCGCCGCGCCGGGGAGAGAGAGAGGAGCTCGGCGTGTCCCACCGGGGAGCCGCCAGAAAACCGCTTCCAAAAAACACACAACTTTCCTTTTATTCCCCTGACTCCTCTGTGGTGGGTGAGGACGCCGCGCTCGGCCTCTGGGGGGCGGCGGTGAGAGAGGCCCGATTATCATTGAGAGCACTGTATTGGAAAGACTTATCGATCTGCCTTCCCTGGGCCCACCCCCTCCCCCAATCAGCTTGCTGATTAAAACCTTTTCTGTTTTCATTACACATTTTAGACCTAATGACATCATCACTGGGTCTCTGTGCTTCTCTATGCGATGCAAGCAGGCCGTGGCTGTTGGGAGGAGCCAGCAGGATGCTGTACATAGCTTCCCGATGACATCACTGCACCCTGCCACCTGAAACAGGCAGAGGCCTGTCTCTTGGGAGGAGCTATGCAAATATCAAAATGCCTAGATGGGAGGAGTCAACATTGCTAGGTAGGCTGTATTTGCATGTAACTCCCCTGAAGAGCCCCCAGCCCTAATGCAAGCTGTGGGAGGAGCTATACAAATATCAAAACACCTTGATGGGAGGAGTCAACACTTCTAGGTAGGCTGTATTTGCATGCAACTCCCCTGAAGAGCCCTCGGCCCTGATGCAAGCTGTGGGAGGAGCTATGCAAATATCAAAATGCTTTGATGGGAGGAGTCAACATTGTTAGGTAGGCTGTATTTTCATGTAACTCCTTTCAAGAGCCCTCAGCCCTGGTGCAGGCTGTGGGAGGGATTATGCTAATTTCAAAGTGTCTTGATGGGAGGAGTCAACACTTCTAGGTAGGCCGTATTTGTATGTAACTCCCCAGAAGAGCCCTCGGCCCTGGTGCAGGCTGTGGGAGGGATTATGCTAATTTCAAAGTGTCTTGATGGGAGGAGTCAACATTGCTAGGTAGGCTGTATTTGCATGTAACTCCCCAGAAGAGCCCTCAGCCCTGATGCAAGCTGTGGGAGGAGCTATGCAAATATCAAAAAGCCTGGATGGGAGGAGTCAACATGGTAATAGGTAGGCTGTATTTGCATGGAACTCCTCAAGAGCCCTCAGCCCTGATGCCAGCTGTGGGAGGAGCTATGCAAATAGCAAAACGCCTTGATGGGAGGAGTCAACATTGCTAGGTAGGCCGTATTTGCATGTAACTCCCCTGAAAAGCCCTCAGGCCTAATGCAAGCTGTGGGAGGAGCTATGCAAATTTCAAAACACCTTGATGGGAGGAGTTAACATGTTGATATATAGGGTATATTTGCATGTAACTCCCCTGAATAGCCCTCAGCCCTGATGCAAGCTGTGGGAGGAGCTATGAAAATATCAAAATGCCTTGATGGGAGGAGGCAACATGGTAATAGGTAGGCTGTATTTGCATGGAACTCCTCAAGAGCCCTCAGCCCTGATGCCAGCTGTGGGAGGAGTTATGCAAATATCAAAATGCATTAATGGGAGGAGTGGGCGTTTCTAGGCAGGCTGCATTTGCTTGGGTAACGCCCACATGTGATGCTGAGCCTCCATGATATATAATAAAATAACTGAAATCCAATAAAGAAAAGGGGCGGGGCAGGGTCAGTCAGACTTGCGGAGGAAAGGGCTAGATGATGCTAGGCGTCCCCCCCCAGCCAGGAAGTGAGGCGGGGCTCTATCTGACTCGCTGCAGCTTCTAATGCACATTGTGAGAAGCTCACAGTGTGCGTTGAAATGAGAGTATGCCTTTTCAGTCCAGGTTAAGAGCCTGTACCGCCGGTCACCGACCACGGCTCGAGTCTCCTGCAAGAAATGAAAAAAGTTCTCCTTTTTTTTTTTTTTATTTCCTCCATCAAATCCATTTCCTAACGCAGTCCATAAATCTCCGGCGCTTTGTGCCGCTTATTTCATCTGTCGGAATTTTTCTTGGCGGCGGCTGTGTTCAGATACCTCCCGCCGCGCTCAGAAGAACACTTCGTCAGCAAGTTTTGCCGGCCGGCCTCGGGTTGGAGGTGTATAAAAAGCCGCGTTTCCTCCAGCGGGGAGAAGAAACTTTTTTTATTTTTTTTAGAATTTTTGGCAGAGCGCGAAAGTGCGATCCGGGGACAGAGGAGGGCGGTAAATCAAAACAAAACCGCTTAGTAAGTTGGAGATACGCGTTGGACGGCTGCCCAGTCCTCCGACGGCGCTCTGTTGTGTGCGTGAGCCTCGCCGCTGCCGCCATCGCCGTTCAGCCATCTCCAGCCAGGGCGGTTTCTTTTAGGGTTAGGACCCCTGGCAGGTTTTTATTTCTGTCTGGGGCCCCACGCTAGAGTGATCGATCATCCTCAGAAATAAACATTTTAAAGCTGTCACCAGAGCGGGAGGTGAGGGGAAATCCTCCAAGGGACCGCTAAGAGGGGATTCCCAAGGGGGTTGTGACTGTGCTTCTCAGCTGTAGCCAACAGGTTTGTTTATAAACAAATCTCATGTCATCCCGGACAAGCCCCCAGCTTGTGACTGGACAGTGAAATGAGAAGCAGCACAGTGATAAGTTCATCTCTCTATCACTTTGCTCTGTCCTCCTAGCAGCATGCAGTTAGCAAATGATTTTCTGTGCAGTACCTTTTTTCCACCACTAGATGTCCTCAGTCTGGTGGCAGCACAAGTCATCCCGGACAAGCCCACAGACTGTGACTACACAGTGAAAGGAGAAGCAGCACAGTGATGAGTTCATCTCTCTATCACTTTGCTCTTTCCCCCTAGCAGCATGCAGTTAGCACATGATTTTCCGTGCAGTACCTTTTTCCCACCGCTAGATGTCCTCAGTCTGGTAGCATTTCACCCATTTCCTCTGAGCACAGGTCATCCCAGACAAGCCCCCAGCCTGTGACTACACAGTGAAAGGAGAAGCAGAACAGTGATGAGTTCATCTCTCTATCACTTTGCTCTGTCCACCTAGCAGTATGCAGTTAGCAAATGATTTTCCGTGCAGTACCTTTTTTCCACCACTAGATTTCCTCAGTCTGGTGGCAGCACAGGTCATCCCGGACAAGCCCCCAGACTGTGACTACACAGTGAAAGGAGAAGCAGCACAGTGATGAGTTCATCTCTCTATCACTTTTCTGTCCTCCTAGCAGCATGCAGTTAGCACATGATTTTCTGTGCAGTACCTTTTTCCCACCGCTAGATGTCCTCAGTCTGGTGGCATTTCACCCATTTCCTCTGAGCACAGGTCATCCCAGACAAGCCCCCAGCCTGTGACTACACAGTGAAAGGAGAAGCAGCACAGCGATGAGTTCATCTCTCTATCGATTTTCTGTCCTCCTAGCAGCATGCAGTTAGCAAATGATTTTCCGTGCGGTACCTTTTTTCCACCACTAGATTTCCTCAGTCTCCTGGCAGCACAGGTCATCCCGGACAAGCCCCCAGTCTGTAACTACACAGTGAAAGGAGAAGCAGAACAGTGATGAGTTCATCTCTCTATCACTTTTCTGTCCTCCTAGCAGCATGCAGTTAGCAAATGATTTTCCGTGCAGTACCTTTTTTCCACCGCTAGATGTCCTCAGTCTGATGCCATTTTTACCCACTTCCTTTGAGCACAGGTGATCCTGGACAAGCCCCCAGCCTGTGACTACACAGTGAAAGGAGAAGCAGCACAGTTATGAGTTTATCTCTCTATCGCTTTGCTCTGTCCGTACCTGCCGCTAGATGTCCTCAGTCTGATGGCATTTTCACCCACTTCTTTTGAGCACAGGTCATCCCAGACAAGCCCCCACCCTGTGACTACACAGTGAAAGGAGAAGCAGCACAGTTATGAGTTTATCTCTCTATCGCTTTGCTCTGTCCGTACCTGCCGCTAGATGTCCTCAGTCTGATGGCATTTTTACCCACTTCCTCTGAGCACAGGTGATCCCGGACAAGCCCCCAGCTTGTGACTGGACAGTGAAAGGAGCAGCAGCACAGTAATGAGTTCATCTCTCTATTACTTAGCTCTGTCCTCCTAGCAGCATGCAGTTAGAACATGATTTTTCCCAGAGTATCTGCCGCTAGATGTTCTCAGTCTGATGGCATTTTTACCCACTTCCTCTGAGCACAGGTGATCCCGGACAAGCCCCCAGCTTGTGACTGGACACTGAATGGAGAAGCAGCACAGTGATGAGTTTCATCTCTCTATAACTTTGCTCTGTCCTCCTAGCAGCATGCAGTTAGAACATGATTTTCCCCACAGTATCTGCCGCTAGATGTCCTCAGTCTGATGGCATTTTTACCCACTTCCTCTGAGCACAGGTGATCCTGGACAAGCCCCCAGCCTGTGACTACACAGTGAAAGGAGAAGCAGCACAGTTATGAGTTTATCTCTCTATCGCTTTGCTCTGTCCTCCGAGCAGCATGCAGTTAGAACATGATTTTCCCCACAGTATCTGCCGCTAGATGTCCTCAGTCTGATGGCATTTTTACCCACTTCCTCTGAGCACAGGTGATCCCGGACAAGCCCCCAGCTTGTGACTGGACAGTGAAAGGAGAAGCAGCACAGTGATGAGTTCATCTCTCTATCACTTTGCTCTGTCCTCCTAGCAGCATGCAGTTAGAACATGATTTTTCCCAGAGTATCTGCCGCTAGATGTCCTCAGTCTGATGGCATTTTTAATCCACTTCCTCTGAGCACAGGTCATCCCGGACAAGCCCCCAGCCTGTGACTGGACAGTGAAAGGAGAAGCAGCACAGTGATCAGTTCATCTCTCTATCACTCTGCTTTGTTCTAGCAGCATGCAGTTAACACACAAACTGATTGGCTCTTTGTGCTGCTTCTTCTTTATACAATCCGGCCCTGCTGTACGGATCTCAAGAGGCTGATACCAGGTCACATTCAGGCACTGCTTGTCTTCATAAAATAAAAGTACTGATATATTAATGATTACAGAGCTGCATTAGGTTGTGTATTTTATATGTGCCCGGAGTCCAGGTTTTTGCAGGACACATTGTGGGTGTTCCGGAGTGTATATCAGGAGGCGGGTCTGTGACACCGAAATCCTCATCATACTCATTGTGGGAATGGGGGGGTCACTGACAGATGCAAGGACTCCCTTCACTGAGAAAGACTTTTACAGCCGAGCTCATAAAACTCCATGAAAAGAAGTTAATCTTTCTCTCTTTTTTTTTTTTTGGAGTCCTCCTTTAAATGTAAATGGATCTGCGCGGCTGAGCGCGGTGCGAGAATTGGGTGTCATGTTCGATAGAAGACAATTAGCGGCAATGTGGACGCCGAGTGACATATATTACGTCTGATAGCCCCCTCGTTACTCAATCTCAGCATGTTAGCCTCCCGCCGAGATAACCGTCTTCATTTGTCCAACTGATCTGATTGCTGGAGAAGTCACTTCTGCCGAGATCATTTCCAAGAGGGCCTATTAAATGGGGCCTGACCGATGCCCGTCCCCAAAGTGCGGACGGCACATGGTAGCCACGGGTACAGAGGTGTCACCGCTCTCCCATCTACAATACAAAATGTACTTGATTTTTTTTTGCTGCCTGTGCCCCCATTGTAGGAATTTACCTTCACTTCCTGTCGTAGATTTGAAACAGGAAGTGAGAGGAAATCTCTACACAATCCACACTAAGGCCGTTCACTGGAAGATTTCCCGTCACCTACTGTTCTGCTGGACTTATACATACAGTGGGGAAAATAATGATTTGATCCCTGCAGATTTTGTAAGTTTGCCCACTTATAAAGAAATGAAGGGTCTATCATTTTTATCATAGGTGTATTTTATATGATAGAGACAGAATATCAACCAAAAATCCAGAAAAAAACACACATGATACAAATGTTATAAACTGATTTGCAGTTCAGTGAGTAAAATAAGTATTTGATCCCCAAGCAAAACATGACTTAGTAGTTGGTGGAGAAACCCTTGTTGGCGATCACAGAGGTCAGACGTTTCTTGTAGGTGGTGATCAGGTTTGCACATCTCAGGAGGGATTTTGGTCCTCTCTTCTCTACAGATCTTCTCTAAATCCTTAAGGTTTCTTGACTGTCTCTTGGCAACTCGAAGTTTCATCTCCCTCCATACATTTTCTATAGGATTAAGGTCTGGAGACTGGCTAGGCCACTCCATGACCTTAATGTTCTTCTTCTTGAGCCACTCCTTTGTTGCCTTGGCGGTATGTTTTGGGTCATTGTCATGCTGGAAGACCCATCCATGACCCATCTTCAGTGTTCTGGATGAGGGAAGAAGGTTCTCATCCAAGATCTTACAATACATGGCCCCGTCCATTGGCCCCTCAATGCGGCAAAGTCGGCCTGTACCTTTATCAGAAACAGCCCCAAAGCATCATCCACCTCCGTGTGTGACTGTAGGGATGGTGTTCTTAGGGTCATAGTCAGCATTTTTCTTCCTCCAAACACAGCAAGTCGAGTTATTGCTAAAGAGCTCAATTTTGGTCTCATCTGACCACAGAACTTTCTCCCAATCCTTCTCTGAATCATTTAGATGTTCATTGGCAAACTTCAGACATTCCTGTACATGTGTCTTCCTGAGGAGGAGGACCTGTACATGTGTCTTCCTGAGGAGGGGGACCTGTACATGTGTCTTCCTGAGGAGGGGGACCTGTACATGTGTCTTCCCGAGGAGGGGGACCTGTACATGTGTCTTCCTGAGGAGGGGGACCTGTACATGTGTCTTTCTGAGGAGGGGGACCTGTACATGTGTCTTCCTGAGGAGGGGGGACCTGTACACGTGTCTTCCTGAGGAGGGGGACCTGTACACGTGTCTTCCTGAGGAGGGGGACCTGTACACGTGTCTTCCTGAGGAGGGGGACCTGTACATGTGTCTTCCTGAGGAGGAGGACCTGTACATGTGTCTTCCTGAGGAGGGGGACCTGTACATGCGTCTTCCTGAGGAGGGGGACCTGTACATGCGTCTTCCTGAGGAGGGGGACCTGTACACGTGTCTTCCTGAGGAGGAGGACCTGTACACGTGTCTTCCTGAGGAGGAGGACCTGTACACGTGTCTTCCTGAGGAGGGGGGACCTGTACATGTGTCTTCCTGAGGAGGAGGACCTGTACATGTGTCTTCCTGAGGAGGAGGACCTGTACATGTGTCTTCCTGAGGAGGGGGACCTGTACACGTGTCTTCCTGAGGAGGGGGACCTGTACACGTGTCTTCCTGAGGAGGGGGATCTGTACACGTGTCTTCCTGAGGAGGGGGACCTGTACACGTGTCTTCCTGAGGAGGGGGACCTGTAAATGTGTCTTCCTGAGGAGGGGGACCTGTAAATGTGTCTTCCTGAGGAGGGGGACCTGTACACGTGTCTTCCTGAGGAGGGGGGACCTGTACATGTGTCTTCCTGAGGAGGAGGACCTGTACATGTGTCTTCCTGAGGAGGGGGACCTGTACATGTGTCGTCCTGAGGAGGAGGACCTGTACATGTGTCTTCCTGAGGAGGGGGACCTGTACATGTGTCTTCCTGAGGGGGACCTGTACATGTATCTTCCTGAGGAGGGGGACCTGTACATGTGTCTTCCTGAGGAGGGGGACCTGTACATGTGTCTTCCTGAGGAGGGGGACCTGTACACATGTCTTCCTGAGGAGGGGGACCTGTACACGTGTCTTCCTGAGGAGGGGGACCTGTACACGTGTGTCTTCCTGAGGAGGGGGACCTGTACATGTGTCTTCCTGAGGAGGGGGGACCTGTACATGTGTGTCTTCCTGAGGAGGGGGACCTGTAAATGTGTCTTCCTGAGGAGGGGGACCTTTAGGCCCCTTTCTCACTGGGGCAGGAGCGGCGTCGGCGGTAAAGCAGCGCTATATTTAGCGCTGCTTTACCGTCATTTTAGCGGTATTCGGCCACTAGCGGTGCGGTTTTAACCGCCGCTAGCGGCTGAAAAAGGGTATTGCCGGGGTGTCCCATTGATTCCAATAGGTAGGAGCGGTATAGGAGCGGTGAATACACGGCTCCTTCACCACTTCAAAGATGCTGCTAGCAGGACTTTTTTGACCGTCCTGCCAGCGCACCGCTCCAGTGTGAAAGCCCTCCGGGCTGAAAAGGGGACGGATTTTTTCAGGCGCTATTTTTAGCACTGTAGCGCCTGAAAAACGGCCCAGTGTGAAAGGGGCCTAAGGGTTCTGTAGGATTTCAATCCATAGCGGCGTATTGTGTTACCAATGGTTTGTTTAGCCACTAAAGACGGCTAAAAAGATCATTGGAGTCAAGCAGCCGGCTCTGCCAAGTGGTATTGGCCCTGGAGCTATGCTGGCACCATCACATGGAAGGTCAATCAGTCACAGCTTGAGGAACCCCTTATATTGGTGGCATCCTGTGGAAAAAACCCTGAGGTTCCACGGATCCTGGTTGAGAATGGTTGTCTTTTTCTGTTGTGGCATTAAATGCTACTTTTCACTAGAAACACCTGAATTGCATCATTCTGAGGGGTGTCCACAAAATGTTGGCCAGTTTAGGTAGTTAGGGTAAAAAAAAGACACACACGTCCATCGATTTCAACCAACTCACCCTCACTACTTACCGGTAATCGCAAGCAAACCAGGAGTATCAGTTAAGGACGGCATTGCCCCTTTAATTCGGGGATTTTTGGCTGTCGGCTGAAGTTATTACCGAGCCGTTCTCAGGTATTATCTTTGGTGAACTCGGGTAACCTCGCCGGCTCATCTCTCACAAGAAAATGCCCTCGTTTAGGAGCGGACTGGTCGGAGAGAGCCCCTATTAATCTAATGTCTAAACCGTCTCTCAAAACTGTCGTCTGTAATTACTCTCCTAACGCAGCGGGACGAGGCTCCCCGCGACTGTGTCGGCTCGGTGACACAAAGTAATTTTTTTCCTTAATTGAACAGACAAAGCCAGATTTCATCTATTTGGGCACAGAAGAAAAAAGGGGGGGGGGGCAGGGAGAAAAGGAGCACCTTATCTGGATCCGCATTCTGTACGCAGGACGGGCGCTCCCCGAGGGCTGCGGAGAAGGGGGCACTTTCCTGCCTGGAGATCTGAGACACCGACAATATGACTGGTGCCAGGGCACATCTTATTGACTAGTGGCAGCACCAGTTTAGAATTTGGCCTTAAAAATCATAAGATCCCCCAAAAAAACAAAAAAAAAACAAAACAGCATTTAGTTATTAGATGGGGCGGGGGGGAGGGGTTGTTAGAACATCCGTCAAGTTTTAAATGATGTCTTCTGACACCGGTACCCTCTCGTTTCTGACCTGGTGTCACCGGGACAGGAAGTTGGTGAGGAATCCAAAGGGGACACAGAGAACGAAAAAAAAAAAAAGCCATTCTTTTTTTTTTTCTGTTAAAACCTGACCAGTCCTAACATCTCTTTTCTAATCTCCTCTGTGAATCAAAAGCTTTGGCCAATCAGGGCGCAGAGAATCGCTGGTTGTTAAGGAGCGGGCCGGGAAGCCGGTCATGGCGTCCTTAACAACAGACGAGTCATCAGCTGTCAACGAGCTTCCCCGCTGACAGCTGAATGAAAAAAAAAAAAACATTGCCGGGAAAAATGTTTAAAAAAAATGGCGTGGGGGCCCCCCCAATCCATACCAGGCCCCTTGTTCTAGTATGGATTTTGAGGGGAACCCTAACGCCAACATTTAAAAAAAAATGACGTGGCCCCCCCTCAAAATCCATACTAGACCTTGTGTACAGGTAAGTTACAGATCTTAACTTACCTGTACACTCTGTTTTTTGCACTGTTCTCCTTTTTATTTTCTTAAACCAATAAAAACGTTTGTAAACAAAAAATCCATACTAGACCCTTATGTGAGTATGTAGCCTGGCAGGTCAGGAAAGGGGGGGGGGCGACGAGCGAGTGCCCCCCCCCCCTTTAAACCATATCAGGCCACATGCCCTCAACATGGGTGCTTTGGGGCAGAGGGGGCACCAAAGCATTTTGTCCCCATGTTGATGGGGACAAGGGCCTCTTCCCCACAACCCTGGGCTGTGGTTGTGGGTATCTGCGGGTTTGGGGGCTTATCGGAATCGGGAAGCCCCCCTTTAACAGGCGGCCATATTGCATTTTACAGAAAATGACAGCAGCTGCAGATTGAAAAGGAAAGGGAATTTTTAATAACATTCAATTACAATATGACTTGTGTAACAATTGTATACGCTGTATTATTATATTTATATGATATATTTTGATATATTTTAAGTGGGGTTGCCCTTTAAAGGTTGGAGGCAGGAGGTAATCAGATGAAAATGCGGCTTTGTTGGTTTGTGGGTGGAGTCCCGGGCCGGTAACCGCGGCTCTCCCTGGGAAGTGAGCGGCGGGACAGGAATCCACGCTCCCAGATGCCGCTGCAGTAGGCAGACAACGCCTGGGGGGGACTGGAAAGAGCTCTTTGGTCTGTGATTAACGCAGCAGACATCTGCGGCGAGGTGAAGAATTGTTTATCCGCAGTGGGTGAAGCCTTAGTCATTAGGATGTCCGGCTAGTCAACCAAAGAAAGTGACAGCGCAGCGCGGATTTAAAGAAGTCCTCCGGGCACAAATGAAAACCTTCGCTTAGTCTGCGATCGCGTTCCGCTGAAAGACTGCTGAGCTGACTTTTGCACGCTGCTCCGAATAATCACCCTGACGCCTTTTTTTTTTTCTTCTTTCTGTTACAGCGCTGAGAAAATGATGTGTCGCAAGGGAAGAGCGTAAGACATGGGGAAGGGATTTTTCTACCTGGGGCAGGTGGGCGTTTTTATTAAATGGATATTTAGCGTGTTTTAAGGCTCGTTCACACTGCTTTAGCCGTGCTGGTACACGATCATTCAAAAATGTCAAATTGCACCCCCCTTCATTATGTGTGAGCTTATGAGGAGGAGGGGGAGAGAGCTCACAGCCCGCACCTCCTTCCGGCTCTCTTCTCCTCTCTCTGGGCTGACAGAGGTAGTGATGCCGCTGTCACTACTCCTGGCAGGCTTATAGTAGAAGGAACTTGTGGTGCCCCCATCTCTACAACACACCCTGCGCCCAGGGCAGCCATCCCCTTCTGCCCACCCCGACATGTAACCACCTAGCAGTGACGGTGGCCCACATGACCATGTAACCAGAAAGCAGCAGTGGTGGCCCATAGGGCCATGTAACCACAAAGCAACGACCGTGGCTCATATGGACATCCCCTTCTGCCCACCCCTTGTCCCAGCTCTGCGCTTTAGCTGCATAGACACCACCTGTCCATTGTTCTCTGAAGAGAGACCCGATTGCAGATCGCTCGTCAGAGATCAAACCTAGTGTGAATGAGGGCTTAGTGCTTTTTTTGTAACAATGAAAGTGGATCTTATACGCTGACCCTGGTTTACCTTTAACCGCCTCAGCACAGGAGGGCACAGGTGGGCACGGTCATTGTCAAACATTAGTGGGTGAATGGCCCTCATTTTCTTCAAGCCCTGATGAAGAGGGAGTACAACCCCCGAAACACGTCGCCTCTGTAAACAATTTGTCTATGGAATATACCTGCATCTGGACTCAGAAATTAGTATTTGGGCAGAGATAATGATTGGCTGTTTTTGCTGGAATACCACCTTTTGACAGTGATCATGTGACAGGCCTCAGGTAGAAATGGCTGGAGAAAGCCCAGAACTGCTGGTAGGATAGAATGTTGCAGCATTCCAGATCACTAAGGGCTTGTTCACACCACAATTTCAACACACCCTGGATGCACATTCACACACGACATGAATGCGTTATCAGTGCTTTTTTTTCTCCTTTTTTTTTTCTTCTATTTTGACATTTTCTTTTGTATTTTTTTATTTTGCCACTTGCAAATTTTCATCAGCTTGAATGAGATGGAAGGAGCGCCCAGTGTCCAAAATAATGCAACCCTTGGTGGGAGATTACACCCGTTTATTGAAGGTGTGAGAACCTACTGATTGAGCCAACGCGTTTCGGAGGAACTGCCTTTCCCTTCTTCAGGGCTGTTGGTATGATGGATGGACTCCGCGGTAGTACCAAAATTCTGTGTGATGGCAAATGCCGGCTAGTAAAATGCAAATGTGGGGCTCAGTTGTCACTGCGGAGAGCTATGAATACATTGTAAAATCAGATTATTTCCTTGCTCTACCCTCTCCAGTAAGGACATGGATGACAATAAAAGCCTGACACAGTGACTCATATGGACATGTAACCACAAAGCAGCAGCGGTGGCTCATATGGACATGTAACCACAAAGCAGCGGCGGTGGCTCATATGGACATGTAACCACAAAGCAGCGGCGGTGGCTCATATGGACATGTAACCACAAAGCAGTGACGGTGGCTCATATGGACATGTAACCACAAAGCAGTGACAGTGGCTCATATGGACATGTAACCACAAAGCAGTGACAGTGGCTCATATGGACATGTAACCACAAAGCAGCGGCGGTGGCTCATATGGACATGTAACCACAAAGCAGTGACAGTGGCTCATATGGACATGTAACCACAAAGCAGTGACAGTGGCTCATATTTACATGTAACCACAAAGCAGTGACAGTGGCTCATATGGACATGTAACCACAAAGCAGTGACAGTGGCTCATATGGACATGTAACCACAAAGCAGTGACAGTGGCTCATATTTACATGTAACCACAAAGCAGTGGCGGTGGCTCATATGGACATGTAACCACAAAGCAGCAGAGGTGGCCCATAGGGCCATCCACGCTCCAGATGCCACTGCAGTAGGCAGACAACGCCTGGGGGGGAGACTGGAAAGAGCTCTTTGGTCTTTGATTACCACAGCAGACATCTGTGGCGAGGTGAAGAATTGTTTATCCGCAGTGGGTGAAGCCGTAGTCATTAGGATGTCCGGCTAGTCAACCAAAGAAAGTGACAGCACATTAAAGAAGACCTCCGGGCACAAATGAAAACCTTCGCTTAGTCTGCGATCGCGTTCCGCTGAAAGACTGCTGAGCTGACTTTTGCACGCTGCTCCGAATAATCACCCTGACGCCTTTTTTTTCTTTCTGTTACAGCGCTGAGAAAATGATGTGTCACAAGAGAAGAGTGTAAGACACAGGGAAGAGATTTTTCTATGTGAGGCAGGTGGGCATTTTTTTTTAGGGGGTTTTAGGGCTTGCTCACACTAGTGGTAGGGCAGCATTCCCCCCCCCCCCCCCTCCCAACTGTTCCAGCTTTAGCAGTGCTGGGACAAGATCATTCAGTACCCAGGGCAAAAGTGCCAAATTTAACCCCCCCTCCTTCATTATGTGCGAGCTTATGAGGAGGAGGGGGAGAGAGAGCACAGCCTGCACCTCCTCCCGGCTCTCAAATTTTTTTTTAGCAATCCACGTTAATAGCATTAAAATTCCAAAATACACTAAAAACACCTACCACCCCCCTATGGCAGCTGGTGGTGCATCTTCAATTCCAATCATGCCCTGCACAGACTTGCCGTAAATTGTTGGATACAGACAGTCTCATCTTTCAGGCACTGGGGGAGGATGGTATTATTTTGTATATATTTTATATTATATTATTATGTATAATATATTTATTTTTTATTATTATTACATATTGGTCCTTCCAGTATATACTATGTGTGTGTATGTGTGTGTATATAATATAGAGAGAGAGAGATTTTTTATATAAAGTATAATATATTTATTTTTTATTATTATTACACATTGGTTCTTCCAGTATATACTACATGTGTGTGTATATATCTATATATATATACACACACATGGAGTTTCCTTTAACTCTTATTATGCTGACTATCCTCGTGGCCTCATCTCCTCTTTATCTGTCTCTGTAGTATTTCAGTCCGCCGTAAACCTCCTATACATTTCCTCCTCTGACTTCGCTTCGGCTTAGCGGCGGTTGAAATGTGGCGGTTGTTATCGCTATTGATTACCCTTTGTCCTATAAAATAAAGTTAATGACCCCTTTGTTGCCCCTTTTAACTATCCCCGTGGCCTGTTAACATCTAATATAGATTTGACGTTCCTCGTAAAAAACGCTTTGGCCCCGTCGCGGTGGTTTGATGGCTGTCAGTTAACGCACGGACGGCTCTGCAAGCTTTGGTTTAAAGATTTTGGTGGTGGTTATCTGATCGATCGATGCAGCAAGTTGATGGACTCTATCGTGTTCCTGGTGAGGTGTTTGTTATTATTGTCTGCAGCCTTGTGCTGCCTTTCTACAGTCCAACAAATGCTCCGTTAGACTACGTGATGTAGCACCAAGGGGCAACAAAACCATTTTCAGGTTTACGGGTGCTGGACACCACATTGGTAAAGAGGTAACAGGCTCTCTTTACTGGTGGATTTATAGTGGGCGGGTCCTCTAGTTATAGAGTGGCTCAGAGGGAGGAGCCAAGTTCTGAGTGAGGGACATTGGGTTGCAAGTGGGGGGTGTGCCCTGGAGGAGAGTGCCGTCAATAGCAAGGAGTGTCCACAGTGAGAGGTGTCCACAGCGAGGAGCGTGCCCTGTCCACAGTGAGGAGCATACCCTGCAGGAGTGTGCCCTGTTCACAACGAGGTGCATTCCCTGCAGGAGTATTCCCTATCCACAGTGAGGAGCGTGCCCTGGAGGCGCATGCCCTGTCCACAGTGAGGAGCATGCCCTATCCACAGTGAGGAGCATGCCCTGTCCACAGTGAGAAGTGTGCCCTGTCCACAGTGAGAAGTGTGCCCTGCAGGAATGTGCCCTGTCCACAGCGAGGAGCAAGCCCTGGAGGCGCGTGCCCTGTCCACAGTGAGGAGTGTGGCCTGGAGGAGCATGCACTGTCCACAGTGAGGTGTGTGCCCTGGAGGAGCGTGCCCTGTCCACAGTGAGGTGTGTGCCCTGGAGGAGCGTGCCCTGTCCACTGCGAGGAGTGTGCCCTGTCCACAGTGAGGAGCGTGCCCTGGAGGAACATGCCCTGTTCACAGTGAGGAGTGTGCCCTGCAGGAGCGTGTCCTGTCCACAGTGAAGAATGTGCCCTGTCCACAGTGAGGAGCGTGCCCTGTCCACAGTGAGGAGTGTGCCCTGGAGGAGCATGCCCTGCCCACAGTGAGGAGTGTGCCCTGCAGGGGTGTGCCCTGTTCACAGTGAGGAGTGTGCCCTGGAGGAGCGTGCCCTGTCCACAGTGAGGGGCGTGCCCTGTCCACAGTGAGGGGCGTGCCCAGTCCACAGTGAGGTGCGTGCCCTGTCCACAGTGAGGTGCATGCCCTGGAGGAGTGTGCCCAGTCCACAGTGAGGAGTGTGCCCTGGAGGAGCGTGCCCTGTCCACAGCGAGGAACGTGCCCTGTCCACAGTGAGGAGCGTTCCCTGTCCACAGTGAGGAGTGTGCCCTGGAGGAGCGTGCCCTGTCCACAGCCAAGAGCATAACCCTGGAGGAGCGTTCCCTGTCCACAGTGAGGAGCGTGCCCTGGAGGAGCTTGCCCTGTCCACAGTGAGGAGCGTGCCCTGTCCACAGTGAGGAGCGTGCCCTGTCCACAGTGAGGAGCGTGCCCTGTTGGAGCGTGCCCTGTCCACAGTGAGGAGCGTGCCCTGTCCACAGTGAGGAGCGTGCCCTGTCCACAGTGAGGAGCGTGCCCTGTCCACAGTGAGGAGCATGCCCTGTTGGAGCGTGCCCTGTCCACAGTGAGGAGCGTTCCCTGTCCACAGTGAGGAGCATTTCCTGTCCACAGTGAGGAGCATTTCCTGTCCACAGTGAGGAGCATTTTCTTCCACAGCGAGGGGTGTGCCTCATTTCCCCCCGCAAGGGTAAAGTGGACCTAACACCAGATATATGTTTTCATGTTAGGTGCAGCATGCTGCGTTATGTGGAACACTTCCAGGTATTTAATGCCTCCCACAGAGATCGCACTCCCCCTGACACTGACATCATTTGCTCTTCTCTCCAGATTGCCAGCACCATCTTTGTTCAGGCATTATCCAGGGATAATGATCCAGCTCAGAGATAATACAATTATTTTCAGCTCTTGGCTTTCTTCACAAACATCTGACACAGATCAGCCCCTGCTGAAGGACTGAGGAAATGCTTCTTTCTGCCTGTAGCACAGGGATGCCTAGGCAAAGTCACTTTTCTTTTTTTTGTTGCATAGGATTGTATTGATGCGGACAGGTGATGACAGGTCCACTTTAAATCCTGTTGCTCTTGCCAACCCGTGCCAGCTCTTCCTCCTCTGCCAGCCATTGCCGTGAAAATCAGAAGAGCGGGTGATGTTTTTTTTTCCTCCATTAGGCGGGCATTCTTTAAAGCACTAGGAATGATTCCTGCTAACTCTGTACAATTCCATCTTTTTTTCTAGTCCAGAACAATTCTGTCCTTACAATTACATGACAATTATTCTTGGGAATCGGGCGCTTGTGGAACATAGACAGATGTGATTTGTCGTGCGGGAATTACTCTTCGCCGCGTTGCCAGCAGAACGCGGCTGCGTGACAGGTGCTCGTCATGGCGGCCGTCATTGTACAGATGTATGTGATGTAGAGATGACAGCTCTGCCGCTGTACGAAGGAGAACACCGATATGTCAGAAACCATGAAATCAGACCGAGACAGAAGTACAGTTAAATCACACTTGTTTAATAATAAAAGTAAAAAGAACAAACGTAGTCAAAACATAGCCAAAGTTCAGTAACCGGAAAGGATAGTCAGCCAAGCCAGACGTCAGGGATCAATGTAGTGGAACAGCAAGCAGGATCTGGAGCCAGAAGGGATTTCAGCTAAGCAAGTCTTTAAACAGGAACACAGGAGCTGTGTTTCTGTGATGTTGACCAAGGCGACGGCAGAGCTCCTCCGGGCTGGACGGCTTAAGAAGGCAGGACTGACGAGCAGGATATCATCAACAGCTGAGTAACTGGGGAGAGAGATGGGAGCTGGCAATTAGCCGACAGCTGAGCGGCCATCTCAGAGCAGGAAGGGCTGAGCCCAGCCCTGACACGATATTACTCTCCATTCCCGGGATTAAAGGCCAGATGTCTCCTCGCTGCTGTCATGGCCAATCCAGGGCTGGGGGGGGGGGGGGGGGGGTTCACAGGGTCCCAGACATATGGGAACTACCTACCCACACAGCCACCAGACTATATCCATCACCTTTACGTGTCATTATTCCGTGATTGGCTGCTGGGTTAAGCAACTTAAAGTGGACCGGTCAGCGTTAATAAATATATTTTTATTTAGGAAAGCTACACCTTTTATCATTAAAAAGCCATCTCCAGCGTAGAGTGACTTTGTCTAGGCTGAGATTTTATCAGTCTGCTGCAGGCAGGAGGAAGCATTTCCTCAGTCACCCCTCCCCCCAGTGATCAGACTGTACGTTGTAACTTTGTAGCAAGTTTTAAAGTGGAACTGCCTCCCAGGTTTCTCCCCACCCCACGCAGACGTCACCATTATGGCACATGCGCAGATATCCCCACAGGCTCTGATCATCTTTCGGGTAATGGCAGAGCCCATCGACACATCTACACGCATGCAGGTGTTTTTCTGCCCATGCGTCAGGGAAGAAAAGCTTTGTGTGTGTGTGTGGGGGGGGGGGGGGGGGGGGGTATGTGTGCAGATGGCACAGACCCTCTAGTGTGCTACAAGAGTCAGAGTAGGTAAAACATGTTCTGACTCATGTCTAAACCCCCTTAGTATTAATCTGGGTCAGGGTTATTAGAGTTCAGGGCAGCATGACTCATACAGACAGCTCTCTGGTTCCCCCCCCCCCCCCCCACCGTTCTGGAAAGTTGGAGGACATTCTGGAAACTAGAGGGCGGAGGCTAGGAGGGTTGTTCTGCATATTTAGGGCTGCTTAGCCAATCCCCAAGAGGTGGGCCTGGCAAGGGAGGGGAGTCAGGTGGAAGATGGAGATGCAGTGCTGAGGAGGCTGTCGGTGGCCCTTGAGGCAAACCCCCTAGTCTGGGGGATCTGCCTTGGGCTGGCCTGGGAGGATCCTGACAACAGGAGGAAGCTTGGAAGAAACCTTCCCTGAGAGGCAGCGGGAGCACGGAGGACAGTGTCAGTACTACAGAATGGTGCAAGGACTTACAAGGGGAGAGACTGCTACATGTAGGAGGTCTCTCTTGAAGACAGTGGTGTGCTTAAGTCTTCTTTAACTACTTGCCGACCAGCCACTGTCATTATACAGCGGCAGGTTGGCATGGCAGCGCAAATCGCCGTAGGTGTACGGCGGCCGCTTTAAGGGCTATAGGGGGCGCAACACCGGAGCCGATGTCCGCCGGCAACCCGCCATCGCTCCTCAGAGAGGCAGAACGGGATCTGTCAATGTAAACAGACAGATCCCCATTCTGTCAGGGAAGTAGAGATCTGCTGTTCCTAGTGATCAGGAACAGCGATCTCTCTCTACTCCCAGTCCCCTCCTCCCACAGATAAAAACACCCCCCTAGGGAACACTTAACCCCTTGATCGCCCCCTAGTGTTAACTCCTTCCTGCCAGTGACATTTATGCAGTAATCAGTGGCTATTTTTAGCTCTGATCGCTGTATAAATGTCAGTGGTCCCAAAAAAGTGTCAGAAGTGTCCGATCTGTCTGCCGCAATGTCGCAGTCCCGCTAAAAATCACCGCCATTACTAGTAATAAAAAAATATACTATATATATTATAAAAATGGCATAAATATATTCCCTATTCTGTAGATTCTATAACTTTTGTGCAAACCAATCCATATACACTTATTGCGATTTTTTTTTTAACCAAAAATATGTAGAAGAATACATATTGGCCTAAACTGATGAAGACTTTTTATTTTTTTGGGGATATTTATTATAGCAAAAAGTTAAAATGATTGTGTTTTTTTCTTGTTTATAGCGCAAAAAAAATTAAAACCACAGAGGTGATCAAATACCACCAAAAGAAAGCTCTATTTGTGGGAAAAAAAGGACGTCAATTTTACTTGAATACAGCCTCGCGCGACCGCGCAATTGTCAGTTTAAAGCGACGCAGTGCCGTATCGCAAAAAATGGCCTGGTCATTGGGTAAATCCTTCCGGGGCTAAAGTGGTTAACCTTGTCCTGGGGGATCTGCAGAGAATCGGTTGGGCTGATGAAAAGACAGCCAGGTGGGCTAGCATTTCCTACAGTGGTAGAGCTGGGACCTGTGTCTACAAGGGAGTTGGGGGTACTCCAGGATGCAGTTCAAAACACATTGTGCTACTTTTCTAAGAGACTGAGCGTTCCTAGCCTGTAAGGGACTGAAAGCTCCTAGCCAGTAAGAGTCTGAGCGTTCCTAGCCAGTAAGAGGCTGAGAGTTCCTAGCCTGTAAGTGGCTGAGAGTTCCTAGCCTGTAAGAGGCTGAGCGTTCCTAGCCAGTAAGGGGCTGAGTGTTCCTAACCTGTAAGTGGCTGAGAGTTTCTAGCCAGTAAGGGGCTGAGTGTTCCTAACCTGTAAGGGACTGAGCGTTCCTTGCCTGTAAGGGACTGAGAGTTCCTTGTCTGTAGGGGGCTGAAAGTTCCTAGCCTGTAAGGGACTGAGAGCTCCTAGCCAGTAAGGGGCTGAGAGTTCCTAGCCTGTAAGGGACTGAGAGCTCCTAGCCTGTAAGGGACTGAGCGTTCCTTGCCTGTAAGGGACTGAGAGTTCCTAGCCTGTAAGAGGCTGAGAGTTCCTAACCTGTTAGGGTCTGAGCGTTCCTAGCCTGTAAGAGTCTGAGCGTTCCTAGCCTGTAAGAGGCTGAGCGTTCCTAACCTGTAAGGGGCTGAGCGTTCCTAGCCAGTAAGGGGCTGAGTGTTCCTAACCTGTAAGGGACTGAGCGTTCGTTGCCTGTAGGGGGCTGAGAATTCCTAGCCTGTAAGGGACTGAGAGTTCCTAGCCTGTAAGGGGCTGAGAGTTCCTAACCTGTAAGGGACTGAGAGTTCCTAAACTGTAAGGGACTGAGAGTTCCTTGTCTGTAGGGGGCTGAGAGTTCCTAGCCTGTAAGGGACTGAGAGCTCCTAGCCTGTAAGGGACTGAGAGCTCCTAGCCAGTAAGGGGCTGAGAGTTCCTAGCCTGTAAGGGACTGAGAGCTCCTAGCCTGTAAGGGACTGAGAGCTCCTAGCCTGTAAGGGACTGAGCGTTCCTTGCCTGTAAGGGACTGAGAGTTCCTAGCCTGTAAGAGGCTGAGAGTTCCTAACCTGTTAGGGTCTGAGCGTTCCTAGCCTGTAAGAGTCTGAGCGTTCCTAGCCTGTAAGAGGCTGAGCGTTCCTAACCTGTAAGGGGCTGAGCGTTCCTAGCCAGTAAGGGGCTGAGTGTTCCTAACCTGTAAGGGACTGAGCGTTCGTTGCCTGTAGGGGGCTGAGAATTCCTAGCCTGTAAGGGACTGAGAGTTCCTAGCCTGTAAGGGGCTGAGAGTTCCTAACCTGTAAGGGACTGAGAGTTCCTAAACTGTAAGGGACTGAGAGTTCCTTGTCTGTAGGGGGCTGAGAGTTCCTAGCCTGTAAGGGACTGAGAGCTCCTAGCCTGTAAGGGACTGAGAGCTCCTAGCCAGTAAGGGGCTGAGAGTTCCTAGCCTGTAAGGGACTGAGAGCTCCTAGCCTGTAAGGGACTGAGAGCTCCTAGCCAGTAAGGGGCTGAGAGTTCCTAGCCTGTAAGGGACTGAGAGCTCCTAGCCTGTAAGGGGCTGAGAGTTCCTAACCTGTTAGGGTCTGAGCGTTCCTAGCCTGTAAGAGTCTGAGCGTTTCTAGCCTGTAAGAGTCTGAGCGTTCCTAGCCAGTAAGAGTCTGAGCGTTCCTAGCCAGTAAGGGGCTGAGTGTTCCTAACCTGTAAGGGGCTGAGCGTTCCTAGCCTGTAAGGGGCTGAGCGTCCCTAGCCTGTAAGGGGCTAAGAGTTCCTAGCCTGTAAGGGACTGAGAGTTCCTAGCCTGTAAGGGGCTAAGAGTTCCTAGCCTGTAAGGGACTGAGAGTTCCTAGCCTGTAAGGGACTGAGAGTTCCTAGCCTGTAAGGGGCTAAGAGTTCCTAGCCTGTAAGGGACTGAGAGTTCCTAGCCTGTAAGGGGCTAAGAGTTCCTAGCCTGTAAGGGACTGACAGTTCCTTGCCTGTAGGGGGCTGAGAATTCCTAACCTGTAAGGGACTGAGAGTTCCTAACCTGTAAGGGACTGAGAGCTCCTAGCCCTTAAGGGACTGTTGCCGATCTAACAGAGACTGTTAGCTACTGAAGAGGAATCAAGTAGAGCTGTATATAGGGAGGAACTAATAAAACACAAAAACAAAGCTCAAGGACTGTTCACTGTGTCTGGATGAAAGCTGAAGCTGTGGTATACCTGGCTGTGCATGCACAGGAGGCAGGGAGAAATTCTTGCCTATCATTCTTTGCAGATGATATAAGAAATGCATTTGAGGGTGCAATGGAATTATCCTGTGCTCCATGCAGGGACCAATCAGATTTTAGCTGTCATTTTCCAGTGCAGCTTAGACAACCAATTCTTCACCAGACTATTGCTGACATTGTAAGAGATTTCGTTCTGCTTTGTTTATTACCCACCTGGCTCCCTGTGCAGACTCTGGAACTATCTATGCCATCTGATCAGTCTGCATGTAGCTTACATGAGTGCTGTGTGGTTTAAAGTTGCAGTTCTGGTGTCTGGCCTGCAGATGGAGCCAGAGAGCCTCCTAGACTGCAGACAAGAAGGAGCATTTGGGGTCTGTCTGCTGTACAGGTGAGCGCAGGATAACGCGTACACTCTGATACATTGTATCCGGACAGACAGACACTCTGATACATTGTAACCGGACAGAGAGACACTCTGATACATTGTATCCGGACAGAGAGACACTCTGATACATTGTAACCGGACAGAGAGACACTCTGATACATTGTATCCGTACAGAGAGACACTCTGATACATTGTATCCGTACAGAGAGACACTCTGATACATTGTATCCGTACAGAGAGACACTCTGATACATTGTATCCGGACAGAGAGACACTCTGATACATTGTATCCGGACAGAGAGACACTCTGACACATTGTATCCGGACAGAGAGACGCTCTGATACATTGTATCCGGACAGAGAGACACTCTGACACATTGTATCCGGACAGAGAGACACTCTGATACATTGTATCCGGACAGAGAGACACTCTGATACATTGTATCCGGACAGAGAGAACCTCTGATACATTGTATCCGGACAGAGAGAACCTCTGATACATTGTATCCGGACAGAGAGAACCTCTGATACATTGTATCCGGACAGAGAGACACTCTGATACATTGTATCCGGACAGAGAGACACTCTGATACATTGTATCCGGACAGAGAGAACCTCTGATACATTGTATCCGGACAGAGAGAACCTCTGATACATTGTATCCGGACAGAGAGAACCTCTGATACATTGTATCCGGACAGAGAGACGCTCTGATACATTGTATCCGGACAGACAGACACTCTGATACATTGTATCCGGACAGAGAGACACTCTGATACATTGTATCCGTACAGAGAGACACTCTGATACATTGTATCCGGACAGAGAGACACTCTGATACATTGTATCCGGACAGAGAGAACCTCTGATACATTGTATCCGGACAGAGAGAACCTCTGATACATTGTATCCGGACAGAGAGAACCTCTGATACATTGTATCCGGACAGAGAGACGCTCTGATACATTGTATCCGGACAGACAGACACTCTGATACATTGTATCCGGACAGAGAGACACTCTGATACATTGTATCCGGACAGAGAGACACTCTGACACATTGTATCCGGACAGAGAGACGCTCTGATACATTGTATCCGGACAGAGAGACACTCTGATACATTGTAACCGTACAGACAGACACTCTGATACATTGTATCCGTACAGAGAGACACTCTGATACATTGTATCCGGACAGAGAGACACTCTGATACATTGTATCCGTACAGAGAGACACTCTGATACATTGTATCCGGACAGAGAGACACTCTGATACATTGTATCCGGACAGAGAGAACCTCTGATACATTGTATCCAGACAGAGAGACACTCTGATACATTGTATCCGGACAGAGAGACACTCTGATACATTGTGTCCAGACAGAGAGACACTCTGACACATTGTATCCGGACAGAGAGACGCTCTGATACATTGTATCCGGACAGACAGACACTCTGATACATTGTATCCGGACAGAGAGACACTCTGATACATTGTATCCGGACAGAGTGACACTCTGAAACATTGTATCCGGACAGAGAGAACCTCTGATGCATTGTATCCGAACAGAGAGACACTCTGATACATTGTATCCAGACAGAGAGACACTCTGATACATTGTATCCGGACAGACAGACACTCTGATACATTGTATCCGGACAGAGAGACACTCTGATACATTGTATCCGGACAGACAGACACTCTGATACATTGTATCCGGACAGACAGACACTCTGATACATTGTATCCGGACAGAGAGACACTCTGATACATTGTATCCGGACAGACAGACACTCTGATACATTGTATCCGGACAGACAGACACTCTGATACATTGTATCCGGACAGAGAGACACTCTGATACATTGTATCCGGACAGACAGACACTCTGATACATTGTATCCGGACAGACAGACACTCTGATGTGTGTCGTCACCCCATAACAGGAAGTGCTTCTTGGCAGGATCACCGGGATTATTTTATTAACCCCTTCCCACCCGGCCTATAGCAGAATGATGGCCGGGCGGTGGCTTTACCATCCTGACTGGATGTCATATGATGTCCTTCACATGTGCCACATGTCTACGCCCCCGGGGGTGTGCAGTGCAGCGATTGGTGGTGAGCTGTGTCCCTCAGACACAGCACATCACCAATCAGGGTAAAGAGTCGATGACGTAGACTTTTTACCATGTGATCAGCTGTGTCCAATCACAGCTGATCAAATGTAAACAAACGCCAGTTATCGGCATTTCCTTTCCTCAGCGCTGTCCGTGTCTGAGGAAAGGAAAGCCGATAACCGGCTTTCCAGTTACATTTAGTTAGTCCCCATCAATGGTGCCTCATCATTGCCCATCAATGCCGCCTCATCATTGCCCATCAATGCCGCCTCATCATTGCCCATCAGTACAACCTCATCATTGCCCATCAATGCCGCCTCATCATTGCCCATCAGTACAACCTCATCATTGCCCATCAATGCCGCCTCATCATTGCCCATCAGTGCAGCCTCATCATTGCCCATCAATGCCGCCTCATCATTGCCCATCAGTACAACCTCATCATTGCCCATCAGTGCAGCCTCATCAGTGCCCATCAGTGCAGCCTCATCAGTGCCCATCAGTGCAGCCTCATCAGTGCCCATTAGTACTGCCTCATCAGTGACCATTAGTGTCGCCTCATCAGTGCCCATTAGTACTGCCTCATCAGTGACCATCAGTGCAGCCTCATCATTGCCCATCAGTGCAGCCTCATCAGTGACCATTAGTGCCGCCTCATCAGTGACCATTAGTGCCGCCTCATCAGTGCCCATTAGTGCCACCTCATCAGTGCCCATTAGTGCCGCTTCATCAGCTCACATTAGTGAAGGAGATAAATTACTTATTTGCAAAATTTTATAACAGAAACAAATGATGTGAATGGTGTTTTTTTTCTAAATTTTCTGTATTTTTTGGTTTGTTTAGCAAAAAAATAAAAACTCAGTGGTGAGTAAATACCACTAAAAGAAAGCTCTATCTGTCTCAAAAAATAAATAAATAAAAAGATAAAAATTTCATATGAGTACAATGTTGTATGACCGCGCAACTGTCATTCAAGTGTGAGAGCGCTGAAAGCTGAAAATGTACCTGGGCAGGAAGGGGGGGGGGGGGATAAAAGTGCCCGGTATTGAAGTGGTTAAAAAACTGCCAATTAAAAAAGACTGCATTGTATTAACCCCTTCCTGCCCACCCCAGTGTTCTGAACACCTTGGGGGGAATGGAAATCATGTGACCTCTGTGATTGGCTGTCACGTGGTCACTTGATCGGGAGTTGGTCTCAGTGCTGGGAGCTCATACAGAAACATCAGGACAGTCTCCTGATCATGTGATCACTACGACAGCCAATCACAGTGATCAGGAAGCCAGTGTAACGCCCCCGAGGTTACGACCTTTAAAAGAGCCGGCGGGAAGAGGTTAATCATCTCTGCACTATAAAGACCAGCGTGCCATATTATCAGGGGGGTCGTGATCTGCAGATATCTGATCAGTTGGCAGCGTCTCCCACTAGGGCACCGCAAGGACTGCCGATCGGCGTTCTCCCAGATTGTTCATCACGCTGTAATTAATCGTCCATAATGAACGCGCTCTCTCCTCTTCACATCTCACCGAGATTTTTTTCTTTTGCGCACGCAAGAAGAAGCCGCAACGTGTTGGTGTCAATCATCATCAGCCTCCGCTTTCTGGAGCCGCCAGTTTTAGAATTAATTATCATCTGCGTCTCGGAAATTACGCGGGTTCCAGATTAGTGAATTAACCCCCGCCGGGCCCACGGCGAGATCTAGAGTGCAGTAATCTGGGCCGCGTTGGCGCTTCCTGCCGCGTCTCCTCTCGAGTCGGGATATCGGTGATATGGGCCACCTACCTAATACTTATTAATGGTAATAAGTGTCGTCTCCGCTCAGCGCAACGCTAATTATCACGCAGCTGTTTGTACACCGCTCCGGCAGTGGTCGCCACTTTGGACTGCGCCGTCTACATTTTAAGTCAGCTGGATTTTTTTTATTATTGAGTTGCAGAGAGAGTTCACCATCCTACATGTGCCCGCGGCTCCACCATCCTACATGTGCCCGCGGCTGCACCACCCGGCATGCGCCCGCACCACCCTGCATGCGCCCGCGGCTGCACCACCCTGCATGCGCCCGCGGCTGCACCACCCTGCATGCACCCGCGGCTGCACCACCCGGCATGCGCCCGTGGCTCCATCACTCTGCATGCGCCCGAGGCTGCACCACCCTGCATTCGCCCGCAGCGCCACCATCCTGCATGCGCCCACACCACCATGCATGCGCCCGCGGCTCCACCACCCGTGTATCATAAACAATCGCCTTTCTAAATATAATTGGCACTCTTTTTTCATCCTTTGTTTCCTCTTAGTGATGCCAATCTCCTGCAGCTTCTTCGCAGCTACTTCCTGTCTACATACGCTCCAGTGAGGGCTTCATGATATTTCTCGGGAGGGTGGGCATTTTTTAGGACAGTAGATTAGACATGTGGAGAAGAAAAAAAATTGTTTTGACTTGTTATTTACATGAATTTGTTTAGTTAAATTCATTTAATTTGTTTTCAGAATTAGTTTTGGTTAATCAAATTCGAATTTTTCCAAATTTGGTTGAATTCAGAAAATTTTAACCACTTACCCACTGGGCACTTAAACCCCCTTCCTAACCAGACCAATTTTCAGCTTTCGGGGCTTTCACACTTTGAATGACAATTACTCAGTCATGCAACACTGTACCCCAATTAATTTTGTGTCCTTTTTTTCACACAAATAGAGCTTTCTTTTGGTGGTATTTAATCACTGCTGGGTTTTTTATTTTTTGCGCTATAAATCAAAATATACTGAAAATTCGGTAAAAAAAATAAATAAAAATTCTTTGTTTCTATTAAAATGTATTGGCAAATAATGGCGGAGTATTGGCAGAGTGTTGGCAGAGTGTTGCAGTGTTGCACAGTATTGCACAGTGGGGGCAGAGCGTTGCACAGTGGTTGCACAGTATTGCACAGTGGTGGCAGTGTATTGTTGTCACTGACCAGCGCTGTGGGCACTACACATCCAGCCCACAGCGCTGGTTCCATCTCCCCCCCCTTTCTGCTTCTCCCCTCTCACTGTACCGATCGGTACAGAGAGGGGAGGGAGGAACCGGCGTCATGACATGACGCCGGTTTGTGTACATGTGATCGCTCCGTCATTTGACGGAGCCATCACGTGGTAAACGGCCGCTATCAGCGGCCGTTTACCGTGATCCGTCATGGATGTTCCCGAGTGCGTGCCCCAGGGGGCGCGCGGGAGCAAGTTTCTGGGAGGACGTCTGTAGGATGCCGACCGTGCTGTAGCCGTCTTTCGGCTATGGCGCGGTCGGCATGTGGTTAATCGATTCGAATTCCATTTGAAATTTGAAAGATGGCTATATTCTTTCAATCCCATTCCATTCTATTGTTTTTTTTCTATTCTAGTCTATTATTTTCTGTTCTATTCTTTTCTTTTCTATTATCTTCAAAATTAGAATTTCGGAACACAGTTATATTGTTTCTATTCTATTATTTTCTATAGTTTATTCTATTCTATTATTTTCTATTTTATTATTTGATTTTCTATTCAATTATTTGATTTTCTATTTTATTTGATTTTCTATTCTGTTTTATTTTTTTCAATTTTTTTAGATTATTTATTCTATTGTTCTATTCTTTTCTATTTGATTATTTGATTTTTCTATTCTATTCTATTATTTTCTATTTTATTAGATTTTTAATTGTATTATTTGATATTCTATTCTATTGTTTTCAATTTTATTAGATTTTTTATTCTATTCTATTAAATTTCCAATATTCAGGAGGGTGGTGAGGATACAGGTGGGATAGTCCTCGGGAGGGTGGTGAGGATACGGGTGGGATAGTCCTAGGAGAGTGGTGCGGATACGGGTGGGATAGTCCTCGGGAGGGTGGTGAGGATACGGGTGGGATGGTCCTCGGAGGGTGGTGAGGATACTGGTGGAATAGTCCTCAGGAGGGTGGTGAGGATCGTTTTGGTTAATCGAATTCAAATTTTCCAATTTGGTTGAATTCGGAAAAATTTTAATCGATTCGAATTCCATTAAAAATTTGAAAGATGGCTATATTCTTTCTATTCCATTCCATTCTATTGTTTTTTTTTCTATTCTAGTCTATTATTTTCTGTTCTATCTTTTCTTTTCTATTATCTTCAAAATTTGAATTTCGTAAAACAGTTATATTGTTTCTATTTTATTATTTTCTATTTTATTATTTGATTTTCTATTCTATTCTTTTCTATTTTATTCGATTTTTTTATTCTATTCTATTCAATTTCCAATTTTCAGAGGATGGTGAGGATACGGGTGGGATAGTCCTCGGGAGGGGGGTGAGAATACGGGTGGGATAGTCCTCAGGAGGATGGTGGGGATACTGGTGGGATAGTCCTCGGGAGGGTGGTGAGGATACGGGTGGGATAGTCCTCTGGGGGGTGGTGAGGATACGGGTGGGATAGTCCTCGGGAAGGTGGTGAGGATACGGGTGGGATAGTCCTCGGTAGGATGGTGAGCATATGGGTGGGATAGTCCTCTGGAGGGTGGTGAGGATATGGGTGGGATAGTCCTCGGTAGGATGGTGAGCATACGGGTGGGATAGTCCTCGGGAGGGTGGTGATGATACAGTGGCATAGTCCTAAGTAGGATGGTGAGGATACGAGTGGGATAGTCCTCAAGAGGATGGTGAGGATACGAGTGGGATAGTCCTCAGGAGGATGGTGAGGATACGGGTGGGATAGTCCTCAGGAGGATGGTGAGGATACGAGTGGGATAGTCCTCAGGAGGATGGTGAGGATACGGGTGGGATAGTCCTCAGGAGGATGGTGAGGATACGGGTGGGATAGTCCTCAGGATGGTGAGGATACGGGTGGGATAGTCCTCGGTAGGATGGTGAGCATATGGGTGGGATAGTCCTCGGGAGGGTGGTGAGGATATGGGTGGGATAGTCCTCGGTAGGATGGTGAGCATACGGGTGGGATAGTCCTCGGGAGGGTGGTGATGATACAGTGGCATAGTCCTAAGTAGGATGGTGAGGATACGAGTGGGATAGTCCTCAAGAGGATGGTGAGGATACGAGTGGGATAGTCCTCAGGAGGATGGTGAGGATACGGGTGGGATAGTCCTCAGGAGGATGGTGAGGATACGGGTGGGATAGTCCTCAGGATGGTGAGGATACGGGTGGGATAGTCCTCAGGAGGGTGTTGAGGATACGGGCGGGATAGTCCTCAGGAGGATGGTGGGGATACGGGTGGGATTGTACTCAGGAGTATGGTGATGATACAGTGGGATAGTCCTCAGGAGGATGGTGAGGATACGAGTGGAATAGTCATCGGGAGGGGGGTGAGAATATGGGTGGGATAGTCCTCAGGAGGATGGTGAGGATACGGGTGGGATAGTACTCAGGAGGATGGTGAGGATACGGGTGGGATAGTCCTCAGGAGGATGGTGAGGATACGGGTGTGATAGTCCTCAGGAGGATGGTGAGGATACGAGTGGGATAGTACTTAGGAGGATGGTGAGGATACGGGTGGGATAGTCCTCGGGAGGGGGGTGAGAATATGGGTGGGATAGTCCTCAGGAGGATGGTGAGGATACGGGTGGGATAGTACTCAGGAGGATGGTGAGGATACGGGTGGGATAGTCCTCAGGAGGATGTTGAGGATACGGATGTGATAGTCCTCAAGAGGATGTTGAGGATATGGGTGGGATAGTCCTCAGGAGGATGGTGAGGATACGGATGTGATAGTCCTCAGGAGGATGGTGAGGAGGATACGGGTGGAATAGTCCTCGGAAAGGTGGTGAGGATACGGGTGGGATAGTCCTAAGTAGGATGGTGAGGATACAGTGGGATAGTCCTCGGAGGGTGGTGAGGATATGTGTGGGATAGTCCTCGGGAGGGTGGTGAGGATACGGGTGGGATAGTCCTCAGGAGGATGGTGAGGATACGGTGGGATAGTCCTAAGTATGGTGGTGAGGATACGGGTGGGATAGTCCTCAGGAGGATGGTGAGGATACGGGTGGGATAGTCCTCAGGAGGATGGTGAGGATACGGGTGGGATAGTCCTCAGGAGGGTGGTGAGGATACGGGTGTGATAGTCCTCCGGAGGATGGTGAGGATATGGGTGGGATATTCCTCAGGAGGATGGTGAGGATACGGGTGGTGAGGATACGGGTGGGATAGTCCTCGGGAGGGTGGTGAGGATACGGGTGGGATAGTCCTCGGAGAGTGGTGAGGATACGGGTGTGATAGTCCTCAGGAGGATGGTGAGGATACGGGTGTGATAGTCCTCAGGAGGATGGTGAGGATACGGGTGGGATAGTCCTCAGGAGGATGGTGAGGATACGGGTGGGATAGTCCTCAGGAGGATGGTGAGGATACGGGTGGGATAGTCCTCAGGAGGATGGTGAGGATACGGGTGGGATAGTCCTCAGGAGGATGGTGAGGATACGGGTGGGGTAGTCCTCAGGAGGATGGTGAGGATACGGGTGGGATAGTCCTCAAGAGGATGTTGAGGATATGGGTGGGATAGTCCTCAGGAGGATGGTGAGGATACGTCAGTCACTCTATTAAATAATTAATGATCCAATTAATGGATGGAAACCCAATATCTGTTTATCTATCTTCGGCTTTATAACTCCCTGCATGCAGTTTTTTGTTACCAAATGTCTTCCCTGGAGATCCTGCCAGTAGCGGCACTTCCTGTGGAGGCTGACAGTGCTATTAGCAGCGGTGTTGTCTGCCTGTTGTTAAAACTCTTTGAATTGTCTGTTGGGCTTCCTATGTTGACTGCTTATGCCGCCTGCAGTCCTGATAGGCAGCCAATGGCCAACTGAAGGAGAATGTGCGGCAGGTGGACCACATTGTTGCTAAGAGTGACTTGGCACTGTCTGCCGCAACATGAAGGTACTATTGGGCTAGGTTCACTTCTATGCATGTTGCAATTGATGTGTGTTCATAAACACACGTTTTTGATGCTTTTTGAGGTGGGGGGGGGGGGGGGGGGGGGTTGCCAATAGGAATGTATGACTGTTGTGGGTTAGGGTTTGCATTAAATGTTATGGTTAAGGGCTAAGGTTGGCTTAAAGGCTAGTGATTGTGTTAAATGTTAGTGTTAAGGGTTATGATTAAATGTTATTGGTTAAGGGTTAGATGTTAGGGTTAAGGGTTACATTTTAGAGTTAAGGGCTACATGTTAGGATTAGATGTTAGGGTTAAATATCAAATGTTAAGGTTAAGAGTAAGGGTTAGAGTTAAGGGCTAAATGATCGGGTTAAGGGTTAAATGTTTGGGTAAATGGTTACTGTTAAATATTAGGGTTAAGAGCTAAATCTAAGGTTTAAGAGTTACGGTTAAATGTTAAAGCGGTTCTACACTGTGTTTGTACTTTTTTTTGTGTGTGTGTTATGTGGTGTAATGTTGTTTGCATAAATGTCACTCACCTGTTTGAGTTCTTGGTCTTCTTTCTTCTGGTTTTCGTCCGGAATGTGCACTTTTAAAAAGTCTTCATGACGGCTTCCATCTTCAGTGTGGGCACCTGAAACGACTCCGGTCCTTTTCTTCCGGGTTGCTGGCCCACAATGCACCTGTGGATTTTCGCCGATTTCGCGCGTGCGCAGTAACGGCGCCAACAGCTCAGGTTGCCATCACAACGGGCGGCGTCGCTAATCCCGCGAGATTTCGCCTCGGGTTGATCCCAGGAGACACAGCGAGATAGCCCACAAGACACAGCGCCAGGTCCCAGAAGACATTGCGAACTCGACGGAAGTGACGACGATGGACGCAGAGAGCCCGCCCACGGCCGCAGGGAGAAGAACACAGATGAAGCCATCATTCAAGGTAAGCTTAAAAGATGCAGAATTGAACCGTCAATTCTGTCATCTTACAGGATAGGGAAGCCATAGAAACATACTTCTATGGATGGGTGCAGAACCGCTTTAAGGTTAAGAGTTAGGGTTAGATTTAAGGGTTAAATGTTCAGGTTAGGGTTAAATACTAAATGTTAGGGTTAAGGTCTAAAGGTTAGGGTTAGCTTTAAAAGTTAACCCTAGCCCTTACCCTAACCCAAAACTGTCATATTATCTCATTGGCCAAAAAAAACACTACAGCTGAAAACGCACAGATGTGAACATGTCCCATAGGAAACCATGTTAAATGGACTGTAGTGCGTTTCTGCAAAACACACTAAAAATAATTCATAGGTGTGAACCGGGCCTTACTGGCAGCACCTCCAGGTAAATAAAGTTGTTGAAGACTTCCAAAAATAATTTGAACCCTTTGGCTCTAGGCTTCCGATGACCTATTAGGGATTCTTAAAGGTGGAAGGCAGCGGGGTCTTCCTGATTGCTGTGGTTGGCTGTCACATGGGCCTCCTACCGGCTCCTGATGGTAAACGGTGACCGGGCGATGACAGTGGGGGGGGGGGGGGGGGGGTGGCATGCAGTAAGTGCACTCCTAGCTCAGGATCATAGACCTGACTGGGGCATAAAGGTGCACCACGGGTGTTCAGACTCGGTCACAAATGCACATTATACAATGGAATCCACACGTATACAATGGAACTGAAATTTGTCCTAATTGCGTCCCGCTTCCTAGAGTTCAACACTTTATATGAGCACTACATACATATTATATATCGTTGCTGAGGACTTGTAAAATTATTTTAGTTTTTCCCTTTGAAATAGGATGAAGACAAGCAGTCCTTCTGAGTGAAAGTCTTGGGGCCCTGGACAAGACCCTTCACTTCTCAAGTGTCCCAGTGCCTGGAGATCTCTTCCTTCACTTAATGCTCTCTTCTAGCTGGTGAACGTCGTATGTTCCTCAAGAGAGGGATGAACAATTTGGGCCTTATTCTGAATGATAGGTAGAATGCGCAGCAGTGTCTCCAAACTTTCTATACAAGGGGCCAAGTTTACTTTCCTTTAGACTTTGGGGGTGGGGTGGGGTGGACTGTGGCTAGTGGGAGTAATAAAAAGTTCCTGACAGCACTGAGAAAAACATGTTTGGTGTCACTGGGAGGACTTGTGCCTGATCATTGGGCCCAATTGTTGGCGTCATTGGGGGAAATTGTGGAGTCACAGGGAGGAATTCTGCCACTTCATTGGGGTGAGCGGGGTCAATTATGCCTCATTGTTGGTATCAGTGGAGGAAATAGTGCCCCAAGGGCCAGATAAAAGCAATCAAAGGGCCGCGGTTTGGAGATCACTGATATCGAACCTACCAACATAACCTGTAATCAGGTCAAGGAAGCCAGTTGGTGGAGTGGCTCCATGAGTTACTGCTCACGGCTCATTTAGTTATACTTTAGGAGACCTGGGTTTGAATCCTGGAGCTTCCAGAAGATCATCTTTTTTGCCTTATTGATAATGAGATTTATTATTAGAAATCAGCGATCATTTGATTTATTATGTCCTGATGGTCAAAGAGCTTGCTGCTAAACCCCAGAGCCAGATCCTCAATAGGAAGAACAAATATTAGGAAGGACAAATATTCTAAGACCCACCTGGGTAAGACAGTTCCTTACAGATATTGTTGCATAATTATCAGAGATCATTTGTGGAATTCTTGGGATGGTGGGAGTTAGGGTTAGATTTAAGGGTTAAATACTAAATGGAATTCTTCGATCACAGTCTTACTAAGATGTGATTTACTAAGCACTGATGTTCTAGGGGCTGACTGCTGGATCCCAAGCTGGAGCTGTGCCGTGGCACAGGGATTTAGAAACCAGCCAAAGGATCAGCAGTGATTTTGGAGTTGCAGGTTCAAATCTCTTTGCATTTGTAGTCACTGATCACATTTCACTTAGGCCCCTTTCACACTGGGGCGGTGAGCCGCGGTGACGGTAAAGCAGCGAAATATTTAGCGCTGCTTTACCGTCGTTTTCACCGCGGTTTTCGGCCGCTCGCGGTGCGGTTTTACCCCCCGCGAGCGGCCGAAAAAGGGTTAAACACCCCCGCAGAGCGCCGCCGTAGCCGCGGTATTGCCGCGGTTTTACCGCGGTCTCCCATTCTAATCAATGGGAAGGAGCGGTATAGGAGCGGTGAACACACCGCTCCTATCCCGCTCCAAAGATGCTGCTAGCAGGACTTTTTTTGTCATCCTGCTAGCGCACCGCTCCAGTGTGAAAGCCCGCCGGCTTTCACACTGGAGTTAAAGGGGCCGGATTTTTTCATGCCCCGGTGTGAAAGGGGCCTTACTAAGTCTTGATTTACAGAAACAGCATCCTAAGGGTTGGGTGGCTTAAGAGTTTACCAAACAGACTATTACCTACATGGAATTTTGGAACTGCAGGTTCGAATTTCGATTCATCCGTTGGAGTTTTTTAATGTACCTTGAGATCTCTTCCTTCACGTAATGCTCTCTTCTAGCTGGTGAACATCTTATGTTCCTCAAGAGAAGAGTGAACAATTTGGTCCCGTTACTTATTCTGAATGATAGGCCCCTATACAATGGGCCAGTTTACTGTCCTTCAGACTTTAGGGGACTGTGGACTGTGGACTGTGGACATTGGGAGTAAAGACATTCCTGACATTGGTGGGAAAAACATCTTTGGTGTCTTAGGGAGTAATTGGAAATTGGAAATTCTGTGTCATTGTTGGAGTCACAGGGAGGAATTGTGCCACTTCACGTCAGCGGGGGTAATTATGACCCGCTGTTGGTATCCAGGCTGGATAAAAGCAATCAAAGGGCTGCAGTTTGGAGAGCACTGACCTACCAACATAACCTGTTATCAGCTTCATGGAACCAGTTGATGAAGTGGCTCCATGAGTTGCTGCTCACGGCTCTTTTGGTTCTACTTTAGGAGACCTGGGTTTGAATCCTTGAACTTCCAGAAGACCAGCAGTCATTTGATTTATTAATTATTGATAAGAGCTTGCTGCTAATCCCCATAGCCAGATCTTCAATAGGAAGGAGAAATATTGTAAATTGCACTTTTTACCCACCTGGGTAAGACAGCTTGTTACAATTGTTGCATGAATATCACAGATGATTTGTGGAATTCAGGAATCCAAGTTTATTTACTAAGCGTTGATGTTCTAGGGGCTGGCTGCTGGGTCCCAAACCGGAGCTGTGCTGTGGCACAGGGGTTAAGCCGAAAGCCACAGGATCAGTGGTGATTTTGGAATTGCAGGTTCGAATCTCTTTGCATTTGTAGGAGTCACTGAACACACTAAGTCTTGATTTACAGAAAGAACATTCTAAGGGTTGAATGGCTCAGGAGTTTACCAAACAGCCTATAAACCAGATGGTATTTTGAACCTGCAGGTTCAAATCTCAGTTCCTCTATTGGAATATGCAATGACATTTTACCCTTGGAGTAGGAGAATGAGGACAGGAGTTGCCGAGCAGAGGCAAGTAGCTCAGTGGATAAGAGTGTCGCCCCAGGGCGCCGTAGACCTGAGTTCAAATCCACAAGCACACTGTAGACCCCAGGGGCAGTTCCATGAAAGTGCTGTAGACTCCAAGGATGATGCCATGAAAGCACTGTAGGCCCTGAGGGCAAGTATATGGAAGCACTGCAGACTTGAGCTCAAATTCCTGAGTGAAAGCTTGGAGGCTTTGCTCTGGTGTAGGGGTTTAGCAGCCAGCTGGAGGCCCAGCAATGATCTTGGAGTTTCAGGATCAAATCTCAGCTAGTCCTTTTGAATTTTTTACTCCTTCATGACTTATCTTATTCTTGAAATAGTAGAACGAACACTCAAGTCACTGAGCAGAGGCGAGTAGCTCAGTGGATAAGAGCAGCAACCAGGGCGCCATGGGCTCAAGTTCAAATCCTGTAGTCCCCAGGTCAAGTCTCTGAGTGAATTGGGCGGAAGGAATCACTCATTGACTGAGGCAGCCTTGACTTGAGTTCATATCTCTGAGTGAATTGGGCAGATATAAATCACTCAGTGACAGAAGGACTGCAGACCCCCCGATCATATCCAGCAGACCCCATGCTCAAATCGCTGAGTGAAAGCTTGGAGGCCATGGACAACCCACCAGTCTGCTCCAGTCCCAGGCCCCCACAGGCCTGTAACATGTGTGGGCATCACATTAGGTTGTGGACACCCCACCTCTTCGGTCCACGGTCTGTGACATCACTGCAACATATATAATTAGAATGGGCTGTCTTACTGGGGCAGCCCATTCCAAAAGTAGGGACTTAGGTTTTTCTTGGCCTCACCCTATATATATATATATATTCCCACCCACTTGCCGCCTGAATCCCACCTGCTGGCGGGACAGGGTGGTGGGTCTCAAACTTACCTGAACCCCCATAGTGGCAGGCTTGAAACATTACCCACTACTCTCTTCCTCCAACAGGGGGCTCAGGCACTGCACCAGAGACTCCCTCCACCAGAGGGATTTGAACTCATGTACTCCATCACACCAGTCTGAGTCCTTAGTCTATGAGCCATCACCTGCACTCAGACACCAAGGTGTTCGTTCTCATAGTTCAGGTTTTAATCTGCTGCAAATAAATAAAGAGAAGCCAAGCCTTGAACCTGCAACTCCAAGAGCTCTGCTGGGTCAGTGGCTGGTTTCTAACCCTCAGAGCCACCAACCAGGCTGGAGGAGATGCTTTATTCAGATGGTTCTCAGTGTCATCACCCACATTGTACAATACAGAGGAAATAATGAGTCGCCAGCCCCAGGATTCCATGACACATCTGCAGAACATTCCAGAGAATATAGGCGCATCAACTACCTGAGCCACGAGGATCTGCTAGCAAATTTTCTCATCCTATTTCCTATAAATTGGGTGCAAGCAAAAACAGAGGAAACATGCCAAGTCCCATCATCCAAAATATGGGAGAATATTCTAAGTCCCACCATCCAGAATAGAGGAGAATATTCTAAGTCCCACCATCCAGAAAAGGGGAGAATATTCTAAGTCCCACCATCCAGAATAGAGGAGAATATTCTAAGTCCCACCATCCAGAATAGAGGAGAATATACTAGGTCCCACCATCCAGAATAGAGGAGAATATACTAGGTCCCACCATCCAGAATAGAGGAGAATATTTCAAGTCCCACCATCCAGAATAGAGGAGAATATTTCAAGTCCCACCATCCAGAATAGAGGAGAATATTCCAATGCCAAAAACAAAATCCTGTTTTTTTTTGGGACAGCCCATCCCAAGGGACTTAGGTTTTTCATGGCCTCACCCTATAAATATATATATTACCAACTCCAGGTAGTGCACAGGTTGGAAGCAAGTTGGTGGAACATTATCCACTGTCTTAGTCCACTAACAGAGAGTGCAGGTGCTGTGCAGCGCCCAGGACACACATGGCTTTCCCTCAGAGGGATTTGAACTCAGGTCACCAGCAGAGCAGTCAGAGTTCTTATGCGGCGTACACACGGTCGGAATTTCCGATGGAAACAGTCCGATGGGAGCTTTTCATCGGATTTTCCGACCGTGTGTATGCCCAACGGTCTTTTTCTGTTGGAATTTCCGATGGACTTTGAATTGAGAACCTGTTCTCAATTTTTCAGACGGAAAACCTTTCTATCGGATTTTCCGATCGTGTGTATGCAATTCCGGCACGCAAAATTCCGACGCATGCTCAAAAACAATTCGACGCATGCTCAGAAGCATTAAACTTCCCTTTTATAGTGCTGTTGAACGTGTTTTATGCCGCTGTGTTATTGACAGTCGGAATTTGGTGTGACCGTGTGTAGGCAACACAGCTTGAGCGGAATTCCGTCGGAAAAACCATCAGAGTTTTTTCCGACGAGAATTCCGATCGTGTGTACGCGGCATTACGCCCTAAGCTACCACCAATGCTCAAGCATAGATGCTCTCCTGTATCAGTAATATAAACCAATCAACCATCAAAAAAAAAAATGAACAGAACTTTAGTCTCCTCTACAACCACCCAAGGGTAAAGCCCCATAAACACAATCGGACTTTCCGACGGGAAATATTCGATGACAGGCTGTTGTCAGTAAACGCGACCGTGTGTACTCTCCATCGGACAATTGTTGTCGGACTTTCCGACAACAAATGTTGGTTAGCAGGTTTTCAAATGCGTGTTGTCGGATTTTACGAGCGTGTGTACACAAGTCCGTCAGACAAAAGTACAAACACGCATGCTCGAAAGCAAGGACGAGCCAGAAGCGGTCGGTCTTGTAAACTGGCGCTCGTAATGGAGAATTAAGATTTGTGAAACAATGAAATCTGGAAAAGCAGCGCACAATTCTCTTCTTCTTTAATGGGATAATAATGAAGCTGCTTTGCTGGTGATACTGATGGAGTTATTGCAAACAAATTTTCAAAGGCTTTTTTTTTTCTATTGATATCAAGAATAATATTATTATGCTTTTTTTTTTCTTTTTTTTATTTGGGCAAGTTACCACAACACCATTATGCCGTAGTTTTTAATATCAAAGATACAACTATGTTGGTGTCCCTTGTTAATTTTACATTGTATTTTTTTTTTTTAAATGTAACTGCCGACTCCCAAACTGTCATTTGAAGTAAAACACACAGCCAAGTATTATTCTACACAATTTTTTTTATTGTGCATTAAAAAAAGAAAACAAATAAAATTAGACAGGATATCTGCCAATAGAACTTAACCAAAAAGTGCATTCTATGCATCCAAAAATATACCAAATCAAATTATTATTCAACCAACAAAATAATGTCAAAGCAATAACTCCAAGGCCAATAATAAATAACACGTTATCTCCTCCGATTCCGCAACATGGCTGGTTGACGAACGGCCGTTCAGAAACGAAATGAAAAGTGCGAAATTAAAAGTGCGAATCAACACTCACCAAACTTCTACTAACACGAAATTAGCAGAAGGAGCCCAAAGGGTGGCGTTAAAGAGCTGAAAAACAACGTAGTACGTCTAGTACCTCACTACGTTCGTAATTGTTGGCCAACAATTGTGTGGCCGTGTGTATGCAAGACAAGTTTGGGCCAACGCCCTTCGGACAAAATTCCACGGTTTTGTTGGCCAACAATCCAATCGTGTGTGAGAGGCTTAAGAGTCTCCTATTTCAGAAGCTCAAAGGTCATGTAAGCTGAGGACAGAGTTACCGTATATACTCGAGTATAAGCGGAGTTTTTCAGCACATTTTTTTGTGCTGAAAGTGCCCCCCTCGGCTTATACTTGAGTCACGGTGCCATCTCCCTACATGATCAGCCATGTAATGCTGAGAGGCAGCCGACCAGTGTTCAAAAGCCGAGTCTCCTTGTCCTGGTCCTCCGTGATAGGCGGAACACTCACCCGTCATGCAGTAAGACGGCAGCCGCCCAGTGTTCAAAAGCCGTGCCTCCTCCTTGTCCACGCCCGTGATAGGGGAACACGCAGTGAGTCAGTGTTCTGCCTATCACGGACGTCCTTTCATTCTCATCCCACTGACGAGAACGAGAGGATGTCCGTGATAGGCGGAACAGTGCACACTGACTGCTGGGAAACTGAGTGTTCTGCCTATCACGGAGGACGAGGAAAGGAGGAGGCGCGGCTTTTGAACACTGGATGGCCGCCGTCTTACTGCATGACACAGGCTGATCAGGTAGGCAGATCGGCACAGGGAAATGGACGCAGGGAAGGCATGGACACAGGGAAGGCATGGACATAGGGAAATGGACACAGGGAAGGCATGGACATAGGGAAATGGACACAGGGAAGGCATGGACACAGGGAAGGCATGGACATAGGGAAATGGACACAGGGAAGGCATTGACACAGGGAAATAGACACAGGGCAATGGACACAGGGAGACATGCAGCTGCAGATGGGCATTGTTGACCCTCTTTTTCCATTTACAGTAGCTGCTGCATTTCTCACCCTCGGCTTATACTCGAGTCAATACGTTTTCCTATTTTTTTGTGGTAAAAGTAGGTGCCTCGGGTTATATTCGGGTCGGCCTATACTCGAGTATATACGGTAAGTCAATTACAAAATTGGTGGAAGACTGGCAATCCAATATAAACAACTGCATGTTCCGCCCCACCAACTCTATTGATAACACTTTTCAGGAGATTCAGACCCACTCACTGTACTTCCTGTCCTTGTGCAGCCAATCAGAGAGCCGTGATCAGGAGCCCCTCTTACCAGCCTATTGCGGCCTGTTTAAAGCGATTTTGTAAAAACCCAACCATCACAACAGACGGCTCCCATTCCCCAATAAAAGAGATGCAGCCCTTGTGTCAGTGCTTGTTTCATAGCGGCACATCTTTGTTTTAGCCAGGGGTTTTATGCACCCACCATCACCCCACCACAATATGACCAACCAACAGATACAAGGAAACACCAGACATAGAAATGTGGACACGTTTTGGTCGTGGCCCTTTATTCGTTTTTTTTTTTAATAAAGTTTACTTGAACTTCTATTAAGTCTTAAAACAAAACCAACAATCTTAAGCCTCGTACACACGATCGGATTGTTGGCCAACAAAACCGTGGTATTTTGTCCGAAGGGCGTTGGCTCAAACTTGTCTTGCATACACACGGCCACACAATTGTTGGCCAACAATTGTCCGATGGAGCATACACACGGTTGGATTTTCCACCAACAGCCTCTCATCACACATTTCCCCTCGGAAAGTCCGATCGTGTGTATGAGGCTTAAGTCTTACAGCCTTAAGCACCATGAACCAAGCAGAATTGACTCTCATCAGTCTTATAATCCTTGGGTGAGAAGACCTGGTTCAACCCCTATGGGGGGGCGACGTTATCCCCAATTAGGATAAATCACAACAAACAAGACCTTGCTGGTGGCTCTGTATAAAAGGTACGTTGATTTGGTTGTTGGATATTGATTTTTCCCACCAATATCACCAATCCAGTGATCACATCCCCCTTCTAGCTTCTCTCCAGTAACACCGATGGTACCTGAAAAAAAGAAGAAGAAAGTCAGCAGACCACCCCCCAACCTGAGCCATCTTATATACATTACATTCATTGTGGCGTGGGTGGGGAGGACAATCTTCTTTCCTGGTGCCTCCATGACATCATACCTGTGACAAGCTCCGCCTTGGCTCCTCCCTCAGGACCAGTGAATATTATAAAAGAAAAGGATTAGTGCACTCCCAGCATTCTCCTTTTTTTCCTCATACCTCATGGTCAGTGAGTGGTGGTCGAACGTCCCTAACCTCTGCAGTCAGCAGCTTCCAGCTGGGGTTCAAGCCTCTCCCAAGTGAAGTCCCAATTCTTGGGAAGCTAAATGCGCTGATTAGATAGGGAGTCCCTTCTGTGGGTCTTTTGGGACAGCAGTAGTCTTCTAACGAAGAGGTCCTATCTGCATTTATATACTGCCATTTGCTCAAGCCTGCAGCAGAGAAAGCGGCTTACAAACTCGTTAGGGACTGCCCGCCTGTACGGAAATCGGAAATCTTCGTAAGTCGACCGCGCATGCGCAGACCGACAAATACGGACATTTCCGATGTTCCGTCTAATGCCGTTCTGCGAATGCGCGTCAAATTACGGACATTTCCGGCATTTTCTGAGGCTCCGTATGGCCGCGCATGCGCAGAACGGCTGGAGGACAGCGAAAAATGGCGGATGGTCCCCGCAGCGCCCCGTTCGTAAGTAGGGGATGTTCGTAGGTCGGGCGTTCGTAAGTCGGGGACCCCCTATATATCTATTTTTCACTTAGCTTTCCATTTTCTCCTGTCATCCATTCTCTCTCCCTTTCCTTTCTTTGCGTTCCTCTCTCTCTTTTTTCACTTTCTTCCTCCCCCACCAACTTCCCCTCCTTGTGCTATTGTACCTTCATCCCTGGTTACTATAGTGGGCGGCGTGCACCTCGCAGCGGTGGGCTGGGCTGAGTCGGGCGGGCCGCATGGGTCCTAGTGTTGCTGTTTCATCAGATTTGGCGACCCGTCAGAATTGGTAATGGAAGTGACGTTTTGTCGCCGCCATCTTGCTACACCCCGCACTCCTCCATAGTAAGGATACACTGAGAAGGGGAAAGCAGACATCTTGTTACACCCACTGGAGTTTTGCATTTTACACTTATTTTTAACAGTATACTGAGCTTATATAGTGAAAAACAGCACTTGGAACTCCGTCTGACTGGTTAGATGTTGAATTTTAAAAACAGCGAACTTCTGTTATATTAGCAAACCTATAAGATGAGCAGGCTTGTCGCTGCTTTTAAAATTCAACATCTAACCAGTCAGACAGAGTTCTAAGTGCTGTATTTCACTACATAACCTCAGTTTACTGTTAAAAATAAGTATAAAATGCAAAACTTCGGTGGGTGTAATTCTCAGCGTATCCTTACTATGGAGAAGTGCAGGGTGTAGCAAGATGGCAGCGACGGAACATCACTTCCGTTACCAATTCTGATGGGTCGCCTAATCTGACAAAACACCGCGCATGCACGGTCTGGCCTGAGGTCGTGGTGGCCATGAGTAGGGGCAAATTTTTTATTTTTTTTGCCCTTGTTTGTCAAAATCATTTTTTAGAGGGTTGTATCTTCCACAAGATGCCCCTCCCCTCTCCATTGTTTATTACTGGAGGCTTTCAGCATGGTAGCCTGTTGTAGTCTGAGGAGGATCCCAACGCAGGAGCCAATAGAGAGGACCCTGTTTTTTGCCAACGGTAAATGTAATTTCTTTCTTTTTCTTTACTCAGGAATACAGTTTCTTTGCTCCAGCTGAAATACCAGTCGCTAACTCCTTTATCTTTCTCCAGCTGCTTTTTCAGTGTGTTGCCTAAAATAAGCAGTACGCCACCCGAACAAGACCCTCTCCAACATTTAAGGTAGGGACTGACGTCCAGGTGAGTAAAAAAAAAAAAAAAGCGAGCACTTATGCTGGTACGTTTATGTATTTCAGCCTTGTACACCAGAAGAAGTCCATGCGGACATCAAGGTGACATACACAAACCTATGATGGCCCCGACCAGCTCAGGATACCATGCACGCGGCGAGGGTTCATCCGTGAAAAGACATAGTCCTTCACATTCACCAACTCTCAAATCCCTAAATGCCGAGCATGCGGGGTCATCCCATTACCAGCCAATCGGTTTGCAAAAGCTGTTTTAGAGTCTATGCTGCAGACAGAGAGTCAGAGGCTTAACAGGTAAGCTGTCCTACTCAAAGAACATCAGGGGATACATAGCGGAACGAGCAACAGCGGTTCTATTGCAGCAATTAGCTCAATCGCCTCCAGAGTAGTTAAAGAGGAAGTAAAGGAGGAAAAAAAAAAAAAAAACGGAACCTGCAAGGCAAAGGCATAGTGAGCTAGCTCACTATGAATGACTTACCTGAGAACGAAGCCCCCAAAGTGGTCCTCATCCATGATCTTCTGCGCCGCCATCAAACCCGGAGTGACTTCCGGGTCTCGCCGCTCCAGCGCTGTCATTCGCTGGAGCGGCGATGACATCACTCCCGCGCATGCGCACGAGAGCGGCATATCGCCGTGATCTCGGCATGCGCAGTGCGCCTGCGCGCCGCTGTCTACGGCATGCGCCGTAGATAGCGGTGCTTTTCTTTTCTAAATATCTCCTAAACCATGTAGGTTTAGGAGATATTTATTGGACCTACAGGTAAGCCTTAATCTAGGCTTACCTTTAGGTCAAAGTGGTTTGGAAGGGTTTACTTCCTCTTTAACTCTTCTTGGCCTATCCTCTTTAAAATCCTTTCACCACGCAGCAATTATCCCTCCTAGACATCTGGATGATGGTGGGCCACCTGAACATAACACAGAAGAGCGCGCCCCTCGGACTTCAACTTTTTTCCTAGTTCAGCCCTATGTCCAGGCTGTAAAGCCAGCGATTGGCTGGGAGAAAGCCGACACTACATCTGAGTAGTCAAAAGATGTACTTCCCATTTCTAAAGAAGCAGGTTTCCTTCTTTCAGCTCGGTTTCCCACTAGTGCGACTTGCCTTGGGACTGCAAAGTCGCATGACAAGTCGTACCCCATGATTTCCTATGAGTACCGTTTATCTGTGCGATTTCAAGTCGCAGCGACTTCAAAGTAGTCCCTGCACTACTTTGGTCCCACTTTGATGCGACTTGAGGTCCATAGACCTCAAGAATACACAGGCATTTGTAGTGATCTAATATAATCGTTCCTAGATGGTATGTAGTTATTAAAAAAAGTACTTCTCCGCAGCAAAACCAGATTCTCCCAGAGAGAGATTTTATTGGCTTCCAAAACAGATGATAAAAAAATCCAACAGAGTTCATATGACAAGGAATATCTTCCCTAGACTTGTGCCTTCATAACCACAGACCCACAGACCCTTCTCTGAGATCGTTCTTCTTAGACTGCATGACAGCCTGACTGTCTTCTCAAATACTGGTCTGACACTGGGGGGGGGGGGGGGGGGTCAACCAAATGTTTACCATGAATACCCCCCTCAATTCTAATTACCATCAGTAAATACTCCCTTTGAAATGTTCATCTAGGTTAAAAGGCCATTCCTCACACACACACAACTTGCATAAGATTTACACATCAAAGGGTAACAGATACCATTGTCAACTGATATCTGGCCTGGTTACTCTAATACTGTGTGTGGAATATATAAATACAATACATATATATATAATACATAAAATCCCACATAAATCGGCCAACACATTACAACAGCATTGTTTCAAGTCGCATCAAAATCGTGTGACTTTCAGGTCGCAATAGTGGAAACATAGGCTTACTCTGATGGACGATATCAGAGACATTGTTGAAGAGGAAAGGAAAAAATAATGTTTTTTTCCTCTCAATCGCCTAGGAAAACTTTATCCACGGTCGAAACAAGATTCTGCGATGCCAGGCGGTCCGCCGGGAGGTAGACGCGGCAGTGGTTCGTATAACAAAGAATTTCATCTCACCAATCGTTAATTCAGCCTCAATTGAGGATCCTTTAGACAGATGAATAGACCCCAACCTAAAGGAACTCATCAAATGGTGGGTAAACGCCTGGAAGTCAGCACTTGCCTTATCTGTATCCAAAGCCCTGTGGGCATGGAGCAAAAGCATGGAAACAGTGATTCATCAAAATGTTCCTAGGGAAAATATAGTCAAGGCTTTGGACGAATTATGTCTCTCGGCAGACTTCACCGGTGAGACGGCGATGAATGAATGATTTGTATAGCGCTGCAAATGCGAACTGAATCGCCTCAATGGATGGATACAATTCGTTACTTCACAAGATCAATGTCACTACTTGTGATAGCCATAGGGGTATTGTGGTCAGAACTACGGGCAGCTGACACTGTGTCAAAACAAAATTAGTATAAATACCTTTTTTTGATGGCAAATCACTCTTTGCAAATAGGTTACAGAAAGCCATTTCCCGCGTCACAGGAGGAAAGTCAGACTTGATCCCCCAGAACTGCAGAATTAGATGTACCCGGGAATTCAGGGCTGCTTACTTGCACGCACCCACACTACAACTGTTACAGAAGTATCTGAGATTTTCGGTCGACCGGGCCCATCTACAATTCCAGAGTCTCCCCTTCGGGCCCTGCACTTCCCTCAGAGCCCTCATCACTATCCAAGCTTCTTTATGAGAGCTGGGTCACCGTTCTTATCAATAACCAGACGATATCCTCCTTTTTATCAAAATATCCAGCCCAGCTAGTGGAACACAGGTGGATGCTGTGGCCTACACTATCAAGATATGGTTGGATGGTAAATCATCAAACGAGTCATCTTTTCTCCAGTTTAGGCGCCTTATTTAACACCGCAAAAGGGACGGTGTCCCTGCCATCTCAGAAAGTGAGGCGATCATTCAGAAAGTAAGGAGAGTGAGGACATGGTCCTACATAACAGCCTTGAGCTAACTCTACCTAATAGGGATTTTTGTCTTTTTGTATCCAGATGGACACATGGATACCTCAGGCACCTTTTAGCTCGAATTCCTGAAGCAACGGAGCAAACCGTCTATCCCAGTCCATATATCAAACAATTTTGATGCACAGGGGTCTGCACTAGTGGACAAAGAGGGAGATGCCTGTAAAGCCACATCCATTGAAGGGGTTGTAAACCTTCTTGTTTTTTCACCTTAATGCATCCTATTAATTATTATCGCTATATTGCTTAATTAATTATTTTTTTATTTTTTTATTCACGTGCACATTTGATATTTATTATTTACTTTTCGTTTGGTAATCTGTATAAATTTCATCAGAGGTGCACTCCGCTTAATATTTTCACATTAAGTTGAGAAAGTAGTACACAGCGCTGCTACAAACATCAGGCAGACATAGCCCAAGGGCAGCCTACCTGTCTAGCCTTTTATTTGTACTCTCCCAATACCTTTTTTTGTATATAAGCGGCTGCTACAAAATGTATGTATAAGACTTTATACTTTCACATTTTCACTGAAACAGTTTGGCACATCACCAGATAAATTTCAGAATTCTTTTTATCACATATATACTATATATTTATTTATTTATATTTTATATACACGTGTTCACATATAATATATATTTATTCACTTATTTATTTATTTATATATTTGTTTACATATAATATATATTTATTTATTTATCTATATATTACCACTACTTGGGGATTTGAATAACTCACTATCCCATATATTGTAAGTACACATACCCTAGTAGCGCAGAGCGGTGTTTTATATAGGAGGGCGGAAATTCAAGCACCCTGTTTTAGCATACCTGGATTATGCTACCCTTCCTTGTGGATGGAAGGTTATCTGCAGATGCACGCTGCGAATCTCGACATGTGCTGATTAGACACAGCAGGGACCATGAGCGTACATCCACCCATAACTGATCCTTGCAGAGCAAACATATCCCCTCAGACGATCGTCTGTGCAATGCACAGGGGCCCTTTCGCTGGCGGACATACCCCCACTCTGCAAACACCTCTTTCCAATCCCAGGAAGTTTTCCACTACCTACCGGATCTCAACCAGCGTCAGTCTGCCCCAGTCAGCTCTTTAAAGCGGGCTAGGGGAGAACGAACACAGGGAGACTCCTATGACAATACATATTAAAATACATCTAAAAACATCTTCATAAAATTTTCCACAACACCACTGCTGTCAATCATTTGATTGACCGAGTCATACATTTGGTGGCTATGGTCGCCGAATGCTGTACTCGGGAGCGTGCCCGCAAGGTAACCCCCTCGGGTGAGCGCTTCTCCTAGGGGGTTATCTGATGTGAGGAGGAGCCGAGAGAGCCACTGGGGGACCCCAGAAGACGAGGTTCGGGGCCACTCTGTGCAAAATGAGCTGCACAGTGAAGGTAAGTATGATATGTTTATTATTTTAATAAAAAAACAAACCCTTACAATCACTTTAAAGCATGAATCTGAAGGACCTAAGAGTAGTCTATCTTCCAGCCCACTTAAACATGGATGCTGATCACCTATCCCAAGGATTCCTGGATCCCAACAAATGGTCCCTACAACCAAAGTTATTCAGTTGGATTGTGGGCCAGTGGACCTTTCCTGAACTGCATCCTTTTGCTACAGAAAGCAATACTAAGCTGCAGCGGTTTATTTCACATCTACCTCATCCTTGGGCAGAAGCAATAGATGCCCTGTCAAGTCCAATCTAATTTAGACCTCCTACCTTGAAAATTCTCTTGAGACTTGCAATATCAACAATAAACGGTGATTACAGTCCTGTCATATTTGCAGGGAGAACCATGATTCCATAGGGCAATATTTCTTAGTGTCCAGCCTCCGGTAATTATTCCTCTGATACCCTTTCTTCTGGCTCGAGGCATCCCACCCATCAGAATCCTCACAGATTGAACCTTCACATTAGAATGTTAAAACAGAGGCTTTAATCATTAGGATGTTCCTCCAGAGTTGTTTCAACTCCGCTCAAAGCACAGGAGCCTTCAATGAACAAATACGTGTGACAAGGTTTGGGATAAGTTTAGATCTTTCGCAAATGGCAAAACTTCAATCCTGATGTACCCTCTTCCTCCCAACTCCTTGACTTCCTGCAAGCAGACCTTGATTTTGGATTAGACAATTTAAAAGGTACAGCTGGTGGCAATCTCTGCTGTGACAACAAGAGATGGGCCCAAGATCCTTTAATAGTCAGATTCTTCAAGACAATCAAGAAGATAAGCCCACCCGTTAAAACAAATCTTTCCTACTGGGTATCTCTCTAACACTCTGGAGCCCTTATCCAAACCGCCCTTTTGCCCTCATCTGATTCAGCATCCTTGTGGAATCTCACTTGGAAACTATTTTTCTTTGAATGAATGAATGATTTGTATAGCGCTGCAACTGCGAACTGAATCGCCTCGAGGCGCTTGATCCGACCTGCGTTGATTCCTTCTTAGAAGAGGTAGGTCTTGAGTTTTTTCCTGAAGGCGCAATGGTCTTTTTCCAAGCGGATGTTTGTAGGTAGAGCGTTCCATAGCCGTGGTCCTTGGACTGCAAATTTTCCTTCTCCCCTTGATTTGTACCGGGACTTGGGGACAAGGAGGAGGTTTTGGTTGGTTGATTGGAGGTTGCGATTGGGAGTGTAGTGTTGTATTTTTTCGCATAAGTATTGAGGAGCGTCTCCTTGTGTGCATTTGTGGGTCAGGCAGAGGGTCTTGAATGTGATCCGATCCTTTACGGTTAGCCAATGGAGGGTCCTCAGGGAGGGGGAGATGGATTCCCTTTGGTTTTTTTCCTGTGACTAGTCTTGCTGCCGTGTTTTGCACGACTTGTAGTCGTGCAATCTGGAATTTAGGTAGTCCTATGTAGAGGGAGTTTGCGTAGTCGAGTCGAGAGTTGATGATTGTTCCTACCACTATGGCTTTGTCCTTTTCTGGAATGTGGCGATGGCATCGGGCTGGGGAGTATCAGAACTTCAGGCTGTGAGATCAGTAGACAATAATATTATTTTTTTGTACTCGGATAGAGTGGAACTTTGAACGGCACATGGATTCATCCCTAAGTTCTCCTCTTCCTCTCCTATCTCCTCTCCTTGGGGCCTGCCAATCTTTTCAGATCTAATTTTGACCTTCTTCACGAAGACGATATTACTTCGGTACTAAGACACTATCTTCAAGCCACAACTCCCTTCAGACTTTCATCTAACCTATTTGTAAAACTCCAAAAAAAAAAAAAAAAACAGGGGCAAAGAAGCATCATCTGGGGCCCTCCGGCCATTCTGGAACTGCAGTATCCATCATGCCTAGTCATGTCCGTGAATATCAGAGCTTTACAATGCCTCATGGGACATGTGGTTCTGCAGCAGCTGGGGAGCCATAGTTTGCAGACTCCTGCTCTAGTACAATAGTTTTCATGGATAATCAAGTTGGTTAAGAAGGTGGATGGGGGAACCGGAACCCCCTCTTCAGTTGGGCTGTGTGCCACCCGGTTGTTTTCTGCTTTTTGGACGGCCAGAGCAGACGTATCCATCAATACGATCTAAAGGGTAGCATCATGGTCATCCCAACATGCGTTTACGAGACGTTACAGAGTAGTCCCAGCAGCTTTCTCATTTGTAGAAACTTGTAGACAGGCTATCGGGTCAGCATTTGCCTATTTTTAATTCTTTTTCAAATAAATCTTTTACTATGCATCATCCCACCCATTTCAGCTAGTTATTTGACACAGGTACGCTGCCATGGAGGCACCAGGAAAACAGAAAATTGTTTCATACTTACCGTAATTTTCTTTTCCTGGTGCCTATCCATGGCAGTGTACAATCCCACACACAGTATGCTATATTATGTAGAATGTTCGGAGTAATCCTTTTCTTTTATAATATTCACTGGTCCTGTGGGAGGAGCCAAGGCAGAGCTTGTCACAGGTATGCTGCCATGGATAGGCACCAGAAAAAAAGAAAATTACGGTAAGTACGAAACAATTTTATGTTTTTCTTGTGGTCCTAACAATCTAAAAAAATTCTCAGAATTGCAGCATCTCAACAGGGACAGGATCCTGTGCACAGGAGTAACTGATATGTACATGTTCCTGTATGTTTAAAGAGACTCTGTCATCAAAGTATTCATTTTAGCAACACTCTTCCCATAAGTTTATATGTGCATTTCATGTATTGCATGTTATTTATCTGTAACATCCTTCACAGTGTAGACATCCAAAAGCCCTGAGACTGCTGCTTGGTGCCGCCATCTTGGATGTGATGTCAACAGCCCCAGAGCTGTCACTCAAGTCACACTGTATAGCAGCCTTTCTCAACCTTGGTTTTGTGGAGCCCTAGGGTACCTTAAGATGACGCTTGGGGTTCCTAGGGCTGATTAACCTCCCACTTGATGGTGCTTGAAAAAGCTCCAGGGCCCCAAGCCCTCTTGGCAGAGCCAGCTGGATGACACCAAAAATCATTTAGCTGTATGTAAGAGGCGAAATCAGACCTCTACTGTAAAGGGGGCATCCCTCCTACCGACCACCAACAATATTCTTTCCAATGACCACCAACATAAGGGAAATTCTTCCCAATGACCACCAATGTAAAAGACAATCTTTCCACTGTGACCACCAAAGTAAGGAGCATTCTTCATACCAACCACCAATGTAAGGAACATTTTCCCACTGACCACCAATGTAAGGAACATTTTCCCACTGACCACCAATGTAAGGGACATTCTTCTCACTGATCACCAATGTAAGGGACATTCTTCCCACTGATCACCAATGTAAGGAACATTCTTCCCACTGATCACCAATGTAAGGAACATTCTTCTCACTGATCACCAATGTAAGGAACATTCTTCTCACTGATCACCAATGTAAGGAACATTCTTCTCACTGATCACCAATGTAAGGGACATTCTTCCCACTGATCACCAATGTAAGGAACATTCTTCCCACTGATCACCAATGTAAGGAACATTCTTCTCACTGATCACCAATGTAAGGAACATTCTTCCCACTGATCACCAATGTAAGGAACATTCTTCTCACTGATCACCAATGTAAGGAACATTCTTCTCACTGATCACCAATGTAAGGAACATTCTTCCCACTGATCACCAATGTAAGGAACATTCTTCCCACTGATCACCAATGTAAGGAACATTCTTCTCACTGATCACCAATGTAAGGAACATTCTTCTCACTGATCACCAATGTAAGGAACATTCTTCCCACTGATCACCAATGTAAGGAACATTCTTCTCACTGATCACCAAAGTAAGGAACATTCTTCTCACTGACCACCAATGTAAGGAACATTCTTCTCACTGTTCACCAATGTAAGGAACATTCTTCCCACTGATCACCAATGTAACGGACATTCTTCTCACTGATCACCAATGTAAGGAACATTCTTCTCACTGATCACCAATGTAAGGAACATTCTTCCCACTGATCACCAATGTAACGGACATTCTTCTCACTGATCACCAATGTAAGGGACATTCTTCCCACTGATCACCAATGTAAGGAACATTCTTCCCACTGATCACCAATGTAAGGAACATTCTTCCCACTGATCACCAATGTAAGGAACATTCTTCTCACTTATCACCAATGTAAGGAACATTCTTCCCACTGATCACCAATGTAAGGAACATTCTTCCCACAGACTACCATTGTAAGGGACATTCTTCCCATTGACCACCAATACATTGGTTTTATAAGAGGTTCCCTAAGAAAATAATTTAAAAAAGGTTGAGAATGGCTGCTCTATAGTGTTCCATTTTGCTCCTTCCTCAACAGCTACATAAAGGGGTGGGTGGAGGAGCTGGGTCAGCACAGAATAATCAGACACTCCCAAAGAAGTAGAGAACTATTTTGAGGAAGGGGGCAGTGCCAAGGACCTGTCTCTTCCCGGAGTAGTCACATTTTCTACCAAGTCCAGAGTCACATTGTAAGTGAATTAAAAAAAGTAAATTTATGAACGGGGGAAATTGCAGCTAGTAAGTCGTAAGCTGCTGGGCTGTGCAGTGGCCCTTTAAGACACTGGCAGCATGGCCTGTGCGCCATCTGCTTCCTGCGACTCTCCCCAATAATAAATGCACATCGCCTCCAAAGGGGCTCATTATATCTTTGTAGAGACGTTCCTCTAAAGCTTGGGATGATTTTTCAGTGGAGTAGCCCTCAGCAAAATGTATTATGCATTGCCTCCTGATAAACAGACCGCTGTTATGTAAGTGTTCTGAGAGAGACAGAGCGGCTTAGACAAGCCAAGAAAAAAAAAAAAACGAAAAAGATAAAAAAATAAATAAAAAACGCAGTTTGGGTCTGTGTGCGCTGGAGTGCGGACCCGGAGATGGGAGGAAGAGTTTGAGAAGACAGGAAGTTCTGGGAGCTTTCCAGGAGGACCTCTCTCCTCCGTCTCTCACCTTCTGTCCGATTCGGGGTCGGGGGGGGGAGTCATTGAGAAAAAAAAGCCGACAGCCAGAGAAGGCGATGAAATGGAAACCAACATTTGTTCAGTGTGAACTTTTTGGATGTCTTCTTTTTTTGGATTTTTGCTTATTCCGAGTCGGTAACTGCAGAAAGCTGAGCTCCAGGAATGGATTACATTGGATTGTTACATTTCTCCAGCTTGGATCAATAGAAGTCGTATATGCCATACCGGTGGGACTGCTATGGAACTGGAGAATCACTGGAGCTAAAGAAGAAACTCAGAAAATAAAAAATAAATAAAATACTGTACAAATACCATATCTGCTGATTTTTAACCACTTGGCGTCGGCGCTATAGCCGAATGACGGCCATAGCGTGGACCTGAATTTCCGGGAGGCCATCATATGACGGCCTCCCCTTTCCACGCTCCCCGCCCTGATCACCGAGTCACTGAGACTCGGGTGATCACAGATCCGAGTAAGGGGCCGGTACGGGCCCCTTGCCACGTGATCAGCTGTCAGCCAATTACAGCTGGTCACATAATGTAAACAAAAGCTTGGTAATCGTTTTTTTTTCTAAGAAAAAAAAGTTGATCACCAGCTTATGTGCAAGGGACATCGGTCCGAAAGAGGAAGGAGGCATATCTACCTCATCTGTGCCCACCAGTACCCCCTGCCAGTGCCACCTGCCATTGCCCACAGTGCCACCTATCAATGCCCATGAGTGCCACCTATCAATGCCCACAAGTGCCACCTATCAATGCCCACCAGTGGTGCCAATCAGTGCTGCCTATCAGTGTATTCAATCAGTGCCCATTATTGCCACCCATCAATGCCCATCACTGCCACCTATCGGTGCCCATCAGTGCCGCCTCATTAGCGTACATCAATGAAGGAGAAAAATGACCTGTTTGCAAAATTTTATAACAAAATATAAAAAAATATCATTTATTTTTAAAAAAATTCGCTCTTTTTAAAAAATGTTTAAAAAATAAAAGCTGCACAGGTGATCAAACACCACCAAAAGAAAGCTCTATTTGTGGGGGAAAAAAAGATAAAAATGTAATTTGGGTACAGCGTTGTATGACCGCGTAATTGTCATTCAAAATGCGTCAGCGCTGAAAGCTAAAAATTGGTCTGGACGGGGGGGGGGGGGGGGTTTAAGTGCCCAGTAAGCAAGTGGTTAATAAACACTTGAAGACCAGGCCTATTCTGACACTTTTTGTAAAAAAATCTTTATTTTTTTGGGGTAGAAAGTTACTTCGCACCCCCAAACATTTTTTATATCTATATACAGTAAGGGAGAAAAAAGTATTTGATCAGCTGCTGGTTTTGTAAGTTCGCCCCACTGACAAAGAAATGATCCGTTTATAATTTTATTGGTCGGTTTATTTTAACAGTGAGAGACAAAACAACAACAAAAATATCCAAAAAACGCATTTCAAAAAAAGTTATAAATTGATTTGCATTTTAATGAGTGAAATAAATATTTGATCCTCCAATCAAATCAGCAAGATTTCTGGTTCCCAGGTGTCTTCTATACAGGTGACAAGCTGAGATTAGGAGCACTCTCTCAAAGGCCCCTTTCACACTGGGGCGGGAGCCGCGGTGCCGGTAAAGCAGCACTATATTTAGCGCTGCTTTACCGTCGTTTTAGCCGCAGGGTTTTTCCCCCCGCGAGCGGCCGAAAAAGGGTTAAGATCCCCCACAGAGCGCCGCCGTATCGGCGGTATTACCGCGGTGTCCCGTTCAAATCAATGGGAAGGAGCGGTATAGGAGCGGTGTGTTCCAAAGATGCTGCTAGCAGGACTTTTTTTACCGTTCTGCTAGCGCACCGCTCCAGTGTGAAAGCCCTCGGCTTTCACACTGGAGTGAATGGGGCCGTTTTTTTTGAGGCGCTGTACAGGCGCTATTTTTAGCGCTGTACCGCCTGAAAACCGCCCCAGTGTGAAAGGGGCCAAAGGGAGTGCTCCTAATCTCAGCTTGTTACTTGTATAAAAGGCACCTGTCCACAGAAGCAATCAGATTCCAATCTCTCCACCATGGACAAGACCAAAGATCTGTCCAAGGATGTCGGGGAGAAGGTTGTAGACCTACACAAGGCTGAAATGGGCTACAAGACCATCACCAAGCAGCTTGGTGAGAGGGTGACAACAGTTGGTGCGATTATTTGCAAATGGAAGAAAACACAAAATAACGGTCGATCTCCCTCGGTCTGGGGCTCCATGGAAGATCTCACCTGGTGGAGGTTCAATGATGATGAGAACGGTGAGGAATCAGCCCAGAACTACACGGGAGAATCTTGTCAATGATCTCAGCTGGGACCAGAGTCACCAAGAAAACAATCGGTAACACACTACACCGTGATCGACTGAAATCCTGCAGCGCCCGCAAGGTCCCCCTTCTCAAGAAAGCTCATGTACAGACCCATCTGAAGTTTGCTAATGAACATCTGAATGATTCAGAGGAGAACTGGGGGAAAGTGTTGTGGTCAGATGAGACCAAAATCGAGCTCTTTGGCATCAACTCAACTCCCGTGTTTGGAGGAGGAGAAATGCTGCCTATGACCCCAAGAACACCATCCCCCACCGTCATACATGGAGGTCCTATGTCCCCAAGAACACCATCCCCCACCGTCATACATGGAGGTCCTATGACCCCAAGAACACCATCCCCCACCGTCATACATGGAGGTCCTATGACCCCAAGAACACCATCCCCCACCGTCATACATGGAGGACCTATGACCCCAAGAACACCATCCCCCATCGTCATACATGGAGGTCCTATGACCCCAAGAACACCATCCCCCACCGTCATACATGAAGGACCTATGACCCCAAGAACACCATCCCCCACCGTCATACATGGAGGTCCTATGACCCCAAGAACACCATCCCCCCACCGTCATACATGAAGGACCTATGACCCCAAGAACACCATCCCCCACTGTCATACATGGAGGTCCTATGACCCCAAGAACACCATCCCCACCGTCATACATGGAGATCCTATGACCCCCAAGAACACCATCCCCCACCGTTATACATGGAGGTCCTATGACCCCAAGAACTTCATCCCCACCGTCAAATATGGAGGTGGAAACATTATGCTTTGGGGGATTTTTTTCTGCTAAGGACAACTTCACCGCGCCAATGGGACAATGGACGGGGCACTGTACCATCAAATCTTGGGTGAGAACTTTCGTCCCTCAGCCAGGGCATTGAAAATGGGTCGTGGATGTGTATCGCACCATAACAATGACCCAAAACACATGGCCAAGGCAACAAAGGAGTGGTTCAAGAAGCACATTAAGGTCCTGGAGTGACCTAGCCAGTCTCCAGACCTTAATTCCATAGAAAATATGTGGAGGAAGCTGAAGGTTTCGAGATACCAAACGTCAGCCTGGAAACCTTCATGACTTGGAGAGGACAAAATCCCTCCTGAGATGTGCAAACCTGGTGGCCAACTACAAGAAACGTCTGACCTCTGTGATCGCCAACAAGGACTAAGTCATGGGATGAAATACTTATTTCACTCATTAACCCCTTCAGATCCACGCTATAGCCGAATGACGGCCACAGCGCCGACCTACTGTACCGGGAGGCCGTCAATAGATGTTTGATCGATCAGCATAAGGTCCATTTAAGGTGTCTTCATATATGGAAGGAAAGATAGACCATCACCATCACCCAATAGTGCTGACTCTTTCCATCAGTGTACGGGGTATACACTTTTAAATGTACTGAATAGTGGCACCATCGATCCTTCCACAACTGTTCCACCCCACATGCGGCTAAAGCTGCTCCACCTCATGTAAGACCATTAGGGGTAAGGAAATCACTCCACATCCAGAAAAGACCTACTGCAGGCAAGCTCCGCCACCCACATATATATATATATATAAATAGAAAGGAACGCTCATTGCGCAATGATCGATACAAACCAATTTATTGAAGATAAAAATGGATCCACTCACATTTAATGTAGGTAAAACAGGCATGTAGAAACGTCCAGAGTTTCAAACCACTAAGATGGCCGCCACATCACCGCCCACGATCTGCATCACATGTCCCAAGCTTCAAGCTGAATTAAATTCTAGGTATTGGAATTTCCTTTCAAATTTGGCTGTTAGTAAACGTAACGAATACGAATTTATCCGAAGTTACGAATTATCTGAAATAACAAATGCCGTATCTAAACAAATAGACTGTAACAACTAATAATAATAAACAATAATAATAAAAAAAAATGTATTATTATTATTAACCGCTTCCCGACCGCCTCACGCAAATATACTGCGGCAGAATGGCACGGGCAGGCAAAATCACTCACCTGTACGTGGCCCTTTAATTGCCTGCCCGTGGGTCGCGCGCGCCACCAGCGGCACGCTCGCGACCCGGTCGGGAGCTCCGTGACCCCGGCCGTGGGACCAGCGGAACCCGATCGCCGCTGGTGTCCCGAGATCGGGTCACAGAGCTGAAGAACGGGGAGAGGTCTGTGTAAACAAACCTCTCCCCGCGCTTCCTACTCTGCCTGTTATTGATCGGCTGTTCCCTGTCATCGGGAAAGCCGATCAATGACGTCAGACGTCAGCCCCGCCCCCTAATGTAAAAAAAAAAACACAACACGTCACACTGACTCCTCCCCGCCCCTAGTGGTTAACTCTTTCACTACCACTGTCATTTATAAAGGAATCGATGCTTTTAAATAGCACTGATTGCTGTATAAATGACAATGGTCCCAAAAATGTGTCAAAAATGTCCGATGTGTCCGCCATAATGTCGCAGTCACAATAAAAATCGCTGATCGCCGCCATTACTAGTAAAAATAAATATATTAATAAAAATGCCATAAAACTATCCCCTATTTTGTAAACGCTATAACTTTTGCGCAAACCAATCAATAATCGCTAATTGCGATTTTTTTTAACCAAAAATATGTAGAAGAATACATATCGGCCTAAACTGAGGAAAAAAATGTTTTTTTATATATTTTTTGGGGATATTTATTATAGCAAAAAGCAAAAAAATATTGCATTTTTTTCAAAATTGTCGCTCTATTTTTGTTTAATATAAAAACCGCAGGGGCGATCAAATACCACCAAAAGAAAGCTCTATTTGTGGGAAAAAAAGAACGCCAATTTTATTTGGGAGCCACGTCGCACGACCGCGCAATTGTCAGTTAAAGCGACGCAGTGCCGAATCGCAAAAAGGGGCCTGGTCCTTTGGCTGCCAATTGGTCCGGGGCTGAAGTGGTTAATTTGTTCCATTTCATTTGTTTAGATGCGGCATTCGTTATTTTGGATAATTCGGAACTTCGGATAAATTCGTATTCGGTACGTTTACTAACAGCCAAATTTGAAAGGAAATTGTAATACCTATAATTTAATAGTTAGTTATTATTAGTATTCTTTCGGAATTTCATTTGAATTTACGAATTTTCGAACTTACGAATTGCGATCATAATGAATGACCCGAGAAAAAAAATACAAATAAAACGAACACATTTTTCGGCAATGCACATGTCTAGCGACTTATAATGGGACTGCGATAGTGCGGTGGAAATCTGACACTAACTGACACTGTGTGGAAACTGAATAACTGACACTGACATCACCAGTGACTAATACAGTGATCAGTGATAATAACATATACTGTCACTGTACTTATGACACTGGCTGGGAAGTGGTTAACATCTCAGCTTTCAAGGGGTTGAATGCGTGCCTATAGTGTAATGTGTGCTGATTTTTACTAATGATCTCTTTTTCTCTTACCCCTGAAACAGGGACAAGAAACAGAGAGATTGTTCCCTCTGTATAAAGCTCTGTGTTGATTGTCAACAGAAGGCTCTGGACTGTGATTGGATACAGCTGATCAGCAGGTCCCAGACAATGATTTATCAGCTGTGTCCAATCAGAGTCCAGAGCCACAGAGGGAACAATCTCTCTGTTTCTTGTCCCTGTTTCAGGGATAAGAAAAAAAGACATCATTAGCACAAAGACTGCGGGTGTCGGAGGAAGGGCGCCCGTGCATGCACCCTAAATCCCGGAGGCAGGCAGTGACGTACCAGTACATCGCTTTGCCTGTTGGGCCACCCCGTCCCATTACATTGCAAGCGGGCGGTCCGCAAGTGGCTAAAGAGCGATGTAGCATTTATCGTATGTATCGGCATATAACACGCACTTTTTCCCCCTGAAAATAAAGGGCAAATCATGAGTGCCTGTTATACACCGATATTTTACCTTGCTGCCTCGGGGGGGGGGGGGGGGGGGGGGGGGGGGGGGGGGGGTTTAGCCCAACCGGGTTACACAGAGCCGGGATCTCCTGTTCACTCAACACTCGCAGTCACACACAGTCCCACCTCCTGGACCGGCTCCTAGGATAGACGTCACATGTCCCGGCATTGGACCGCTGTTCTGTCTATCATAGGAGCCGGTTCAGGAGGCGGGACTGTGTGTGACTGCAAGCGCCGAGTACACAGGAGATCCCGGCTCTGTGCAATCCGACACTGGTGAGGCTGCATTGATAGGCACTGATAAGGCTGCAATGATGGGCACTGGTAAGGCTGCAGATGGGCACTGGTGAGGCTGCAGATGGGCACTGATAAGGCTGCAATGATGAGCACTGGTAAAGCTGCAGATGGGTACTGGTGAGGCTGCTGATGGGCACTGATCAGGCTGCATTCATGGTAAATGGTAAGGCTGCCGATGGGTACTGACCAAGCTGCAATGATGGGCAAAGGCAAGGCTGCAGATGGGCACTGATCAGGCTGCATTAATGGGCAATGGTGAGGCTGCTGATGGGCACTGATTGGGCTGTAATGATTGGCAATGGTCAGGCTGCAGATGGGCACTGATCAGGCTGCAATGATGGGCAATGGGGATACTGTAGATGGGCACTGATCAGGCTGCAATGATGGGCAATGGCAAGGCTGCAGATGGGCACTGATCAGGCTGCAATGATGGGCACTGGTGAGGCTGTTGATGGGCACTGATCGGGCTGAAATGATTGGCAATGGCAAGGCTGCAGATGGGCACTGATCAGGCTGCAATGATGGGCAATGGTGAGGCTGCAGATGGGCACTGATCAGGCTGCAATGATGGGCAATGGTGAGGCTGTTGATGGGCACTGATCGGGCTGAAATGATTGGCAATGGCAATACTGCCGATGGGAACTAATCAGGCTGCAATGATGGGCAATGGTGAGGCTGCAGATGGTCACTGATCAGGCTGCAATGATGGGCAATGGTGAGGCTGCAGATGGTCACTGATCAGGCTGCAATGATGGGCAATGGTGAGGCTGCTGATGGGCACTGATCCTTAAAGCGGTTCTGCACACACTAATTATTTTTTCTTCTCATGTTAAAAATAGTATGAGTCTAACAATAAACTCACTTGTTTGGTGTTCTTCCGGTATCCATGTCCGTTTTTTCCTCAAAAAATGCACTTTTAAAATACAAAGTACAGCATTGTCATTTTGCTTGTGGGCATTTGAAGCCCACAAGCAGTCACTTCCTTGTTGCCTTTCGTTGGTTCCCGCACATGCGCACGGGTAACAGCGCCGAGCTGTGTAAACACTTCACGTCCGCAAATCTCGCAAGATTTTGGGTCGATGTCCGCAAATCTCGCGAGATTTCGGGTCGATGTCCGCAAATCTCGCGAGATTTCGGGTCGATGTCCGCAAATCTCGCGAGATTTTGGGTGGATGTCCGCAAATCTCGCAAGATTTCGGGTCGGATGTCAGCACTGACTCCTGGGATGAATGACACCAGATCCCAGGAGACAGTGCGGCATGACGAGGATCCTCGCACAGACCCGGCCCACCCCCGCAGGGACAACACCAAAGATGAAGCCAGCATTCAAGGTAGGCTTAAAAGATGCAGAATTGAACCATCAATTCTGTCATCTAACATGCTAGGGAAGAGATAGAAAGTAAGATTATTGGATGGGTGCAGAACCGCTTTAAGTTCTTTATTTAAAATTTAAGTTTTTTTTCCTGAAACTTCCCTCTTAAAAGTAAGGTGCTTGTTATATCCTGATAAATACTGTACTTCCTGAAATCCATCTGCCCTTATCTCAGGCATGCAGGCAGGAGGGTGTGCTTCGCTCAGAAAGCCCCTCCTCTCCTCCTGAAGACTCCTGGGATGTATGACATCATTTTCGCCTAAGGCAGAAACCAGGAAGTGACTGAAGAAATGTAAAAATGTATCTATTTGCTAATACTGGCAGCATAAAGATTAAAAACAAGTTCATGTTGACTGAGAGAGTTTAGTTGAAGAAAACGTTAAAAAAAAAAATACTCGATCCACAAAGAATTTTTTTTAAAGCCGCTCTCGGAGAAGCCTGTAGGATATTTGGTGTCCTCGCCGTTCCCTCCACGCCGCGCTCTCCTTAGTATAAATTTGCACCTTTCCAGTTTAAAGCCGGCCGGGCCGTCTGCTTTCTAGAAGATGTGAATAAACAGCCCCAGCCGTTCTTATTGATCCCGTCAGCCCGAGCGTCTGGTAATTATGAGCACAGGGGGGCGTCTGGTGAACGCGGCGCTTTCCATTACCACGTTGCCTTCTAAACGTTTTCTCCAGAAAGGTCACCTCTCCAGAGGCGGGCGGCCGCGCTGCATTGTCATCGCCTGAGATCTATTTTTTTTTTTTTTTATCTGTCTGAGCTAATACCTGAGCTGGCAGCTTTCGTCTCTCGCCTCTTCCGCTCCTCGGCTGATGACAGCTCACAAAAAGTAGGAATGTTTAATCGATAGATCGGTATTGTCTGCGAGGTGTCATTACGTGCGCCGGGGGCCGGATCTCAGGCCTTCTTTTGTCATCTTTCGCTCGCCGAGCAAGTTTGAAAACGAGCTTTTAAATCGTTCAATGTTTTGTGTTTTTTTTTTTTGTCCAGCTATATTATCGATCGGCTCCCATTGTTGGGCTGGGTGACTCGGGGGGTACCTGGCTGAAGTTTGCATGCTGGCTTATCGGGCCTCGCGCCCCTTGGTTCAGGGGATCGATACCCGCCGGGGCTTTATCCACATGGAGTTTGTAGGTTCTGAAAATGTTTTGTCTGCGTTTTCTTCAGGCGCTGTGGTTTTCCGAGAACGTGCTGCCTCTCAAGCCTCGGCTGACGGTCGGACATTCCCAGAACTGATGCTCAGGCCCCAGACAGACCCTAAGGCCCCTTTCACACTGGGGCGGGGAGCCGCGGTGACGGTAAAGCAGCGCTATATTTAGCGCTGCTTTACCATCGTTTTAACCACGGTATTCGGCCGCTCGCGGTGCGGTTTTACCCCCCGCGAGCGGCCGAAAAAGGGTTAAACACCCCCGCAGAGCGCCGCCGTAGCGGCGCTTTGCGGCGGTATTGCCGCGGTTTTACCGCGGTGTCCCATTCTAATCAATGGGAAGGAGCGGTATAGGAGCGGTGAACACACCGCTCCTATACCGCTCCAAAGATGCTGCTAGCAGGACTTTTTTTGTCATCCTGCTAGCGCACCGCTCCAGTGTGAAAGCCCGCCGGCTTTCACACTGGAGTTAAAGGGGCCGGATTTTTTCAGGCGGTATACAGGCGCTATTTTTAGCGCTGTACCGCATGAAAAACGCCCCGGTGTGAAAGGGGCCTAACGGGATCCATATTCAAACAGCAGCCCTGAGGAAGCCCCACAAAACATGTCGGCTACATTCTACCATCTATACTTCAAATAAAGCAGTTTATTTCACAGCTACTGCATTTGGGGTGCTCCTTTACATTCCCTTTATTTGATCACTACGGGAAGTATCACAGGCTCCTCCCATGTACAGAAGTATCACAGGCTCCTCCCATGTACATAAGTATCACAGGCTCCTCCCATGTACACAAGTATCACAGGCTCCTCCCATGTACAGAAGTATCACAGGCTCCTCCCATGTACACAAGTACCAAAGTATTGAGCAAAGGCTGTGATACTTATGGGAGGAGCCTGTGATACTTCTGTACATGGGAGGAGTCTGTGATACTTCTGTACATGGGAGGAGCCTGTGATACTTATGTACATGGGAGGAGCCTGTTAAACTTCTGTACATGGGAGGAGCCTGTGATACTTATGTACATGGGGGGGAGTCTGTGATACTTATGTACATGGGAGGAGCCTGTGATACTTCTGTACATGGGAGGAGCCTGTGATACTTATGTACATGGGAGGAGCCTGTGATACTTATGTACATGGGAGGAGCCTGTGATACTTCTGTACATGGGAGGAGCCTGTGATACTTCTGTACATGGGAGGAGCCTGTGATACTTCTGTACATGGGAGGAGCCTGTGATACTTCTGTACATGGGAGGAGCCTGTGATACTTATGTACATGGGAGGAGCCTGTGATACTTATGTACATAGGAGGAGCCTGTGATACTTGTGTACATGGGAGGAGTCTGTGATACTTGTGTACATGGGAGGAGCCTGTGATACTTGTGTACATGGGAGGAGCCTGTGATACTTCTGTACATGGGAGGAGCCTGTGATACTTGTGTACATGGGAGGAGTCTGTGATACTTGTGTACATGGGAGGAGCCTGTGATACTTGTGTACATGGGAGGAGTCTGTGATACTTGTGTACATGGGAGGAGCCTGTGATACTTGTGTACATGGGAGGAGCCTGTGATACTTGTGTACATGGGAGGAGCCTGTGATACTTGTGTACATGGGAGGAGTCTGTGATACTTGTGTACATGGGAGGAGCCTGTGATACTTGTGTACATGGGAGGAGCCTGTGATACTTGTGTACATGGGGAGGAGCCTGTGATACTTGTGTACATGGGAGGAGCCTGTGATACTTGTGTACATGGGAGGAGCCTGTGATACTTATGTACATGGGAGGAGCCTGTGATACTTATGTACATGGGAGGAGCCTGTGATACTTATGTACATGGGAGGAGCCTGTGATACTTATGTACATGGGATTTTTTTCCTTTTTTATTTGTAAAAAAATTTGCAAAGATTTCAAACAAACTTCTTTCCCGTTGTCATTATGGGGGATGTTTGTAGAGTTTTGAGGAAAATAATGAATTTAATCCATTTTGGAATACGGCTGTAACATAAAATGTGGAAAAAGTGAAGCGCTGTGAATACTTTCCGGATGCGCTGTATGTTGAAGTTTGATGAATGTTAAGCAGGATCCTTAAAAAAAGAACCCATGCCTGTCAATCCCTACTCAGCAAAGTAGGGATTGAAAAGTCAGAAAAGTCCGCTCTTCCTTGCCGGGTTCACCCACGTTTTGCGGGTTCTGCGTGAGCGTAAATCTGTCGCCGCTGCCACCCAAACTCCGCTAATTAGCTCGCATGCAGGCGCGGTTCGCTCTCATTAACGGTGTCACAGAGCAGTCTGGTCTCTCTCGGAGCACCACCTCCCTCTCTCCGGCGTGCCTCTGTTAGACAAACGAGCAAACACAAAGCTGACATTTCCGAGCAGACGGCGATAATAGAGCGGGTCGCCGTATCGTTTAACCCTCCCATGGCTGAGCGGGTAAGCTCGTGCCAATCGCTCATCACTGACGAGACTCGGGGGGGTGGGGGGGGGGGATTTTGTCCTCAATAATCGTGACAGCTGTGCAAGCGATCTCGCTGAGCCTTTTTTTTTTAACCCCCAGCTGTAAAGGGGTTCAAAACTTTGACGGACGACAACCCAAAGCCCACCTTCACATTGAAGCGACCTGTCAAATCACATGAGAAGTCGCAGCCTATTGCCGGCAATGGCACGCTCCAATCGGTGCGACGCCCGACTTTGTGGTGCGCCGATTTGCAAAAGTAGCTCCTGCGTTACTTTTGCTGATTTTGCACAGATGTCTTTCAAGTCGCACCGGAAGTCGCGGCTCTGAAATCGTGCGATTTCAGATAGAGTCGCACGGATTTCAAAGCTGTGTTCAGTGTGAACGAGGGCTGAAAAGAGAAAATCGCCCAACGTGCCAGAAAATAGTCATCACCGTTACGAGAAGCTAAATGAGCAACCGGCGTCAGGAAGCATAAAAAATATTCTTTGGCGCAGTGCTTTCAAAAAAGTTATAAATTGATTTGCATTTTAATGAGTGAAATTTGTATTTGATCCCCAAGCAAAACAAGACTTAGTAGTTGGTGGAGAAACCCTTGTTGGCAATCACAGAGGTCAGACGTTTCTTGGAGTTGGCCTCCAGGTTCGCACACATCTCAGGAGGGATTTTGTCCTCTTTGCAGATCCTCTCCAAGTCATGAAGGTTCCCAGGCTGACGTTTGGTGACTCGAACCTTCAGCTCCCTCCACATATTTTCTATGGGATTGAGGTCTGGAGACTGGCTAGGCCACTCCAGGAACTTAATGTGCTTCTTTTTGAGACACTCATTTGTTGCCTTGGCCGTGTGTTTTGGGTCATTGTCATGGTGGATTGCCCATCCAGCACCCATTTTCAATGCCCTGGTGGAGGGAAGGAGGTTCTCACCCAAGATTTTATGGTACATGGCCCCGTCCATCGTCCCTTTGATGCGGTGAAGTTGTCCTGTCCTCTTAGCAGAAAAAAAGCCCCAAAGCATAATGTTTCCACCTCCATGTATGACGGTGGGGGATGGTGTTCTTGGGGTCATAGGTCCTCCATGTATGACGGTGGGGGATGGTGTTCTTGGGGTCATAGGTCCTCCATGTATGACGGTGGGGGATGGTGTTCTTGGGGTCATAGGTCCTCCATGTATGACGGTGGGGGATGGTGTTCTTGGGGTCATAGGTCCTCCATGTATGATGGTGGGGGGATGGTGTTCTTGGGGTCATAGGACCTTCATGTATGACGGTGGGGGATGGTGTTCTTGGGGTCATAGGTCCTCCATGTATGACGGTGGGGGATGGTGTTCTTGGGGTCATAGGACCTCCATGTATGACGGTGGGGGATGGTGTTCTTGGGGTCATAGGACCTCCATGTATGACGGTGGGGGATGGTGTTCTTGGGGTCATAGGTCCTCCATGTATGACGGTGGGGGATGGTGTTCTTGGGGTCATAGGTCCTCCATGTATGACGGTGGGGGATGGTGTTCTTGGGGTCATAGGTCCTCCATGTATGACGGTGGGGGATGGTGTTCTTGGGGTCATAGGCAGCATTCCTCCTCCTCCTCCTCCAAACACGGCGAGTTGAGTTGATGCCAAAGAGCTCGATTTTGGTCTCATCTGATCACAACACTTTCTCCCAGTTCTCCTCTGAATCATTCAGATGTTCATTAGAAAACCTCAGACGGACCTGTACATGTGATTTCCTGAGTAGGGGGACCTTGCGGGAGCTGCAGGATTTCAGTCCTTCGCGGTGTAGTGTGTTACCGATCGTTTTCTTGGTGACTTTGGTCCCAGCTGAGATCATTGACAAGATCCTCCCGTGTAGTTCTGGGCTGATTCCTCACCGTTATCATCATTGAACCTCCACGAGGTGAGATCTTCCATGGAGCCCCAGACCGAGGGAGATCCACCGTTATTTTGTGTTTCTTCCATTTGTGAATAATCGCACCAACTGTTGTCACCTCTCACCAAGCTGCTTGGCGATGGTCTTGTAGCCCATTCCAGCCTTGTGTAGGTCTACAATCTTCTCCCCGACATCCTTGGACAGCTCTTTGGTCTTGGCCGTGGTGGAGAGATCGGAATCTGTTTGGTTGCTTCTGTGGACAGGTGTCTTTTATACAGGTAACAAGCTGAGATTAGGAGCACTCCCTTTAAGGGAGTGCTCCTAATCTCAGCTCGTTACCTGCATAGAAGACACCTGGGAGCCAGAAATCTTGCTAATTTATAGGGGATCAAATACTTATTTCACTCATTAAAATGCAAATCAGTTTATAACTTTTTTTGAAATGTGTTTTTCTGGATATTTTTGTTGTTATTTTGTCTCTCACTGTTATAATAAACCGACCAATAAAATTATAGACTGATCGTTACTTTGTCAGTGGGCGAACGTACAAAATCAGCACGGGGTCAACTACTTTTTTCCCCCCTCACTGTACGTCTCTGTTTACCACCCGCTAAAGCGGGGCTGGGACAAGGGGTGGGCAGGAAGGTGGCGCAATGGTTTGCAGGGATGGGGGCACCCTAAGGGAAAAGGGGGGGCACAATGGTTTATTACACGGATGGGGGCACCCTAACCCTAAGGGAAAAGGGGGGCGCAATGTTTATTGCAAGGATGGGGGGCACCCTAACTCTAAGGGAAAAGGGGGGTCACAGGGGTTCATTGCAGGGATGGGGGCACCCTAAGGGAAAAGGGGGGGCACAATGGTTTATTTCAGGGATGGGAGCACCGTAACCCTAAGAGAAAAGGGGGGGCACAATGGTTCATTGCAGGGATGGGGGCACCCTAAGGGAAAAGGGGGGCACAATGGTTTATTGCAGGGATGGGGGCACCGTAACCCTAAGAGAAAAGGGGGGACACAATGGTTTATTGCAGGGATGGAAGCACCATAACCCTAAGGGAAAAGGGGGGGCACAATGGTTTATTGTGGGGATGGGGGCACCCTAACACTAAGGGAAAAGGGGGGGGCACAATGGTTTATTGCAAGGATGGGGCACCCTAAGCCTAAGGGGAAAGGAGGGGCACAATGGTTTATTGCAGGGATGGGGGGCACCCTAAGCCTAAGGGAAAAGGGGGGCACAATGGTTTATTGCAGGGATGGGGGCACCCTTACCCTAAGGGGAAAGGAGGGGCACAATAGTTTATTGCAGGGATGGGGGCACCCTAACCCAAAGGGAAAAGGGGGGGCACAATGGTTTATTGCAGGGATGGGGGCACCCTAAGGGAAAAGGGGGGGCACAATGTTTTATTGCAAGGGATGGGAGCACCCTAACCCTAAGGGAAAAGGGGGGGCACAATAGTTTATTGCAGGGATGGGGGCACCGTAACCTTAATGGAAAGGGGGAGGCTCAATGGTTTATTGCAGGGATGGGGGCACCCTAACCCTAAGGGAAAAGGGGGGGCACGATGGTTTATTGCAGGGATGGGGGCACCCTAACTCTAAGGGAAAAGGGGGGGGTCACAATGGTTCATTGCAGGGATGGGGGCACCCTAAGGGAAAAGGGGGGCACAATGGTTTATTGCAGGGATGGGGGCACCGTAACCCTAAGGGAAGAGGGGGGGTCACAATGGTTTATTGCAGGGATGGGGGAACCCTAACCCTAAGGGAAAAGGGGGGGCACAATGGTTTATTGCAGGGATGGGGGCACTGTAACCCTAAGGGAAAAGGGGGACGCAATGGTTTATTGCAGGGATGGGAGCCCCCTAACCCTAAGGGAAAAGGGGGGGCACGATGGTTTATTGCAGGGATGGGGGCACCCTAACTCTAAGGGAAAAGGGGGGGTCACAATGGTTTATTGCAGGGATGGGGGCACCCTAAGGGAAAGGGGGGGCAATGGTTTATTGCAGGGATGGGGGCACCGTAACCCTAAGGGAAAAGGGGGTGGCACAATTGTTTATTGCAGGGATAAAAACACCCTAACCCTAAGGGAAAAGGGGGGAGGTACAATGGTTTATTGCAGGGATGGGGGCACCTTAACCCTAAGGGAAAAGGGGGGGCACAATGGTTTATTGCGGGAATGGGGGCACCCTAACCCTAAGGGAAAAGGGGGTGGCATAATTGTTTATTGCAGGGATAGAAGCACCCTAACCCTAAGGGAAAATGGGGGGCACAATGGTTTATTGCAGGGATGGGAGCACCGTAACCCTAAGGAAAAAGGGGGGCGGTCACAATAGTTTATTGCAGGGATGGGGGCACCGTAACCCTAAGAGAAAAGGGGGGGCACAATGGTTTATTGCAGGGATGGGGGCACCCTAACCATAAGGGAAAAAGGGGGGGGGGCGGCGCAGTTTGGGATCTTTTCCCTGGGCACTGAATGATCTTATTCCAGCACTGCGCCCAAGAATATTTTCGCTGTTATCGCAGTTCTCGGAAATGCAAAGAGAGATTCTTTTGCGGCACATTTGCTGCAAAAAAGAAAAATGAGTAATCCCGATGACTAGTCGATTATTTTTGCACGCGACCGATAAGGTATAAAATCGTTACCGGATGGCGGTAAAATATAGACTGGGATTGGCTGCCTAAAAAAACAGCACCCCCCTGCCCTGCGAAGGGCTTCGTTTTTTCACGATCCGACGGGTCAATCAAGGTGAATAAAATGGCGCCGGTTTTTCTAAACTGCAATCCAACTCCGTCTTTGCAGCAAACTCTTTTTTTTTTTTTCTTGCTATTTCGGTTGCCTGTGGCAGGGAGGAAGTTGCGCTATCTCTGTGCCTCCGATGGCTCCTATCAAAGGATTTTGCCGCATAGAGCATCCATAATTATCCCGCCGTCTGCAATTTGCAAAGAGCTGACAAGCTAATCCCCCCGCCGAGGCGCAGGTGAGCGGCGCGCGATACGGAGGTGAAAGGGTTACCGACGTGTTCTTTGTTCTGTTTTTTTTTTTTTTTTTTAATGTCTCCGACAAATCCCCATCCAGCGGATAGCAGGAGGAAATCTGGACTGTCAATTGCTTTTTCGGAAACAATTCAGCAGTTGTGTCTAGACAGAGCTGAGATAGAGCGCGCGCCCCCCCCTCCCCCTCCCCTATCTCCCTCTGCGTGCCGTCTCACTGCGCCGCGTGTCTGCTAATTACCCTGAAATTGTTCGCCCCAAAAAACCCCCATAGAGCAGCTAGGGTTTTTTTTTTTTTCTTTTGCAAATCTAGGTCATTTGACTGACATGTGTTCCTCTCTCGCTCGCTGTGCGCCATGCGGAATATGTCTGCTGGCGTTACACCACGTCTATCCGCTCGCTTACATAACCGGCTGGAAAGTTATACACATGTATGGGGGGGGGGGGGGAGGGGGGCGCCTGTGTAAAGGAGGCATCACATGATGGCGAGACTTTTCTATTGAGTGACGCGTCTGCAGTCTCTGACTGTCTCCTGTATCGTGTCTGCAGTCTCTGATCATCTTCTGTACTATGTCTGCAGTCTCTGATCATCTTCTGTACTATGTCTGCAGTCTCTGACCATCTCTGTACCATGTCTGCAGTCTCTGATCATCTCCTGTACCATGTCTGCAGTCTCTGATCATCTCCTGTACCATGTCTGCAGTCTCTGATCATCTCCTGTACCATGTCTGCAGTCTCTGATCATCTCCTGTACCATGTCTGCAGTCTCTGATCATCTCCTGTACTATGTCTGCAGTCTCTGACCATCTCCTGTACCATGTCTGCAGTCTCTGATCATCTCCTGTACCATGTCTGCAGTCTCTGATCATCTCCTGTACCGTGTCTGCAGTCTCTGATCATCTCCTGTACTATGTCTGCAGTCTCTGATCATCTCCTGTACCGTGTGTGCAGTCTCTGATCATCTCCTGTACCATGTCTGCAGTCTCTGATCATCTCCTGTACTATGTCTGCAGTCTTTGATCATCTCCTGTACTATGTCTGCAGTCTCTGATCATCTCCTGTACCATGTCTGCAGTCTCTGATCATCTCCTGTACCATGTCTGCAGTCTCTGATCATCTCCTGTACCATGTCTGCAGTCTCTGATCATCTCCTGTACCATGTCTGCAGTCTCTGATCATCTCCTGTACCATGTCTGCAGTCTCTGATCATCTCCTGTACCGTGTCTGCAGTCTTTGATCATCTCCTGTACTATGTCTGCAGTCTCTGATCATCTCCTGTACCATGTCTGCAGTCTCTGACTGTCTCCTGTATCGTGTCTGCAGTCTCTGATCATCTTCTGTACTATGTCTGCAGTCTCTGATCATCTTCTGTACTATGTCTGCAGTCTCTGACCATCTCCTGTACCATGTCTGCAGTCTCTGATCATCTCCTGTACCGTGTCTGCAGTCTCTGATCATCTCCTGTACCATGTCTGCAGTCTCTGACCATCTCCTGTACCATGTCTGCAGTCTCTGATCATCTCCTGTACTATGTCTGCAGTCTCTGACCATCTCCTGTACCATGTCTGCAGTCTCTGATCATCTCCTGTACCATGTCTGCAGTCTCTGATCATCTCCTGTACCGTGTCTGCAGTCTCTGATCATCTCCTGTACTATGTCTGCAGTCTCTGATCATCTCCTGTACCGTGTGTGCAGTCTCTGATCATCTCCTGTACCGTGTGTGCAGTCTCTGATCATCTCCTGTACTATGTCTGCAGTCTTTGATCATCTCCTGTACTATGTCTGCAGTCTCTGATCATCTCCTGTACCATGTCTGCAGTCTCTGATCATCTCCTGTACCATGTCTGCAGTCTCTGATCATCTCCTGTACCATGTCTGCAGTCTCTGATCATCTCCTGTACCATGTCTGCAGTCTCTGATCATCTCCTGTACCATGTCTGCAGTCTCTGATCATCTCCTGTACCGTGTCTGCAGTCTTTGATCATCTCCTGTACTATGTCTGCAGTCTCTGATCATCTCCTGTACCATGTCTGCAGTCTCTGATCATCTCCTGTACTATGTCTGCAGTCTCTGATCATCTCCTGTACCATGTCTGCAGTCTCTGATCATCTCCTGTACCATGTCTGCAGTCTCTGATCATCTCCTGTACCATGTCTGCAGTCTCTGATCATCTCCTGTACTATGTCTGCAGTCTTTGATCATCTCCTGTACATGTCTGCAGTCTCTGTCTGCAGTCTCTGATCATCTCCTGTACCGTGTCTGCAGTCTCTGACCATCTCCTGTATTATGTCTGCAGTCTCTGATCATCTCCTGTACCGTGTCTGCAGTCTCTGATCATCTCCTGTACTATGTCTGCAGTCTCTGACCATCTCCTGTACTATGTCTGCAGTCTCTGACCATCTCCTGTACTATGTCTGCAGTCTCTGACCATCTCCTGTACTATGTCTGCAGTCTCTGATCATCTCCTGTACTATGTCTGTAGTCTCTGATCATCTCCTGTACCATGTCTGCAGTCTCTGACCGTCTCCTGTACTATGTCTGCAGTCTCTGACCGTCTCCTGTACTATGTCTGCAGTCTCTGACCGTCTCCTATACCATGTCTGCAGTCTCTGATCATCTCCTGTACCATGTTTGCAGTCTCTCATCATCTCCTGTACTATGTCTGCAGTCTCTGACCGTCTCCTATACCATGTCTGCAGTCTCTGATCATCTCCTGTACCATGTTTGCAGTCTCTCATCATCTCCTGTACTATGTCTGCAGTCTCTGACCATCTCCTGTACTATGTCTGCAGTCTCTGATCATCTCCTGTACCATGTTTGCAGTCTCTGATCATCTCCTGTACTATGTCTGCAGTGTCTGACCGTCTCCTGTACTATGTCTGCAGTCTCTGACCGTCTCCTGTACTATGTCTGCAGTCTCTGATCATCTCCTGTACTATGTCTGCAGTCTCTGACCTCTCCTGTACTATGTCTGCAGTCTCTGACCGTCTCCTATACCATGTCTGCAGTCTCTGATCATCTCCTGTACCATGTCTGCAGTCTCTGACCATCTCTTGTAGTATGTCTGCAGTCTCTGACCATCTCCTGTACTATGTCTGCAGTCTCTGATCTTGTCCTGTGATGTCACTCCTGTACAATATATCTGGAGATAATTTTTGATTGATGTAAATAATGTAATAGGATGAGTAGTGATGGGACATTTTTCCGATTACAGGACATCTCAGGATAATAATAAAACATGACGTCACGGAGGACGTGGACCGGATACACGGATGTCATGCCGGGTGAAGAAGGAAATGACGTTCTTCATGAACAAAAGCAGTAAAATAAAAGAAATGTAATCTCTATGGGGGGATTAAAGTACAGACATGAAATTATACATTAGGATAAGGAAACCCTCCGCCTGGTGGTGAACGCCGGGAACTGCAACTGAGAAAAAGAGTTCTGTAATAGTTGGAGAAGTTTGCGAAGAAATGACGCGGCGAGAACTGCGCTATGTACTAATCACTTCTACACACATATTTTTTTCTGTCTGTTTTTAAATCCTTCCAAATTTAAACCCGGGCAGTCCTCATAATGCACAGCAGATCTGCCTATATATATATATATATATATATACACACTATATTGTCAAAAGTCTCATGTGGGACCTAAAAGACGAACTGCAGGCTGCAGTGGCTGAATAAACAGATATAATACACTATATTACCAAAAGTATTGGGACGCCTGCCTTCACACGCACATGAACTGTAATGACATCCCAGTCTTAGTCCGTAGGGTTCAATATTGAGTTGGCCCCACCCATTTCAGCTATAACAGCTTCAACTCTTCTGGGAAGGCCGTCCACAAGGTTTAGGAGGGTGTCTATGGGAATGTTTGACTATTCTTCCAGAAGAGCATTTGTGAGGTCAGGCACTGATGTTGGATGAGAAGGTCTGGCTCACAGTCTCCGCACTAATTCATTCCAAAGGTGTTCTATCGGGTTGAGGTCAGGACTCTGTGCAGGCCAATCAAGTTCCTGCACCCCAAACTCGCTCATCCATGTCTTTATGGACCTTGCTTTGTGCCCTGGTCCAAACACACTCACTGTATATATCCCTTTAACCGCTTCCCGACCGCCTAACGCAGATATACTGCAGCAAAATGGCACGGGCAGGCAAAATCACGTACCTGTACGTGATCCTATAAATGCCTGCCCGTGGGGTCGGGAGCTCCGTGACCGCGGCCGCAGGACCAGAGGACCCGATCGCCGCTGGTGTCCCGCGATCGGGTCACGGAGCTGAAGAACGGGGAGAGGTCTGTGTAAACAAACCTCTCCCGCGCTTCCTACTCTGCCTGTCATTGATTGGCTGTTCCCGGTCATCGGGAAAGCCGATCAATGACGTCAGCCCCGCCCCCTAATGTAAAAAAAAACACACACGTCACACACCATAACCCCTCCCCTCCCCCTAGTGGTTAACTCTTTCACTGCCAGTGTCATTTATACAGGAATCAATGCATTTAAATAGCATTGATTGCTGTATAAATGACAATGGTCCCAAAAATGTCCGATGTGTCCGCCATAATGTCGCAGTCACAATAAAAAATCGCTGATCGCCGCCATTACTAGTAAAAAAAAAAAATATTAATAAAAAAATGCTATAAAACTATCCCCTATTTTGTAAACGCTATAACTTTTGCGCAAACCAATCAATAATCGCTAATTGCGATTTTTTTTACCAAAAATATGTAGAAGAATACGTATCGGCCTAAACTGAGGAAAAAAAATGTTTTTTTATATATTTTTTGGGGATATTTATTATAGCAAAAAGCAAAAAATATTGCATTTTTTTCAAATTGTCGCTTTATTTTTGTTTATAGCGCAAAAAATAAAAACCGCAGGGGCGATCAAATACCACCAAAAGAAAGCTCTATTTGTGGGAAAAAAAGGACGCCAATTTTGTTTGGGAGCCACGGCGCACGACCGCGCAATTGTCAGTTAAAGCAATGCCGAATCGCAAAAAGGGGCTGGTCCTTTGGCTGCCATTGGTCCGGGGCTGAAGTGGTTAAGCTGCGGATCTTTCAATGTGTGCAACATCAAAGCAGCCACAACACATTTTAAGACAGAAAAATCCACAAATTTGCCACTTCATCCTCTAGTACAAACCTTTAATCACTCATGCAATTAATATAAATGATACGAACACGTTTCGCCCAATCCTGGCTGTCGTCTTAGCCAAAAGGTGTCCAGGCCATCTGCTGCCATGAATATCTTCCCAAATGATGGAGGAGCATCAGAAAGAGACGGGCCGGAACCATACATACACCTATCAATATTTATTATACGTGAACAAAAAAAAAAACATAAAACACAATGAATACAACTACAGTTCACCTATGTAAATTGTATCGGGGACTACCTCATGTATATAGATAACATCGGTCACTAATATAAACAAAAAGTATATAATATGAACATAAATTTAAAAAAAAATATATATATAATAATAATAATTTAAAAAAATAGGTTTGTTTACTTTTAGGTATTATTTTATTTGTTATTATTTTTGGTGTCTATTTGGCATAAATATTGAAAAAAAATGAATTCTGATAAAAAAAAATATATATATATATATAATATATATATTTATTATATTATATATATATTAATAATAATAAGTCTCATGTGGTGTATATATATTTATATTTATACAGGTGTATATATATTTATTTATTATTATATTTATTATTATTATATACTCCAATTATACTGTAAATATTGGCATGAAAATTTCAAAAATAAATTCTGATAAAAAAATATATATATATAATAATAATAATAATATATATATATTTATAGATTTATTTATTTTTATTATTATTTTATTATTTTATTATTATTTTATTATTATTATATACTCCAATTATATTGTAAATATTGGCATGAAAATTCTGATAATATATATATATATTTATCCAATTATACTGTATATATTAATCCAGACAAAATATCAGCAATATTAGCATCTTCTGCTTCTTATCCCATTTCCTGCCTCTATCATTTTTAATGATTTTTAATCTTACAGAGATTTTCCAGCATTAAATCTGACTGCATTAAAAAAAAAAATATATATATATATATATATACACTGTAGATAGAGATATATATAGATATTTTATTATTATTATATAATCCAATTATACTGAGTATATATTGAGTATTAATCCAGACAAAATATTAGCAACTTCTGCTTTATTTCCCATTTCCCCACTTGTTATCATTTTTAATAATTCTTACACCGACAGAGCTTTTCCAGCATACTGGAGAATTTTCTGCCTACTCTAAAGACTTATTTTGTACCGTGCAGGTAGGGGGACCCAAGGGCCTTGAAGGACATATGTGGATACCCCCCAATATTTCTGCAGCCAGGATTCATGCAGGAGAGCCCCTCCCACTTGTTATTGGGCTGCTATTTTTGAAAGTGGGAACTGTAATGTCCAATGTCTCACGTAGGGGGCACTGTCAGGAATTTTGGAGGGATAATCCTTCAGTAATTCGTCCCTCTCATCCCCTGTAGTGTGAGGATGACCCCAGGCCAGACGTGTTTTGCTCCCCGTGGGCAATTTGCATGGAATAGAATAAACCCGGCCTGAGGCATCAATAATAATCCCCCAGGAAGGCCTTTGTACATCATTATTAATATCTACGCTGCCAGCAGGGGGCCACAGGGCCCGGTCCTGAAGAGGGTTAAGCTGGGAGATTGACAGTGACGAGCAGCTGGGAGCGAATCCACAAACTGCAAGAGCAGCAAACAGATATCCTCCCGGGAGAGGCGATGAGACCGCACTGTCACTTCCTAATCACGGCCCATTAACCCCTCTTCTCCTTGGCACCAAACACTGGGGGGGGGGCAGATGAGACCTGAATTTAAAGGGGAACTCCTGCTGACAGCTACAGGGCTGCTCTGGTGTTGTTTGAGCGAGAGAAGCAAAACAAGAAATCCCTCCTCATCGATGTACATTGCATTACAGATCCTCACCTGCGTCTTCTATGTAAGTACTGGGTGATCCATGGACGCAACTTGCAGGGCTGCTGTTGGAAATCATGGGGCCCCGTACAACCTACATGAAATAAATACACCAAAATCATTATTAGCAGACACAAACACAACATAACAACATAATAAAAATTCCAAAGTTTAAAAGATAAAACTGTACTGAGGTCAGGAATAAAGCTCTCGGAGGCCTCGGGAATCACTCACACGGGCGCTGTGCCCTGTTCAGTGTGAATCAGTGGCTGCGGCTGTGTGTAGGAAGCCTGTGTTACACTACAAGAACACAGCCACAGGTCCTAACGTGACAGGTGTGTGGATGCAGGTGTACGGCCCCAAAGACAGACAGTATGCATTCGGGGCCCCTCACCCATACCTGAACACCTGTCAAATTAGGACCGACCTGCGGCTGTGTTCATACAGGCACTGCGTCCTCAGAGTAACAGGCGGAACCGCTCATTCACACGGTATAGGCCAGAGAACCTTTGTAAATGAGCCGTTAATTTTTTTTATTATTTATTTTTTAAAATTTTTTTAAATCATTTTTTAAATTTTTTTTTTTTTTTTTACAATTTTATTATTTTTAAAAAAATGTATAACATTTTTATCATTATTATTATATTTAGTTTATTTTTTTACTATTTTCTATTGTTTTTTTACACTTTCATGTTGCTATGTTGAGATAAAAATGGGGATAAAATGGATTTTGCTCCCTATTCACTCCTGGCTCCTGTGCGCTCCCTGTTCACTCCTGGCTCCTGCACGCTCCCTATTCACTCCTGGCTTCTGTGCGCTCCCTATTCACTCCTGGCTCTTATGCGCTCCCCTTTCACTCCTGGCTCTTGTGCGCTCCCCGTTCACTCCTGGCTCCTGCGCTCTCCAAATTCACTCCTGGCTCCTGCACGCTCCCCATTCACTCCTGCACGCTCCCCATTCACTCCTGGCTCCTGCACGCTCCCTATTCACTCCTGGCTCCTGCGCTCCCAATTCACTCCTGCACGCTCTCTATTCACTCCTGGCTCCTGCATGCTCCCCATTTACTCCCGACTCCTGGGTGCTCCCTATGCACTCCTGCGCACTCCCTATTCACTCCTGGCTCTTGTGGGCTCCCCATTCACTCCTGGCTCCTGCGCACTCCTTATTCAGTCCTGGCTGCTGCACACTCCTAATTCACTCCTGGCTCTTGAGCGCTCCCCATTCACTCCTGGATCTTGTGCGCTCCCCATTCACTCCTGGCTCTTGTGCGCTCCCCACTCACTCCTGGATCTTGTGCGCTCCCCACTCACTCCTGGCTTCTGTGCGCTCCCTGTTTACTCCTGGCTCTTGTTCGCTCCCCGTCCACTCCTGGCTCTTGTGCGCTCCCCATTCACTCCTGGCTCTTGTGTGCTCCCCGTTCACTCCTGGCTCCTGCGCGCTAAATTCACTCCTGGCTCCTGCGCGCTCCAAATTCACTCCTGCACGCTCCCCATTCACTCCTGGCTCCTGCACGTTCCCTATTCACTCCTGGCTCCTGCACTCCCAATTCACTCCTGCACACTCCCTATTCACTCCTGGCTCCTGCATGCTCCCTATTTACTCCTGGCTCCTGGGTTCTCCCTATGCACTCCTTATTTACTCCTGGCTGTTGTGCGCTACCCGTTCACTCCTGGCTTCTGCACGCTCCCAATTGACTCCTGGCTCCTGCATACTCCCTATTTACTCCTGGCTCCTGGGTGCTCCCTATGCACTCCTGCGCGCTCCCTATGCACTCCTGGCTCCTGTGCGCTCCCTATGCACTCCTGGTTCCTGTGTGCTCCCTATAGACTCCTGGCTCCTGTGCGCTCCCTATGCACTCCTGGTTCCTGTGTGCTCCCTATAGACTCCTGGCTCCTGTGCGCTCCCTATGCACTCCTGGCTCCTGTGCGCTCCCTATTCTCTCCTGGCTCCTGTGTGCTCCCTATTCTCTCCTGGCTCCTGTGCGCTCCCTATTCTCTCCTGGCTCCTGTGCGCTCCCTATTCTCTCTTGGCTCTCACAGTTCTGTATGAAGGATGGCTATATGTGATTTAATTTTTCATACGTCATATGTGATTCACTTTTTTATGCCACAGATGCGATTCACTTTTTTATATATTTTTTATGATAAATATGTATTTTATTATTATGTGTAACACTGGGCACTTTCCATTTTAGATATTTGTCACTATTACTGTGTTTTCACATCATTTGCACTTATTTGTGATTTAGTCGCATCCGAGAGTTTATACCATTTTATGATACACACTACCTCCAGATCATGTACTTTCGTTGGTGACACTACTAGTATAGTTTTTATTCACTAGTGCACCTATTTTTTAACCATTTTTTAATCTATATTATTAACCATTTGCGCGAAAATTCCTTTACTTATTCTATAACTTTTTGGTGTATTTGTGAACACTGTTCATTTTTGCTGCATATCAATACGCTTTATTATCTTTATTATTGATCCCAATTACTCTTAGTAGCGCCAGGGATTTACCTATACATTATCTATATGAAGGATGTTAGGTTGGAGGAATTCACCTTGCCCAGGGAAGGGGGAGCTCCGGCAGTATTGTGTGTCCATGGAGCGGATTACACTGCAGTCTGCTTGGGAAGCATGCCCAGGTCAGAGTCACCTTCCTATAAATCACTCTCATCCTGAGACGTCCTAATGTTTTCCACAGCAATTTCCCAACTTATTCATCTTCTTCACTGTCATCCCGGCCAACTACAACCCTCCTGAGAGCTCTGTGGTCAGAGAAAACCTGCTATTCAGAGAGTTCCCCGGGGTTAGGAATACACTGAGCCAGCCAAGGCTGATACTATCCAGGGAGGAGGGGGGGGGAGGGGGGCGGCCAGAGGTACAGGTCCATATTTAAAAAAAAAAAATCTTGCCTACAGTGCCTTGAAAAAGTATTCATACCCCTTAACCAAAAACGTAAATGTATTTTATTGGGATTTTATGTGATAGACCAACACAAAGTGGCACATAATTGTGAAGTGGAAAGAAAATAATAAATGATACAAATAAATATGTGAAGAGTGTGTGGGGGGGGGGGGGGCATTTGTATTCAGCCCCCTTTACTCTGATACCCCCAACTAAAATCTAGTGGAACCAATTGCCTTCAGAAGTCGCCTAATTAGTAAATAGAGTCCCCTGTGTGTCATTTAATCTCAGTATAAATACAGCTGTTCTGAGAAGCCTCAGAGGTTTGTTAGAGAACCTTAGTAAACAAACAGCATCATGAAGGCCAAGGAACACACCAGACAGGTCAGGGATGAAGTTGTGAAGAAGTATAAAGCAGGGTTAGGTTATAAAAAAAATCTCCCAAGCTTTGAACATCTCACGGAGCTCTGATCAATCCATCATCAGAAAATGGAAAGAGTATGGCACAACTGCAAACCTACCAAGACACGGCCGTCCACCTAAACTGACCGGCCGGGCAAGGAGAGCATTCATCAGAGAAGAGCCAAGAGGTCCATGGTAACTCTGGAGGAGATGCAGAGATCCACAGCTCAGGGGGGAGAATCTGTCCACAGGACAACTATTAGTCGTGTTCTCCACAAATCTGCCCTTTATGGAAGAGTGACAAGAAGAAAGACATTGGAGAAAGAAAGTCATAAGAAGTCCTGTTTGTAGTTTGTGAGAAGCCATGTGGGGGAGGGGAACAAACATGTGGAAGAAGGTGATCTGGTCAGATGAGATCAAAATTCAACTTTTTGGCCTGAAAGCAAAACTCTGTGTGGGGGGAACTAACACTGCACATCACCCTGAACACACCATCCCCACTGTGAAACATGGTGGTGGCAGCATCATGTGGTGGGGATGCTTTTCTTCAGCAGGGACAGGGAAGCTGGTCAGAGTTGATGGGAAGATGGATGGAGACAAATACAGGACAATCTTAGAAGAAAACCTGTTGGAGTCGGCAAAAGACTTGAGACGGGGGGGGGGAGGGTCACCTTCCAGCAGGACAACGACCCGAAACATACAGCCAGAGCTACAATGGAATGGTTTAGATCAAAGCATATTCATGTGTTAGAATGGCCCAGTCACAGTCCAGACCTAAATCACATTGAGAATCTGTGGCAAGACTTGAAAATTGCTGTTCACAGACGCTCTCCATCCAATCTGACAGAGCTTGAGATATTTTACAAAGAAGAAGAATGGGCAGAAATGTCCTCTCTAGATGGGCAAAGCTGGTAGAGACACCCCCAAAAAGACTTGTAGAGAAAGGGGGTTCTACAAAGTATTGACTCCGGGGGGCGCCATACAAATGCCCCCCACACTTTTCACATATTTATTTGTATCATTTTCCTTCCACTTCACAATTATGAGCCACTTTGTGTGGGTCTATCACATAAAAACCCAATAAAATACATTTACATGTTTTTGGTTGTAACATGACAAAATGTGGAACATTTCAAGGGGTATGAATACTTTTTCAAGACACTGTATGTGTCGGACTTTTAGAGGTATGAGGGCCTGGAAGTACTGGAAGTAGAAGGTGCCTGAGAGTTTCTTATGTGGGCAGTGTAGACACAAGACGCAGTGAGGTGGAAATTTGTTCCAAGTAGTCGTCTGCTTTAAAACGTATTTTTTAAAGTGGGGCTCTAGCAGATAGATAAAAAAAGGAGGAAGAGAAGAAATAAAGGAAGGACGATAGGAAAGAAGAAAAGAGATGGAAATAATAAATGGAAGGAAGGAAGGAGATGAAAAAGAAGAAAGAAAGGGAGAAGGAATGAAAGAAAGGAAGGAAAAAGAGATAGGAAAGAAGGAAGGGGGATAGGAAGGAAAAAAAGAGTAAGGTAAGAAAGGAAGGGAGCTTGGAAGGAAGGAAGAAAGGAAGGAAGGAAGGAAGGGAGGAAGATAGGAAATAAGAAAAAAGGAAGGAATATAGAAAGAAAAGAATGAAGGGAAGGAAGGAGTATAGGAAGTAAGAGAAGAAAGGAAGGAAGGAGTATAGGAAGTATGAGAAGAAAGGAAAGAAGGAGTATAGGAAGTAAGGAGAAAGGAAGGAGGGAGTATAGGAAGTAAGAGAAGAAAGCAGTATAGGAAGTAAGAGAAGAAAGGTGTTAAGGAAGTAAGAAAAGAAAGGAAGGAGGGAGTATAGGAAGTAAGAGAAGATAGGAAGTAAGAGAAGATAGGAAGTATGAGAAGAAAGGAAGGAGGGAGTATAGGAAGTAAGAGAAGATAGGAAGTAAGAGAAGATAGGAAGGAAGAAAGATAGGAAGTATGAGCAGAAAGGAAGGAAGGAGTATAGGAAGTAAGAGAAGAAAGGAAGGAAGGAGTATAGGAAGTAAGAGAAGAAAGGAAGGAAGGAGTATAGGAAGTAAGAGAAGAAAGGAGTATAGGAAGTAAGAGAAGAAAGGAAGGAGGGAGTATAGGAAGTAAGAGATGAAAAGGAAGGATTATACGAAGTAAGAGAAGAAACGAAGGGATGAGTATAGGAAGTAAGCGAAGAAAGGAAGGAGGGAGTATAGGAAGTAAGAGAAGAAAGGAAAGAAGAAGTATAGGAAGTAAGAGAAGAAAAGAAGGAGTATAGGAAGTAAGAGAAGAAAGGAAGGAGGGAGTATAGGAAGTAAGAGATGAAAAGGAAGGAGTATAGGAAGTAAGAGAAGAAAGGAAGGAAGGAGTATAGGAAGTAAGAGAAGAAAGGAAAGAAGAAGTATAGGAAGTAAGAGAAGAAAAGAAGGAGTATAGGAAGTAAGAGAAGAAAGGAAGGCGGGAGTATAGGAAGTAAGAGAAGAAAGGAAGAAAGGTGTATAGGAAGAAAGGAAAGAGGGAGTATAGGAAGAAAGGAAGGAGGGAGTATAGGAAGTAAGAGAAAATAGGAAGGAAGGAAGATAGGAAATAAGAGAAGAAAGGAAGGAGTATAGGAATTAAGAGAAGAAAGGAAGGAAGAAGTATAGGAAGTAAGATAAGAAAGGAAGGAGGGAGGGAGTATAGGAAGTAAGAGAAGAAAGGAAGGAAGGAGTATAGGAAGTAAGAGAAGAAAGGAAAGAAGGAGTATAGGAAGTAAGAGAAGATAGGAAGGAAGGGAAATAAGAAGGAAGAACAGAAGGATGAGGAAAAGTAAGGGGGGGGGCTCTGATTTAGACCTTGATGTAAGGGGGACTCTGATAGGGACCCTGATATAACAGGGGACTCCTAAGGCAGACTATGATGAAAAGGGGGCTCTGATCAGGGACCTAATGTAAGGGGGGACCCTGATGTAAGAGAGGCCCCTTACAGCACACTCTAATGTAAAGGGGCTCTGATTAGGGCCCCAATGTAAGGGGGGTCCGATGGGGACCTAGATGAAAGGGGGCACTCGGAAGACAGCCTCAGATGCAAGGAGGGCTCTGATGGGAACCCTGATGTAATGGAGGGGGCTCCTAAAGAAGACTCTGATGTAAGGGTGGCTCTGATGGGGGCCCTAATGTAAGGGGGGAATCTGATGGGAACTCTGATGTAAGGGGGGGGCTCTAATGGGGACCCTGAGGTATGGGAGGCTCTGATTTAAAGTAGAACTCTGATGGGGACCCTGATGTAAAGGGGGACTTTGATGAAGACCCAGATTTTTTGCACTCTATTACTGGTAAAACATACAGTGCAGTCCTCATACTGAGAAGTTCGGAGACCCCTGCACTAAGCTAAAGGAATAACCCCCTTGCAAACTGAACAGGCCATGGTGTATTTTTGGACCTCCTGGGGGCACAAAGTTGTAACTCTTCCCCTTATAGCTTTGGCCGGAGTTCCTCTTTAATCAGAGCTCAGCACTGTGTTCTCGAGCGGTCAGAAACAATCGCGCTGGGACTTGTAGTACACACAGACGGCGCGCACCGCCTGCGCCCAGCAGCTGTCTTAGGACTTGCGAGAGCATCGCCTGCAAGGCTCGATAACCCGCAGCTCGAGAGTATAAATCCGCAGACCGCCCTTGTCGATCGACAAGAAAAGAGGCCGGTGAGACTTGTTTATCCAGCGCTGAACTCTCCTTGTAATAAGAAGGCAGTTGTCTAGAGCTCCCCTGAGCCCCTCCGCTTCCTGCGCTGCGGCTGTAATGAAAACAGAGGATGTGGGAGAGGAGAACCTGCGCTGACACTGCTCTGTTATTGAAGCCGCCGCCGCCGCCGATACAAACTCTTATTAAAATGTTTTTCCCTCTTCTGGGAAGGTCCTGAGAACGCGATCGATTCGTGCCGGTGAAATATTGCTCTTGGACACGGGATGTTTGGGTTCCCATCTCCTAACATCCTCGGGGGGGAGTTCTTTAAACGCTCGCCGGCTCGGGGGGCGCGGTGGGAATATCACCAAGCTGTTTTTCGGCTATAAACTCGCGCTGCCAAGACGTAATTATATGCTGAGTTTTATGCTGTATAAACAATACCGAAGCCTTAAAAAAAAAAAAAAGGTTTCCTTTTTTTGGGGGGGGGGGGATAAAAATGAGGGATTAAAGGAACGCTTCATTGTATTTAAATAGCAAGATATTATATTTAAAGTAAAGCTATAATTTTTCCGAAATGCTGGTGGGAAGATAATATATATAAAAAAATAAATAAAAATTCAACATAAAAAAAAACCCAAAAAATAAAAAACAACAGTTTCCCGTGGCTGAGCCGGATACATTGTAGGAATTTTAGCAAACTACGGCTTGCCCCGAGCCGCTTCTGTTCTGTAGATACTAGGGAGGAGCGGAGGCGTTTCGGCAAATTTGCTTACCCCGGAAAATTACAGATTTGTCATCAGCAGAATTTTTCTGAAGCCAAAAAAATCTCAATTTCCCTCCGATTCCTCTTCTACAAAATTGTATTGTAACTGTCCGCCTTCATTTTGTAAAGCGCTGCGTAAACTGTTGCCGCTATATTAATCCTGTATTATAATAATAATAATAATAATTTCACTCACTGAGGTGCTAAGACTAAATTTGCTTGGAAAAATAATAATAAAAAAAAAATTATATCTAGGCTCTCTTTTTTTATTTTATTTTTTTTTAAATAAAATCGAGATACTTAAGCAAAAGAGACCCCAAAAAAAAACAAAAAATAATTATTTAGTTGTAGGTGTTTTTTTTTTTTTTGGAGTAGATTTAGAGTAGTTTGCCCCCCAAGCCGTTTGTGTTCTGTAGATACTAGGAAGGAGCGGAGGCATTTCGGCAAAATTGCTTACCCTGTAAAAATTACTGATTTCGTCATCGGTAAAATTTAGCTGAAGCAAAAGAATCGTAGTTTTCACTCATTGAGATACTTAAACAAAATTGCTTGAAGAAAACAAAAAAAAACTAAAAACAACTATCTACTCTATTTATTTTCCGTAGACATTAGGAAGGAGTGGAGGCATTTCTAAGAAATTGTTTGCCCTGTAAAATTTTGCTTAAGCAAAAAAATAAATAAAAACATAAAATAAAATTGAGATACTTAAGCAAAATTTAGGGCAGATTTAGGGTAGATTGCCCCCGAGCCACTTCTGTTCTGTAGATACTAGGGAGGAGCGGAGGTATTTCGGCAAAATTGCTTACTGATTTCATCAGTTTCGGTAAAATTTTGCTAATGCAAAAAAAATTGTAGTTTACACTCATTGAGATACTTAAACAAAATTGCTTGAAAAAAATTAAAAACAAAAAAATAAAAACAACTATCTACCTTATTTATTTTCCGTAGACATTAGGAAGGAGTGGAGGCATTTCTAAGAAATTGTTTGCCCTGTAAAATTTTGCTTAAGCAAAAAAAAAAAAAAAACATAAAATAAAATTGAGATACTTAAGCAAAAAAGACCCCAAAAAAACAAAAAACATTTTTTTTTTTTTTTTTAGCAGATTTAGGGTAGATTGCCCCCGAGCCACTTCTGTTCTGTAGATACTACGGAGGAGCGGAGGTATTTCGGCAAAATTGCTTACTTATTTAGTCAGTTTCGGTAAAATTTTGCTGAAGCAAAGAAATTGTAGTTTACAGTCATTGAGATACTTAAACAAAATTGCTTGAAAAAAATTAAAAACAAAACAAAAAAATAAAAACAACTATCTACCCTATTTATTTTCCGTAGACATTAGGAAGGAGTGGAGGCATTTCTAAGAAATTGTTTGCCCTTAAGCATTGTTTGCCCTTTGCGCTTAAGCAAAAAAATTTTTTAATAAAATCGAGATACTTAAGCAAAAAAAATTTTTTAATAAAATCGAGATACTTAAGCAAAAAAAATTTTTTTTTGGCAGGTATTTTTTTCAGAGTAGATTTAGGTTAGTTTGCCCCTTGAGCCGCTTCTGTTCTGTAGATACTAGGGATGGAGCGGAGGCATTTCGGCAAAATTGCTTACCCCGTAAAAAATTTCTGATTTCGTCATCGGTGAAATTTTGGTGAAGCAAAAAAAAAAATCGTAGTTTTCACTCATTGAGATACTTAAACTAATTTGCTTGAAAAAAAAAAAAAGAAAAACAACTATCTACTATTTTATGTAGATATTAGGAAGGAGTGGAGGCATTTCTAAGAAATTGTTTGCCCTGTAAAATGTTGCTTAAGCAAAAAAAAAAAGTAAATAAATAAAATCGAGATACTTAAAGCAAAAAAGACCCCAAAAAAAAAAAAACATATTTTTTTTTTTTAGCGGGTGTTTTTTTTCGGAGCAGATTTAGGGTAGATTGCCCTGAGCCCTTTCTGTTCTGTAGATACTAGGGAGGAGCGGAGGCATTAAGTCAAAAATGCTTACTGATTTCGTCATCGGTAAAATTTTGCTGAAGCAAACAAATCTTGAGATACTAGAAATTATTTGCCCTGTAAAATTACTGATTTTGTCATTGCCAAAATTTTGCTTAAGTAAAAATAAATAAATAAATAAATTAATAAAAATCGAGATACTTAAGCAAAAAAGACCCCAAAAAAAACAAAAAATATACCCCATAAAAATCACTGATTTCATCATCGGTAAAATTTTGCTGAAGCAAAAATAAAATAAAAAATCGCACTTTGCTTCTTTGCTTAAACAGGTGCTTAAACAAAATTGCTTGAAAAAAAATAAAATACAAAACAAAAAAAATCCAGCCTCTTGCTAGTTTGACAGATTGTTACAACACATGGGGCACCCCATAATAAGTAAACAAGGGGGTTTCACTTACCCGTCCAGGCACAGGGCAACCTTAGAAAACTAAGAGCCCAATCTTCACCCATCACGGCGAGATTCCGTCACTTGGGGACCTTCAAGGACTGGGTAACCTTTTCATGTTTTAGGGTCCACTCCCTTGGACCTGTACAGCACCCTGCAGGAATGCTTTAGCTCTGTAGTGTCCAGGATTCCACTACGCCAGGGTCCAGCGCCCGAAGGTGGCATTACTCGCAGGATCCTTGCGTCTTTTTTCGCGAGGCTCAGGTACCATTTAAGCTTATAAGATTTTCTCAAATTGATCCGATCAGTGAATCCCTTGATTCATTTAACTACTTACTGCCCACCCACCCACCATCAAATGACGGGGGGGGGGGGGGGGGGGCAGTGCGGCTCTCGTTCTGGGTGCACATCATATGATGGCGTACCCGAACAGCCGCGTCTGTGGGGGGGGGGGCATGCAGCAGGGCGGCCGCGCCGTGTTGTTAGGACACGGCGCGACCACAATCTATGTCAAGAGCTGCTGACGCAGCTCTTTAACCATGTGATCGGCTGTGTCCAATCACAGCCGATCACATGTAAATACAGGAAGTGCCGGTAATCGTCTCTTATCGCCTCTCACTGACAGCGTGCGCAGTGCGGAGAGCCTATCAGCGGCATCTCCTCGCAGGGGAGAACAGGGCAGGTAATCAGGACACTGATTATCAGTGCCCTGATTACAGGAAAGCCCCAGAAGTGCCACCAATAAATGCCCATGAGTGCCGCCAATCAATGCCCATCAGTGACACAAATTAGTGCCCATTACTGGTGCCAGTCAGTGCTGCCTTTTAGTGCCCATCAGTGCCTGCTCATCAGTGCCACCCATTAGTGCCCATCAGTGCCACCTATCCATGCAGCCTATTAGTGCCCAGTGTCACCTATCAGTGCCCACCAGTGCCACCTATCAGTGCCCATCAGCGTGGCATAATAGTGTCTCCTCATCAGTGCCCATAAGTGCCACCTCATCAGTGTCCAGTGCTGCCTATCAGTGCCCACCAGTGCTGCCACCTGTTAGTGCCCACCAGTGCTGCCACCTGTTAGTGCTCATCAGTGTGCATATCAGTGCCCATCAGTGTGGCATAATAGTGCCTCCTCATCAGTGCCCCTCAGTGCCACCTCATCAGTGCAGCCTATCGGTGCTCATCAGTGAAGGAGAAAAATGTGCGGTTCGTTTCGTTCCGAATTAATATTCAGACAGACTTTTCGTTATTTCGCAGATTCAGATATATCCAAATACCCGAATTACAATATAAATGAATTTTAACGAATGCTCTGAATAATGTAACGAAACTCGTCTGAATTTAGGAAATTGGGACTGAAATTCGAATCGAAATTAACTCCAGTCGAATTCTCACTACACATATTGCTGAGACCATAGACTGTGTGTGTTATTGGAGTGCCACTTTGAAATAATTATGTTTTTGTGATTTTTTTGTGATTTAAAGAGTCCTTTGATGAAGATTTTTCTTTTGTTTGTTCACTTTGCTGCATTCAAATGGAAAACAATATAACATTTTAGTTTCCACCAATTAGAAAATTTATCGATTTGAACGTTTTAGAATGGAAAAAAATCAGTAAATTCAAAGAAAATTTGAAAAATCCGAACGTGAATTCCGAATACGAATTGAACTAAACAAAATATCTAGATTAACGAATCGAAACGAAATAAACGTATTTTTTCGTCATGCACATGTCTAGAAAAATGTATATATTATACAGGTAATTTATATGACCATGGTGTAACTTGACACTTTACTCTTTGCCAATCCATGAATTTAAAATTCTGTATAGGTTTGAACAATTGTGTATTATGATTAGTTATTTTGTTATTTCTCTCAAAAAATAACTTTTTCTATTTCCAGTGTGTACAGTCCCCGATATTAAATTCTCCTGAGGAAGCCACTAATTATGGCAAAACATGTAGCGATCAAATCAGTCTGCACCTGTTAACGTACTGTATTATCAGATATTCATTTTTGGATGTTTAGTTTTAAAGCTTTCTTAATAAATTTATATTTTTCTATTAATTCTTGTTGTAAATGTGCACCTTTAAAATCTCCAAAACTCCGTAGCTCTTCGATCTTTAAATAAAATACACAATGTTGATTAACACAGCGACAAAATCAACAGACAAATGTCTAAAAGCATAAAAAAACACGCTACCAGGCTGGTTACACATCCGACAAAATATATAAAGATAACATAAGGTGATGGGATCGACATGTTTCACGCAATATTGGCTTCTTCAGGATCCACTTTGTGTGTATAAGTATTATGTTGGTTAAACAATACATTATAATGACAACATATGTCAATAAAAACATACAAAAAAAAGGAGGAAAAGTAAACAAGAAGTAACTCTTTTACTTTACTCTTTCCTTTTTTTTTTATGAATTTATTGACATATGTTGTCATTATAATGTATTGTTTAACCAACATAATACTTATACACACACAAAGTGGATCCTGAAGAAGCCAATATTGCGTGAAACTACCCCATCACCTTATGTTATCTTTATATACCTTGTCAGATGTGTAACCAGCCTGGGAGCAAGTTTTTTCTTTTTTTAGACATTTGTTGATTTCAACGCTGTTTAAATAAACATTGTGTATTTTATTATTCATCACTTTTGTTTTTTTGACTGTTATATTTTATATATATATATATATATATATATATATATATATATATATATATATATATATATATATATATATATATATATATTATATTACTTTTTTTTATTTTTTTTGAGGCACTTTAAAATCCCCTATTTCCCTGTTTCTTACCAAGTGGGAGGTTCAGGGAGTCCTCATTCTTTTTACTGTGTACCTGACCAATGCTTACTCACCGTGGGGGAGGTGCTCTGAATAGGGGAAAGCAAAGATTTGTGTTCCTGCTTAGCACAAACACAGGATCACTACCTTCGCTTCTGACAGAACGACGATCTGCCTTGTTTACATAGGCAGTAGACATGTGCAGTTAATTTCGTTCCGAAAAGAAATTTGGATGAATTTAAATTTTTCAGAAATTTGGATGTATCCGAATTTCCGAATTACAATAGTAAACAATTTAAACGAATCCGAAATAACGAAAAAAAAAATTTGGAGAAAATGTTAATTAGAATAAAAATAGTTTTCGAATTGAATTTGAATCATTTTCTAATTCGAAACATTTCCACAATAGTAGCGAATGTAAACGAATCCGAAATAATGAAAAAAAAATTCAGACAAAATTCTAATTTAAATCGATTTGAATAGTTTTTTTTTAATCAAATTCAAATCATTTTCAAACTCTAAAAGTTTTCCAATTTCCAAAGAGAATAAAATAGAATAGAAAATAAAGGAATAAAATAGAAAAAAACTAAATGGAATTGAAAAGAATATAACAGAAAATAAAAGAATATAACAGAAAATAAAAGAATAGAGTATAATATAGTAAAACAGAACAAAATAGAAAATAAAATAACAGAATAGGATAGAAACTAATAGAATAGAATAAAAAAAGAATAGAATAAAATAGAATATAACCATCTTCTGAAATTCGAATTTCAAATAGAATAAATTCGAAGACACAAGAAAACAAGAGTATAGAATAGAAAAAAAGAATAGAGTAGACTATAATAGCAGAGAAAAGAATAGAATTAAAAAAAAAACAATAGAATAGAACGAATATAACCATTTCCCAAAACTCAAATAGAATCAATTCGAATTTGAAAAGAATAGATTAGAATAGAATAGAAAATAACAGAATAGTATAGAAAAAAACAAGAGAATAGAATAGAAAGAATATACCCATCTTCCAAAATTCGAATAGAATACATTCAAATTTGAATAGAAAAGAATAGAATAAACAAATAAAAAATGTAATTAAAAAAAACAATAGAATAGAAAGAATAACACCATTTCCCAAAATTCAAAAAGAATCAATTTTCGAATTTGAATAGAATAGAAAAGAATAGATTAGAATAGGAAGATGGTTATATTCTTTCTATTCTATTCTATTATGTTTTTTTCTATACTATATGCTGTTATTTTCTGTTCTTTTCTATTCTATTCAAATTTGAATTAATTCTATTTGAATTTTGGGAAATGTCAGAAGATGGTTATATTCTATTTAATTCTATTCTTTTTTTATTCTATTAGTTGTTATTCCATTATATTCTATTCTGTTATTTTCTGTTATATTCTTTTCTATTTTATTATATTTTTTTTCTATTTTATTCCTTTATTTCTATTCTATTTTATTCTCTTTGGAAAATGGAAAACTATTCGAATTCAAAAACTATTTAAATATGTTTCGAATTTAAAAACTTTTTGAATTCGAAAACTATTTGCATTCTAAAACTATTCAAAATTGATTAGAAAACTATTCGAATTCCGAAAAATTCAAATCGATTTGAATACAAATAAAAAAAACGAATTACAAAAACGAATTGATCGGATTAAACAAATTTAACGAAAACAAAATATGTAAATAATGACCTGAAACTAACCGAAACAAATATTTTGGTTCTGCACATGTCTAATAGGTCGGATTGTCGTTCTGCCTGTGTCCTGTGTAAACAGCAGGTGCTGGCGGACACCGACGCTCCGCGGTACCCGCCCGCGACCCAGAACCCCGAAGTGTCAGTGTCTAGTAATGTTGCCGTCATTACTAGTAAAAAAAATAAAAAGTATATATAAATAAATAAAAAAAAAAAAAATGTAAAATATATATATATATATATATATATATATATAGAAAATATAATAAATAAAAAAATATATATTTATATATAAATAATAGATATATATATATATATATAAATAAAATAATTATATATATATATATTAAATTATATTATTATATAAAAATATATATAATATTTTATTTATATATATATATATATATATATATATATATATATATATATCTATATATATATATATATATATATATATATATATATATATTTTATATATATATATATAATTATTTTTTATATATATATATATTTTTTTTTTTTTATATATAATAATATAATTTAATATAATAATAATTTAATATAATAGTAATTTAATATATAATTTAATATAATATATAAAAAAAAAATAATATATATATATATATATATATATATATATATAAAAAAATATAAATAAATAAATAAATGTATCGCGTAGTTTGTAGACGTGATAACTTTTGCACAAACCAATCAATATACGCTTATTGGGATTTTTTTGTACAAAAAACATGTAGAAGAATACGTATTGGCCTAAATTGATGAAGAAAGCCGATTTATTTTTTACATTTTTCATGTACTAGGTACGTGATCTGGCATTATATCGGGGGTGGGCGGTCGTCAATTGGTTAATGCCATCTTTTTGATGTAGGAGCGCTGAACCTTATGCGGATGTGTTATGACGATGATAGGTGGTTTGTGATCCTGGAGGCTGCTCACCAGCAACTGTGGGGTCTTGCTGGACCCCCAGAGGGGTTCGTTGAAGTTTTGAAAGGATGGGAGAGCCACACCGGCTTGTGCAGACTTTTAAAAGATTTTCATTTTGGAATAGCCAACGCGTTTCAGGGGCTCAGCACTCACCCCCCCCCCCCCCCTTCATCAGGGCTAAAAGCTAGACAATAAAGAATATACAGAGAATCCTTAAACTGTGTTAAAAGCTACAGTTATATAAAAAGTATAAACGTACAACTGCCTTCATGCAGTAATTATCAGAGCCAAAAAAGGACATACATTACTCGACTAAACTAAGAAGTATAAAACCAAGAAGGACAAATAAAACATGTTCTTATTAGGGATACAGGGCAACACAAAAAACAAAACAAAAGCAAGGTAAAGTTGTAAAAGTTAGGTGGTTAAGGGCGTGGATGTTGGACGAGAAGGCCTGGCTCGCAGTCTCCGCTCTAATTCATCCCAAAGGTGTTCTAGCGGGTTGAGGTCAGGACCCTGTGCAGGCCAGTCAAGTTCCTGCACCCCAAACTCGCTCCTCCATGTCTTTATGGACCTTGCTTTGTGCACTGGTGGGCAGTCATGTTGGAACAGGAAGGGGCCGTCCCCAAACTGTTCCCACAAAGTTGGGAGCATGAAATTGTCCATTGGGGGCATCTGCTCCAGTGGCCATTGTCCAAGAGGTTGGGTATACAGAAGGGTGGGGTAGTGGGGTAGTGGGGTGGCTTGGGGTGGGGTGGGGGGGTTGGGTATACAGAAGGGTGGGGTAGTGGGGTGGCTTGGGGTGGGGGGGTTGGGTATACAGAAGGGTGGGGTGGGGGTTGGGTATACAGAAGGGTGGGGTGGGGCGGTTGGGTATACAGAAGGGTGGGGTAGTGGGGTGGCTTGGGGTGGGGGGGGGGGGTTGGGTATACAGAAGGGTGGGGTGGGGGGGGGTTGGGTATACAGAAGGGTGGGGTATTGGGGTGGCTTGGGGTGGGGTGGGAGGGTTGGGTATACAGAAGGGTGGGGTGGGGCGGTTGGGTATACAGAAGGGTGGGGTAGTGGGGTGGCTTGGGGTGGGGGGGTTGGGTATACAGAAGGGTGGGGGGGTGGGGGGGGTTGGGTATACAGAAGGGTGGGGTGGGGCGGTTGGGTATACAGAAGGGTGGGGTAGTGGGGTGGCTTGGGGTGGGGGGGTTGGGTATACAGAAGGGTGGGGTGGGGGTTGGGTATACAGAAGGGTGGGGTGGGGGGGGTGGGGCGGTTGGGTATACAGAAGGGTGGGGCAGTGGGGTGGCTTGGGGTGGGGGGGTTGGGTATACAGAAGGGTTGGGGGGTTTGGGTATACAGAAGGGTGGGGTAGGGGTTGGGTATACAGAAGGGTGGGGTGGGGGTTGGGTATACAGAAGGGTGGGGTGGGGGTTGGGTATACAGAGGGGTTGGGTATATAGAAGGGTGGGGTGGGGGTTGGGTATACAGAAGGGTGGGGTGGGGGTTGGGTATACAGAGGGGTTGGGTATATAGAAGGGTGGGGTGGGGGTTGGGTATACAGAAGGGTGGGGTTGGGTATATAGAAGGGTGGGGTGGGGGTTGGGTATACAGAAGGGTGGGGGTTGGGTATACAGAAGGGTGGGGTGGGGGTTGGGTATACAGAAGGTCGATGTCTGTACATCATGTACTTTTGGAAATAGAATACCTGCCGGGAGACGGCTCAACCCTTTCATTGACCACAGACCACAGCGCCCGGCCCGCCGTCCTCCGCCAGACATGAACACCACCAATGGCATCTCAGACATAAATATTTGACGAGAGAGCAGACAATCTGTTTACGGAAGACCCGGCCTGTACTCCTCGCTCTCTAAACATCTCCTCACATCGTGCACTTTATTCATCCAAACGTTCTGCAGAGAGGTCTCTGGTCTGACCCCACATTGTCTGGAGGAACCCCTCACTGCACAATTATCTCTCAATGTACTTGTCAAAGAGATCGACCTGATGTGACCCGTCCTAACTGTGAATGTTAGGCTGGATTCACACCTATGGCATTTTTAGTGCTTTTTGCATTTTTCAGATTTGCACTACAGTCCATTTATCATGGTTTCCTATGGAACACGTTCTGTAGTGCAAATCTGCAAAATGCAAAAAGCACAAAAAATGCCATAGGTGTGAACCAGGCCTTAAAGGCTATCTAACGCTGAATGGATGGAGTTGGAAGGGTTAGAAGTTTTTTTTTGCCGTCTGGAATAGGCTAGGCTGCATTCTCAGTGATGTCACCGCTCTCTAGTGATTGGATAGGCTGCATTCTCAGTGATGTCACCGCTCTCTCTAGTGATTGGATAGGCTGCATTCTCAGTGATGTCACCGCTCTCTAGTGATTGGATAGGCTGCATTCTCAGTGATGTCACCGCTCTCTAATGAATGGATAGGCTGCATTCTCAGTGATGTCACCGCTCTCTAGTGATTGGATAGGCTGCATTCTCAGTGATGTCACCGCTCTCTCTAGTGATTGGATAGGCTGCATTCTCAGTGATGTCACCGCTCTCTAGTGATTGGATAGGCTGCATTCTCAGTGATGTCACTGCTCTCTAGTGATAGGATAGGCTGCATTCTCAGTGATGTCATTTCTCTCTAGTGATTGGATAGGCTGCATTCTCAGTGATGTCACTGCTCTCTAGTGAATGGATAGGCTGCATTCTCAGTGATGTCACCGCTCTCTCTAGTGATTGGATAGGCTGCATTCTCAGTGATGTCACCGCTCTCTCTAGTGATTGGATAGGCTGCATTTTCAGTGATGCCACCGCTCTCTAGTGAATGGATAGGCTGCATTCTCAGTGATGTCACCGCTCTCTAGTGATTGGATAGGCTGCATTCTCAGTGAGGTCAACACTCTCTAGTGAATGGATAGGTTGCATAGTGATTGGATAGGCTGCATTCTCAGTGATGTCACAGCTCTCTAGTGAATGAATAGGCTGCATTCTCAGTGATGTCACCACTCTCTAGTGAATGGATAGGCTGCATAGTGAATGGATAGGCTGCATTCTCAGTGATGTCACCACTCTCTCTAGTGATTAGATAGGCTGCATTCTCAGTGATGTCACAGCTCTCTAGGGAATGGATAGGCTGTATTCTCAGTGATGTCACCGCTCTCTAGTGAATGGATAGGCTGCATTCTCAGTGATGTCACCGCTCTCTAGTGATCTGATAGGCTGCATTCTCAGTGATGTCACCGCTCTCTAGTGATTGGATTGGCTGCATTCTCAGTGATGTCACCGCTCTCTAGTAATTGGATAGGCTGCATTCTCAGTGATGTCACCGCTCTCTAGTGAATAGATAAGCTGCATTCTCAGTGATGTCACCACTCTCTCTAGTGATTGGATAGGCTGCATTCTCAGTGATGTCACCACTCTCTCTAGTGATTGGATAGGCTGCATTCTCAGTGATGTCACCGCTCTCTAGTGATTGGATAGGCTGCATTCTCAGTGATGTCACAGCTCTCTAGAGAATGGATAGGCTGTATTCTCAGTGATGTCACCGCTCTCTAGTGATTGGATAGGCTGCATTCTCAGTGATGTCACTGCTCTCTAGTGAATGCATAGGCTGCATTCTCAGTGATGTCACCGATCTCTAGTGATTGGATAGGCTGCATTCTCAGTGATGTCACCGCTCTCTAGTGAATGGATAGGCTGCATTCTCAGTGATGTCACCACTCTCTAGTGATTGGATAGGCTGCATTCTCAGTGATGTCATCGTTCTCTAGTGAATGGATAGGCTGCATTCTCAGTGATGTCACCACTCTCTAGTGAATGGATAGGCTGCATTCTCAGTAATGTCATCGTTCTCTAGTGAATGGATAGGCTGCATTCTCAGTGATGTCACCGCTCTCTAGTGAATTGATAGGCTGCATTCTCAGTGATGTCACCGCTCTCTAGTGATTGGATATGCCGCATTCTCAGTAATGTCATCGTTCTCTAGTGAATGGATAGGCTGCATTCTCAGGGATGTCACCGCTCTCTAGTGAATGGATAGGCTGCATTCTCAGTGATGTCATCGCTCTCTAGTGATTGGATATGCCGCATTCTCAGTAATGTCATCGTTCTCTAGTGAATGGATAGGCTGCAATCTCAGTGATGTCACCGCTCTCTAGTGAATGGATAGGCTGCATTCTCAGTGATGTCACCGATCTCTAGTGATTGGATAGGCTGCATTCTCAGTGAGGTCACTGCTCTCTAGTGATTGGATATGCTGCATTCTCAGTGATGTCACCACTCTCTAGTGATTGGATATGCTGCATTCTCAGTAATGTCATCGCTCTCTAGTGAAGGGTAAGTTGCAGTGCTAGCGGTGTCACCCGGATCTTACTTCCTATTATAATCAGGCAGCCAATTAGTAATATTTCCCATTATAAAAGTGCATTTTGCTGAAGGCGCAGTGTCTATTTGCAGCCTACAGGTGGAGCAGTACACGTTCCTGGGAGGAAACCTCCATAATGAGGAGAACGATTCCTCCTCCGACATTGAAATATTTGGGTTCCAAAAAGTGCCTCAACTCCCAGCAAGTAAGCTCCAGTCTATTCAGTAAAATAAATCCATTTACTTTAAAAGGAAAAATAAAACAGTCCACATTTTCTATTACCGGCTGGAGTGCATTGTAATAAAGGCGAGTTGATTGTCAATTCAGCGGCTCGGCGTCTGTCAAATAAGAATGCGTTCCCTTAATGTCTGCGACAGAGCGGAATCCGCGTCCCTCAGAGCTTCGCTTTGCCACAGGAGGAGAGCGGCTGTGCTAGGCGTGCGGAAGTGATTTCCTCTGGGTACGCCGGGTTGCCTTGATTGACCCGGCTCAGCTGACAGCTCAGAAATCTCATTTCACTCACAAAGTGGATGGAGCCTTCAAAATATCCCGTTTTGTCAACCTGAGTTATCACTACAGATAGCTGAGGAACGAGGTGACGCCATAAAGTTGGTTGTGCTTTCGCAGCGGGAATAATGCAGTGGCCAATTTATGAAAAGTTTAGGGAAGAGGGCGATGGGGGGTAGCCCCCGAAGGTGAAAGATGGACCTTGGTTTACCAGATTGTGTAGACCCAACAACATTACTTCCTGGGAGATGCGGTAGGGCTCCAGGGATTTTTGAAAACCTGTTGGAGAACCATCCAGGTGTAGGCCAAGCTGACTGGAGAAGAACCGGGCCGCGGTTGGGGCTTGGAAGAAAGAAATAATAACAGAGGAAGGTCCACGAAAGTGACCGGCCAAGGCTCCATGGAGGCCAGCCGGGATCTTGAAAAGCCCTTGGAGACCCGTCCGGGATCTTAAAGGCCGATTACGAGAGCCGGGCAGGGCAGTCTTGTCTATGGTGAGACACCCCAAAGTAGCCAAAAAACTTTTTTTATATAATTTTTGGATGGAATGGGGAAGGGTTAGAAACCCCCTTAACATATTTATTGCTGCCTTGGTTCCCACTGGAAAGATTTACCTTTTCTGTCCTGGTGACCATAATCGTTGGACAGAAGTTGATGGGAAATCCAACATTTTTTAGCGGTCACCAGAATAGGAGGTGAGAATAAATCTTACAGTGGGGACACCTGTTGCGGTGACAACCCAAGATGGGGTCTCCCTTCATCTTAGGGAGATTTCCTTGTTGTGTCTCTTGCTTAGTTGCTTTGTTTTTTGCTTAGTGTGTCTTCCATTGACATCAATGGAAAAGCATCCCAGTGCACGTGTCATGGCACACTTCGATACGTCATAATGCACGTAAACGCACCATAATGCCTATCAATATGCAGTGATGTGCATTATGACGTATGTTGACTTCCAATTTTCAATACAACATTGAAAAAAGGTGACAGATGGACCTTGGTTTACCAGATGGTGTAGACCCAACAACATCACTTCCTGGGAGATGCGGTAGCTGGTCAGGGCTCCAGGGATTTTGAAAACCTGTTGGAGAACCATCCAGGTGTGGGCCAAGCTGGCTGGAGAAGAACCGGGGCGGCGGAAGCAGAGAGCCGGGGCTGAGAGTGAGGGGGTTGGCCTGGACTAAGGGAAATTCCTGGAGAACGTTTCGCAAGCTGACCAGGATGGGGCTTGGAAGAAAGAATTAATAAGAGAGGATGATTCAGGGGAAGGTCCACGAAAGTGGCCGGCCAAGGCTCCATGGATCTTGAAAAGCCCTTGGAGACCCGTCCGGGATCTTAAAGGCCGATCACGAGAGCTAGGCAGGGCAGTCTTGTCTATGGTGAGACACCCCAAAGTAGCCAAAACTTTTTTTATATAATTTTTGGATGGAGTGGGGAAGGGTTAGAAACCCCCTTAACATATTTATTGCTGCCTTTGTTCCCACTGGAAAGATTTACCTTTTCTGTCCTGGTGACCATAATCGTTGGACAGAAGTTGATGGGAAATTCAACATTTGTTAGCAGTCACCAGAATAGGAGGTGAGAATAAATCTTCCAGTGGGGACACCTGTTGCAGTGACAACCCAAGATGGGGTCTCCCTTCATCTTAGGGAGATTTCCCTGTTGTGTCTCTTGCTTAGATGCTTTGTTTTTTGCTTAGTGTGTCTTCCATTGACATCAATGGAAAAGCATCCCAGTGCACGTGTCATGGCACACTTCGATACGTCATAATGCACGTAAACGCACCATAATGCCTATCAATATGCAGTGATGTGCATTATGACGTATGTTGACTTCCAATTTTCAATACAACATTGAAAAAAGGTGACAGATGGACCTTGGTTTACCAGATGGTGTAGACCCAACAACATCACTTCCTGGGAGATACAGTAGTTGGTCAGGGCTCCAGGGATTTGTTGGAGAACCATCCAGGTGTGGGCCAAGCTGACTGGAGAAGAACCGGGCCGTGGGGCCGCGGAAGCAGAGAGCCGGGGCTGAGAGAGAGAGGGTTGGCCTGGACTAAGGGAAATTCCTGGAGAACGTTTCGCAAGCTGACCAGGATGGGGCTTGGAAGAAAGAATTAATAAGAGAGGATGATTCAGGGGAAGGTCCACGAAAGTGGCCGGCCAAGGCTCCATGGATCTTGAAAAGCCCTTGGAGACCCGTCCGGGATCTTAAGGGACGATTACGAGAGCTAGGCAGGGCAGTCTTGTCTATAGAGAGACACCCCAAAGTAGCCAAAACTTTTTTTATATAATTTTTGGATGGAGTGGGGAAGGGTTAGAAACCCCCTTAACATATTTATTACTGTCTTTGTTCCCACTGGAAAGATTTACCTTTTTTGTCCTGGTGACCATAATCGTTGGGCAGAAGTTGATGGGAAATCCAACATTTTTCAGCGGTCACCAGAATAGGAGGTGAGGATAAATCTTCCAGTGGGATAACCTGTTGCGGTGACAACCCAAGATGGGGTCTCCCTTCATCTTAGGGAGATTTCCTTGTTGTGTCTCTTGCTTAGTTGCTTTGTTTTTTGCTTAGTGTGTCTTCCATTGACATCAATGGAAAAGCATCCCAGTGCACGTGTCATGGCACACTTCGATACGTCATAATGCACGTAAACGCACCATAATGCCTATCAATATGCAGTGATGTACATTATGACGTATGTTGACTTCCAATTTTCAATACAACATTGAAAAAAGGTGACAGATGGACCTTGGTTTACCAGATGGTGTAGACCCAACAACATCACTTCCTGGGAGATGCGGTATCTGGTCAGGGCTCCAGGGATTTTTGAAAACCTGTTGGAGAACCGTCCAGGTGTGGGCCAAGCTGGCTGGAGAAGAACCGGGCCGCGGGGCGGCGGAAGCAGACAGCCGGGGCTGAGAGAGAGGGGGTTGGCCTGGACTAAGAGAAATTCCTGGAGAACGTTTCGCAAGCTGACCAGGATGGGGCTTGGAAGAATGAAATAATAAGAGAGGATGATTCAGGGGAAGGTCCACGAAAGTGGCCGGCCAAGGCTCCATGGATCTTGAAAAGCCCTTGGAGACCCGTCCGGGATCTTAAAGGCCGATCACAAGAGTCGGGCAGGGCAGTCTTGTTTATAGTGAGACACCCCAAAGTAGCCAAAACTTTTTTTCATATAATTTTTGGATGGCGCGGGGAAGGTTTAGAAACCACATCACATATTTATTGCTGTCTCTGTTCCCACTGGAAAGACTTACCTTTTTTGTCCTGGTGACCATAATCGTTGGACAGAAGTTGATGGGAAACCCAACATTTTATAGCGGTCACCAGAATAGGAGGTGAGGATAAATCTTCCAGTGGGGACACCTGTTGCGGTGACAACCCAAGATGGGGACTCCCTTCACTTTAGGGAGATTTCCCTTCACTTCCTGTTGCGTCTCTTATGCCAATCTACCCAAACTGGAACAAAGTTCTGGTTCCTGTAATGGATAATTCTACTTTCATTCCTTTCTCTTTACACCCACCCCAGCACCCCTCACTGAGATAGCCTATCCATGGGAAGGAATAGGGTTTCTCCGTAGGGAGAAGAAGGTGATCAGCCAGAAGATGCAATGGTGGCTGGGCCATGCAATGATGGGTCTGGCAGGATAACTATACTGAAGTACATTAGGTTGACTTTAAAAAATAAAGTCAACCTAATGTAATAAAAAAAAATCCCTGCACCCCCCCCCCCCCTGAAAAAAGTCATTGTAAGAGCCAATCACAGCTTCCTGAAGATCCAAACCTTTCTACAGGGGATACATATTTGCTGCTCAGATCTGCAGCTTGTGACACAACATAGGAACACTTCAAGGGAATAAAACTTCTAGGGACTTTCAGCACGCTGGCAGGAGCAGAGAGAAAAGTGACGACTCATCAGTCTGCTGCTACTCCTCCACTGTCCAATCACAAGCCGGGGGGGGGGGGGGGGGGGGGGGGGGGGGAGGTGACCAAGTTGTATGTCTGAGAAAATTCACTGACTTTGCTGTGCTGTCTGGGAGTAGGGTTGCCACCTTTTCTGCAAGCCAATCCCGAACATTCTTGTACCCATAAAATATGCTTACAATGCTGAGCCACAGATAAGTCTCTCACAGACATGTATAAACCTCAGAACAATAATTCAAAAATAAAACTCTTCCAATACATATGATTTGTGGACTGAATGCAAAAAACTGATTCCTCTTATCACACAAATTAGGTGGATGGAGGAATTTCCTCCCTCCTTAGGGGGAGGGGGCCAGAGGATCTGGCCATTTCTAAATAGTGCTCTGTGTGACAAATCTACAGATCGCCCGACTCTATGGAGGGGCAGGGATCCCACTGACTGGGATGGAGAGGGGGTAGTAGAGCGTTCCTCCTGCCTGGGACAGTTAGCCACAGTTCAGTGTTAATAAATGTGTCCGGGTTTCATGCAGTCTGAAACCCGGACACATGGTCCAAAACCTGGACTGTCCGGGTAAATCCTGGACAGGTGGCAACCATATCTGGGAGGGATAAGGCCGGACTCGCACATCATCGAGTCTTTTGCTTAGTGTGTTTTCCATTGAAATGAATGAAAACGCATCACAGTGCACATGTCATGGCACACTTCGATGCGTCATAATGCACATAAACGCACCATGATGCCCATCAATGTGCTGTGATGTGCAATATGATGTGTGTTGACATCCAATACGAAGTGCATTGCAATACAACATTAAAAAAAGGTGAAAGATGGACCTTGGTTTACCAGATTGTGTACTTATGTACATGGGAGGAGACTGTGATACTTATGTACATGGGAGGAGACTGTGATACTTATGTACATGGGAGGAGCTTGTGATAATTATGTACATGGGAGGAGCCTATGATACTTCTGTACATGGGAGGAGCCTGTGATACTTATGTACATGGGAGGAGCCTGTGATAATTATGTACATGAGAGGAGCCTGTGATACTTCTGTACATGGGAGGAGCCTATGATACTTCTGCACATGGGAGGAGTCTGTGATACTTCTGTACATGGGAGGAGTCTGTGATACTTATGTACATGGGAGGAGTCTGTGATACTTATGTACATGGGAGGAGTCTGTGATACTTATGTACATAGGAGGAGCCTGTGATAATTATGTACATGGGAGGAGTCTGTGATACTTATGTACATGGGAGGAGCCTGTGATACTTGTGTACATAGGAGGAGCCTGTGATACTTGTGTACATAGGAGGAGCCTGTGATACTTATGTACATGGGAGGAGCCTGTGATACTTATGCACATGGGAGGAGTCTGTGATACTTATGTACATGGGAGGAGCCTGTGATACTTATGTACATGGGAGGAGCCAGTGATACTTATGTACGTGGGAGGAGTCTGTGATACTAATGTAAGTGGGAAGACCCTGTGATACTTATGTACGTGGGAGGAGTCTGTGATACTTATGTAAGTGGGAAGACCCTGTGATACTTATGTACGTGGGAGGAGTCTGTGATACTTATGTATGTGGGAGGAGCCTGTGATACTTATGTACGTGGGAGGAGTCTGTGATACTTATATACATGGGAGGAGCCTGTGATACTTATGTACATGGGAGGAGTCTGTGATACTTATGTACATGGGAGGAGTCTGTGATACTTATGTACATGGGAGGAGCCTGTGATACTTATGTACATGGGAGGAGCCTGTGATACTTATGTACATGGGAGGAGCCTGTGATACTTATGTACATGTGAGTTTTTAATTTTTAATATATTTGCAAGGATTTCAAACAAACTTATCTCACGTTGTCATTATGGGGGATTGTTTGTAGAATTTTGAGGAAAATAATGAATTTAATCCATTTTGGAATAAGGCTGTAATATAACAAAATGTGGAAAAAGTGAAGCGCTGTGAATACTTTCTGTATTTGGTCCCCGTGTACAAAGTATAAAGATTGAAATTCAATAAAAATTATATTTCAATTGAAAAAAAAAAAAAAAAAAATCAGTAAAGAGTCTCTTTCAGATGTCACCCCAGAACGCAGCAGATGCAACATGTCGGACGCGGAAGAGGTTAAAATCTCTGCCAAAAAATGTATTCCGATGAATATGATCGATCGTACTCCTCCCTCCCCCCTCCAAAATACATCGTGTCCTGTTCGGCGGCGGTGACAGACGGTTTTTATCCATATTTAGTCGTGCCTGTCAGAAGGAGCGAGTGATTGGCAGCGCCAGAAAGTACTTAAAAGTTCAGGTGACAAAAATCTTTTTTTTTTTGTATGTGTGTGTGAGAGTTTTATGTCGGGAATGAAAAGAACTTTGGAGATGACAATCACAAATTTCTACATAATTGAGTCACTTAGAAAGCCGGCGACGGATCTGCCCGCGCTATTGTAGAGACATCTGCGATTATTACCCACAATCCCCGGCGGCAGCGCTCTTCTTTTTTTTTTTCTTCTCTCTAAAAAGCCGTTTGGCTTCACCTGAACAAGAGGCAGAATTGTCTTCTTTAGAAAAACAAATTTATGTCAAAGATTTGGGGGCGGGGCCAGGAATTTGATTTAATTTTTTAGTAAATGTCTTAAAAGGAACCCTTTTCTGCTGCCATATTTTCCGATATTCACCAATTATCATTATCAGTGATCAGTATCAGTGATCAGTATCAGTGTATCACTACCAAAACTTTTTGGTAGGGGTGGAACCAAAGGACGGTGCTCAGAGGTAAGTAGAGGGTGGAACCAAGGGATGGTGCTCAGAGGCTGGTAGGGGGTGGAACCAAGGGATGGTGCTCAGAGGCTGGTAGGGGGTGAAACCAAGGGATGGTGCTCAGAGGCTGGTAGGGGGTGGAACCAAGGGACGGTGCTCAGAGGTGGGTAGGGGTGGAACCAAAGGACGGTGCTCAGAGGTGGGCAGGGGGTGGAACCAAGGGACAGTGCTCAGAGGTGGGTAGGGGGTGGAACCAAAGGACGGTGCTCAGAGGTGAGTAGAGGGTGGAACCAAGGGATGGTGCTCAGAGGCTGGTAGGGGGTGGAACCAAAGGACGGTGCTCAGAGGTAAGTAGGGGGGGGAACCAAGGGATGGTGCTCAGAGGCTGGTAGGGGGTGGAACCAAGGGACAGTGCTCAGAGGTGGGTAGGGGGTGGAACCAAGGGACAGTGCTCAGAGGTGGGTAGGGGGTGGAACCAAAGGACGGTGCTCATAGGTGGGCAGGGGGTGGAACCAAGGGACAGTGCTCAGAGGTGAGTAGAGGGTGGAACCAAGGGACAGTGCTCAGAGGTGGGTAGGGGGTGGAACCAAGGGACAGTGCTCAGAGGTGGGCAGGGGATGGAACCAAGGGACAGTGTCAGAGGTGGGTAGGGGTTGAACCAAGGGACGGTGCTCAGAGGTGGGCAGGGGTGGAACCAAGGGACAGTGCTCAGAGTGGGGTAGGGGGTGGAACCAAGGGACGGTGCTCAGATGCTGGTAGGGGGTGGAACCAAGGGACGGTGCTCAGAGGTGGGTAGGGGGTGGGGGACGGGGGTGGAACCAAGGGACAGTGCTAAGAGGTGGGTAGTGGGTGGAACCAAGGGAGGGGGTGGAACCAAGCTCAGAGGTGGGTAGGGGGTGGAACCAAAGGACGGTGCTCAGAGGTGGGCAGGGGGTGGAACCAAGGGACAGTGCTCAGAGGTGAGTAGAGGGTGGAACCAAGGGAAGGTGCTCAGAGGTGAGTAGAGGGTGGAACCAAGGGAAGGTGCTCAGAGGTGGGCAGGGAGTGGAACCAAGGGACGGTGCTCAGAGGTGGGCAGGGGGTGGAACCAAGAGACAGTGCTCAGAGGTGGGTAGGGGTGGAACCAAAGGACGGTGCTCAGAGGTGGGCAGGGGGTGGAAGCAAGGGACAGTGCTCAGAGGTGAGTAGAGGGTGGAACCAAGGGAAGGTGCTCAGAGGTGGACAGGGAGTGCAACCAAGGGACCGTGCTCAGAGGTGGGTAGAGGGTGGAACCAAGGGACGGTGCTCAGAGGTGGGCAGGGCGTGGAACCAAGGGACGGTGCTCAGAGGTGAGTAGGGGGTGGAACCAAGGGATGGTGCTCAGAGGTGGGCAGGGGGTGGAACCAAGGGACAGTGCTCAGAGGTGGGTAGGGGTGGAACCAAAGGACGGTGCACAGAGGTGGGTAGGGGGTGGAACCAAAGGACGGTGTTTAGAGGTAAGTAGAGGGTGGAACCAAGGGACGGTGCTCAGAGGCTGGTAGAGGGTGCAACCAAGGGACGGTGCTCATAGGTGGGTAGAGGGTGGAACCAAGGGACAATGCTCAGAGGTGGGCAGGGGTGGAACCAAGGGACAGTGCTCAGAGGTGGGTAGGGTTGGAACTAAATGAAAGTCTCAGAGGTGGGTAGGGGGTGGAACCAAGGGACAGTGCTCAGAGGTGGGTAGGGCCAGAAACTTGGAAGAGGGAAGTACCTGGACTTATTCTCTGAGGAAAAAAGCCCTGCCTATGAGTGAAAGTGAGCTTCCCTTGCTAACCACTTGCTGGCTGCTGCGGGTAATTATATGTCCTGTTAGCAAGTGGTGATACGAGGATCGTGGCTGCAACCATGGCATTGGTATTGTGTTTAGTAAAAGCGACCCGGGCAGCTGTAAAACCACCTGATCGCTTTTACAGAACAGAGAAGGGCTAACCAACCCCCGGATCCCGGCATCTTCTGTTCAATCAGCTTTCCCATAGCAGAGAGTCCTTTAATGAAGTGTCTGCACCCCTCTCTATGGCCCACCCCACCCTGGTGAAGAAGAGTTTGCCGACACGCTCTCCCGAGACTTCACGGCTCTTTCTTATCATAAATAATGTAATTTTTTATGGACTTAAAATTGCTCGGCATCAGAGAATTGGGTGATAGCGGCCTTTATAGGCAGGATTTAAAAGAGATGCAAGGCCAACAACTCAGCAGATGCGTTCCGCTACGAACAATAAGACGGAGGAAAAAAGTAAAAGGAGATTGTGTTTCCAGCGTAGATTTGGCCTCCTCCCCGGCTGACATTTCATTGGGGAACTCCGACTGAGATTAAAGTTTTCGCACCGAGAGCAAGTGGCAGCACAAAGGGAACGGAGCGCCTTCAGACAAATTACTGAAAAGGCCAGCCTGGATTTTCCGGCCAATTAGAAGATGGGGCAGTGAAAGCAATAAAACGTTATATACTAGGCAGCGTTTATCTTATGCTTTTATGTCTGTGCAGGCTTTAGAAGTATCCCTGGTACCCAAAATAGGTTCTGAGTGAATGATCTGCCACAAGCACGTGGCAAGTAAAGTGAGAACTCTAGATTGGCCTTCTCCGGTCAGTGACTCCAGGTATTAAAGTGGTTGTAATCCTCAGACAAAGCACATCCCTCCACAGTGTGTACTTGTCTCAGTCCGGAGCACTCGGTGTCATTTCTGTCCGCTGCCTCCTTCCTCTGCTATCAGCGTGAGTCACTTCTGACACGTTTTTCTGACACCAAGAGCTTGAGCACACAGCCTGTGGTTGACAACTTCACCTCTGTTCCTGTGTCCTGTGTGAAAAGGGCGTGTCCGTTCCCTCCAATCAGCTTCAGATGTCGAGAAGAGAAGGCTGCAGATAAACAGGTACACATTATGTAGGAGGATCCCGAGGCCTGTCACTTTAACTGGTTCCTGCCTGTGCTATAGCTGAGAGACGGCTACAGCACAGGCTTACATTGCCGGGGAGTCATCCAGTCACATTCTCCCATGATCGCGCTGCCTGCGCGCCCCCTGCATCGCTGCGCCCATAGGACAGAGCTGATCACAGATCATAGTAAAGGGCCAATCACAGAGGCCCTTTACCACCTGACAGCTGATCCAAAGATAGCTGATCATGGAGGTAAACACAAACCGGTTATCAGCATTCCTTTCCCAACACTGACAGTGTGAGGAGGGGAGATGAGAGCCAGTAACTGGCTTGTGTGAAAGGGACATCTACACTGATAATCAGGGCACTGATTATCAATGTAGTTCCAACAGTACCCACCAGTGCTGCCAATCAGTGCCGCCTCATCAGTGCAGCCCTTTATCAGTGTCCACCAATGCATCCTATCAGTGCCCATCAGTGCATCCTATCAGTGCCCACCAGTGCATCCTATCAGTGCCCATCAGTGCAGCCTCATCAGCGCACATCAATGCAGCCCTTTATCAGTGCCCACCAATGCAGCATATCAGTGTCCACCAATGCAGCCTATCAGTGTCCACCAATGCATCCTATCAGTGCCCATCAGTGCAGCCTATCAGTGTCCACCAATGCATCCTATCAGTGCCCATCAGTGCAGCCTATCAGTGTCCACCAATGCAGTCTCATCAGCGCACACCAGTGCAGCCTATCAGTGTCCACCAATGCATCCTATCAGTGCAGCCTATCAGTGTCCACCAATGCAGTCTATCAGTGCCCATCAGTGCAGCCTCATCAGCGCACATCAATGCAGCCCTTTATCAGTGACCACTAATGCAGCCTATCAGTGTCCACCAATGCAGCCTATCAGTGCCCATCAGTGCAGCCTATCAAGGCCCATCAGTGCAGCCTATCAGTGCCCATCAGTGCAACCTATCAGTGGCCATCAGTGCAGCCTCATTAGCGCCCATCAGTGCAGCCTCATTAGCGCACACCAGTGCAGCCTATCAGTGCCTATCAGTGCAGCCTATCAGTGCCCATGAGTGCAGCCTATCAGTGCCCATCAGTGCAGCCTCATCAGCGCCCATCAATGCAGCCTCATCAGTGAAAGAGAAAAATTAGTTAGCAAAATTTTATAACAAACTACGGAAAACGTTTTTTTTCACAACATTTTCAGACTTTTTTTGTTTCTTTAGCAAAAAATAAAAAAACCCAGCGGTGAATAAATACCACCAAAAAAAAAAATCCATTTGTGTGAAAAAAAAATGATAAAAATGGGTACAGTGTTGCATGACAGCGCAATTGTCATTCAAAGTGCGACAGCACTGAAAATTGGCCTGGGCAGGAAGGGGCTAAAAGTGCCCAGTAGGCAAGTGGTGAATACAACGGAGTCAATATAATTTCGCAGTGGCAGCCACCATTTTGCCTTAATAATGGAGGGCTGCAGACGGAACCCAAATGACAGAAGCCAGATTTCGGACAGTTCCGATTAGGTACAGCGGATACTCTAATGCGGCGTACACACGATCGGAATTTCCGATGGAAACAGTCCGATGGGAGCTTTTCATCGGATTTTCCGACCGTGTGTATGCCCAACGGTCTTTTTCTGTCGGAATTTCCGACGGACTTTGAATTGAGAACCTGTTCTCAATTTTTCCGACGGAAAACCTTTCTATCGGATTTTCCGATCGTGTGTATGCAATTCCGACACGCAAAATTCCGACGCATGCTCGGAAACAATTTGACGCATGCTCAGAAGCATTCAACTTCCCTTTTATAGTGCTGTCGAATGTGTTTTATGCCGCAGTGTTACTGACCGTCGGAATTTGGTGTGACCGTGTGTAGGCAAGACAGTTTGAGCGAAATTCCGTCGGAATTCCGACGGGAAAACCATCAGAGCTTTTTCCGACGAGAATTCCGACCGTGTGTACGCGGCATAAGAGCCTTCCAACGGCACATCAGGACAACGCCGGTAAACGCAATCATTCATGTTTTGGTCCATTCAACTTACAGCTGCCATGAAAATCCATCAACTGGGCGCCTCCAACAGAAAATCCACATTCACAATGAAGGAACGGCAGAGGTAGGGGGCGTCGTCGGTCACACAAGAGCCATCTTGAGTAAATAAAATAAAAAAACAAGATATAAATTAGATTGAACATATTATATGGATCATTTTATATAATTACAGAATATGCAGAACCTACAGAATATTTCCCACAATACAAAACTGCCTAGAAAGGTGACACTGAGCCCCTCCCAATACCCATTCTGTCGGCTCATTGGCTGCTTTCAGAGCCCAGACTTCAAGTTCAAACTTTATTTTTTTAAGTTTTGTGTAGACTAGGATCCATTGAGGATCCATTGAGGATCCATTTACACTTGTGCGACTTTGTCATGCGACTTTGGACATTGCAGCCCATTCTTTCAATGGCAACAATAGATTCCCCCCAGCAGCCAGCATCTATGGACCATCTATCACACTTCAGCTCCTCCTCTTACCGTTACATATATTCAGTGTTGGGGGTGCAAAAACTACGTTCCATCCACTTTCCCGCTGGGTAAAGGAATTATGGGATGCCCAACTTGACTGAAACGATGAATGGGGACAACTTCCTTACTCTGCACAAAGTATGGATCCTGGACTGTCCTCCTTCCTGGTCACCCTTAGTCCTTCAGGATCAGTAGCTATAGTCCCTTTAGGACTAGGAGCTCTTAGCCCCCTTTAGAAAAAATAGCTCCTCAACTCCACCGCCTGCAGGAGCTTCCAGCCCACCTGGTTGCTTGTCTACCAGCCCACCTGGCTGCTCCAAAGATCTCACAGGACAAGGTGTAAGGCTGCATTCACACCTGAGCGTTTTGTAGCTTGAAGCCTGAAGCTACAAAACGCTAGAGGGGAAAAAATACATTATTCTCTATGGAGATGGTTCACATCTCCACTCCAAAACGCCTGAAGCCCTACGCCTGAAGCTCAAACAAGTTCCGGACCCTTTTTTGTCGCGCGAATCGGGCAGATTTGGGCGTTTTTATTCTTTTTACATGGTGACATGGTGACCTTTTGCTCTGCACAAAATTCGCGGCAAATCGCCGCAAAAAACGCCGCAATTCGCGCGATTTTCTGCCTGAAAAAGCTACGCTCAGGTGTGAATGCAGCCTAAGAGTCCAGGGCTTACTACGCATGCACCAATGGCGCGTTGCCACAAGAGGAAATCCGTGCCAACTCAGCATGCGCCAAAGACGCCTCAGTGCGCCAACCTGTGCAGAAGACTTGATGGAAAAAGGCAGAAAAATGCCCAGGACAAGCACAGGAAGTGACCTTAACCTGATGGAAAAAGGTGGGAAAATGCCCAGGAGGCGCACAGAAGGTGACCTCAACCTGATGGAAAAAGGCGGGAAAATGCCCAGGAGGCGCACAGGAAGTGACCTCAACCTGATGGAAAAAGGCGGGTGCCCAGGACGCGCACAGGAAGTGACCTCAACCTGATGGAAAAAGGTGGGAAAATGCTCAAGAGGCTCACAGGAAGTGACCTCAACCTGATGGAAAAAGGCGGGAAAATACCCAGGAGGCGCACAGAAAGTGACCTCATGTGTGATCTGTCTGAACTTGATGTGACCTGGAAACCTATTTGACTACTCTTGATTGCTGCTTGCCATTGACCTCGGATTTGTACTTTAACCATTCTACTTCTTTGCCCCTTTTGTACTTTGCCAGATTGGAACTGACCCCGGCTTGGATCTCGACCATTCTTCCTCCGATTAACCTTTTTATACTTTGTTGCCAAACTGGACTTGACCTCGGCTCGGATCTTGGACTAAGGCTTGCGCTGTGCTCCGCACCCGTGCCACTCGTGTCCACCAAGTCTCTGTCTCCATCTCCAGAGGCTTCAAGGACCCGAGGTGCAAGGGAGGCCTCCCCACTACTTCGGTCTCACATCAGGTACGTGTCTCTCGTGAAACACAAGGAATGAAGGGTTAAGCACATCGCTGTCTTCAGATAGCAGCCTACATGTGGCAGTCTCCCCCTTTGTGAACCCCTGGGTGTGCTGATGTCCTCTTTGCTCCCTGCTGTTTCTTCAGGCAGGATTCCTCCTCAAACCGTTCGGCTGAAAGGATATTCCTAACTATGCCCGTGCCTAGCCTGGAGTCAGAGCCTCCCTAGAACTAGGGGACCCCTCCTAGACCACGACAGCCTCCTCAGCTTCCCATCTTCCACCCGACTCCCCTGTTGGCCAGGCTCTTTGATATTTAAGAGCTGATCCATCGACCCTGCCAGGACACTTTGCCCGGGGATTGGTCAGACTCCCGTAAGTATCAGGTCCTCTGGCCTCCGCCCACTAACTTCTAGAAGTTTCTCCAAACTTCCAGATACCTGCCTCTGTAGAGCCATCCAGCCTGACCTACAGTAACCCGATCCTATTTTTGACTCACATAGCTTACCATGAGTCATAACATAAATTTTAGACAAGTGCAATTCGTTTTGTTCTGAACTAGTTTAACGTATTTCGACAAATTCGGAAACATCCAAAATTTATGAAAACCCGCTTAACGGAAATTGAATATTCGAAAATTCGTAAATTCATAAATCTGAAATAATAACTAACTATTAAATTATAGGTATTGGAATTTCCTTTCAAATTTGGCTGTTAGTAAATGTAACGGATACGAATTTATCCGAAGTTGCGAATTATCCGAAATAACAAATTGCGTATCTAAACAAATGGAACGTAACGAATTAATAATAAATAACAATAATAATAATAAAATAATAATAATAAAAACGTTTTATTATTATTATTATTTTTTATTAATTTGTTCAGTTCCATTTGTTTAGTTGCGGCATTCGTTATTTCGGATAATTCGTAAAATTTGGATAAATTCGTATTCGTTACGTTTACTGCCTAAATTTGAAAGGAAATTCCATTACCTATCATTTAATAGTTAGTTATTATTAGTTGGTTAGTTATTATTTAGAATTTTCGGATTTTGTTTCTTATTTTCGGACTTACGATTTTACGAAATTACGAATTGCGATCATAACGAATGACCCGAAAAAGCCCCCAAAAAAACAAAAAACAAATGAAACGAAAAACAAATTTTTCGGCAGTCCACATTTCTATTAAATTTGCCTACACTGGCACTAGTAGCACACTAGAGGGTGCTACACTTAAATAATGCCTATGAATCTCATTGCGATTGGATGGAGGGGGTAAAAACTGTACCCCCGGTCATGTCCGGCAGGCAGCACCACCAGAACATGACCTATTCAAGTGAACAGGGCGTTGGGAGCGCACAGTGTTCCCGCTCTCAGCACAGAAACATTGGCCACCGGTGTTAAAGCCCACCCTTTTGCTGCTGCACATTTGCTTTAGGCAGTTGCAAAGGTGTTAAAAGTAGTTACCAAAATACACTACATTACCAAAAGTATTGGGACGCCTGCCTTTACACACATGACCTTTAATGACCTTTAATGACATCCCAGTCTTAGTCCGTAGGTCCAATATTGAGTTGGCCCCGCCCTTTGCCGCTATAACAGCTTCAACTCTTCTGGGAAGGCCGTCCACAAGGTTTAGGAATGTGTCTATGGGAATGTTTGACCATTCTTCCAGAAGAGCATTTGTGAGGTCAGGCACTGATGTTGGACGAGAAGGCCTGGCTTGCAGTCTCCACTCCAATTCATCGCAAAGGTGTTCTATCAGGTGGAGGTCAGGACTCTGTGCAGGCCAGTCAAGCTCCTCCACCCCAAACTCGCTCATCCATGTCTTTATGGACCTTGCTTTGTGCACCGGTCCAAATCATTTGGTGGAGGGGGGATTATGGTGGGGGGTGTTTTTTCAGGAGTTGGGCTTGGCCCCTTAGTTCCAGTGAAGGGATGTCAGGGCTGGGCTCAGCCCTTCCTTCTCTGAGCTGGCTGCTCAGCTGTCAGCTAATTGCCAGCTCCTATCTCTCCACAGTTACTCAGCTGTTGATGATATCCTGCTCATCAGTCCTGCCTACTTAAGCCGTCCAGCCCAGATGATCTCTGCCTTCGCCTTAGTCTCTGTGATGTTGACTTGATTTTCTCCTGCATTCCTGTTAAAAGACTCACTTGGCTGACATCCCTTCTGGCTCCAGATCCTGCTTGCTGTTTTACTACACTCATCTCTGGCTCCCTGACGTTTGGCTTGTCTGACCATCCCTTCCCAGTTCATGAACTTTGGCTATGTTTTGACTATGCTTGTTCTATTTACTTTTATTATTAAACAAGTGTGATTAAGGCCCCTTTCACACATGCGGACCGTTTGTCCGTTTTTTTCATACATCCGTTTACGGATGAAAACGGACATTAATGCTTGTCTATGGGATAGCGGACGTTAGCGGATGGTCATCCGCTAACGTCCGTTAACATCCGTCTCCGTTAAGGTCCGTTTTTCTGAACGGAAGAAGACCCTATTTTGTCTTCCGTAAAAAAAAAAAAACGGAACGGACGAAAAACGGACATTAGCGGACGATCCGTTCACATCCGATCCGCTGACATCCGTTTTTCATCAAAAAAAATCCCATAATTCATGAAAAACTGTTTTAAAAAAAAAAAAAAACGGATAAAAAATGGACATAAACGGATAAAAAAAACGGACATAAACGGATAAAAAAACGGACATAAACGGATAAAAAAACGGACATAAACGGATAAAAAACTGATGAAAAACGGACGTAAACGGACGAAAAACGGAAATGAAAATGGATGAAAACTGATGTTTACTGACAACAACTGATGATAAAAAAAACGTGACTGAACTGATCTAATGTACGGTCCGCATGTGTGAAAGGGGCCTTAGTTGGAATGGCGGCGGCAGCACCTGAGCCGGGCGGGATGAATCGGCCTGGGGGGGGCCAACATCGTGGGCTCCCTGGACAGGTAAGTGTCCTTATTAAAAGTCAGCAGCTACAAGTACTTGTAGCTGCTGACTTAAAAAAAAAAAAAAAGTTTCTTTTGCGGCTGGAACTCCGCTCTAAGCCGAGGTTCACATTTGTGCAAACACAGACAACGCATGCCATTCGCACCCGAGCACTGCGGGGGGGGCGATCGCATGCGATGTCTGTGCAATGCGAGTTCAGCCACACAGTTTGTATGGCTGAACGCGCATTGGATCCGCACAAAAAAGGGCGCAGGGACTTTTTTTTCTCCCTCCACTGGAATCGGATCGCATTGGGTGTTCTCACCCTTTCACACATGCGGACCGTACATTAAATCAGTTCAGTCACGTTTTTTTATCATCAGTTGTTGTCAGTAAACATCAGTTTTCATCCATTTTCATTTCCGTTTTTCGTCCGTTTACGTCCGTTTCTCATCCGATTACGTCCGTTTTTCATCAGCTTTTTATCCGTTTATGTCCGTTTTTTTATCCGTTTATGTCCGTTTTTTATCCGTTTTTTTTTAAAAAAAAAAACAGTTTTTCATGAATTATGGGAATTTTTTTGATAAAAAATGGATGTCAGCAGATCGGATGTGAACGGATCGTCCGCTAACGTCCGTTTTTTCGTCCGTTCCGTTTTTTTACGGAAGACAAAATAGGGTCTTCTTCCGTTTTAGAAAAACGGATCTTAAAGGAGACGGATGTTAACGGACGTTAGCGGATGATCATCCGCTAACGTCCGCTATCCCATAGACAAGCATTAATGTCCGTTTTCATCCGTAAACGGACGTATGAAAAAACGGACAAACGGTCCGCATGTGTGAAAGGGGCCTTACTCTACTTCTGTCTCAGTCTGATTTCATGGTTTCTGACAAGGGAACTCTTAAAGTGGAAGTAAACCCCCCTATCGTTTTCAGCCAAGGAAGCTGCCATCTTTGCCTCTGTTTAATATTCAACTGCCACAGTGCTGCACATGTGATCCGTTATGACACCAGCCATTGGATGGTTTGTCTGTTTGGTTGAGAGCACAGCCAATGTGCAGTTAGCATTCACGGCATGCCTTTTTTTTTTTAGACTGTTAAATCGATGGGTTTACTTCCGCTTTAAAGAGGAAGTAAACCCTAATGGGAACGGCGCACTCAGTGCGCCTGCGCGCCGCTGTCTACGGCGCATGCGCCGTAGACATCGGTGCCTGTCTTTTGGCAAATATCTCCTAAACCGTGTAGGTTTAGGAGATATTTTTTTGACCTACAGGTAAGCCTTAATCTAGGCTTACCTGTAGATCCAAGTGGTTTGTAAGGGTTTACAACCACTTTAAAGTGGTTGTAAACCCTTACAGACCACTTTGACCTACACGGTTTAGGAGATATTTGCAAAAGACAGCCACCGCTGTCTACGGCGCATGCCCCGTAGACAGCGCACTCAGCATACCGTTTGTGGCCAGTGTTTACCTCACCAAGCAGCCCACAGCTCCAAACCCTGAGCAATCAATATGCAAATCTTGACTTTCAGCTATGAGTCAGAGCTGAACCACACCCCCGCACAATATAAGCCCTTCTATTGGTTATAGAGGCACGCCGTATGGTGCCCTGGGGGGCTCAGCGATATAACAAGAGGTAGGTTCTGGCACAGTTTGGTGCGGCTTTTAGAATTTGACGTTCCAGGCTTGCTTCAAACCCTGAGCCGTGCGTTTGGATAAGAGGAGAATTTGGATATTGCGTGACACGTGGGGGCCGCCATCATTTCTGTTCAGCGCTAAACACATCTGACAAATAATGCAATCTGAAAAGCCTGTCTCCTGCCCTCTCCTTCCCCGCTCGATGGAAAGCCTTCCACGTTGTATGGATAAATAACGCAATAAAGCTCTGATAATCACCGATGGGATGGAGGCCATCAATTATTAATGAGGCTGGAAGGGAAGAGGCGCTTCTAAACCGATACTCTACCTTTTTACCCTGGAAAAAAAATACAATAGCGGGGCCCCCAAGTGCTCATCCATCTGCTTCATATGCCTTTTGTCAGTTTAACTCCTTACATCGAGTGCAAAAGATGTGGATGGTCCTTCCAATTGGATGGTCACTGGCTGGGTAGGGGACCAGTGGTCTTGAGGCGCCATCGGAATGGTGGATCAGCTGTTTGCATCCGAACCGTTGGCAGTGAGGAATCTGGACATGGTACTTAGGTGAGTATATTGAGCTGTGAGATGTGGACACTTCCAACTGGATGGTCACTGGCTGGGTTCTCCGAGTAGAGAGAAGGGGGGTGACGTCATCTCATCATGGGAATGTTAGGGGACCAGTGACCTTGGGGTGCCATCGCAGCAGTGGATCAGCGGTCGCCCCACATTGAAACCGGTGGCAGTGAGGGATCTGGACAGGGTACTTAGGTGAGTATATCAACCTGTGAGATGTGGATGCTTCCAGTTGGATGGTCACTGTCTGGGTCCTCGGAGAAGAGAGAAGGGGATGATGTCATCATGGGAATGGTAGGGGGACCAGTGGTCTTGAGGCGCCATTGCAATGGTGGATCAGCTGTTCCTTGCATCCGAACTGTTGGCAGTGAGGGATCTGGACGGGATACTTAGGTGAGTAATTTAACCTGTGAGATGTGGACACTTCCAACTGGATAGTCACTGGCTGGGTTCTCTGAGAAGAGAGAAGGTGGTGACATCATTATGGGAATGGTAGGTGATAAGTGGTCTTGGGGTGCCATCACAGCAGTGGATCTGCAGTTGCCCACATTGAAACCGCTGGCAGTGAGGGATCTTGACAGGGTACTTAGGTGAGTATATTAAGCTGTGAGATGTGGACACTTCCAACTGGATGGTCACTGGCTGGGTCCTCTGAGTAGAGAGAAGGGGGGTGATGTCATCTCATCATGGGAATGTTAGGGGACCAGTGACCTTGGGGTGCCATTGCAGTAGTGGATCAGCGGTCACCCACATTGAAACCGGTGGCAGTGAGGGATCTGGATGGGGTACTTGGGTGAGTATATCAACCTGTGAGATATGGACACTTCCAACTGGATGGTCACTGGCTGGGTTCTCTGAGAAGAGAGAAGGGGATGACATCATCATGGGGATGGTAGGGGACCAATGGTCTTGGGGCACCATCGAAGCGCTGGATCAGTGGTCGCCCACATTGAAACCGGTGGCAGTGAGGGATCTGGATGGGGTACTTGGGTGAGTATATCAACCTGTGAGATATGGGTTCTCTGAGAAGAGAGAAGGGGATGACATCATCATGGGGATGGTAGGGGACCAATGGTCTTGGTGCACCATCGAAGTGATGGATCAGCGGTCGCCCACATTGAAACTGATGGTGTTGAGGGACCTGTACAGGGTACTTAGGTGAGTATATCAACCTGTAACCTGTGAGATGTAGACACTTGCAATTGGATGGTCACTGGCTGGGTCCTCTTAGAGGAGAGGAGGGAATGATGTCATTCTGGGGATGGCAGGGGACCAGTGGTCTTGGGGCGCCATTTCAGTGGTTTATCAGGGCTCATCTGCACTGAAACCGGTGGTAGTGAGGGACCTGGACAGGGATACTTAGGTGAGTATAATCAACCTGGAACCTGTGAGATGTGGACACTTCCGATTGGATGGTCACTGCTGGGGTCCTCTCATAGGAGAGAAAAGGATGATGTCATTGTGGGGATTTCAGGAGACCATTGGTCTTGGGGCACCATCACAGCTGTGGATCAGCGGTCTCCTTCATTGGAAACAGTGGCAGTGGGGGACCTGAATAGGGTACTTAGGCGAGTATATCAACCTGAAGAGAGATGGGGATGATGTCAACATGGTAATGGTAGGGGACCAGTGGTCTTGAGGCGCCATCGAAATGGTGGATCAGCTGTTCCTTGCATCCTAACCATTGGCAGTGAGGGATCTGGACGAGGTACTTAGGTGAGTATATTAAGCTGTGAGATCTGGACACTACCAATTGGATGGTCAATGGATGACGTCATTGTGCGACGGCAGGGAACCAGTAGTCTTGGGACACCATTGTAGCTTTGGAATAGTGGTTGCTGCATCAGAACTGGTGGCAGTGAGGGAACTGGATAGGGTACTTAGGTGAGTATATCAGATTTTTCCAGGTAAAGGAGAGTATCAGGATAGGTTAGAGAGGGTGGGAGGCAGGAATCCGAAGAAATTCGTTTTTGCCCAAGTGGGGCTTTAAAAGGTGCAATTGACTTGAAATGGCTCCTGAGGATCCTCCCTCACATTCTGGAGTCATCCTTACTTCCCTGGTACAGATGTGAGACGTGGACACTACCAATTGGATGGTCAATGGATGACATCATTGTGCGACGGCAGGGAACCAGTAGTCTTGGGACACCATTGTAGCTTTGGAATAGTGGTTGCTGCATCAGAACTGGTGGCAGTGAGGGAACTGGATAGGGTACTTAGGTGAGTATATCAGATTTTTCCAGGTAAAGGAGAGTATCAGGATAGGTTAGAGAGGGTGGGAGGCAGGAATCCGAAGAAATTCGTTTTTGCCCAAGTGGGGCTTTAAAAGGTGCAATTGACTTGAAATGGCTCCTGAGGATCCTCCCTCACATTCTGGAGCCATCCTTACTTCCCTGGTACAGATGTGAGACGTGGACACTACCAATTGGATGGTCAATGGATGACGTCATTGTGCGACGTCATGGGAACCAGTGGTTTTGGGACGCCATTGTAGCTTTGGATCAGTGGTTGCTGCATCAGAACTGGTAGCAGTGAGGGAACTGTATAGGGCACTTAGGTGAGTATATTAGACTTCACCAGGTAAAGGAAAGTATCAGGATAGGTTAGAGGGGGTGGGAGGGAGGAATCCGAACAAATTAGTTTTTGCCCAAGTGGGGGCTTTAAAGGGTGCAATTGACTTGAAATGGCTCCTGAGGAGCCTCCCTCACATTCTGGAGCCATCCTTACTTCCCTGGTGCAGTCCTCTTCAGAGGCTGCTGGAAGCTACACCATGCATGTCAAGCAGTGGCTAGAAGGGAACGTGGTCCAAAGCAGATGTGTCTGTTAAAAATGAGGGATAAATGGATAACGATAAAATGATTTATCGAAATGAGAAAACAAAGAATGGTTGAAAAATTCCTAAAACCACCAGTCACACATCAGCTGAAAGTGGACATGATGGTCCTTGTAAAACTGATCTGGACAGGTTTACAAGAAGAAATAACGAGTTCAGCAGCCACCACTAGTAGTTTTGAGAGTTGGGAAGGCGGGGCAGTGACACGCAATGCCGGCGTTCTGCCGAGAAAGTTCCCCCTCGGCGGATAAGGACCCCCCTGTACTGCGCAGGCGCAGCGCGTGCGCAGTACGAAGCACAACGAAGCCGCCGGAAATACCTGAAGGAGAAGACAGTGAATCAGCTGTACACGGCGCCTGTAACAGGGCCGCTCGCCACGCTTCGGGCACGGCCTCGCTGCACTCGGCATATTTTTAGTCTAACTCTACGTCCACTTGGAGGGTGGGGCTCGAACCTGGACATAGGTTAGAATGTAGTGCGCAGGCGCCGTGTACAGCTGACTGACTGTGTTCAGGTTCGGCTATTTTCGGAAACTCCATTGGGCTTCATTGTGCTTCGTACTGCGCAAGCGCAGCGCCTGCGCAGTACAGGGGGGTCCTTATCCGCCGGGGGAACTTTCTCGGCAAGACACCGGGACAAGATCATCCAGTGCCCAGGGCAAAGATGCCAAACTGCGCCCCCCCCCCCCTATTATGTGAGAGCCTATGAGTGGGATGGGGGAGAGAGAGCACAGCCTGCACCTCCTCCCATCTCTCTCCTCCGACAGAAGCAATGATCCCACTGTCACTACTCTTGTCAGCCTTGTAACAGAAGGAATTTATGACGCTTCATCCCTACAATACACGCTGCGCCCAGGGCAGCTGTCCCTTCTGCCCCCCACCCCCGTCCCGTCCCGGGCCCTGGTGACACAGAAACCTTCACAACTTCAGCACCTAAACCCGTGGTGCCACCCGCCATTATACTGTATTGTATTATGGATCACACGATTGTAGGCCTGACTCTTCCATTTGAATAGATCCAATGACCGGAATTGCCCTTTAAAAAAAGCGTATCATTTATTCCCTTTTTAAATTGGCTGCGCTTCTTTTTTGGAATTATTTCCCCCCGCTGTATGGAGTGTTTGAATCGTTCTGTACTTTTTAATTTGAGTTCCAGGCTACGCCGTCCTCTCTCTCCTCTCTCTATCTCCGCCGAAAAAAAAACCCAAAAAAAACCTATTAATTTCGGCTTTCGCTTTCCACTCCTCTATGTGACACAGTTTCCAGACACGCATATAAATAGCCAGATGCGTTTAACCCTCTTTGCCGAGGTCAGGTATCATCCTGACGGAAGGTAAAAAAAATCCCCCCCGATTACCATCGAGACAGACAGAGCCTGCGCCGGGCACCGCTCGCCTCTTGCCCGCCGGCGCGGCGGTAAGCTCTCGTATAATTGCGTTCAGGTGTGACAGAGCATAAAAAAACAAAAACAAAAGAAAAAAAACGTTTTAATCTTTGGCACCGGCGGGAGGCGGGGAGGTCAGGAGTCAAAATGTTTCAAAAATAAAAGGAGAATTTAATTAGTATGCAAATGCGGCTGCCGGCATTAAAATGTCAATTTGCTATGTAAATGTTGACGCCGCGACAGTTCAGGTATTTTATCATCTTCTGTCAAGGTGCCTTTCCCGGGTGGTGAAGTGTAATAACGGGAGATCTGACACCAGGGAATCGGCGTTCTCTGAGCCGCGGGACGGGGGTCAGGCGTCTGGTGACGGGGATGTTCTGTCGCCTCCAAGAGGGGGGGGAGCTGATCACGTGACCCAAAATGTCGCCGGATTTAGGTCTGTTTTATGTGTTTTTAACTTGGCATGCTGCCCATTTTTCTACATGGTAAAAGCAGGTGGGATTACAGGTGGGATACGCCAACGCCCTTGGCATGCTGCCCATTCTTTTACATGGTAAAAGCAGGTGGGATACGCCAACGCCCGGTATCGCCGGCTGCATACTCGAAGGAAAGAGGCGACACAAAGGGTCCGTCTGTACGCTGAAAAGTATTATGCCCCATACACACGGTCGGAAATTCCGACGGAAAAAGTCCGATCGGATTATGTTGTCGGAAAATACGATCGTGTGTGTGGGCCCTAGCGGACTTTTTCCGTTGGAATCTCCGACGGAAAAAGTTTGAGAGCAGCACTTAAATTTTCCGACAACAAAATCCGATCGGAATTTTTTTTCCGATCGCGTGTATAAAATTCCGACGCACAAAGTGCCACGCGTGCTCAGAAGAAATTTGGAGACGAAAGCTATTGGCTACTGGCCTTTAAGTAGTCCCGTCGTACGTGTTGTACGTCACCTCGTTCGGAACAATCGGATTTTCCGACAACTTTGTGCGACCGTGTGTGCAAGACAAGTTTTGGTCAAAATCCGTCGGAAAAAAAGGATTTTATGGTCGGTATGTCCGACCGTGTGTACAAGGCATTAGTCGCCCTTCACTGGATCTAAGGGGCAAAGCCCAACCCCTAAAAAACAACTGCACACCATAATCCCCCCCTCCACCAAATGATTTGGACCAGTGCACAAAGCAAGGTCCATAAAGACATGGATGAGCGAGTTTGGGGTTGAGGAACTTGACTGGCCTGACTTCAACCTGATAGAACACCTTTGGGATGAATTAGAGCGGAGACTGCGAGCCAGGTCTTCTCGTCCAACATCAGTGCCTGACCTCACAAATGCTCTTCTGGAAGAATGGTCAAACATTCCCATAGACACCCTCCTAAACCTTGTGGACGGCCTTCCCAGAAGAGTTGAAGCTGTTATAGCTGCAAAGGGCCAACTCAATATTGAACCCTACGGACTAAGACTGAAAGGCTGTTAAAGTTCATGTGCGTGTAAAGGCAGGCGTCCCAATACTTTTGGTAATATAGTGTATATTGTCCGCTATGAAAGGAGTGGAGTGGACCGCACAAATGGGGCTTCTACCTTTCATTCTTCTGGTTACATTGTATCATTCAGGGACTGGTGATAAGAGATGAGACTCTGGTTACATTGTATCATTCAGAGGCTGGTGATAAGAGATGAGACTCTGGTTACATTGTATCATTCAGGGGCTGGTGATAAGAGATGAGACTCTGGTTACATTGTATCATTCAGGGACTGGTGATAAGAGATGAGACTCTGGTTACATTGTATCATTCAGAGGCTGGTGATAAGAGATGAGACTCTGGTTACATTGTATCATTCAGGGACTGGTGATAAGAGATGAGACTCTGGTTACATTGTATCATTCAGGGACTGGTGATAAGAGATAAGACTCTGGTTACATTGTATCATTCAGGGACTGGTGATGAGGATAAGACTCTGGTTACATTGTATCATTCAGGGACTGGTGATAAGAGATGAGACTCTGGTTACATTGTATCATTCAGGGACTGGTGATAAGAGATGAGACTCTGGTTACATTGTATCATTCAGGGACTGGTGATAAGAGATGAGACTCTGGTAACATTGTATCATTCAGGGACTGGTGATAAGAGATGAGACTCTGGTTACATTGTATCATTCAGGGACTGGTGATAAGAGATGAGACTCTGGTTACATTGTATCATTCAGGGACTGGTGATAAGAGATGAGACTCTGGTTACATTGTATCATTCAGGGACTGGTGATGAGGATGAGACTCTGGTTACATTGTATCATTCAGGGACTGGTGATAAGAGATGAGACTCTGGTAACATTGTATCATTCAGGGACTGGTGATAAGAGATGAGACTCTGGTTACATTGTATCATTCAGGGACTGGTGATAAGAGATGAGACTCTGGTTACATTGTATCATTCAGGGACTGGTGATAAGAGATGAGACTCTGGTTACATTGTATCATTCAGGGACTGGTGATAAGAGATGAGACTCTGGTTACATTGTATCATTCAGGGACTGGTGATAAGAGATGAGACTCTGGTTACATTGTATCATTCAGGGACTGGTGATGAGGATGAGACTCTGGTTACATTGTATCATTCAGGGACTGGTAATAAGAGATGAGACTCTGGTTACATTGTATCATTCAGGGACTGGTGATGAGGATGAGACTCTGGTTACATTGTATCATTCAGGGACTGGTGATAAGAGATGAGACTCTGGTTACATTGTATCATTCAGGGACTGGTGATAAGAGATGAGACTCTGGTTACATTGTATCATTCAGGGACTGGTGATAAGAGATGAGACTCTGGTTACATTGTATCATTCAGGGACTGGTGATAAGAGATGAGACTCTGGTTACATTGTATCATTCAGGGACTGGTGATAAGAGATGAGACTCTGGTAACATTGTATCATTCAGGGACTGGTGATAAGAGATGAGACTCTGGTTACATTGTATCATTCAGGGACTGGTGATGAGGATGAGACTCTGGTAACATTGTATCATTCAGGGACTGGTGATAAGAGATGAGACTCTGGTTACATTGTATCATTCAGGGACTGGTGATGAGGATGAGACTCTGGTAACATTGTATCATTCAGGCTCGGCGCCTCCTTGTGGTCAGTCGGGGTTTTGCGCAGGCAGCCACCTCCCTCTCTCCATTTTCATAATCTTTAATTCAGACTCTTTGATATGTTTTTTTTTTTTCATTCTTTTCATCAGAATGATTTTCTGTGTGAAGATTAAGGATCAAAGGGTTGGAGTGGCTGAAAGCCGAATATCTCTTATTTATCCCGACGAGCCAAAAGCTTTGTGAACACAATGACAAATTTTCCCTGGGCCGAGAACAGGCTCCTCGCCGGTAATGACTCCGGGGCCCCGGGGCCCGGGCTCCCAGCCCGAGACACAATACTAAGTAATTACACTGACTTCACCAACTCACAGGAATTAAAGGGCCACTAAACACAGAGGAGCTCAACTACACAGAGCCGCTTCCCGGGTAACGAGGGCGGAATGTGTTCAGGAAGTCAGGAGGCAGAGTGGGGGGAGGACGGGGTTTCAGTGCACAGATGATTTCCTGTCTAATCACTTAACAAGAGTGGTCGTCTTCTATCTATAGTGTAGGAATTCTGCGTTTCCTGGCACTCCGGGTATCTTTGTAGTTTTGCTGTCTCATATTTACATTGTGTTTTTATATAAACATTTCTCAAGCCTCCCCCTAGTGGCCATCTGTATATCAGGGTGTGTGTCCTCCTCTTAACATGCTAAACACACAACTTTCCATTACATATCTTATTTGGATTCAATGATGTCATCACTGGGTCTCTGTACTTCTCTATGCAATGCAGTCAGATCATGGCTGGTGGGAGGGGCTTCCTGATAACATCACAGCAACCTCAGTACTCCGCTCAAGAGCCTTCAGCCCTGATGCAAGCAGTGGGAGGAGTTATGCAAATATCTAAATGCCTTGATGGGTGGGTGTCAGTCTGGAGGCGTGGTCTGTGCTCAGACAGGTCCAGCTTTATTCAGGAACACGCTATTGGGGTGATCCCCTCCCCCACCCCCAATTTCTGGTTATAGTGATACATATACAACGGGGACACACATACAGGTTTCTGTCTGAATCCCTGCTGAGTAGATTACCTCTCACTTACTTTTCCAGTGACACAAATATAATGGGAACATGTACATTTCTCTTCATTTCCTGTCCCAGTGACACATACATTTCCCCTCACTTCCTGTCCCAGTGACACATATACACCGGGCCACCTATCAGTTCCGCCTATCAGTGCCCATCTGTGCCACCCATCAGTGCCGCCTCATCAGTGCCACCTATCAATGCTGCCTCATCAGTGCCGCCTATCTGTGCCACCTATCAGTGCCGCCTAATCAGTGCCCTTCTGTGTCACCTATCAGTGCCCATCAGTGCCACCTTTTCAGTGCCCTTTTGTGCCTCCTATGAGTGCCACCTCATTAGTGCCACCTATCCGTGCCGCCTCATCAGTGCCCATCTGTGCTACCTATCAGTGCCGCCTCATCAGTGCCCTTCTGTGCCTCCTATCAGTGCCACCTTATCAGTGCCCTTCTGTGCCAACTATCAGTGCCCATCTGTGCCACCTATCAGTGCTGCCTCATCAGTGCCGCCTAATCAGTGACCTTCTGTGTCACTTATCAGTGCCCATCAGTGCCACCTTTTCAGTGCCCTTCTGTGCCTCCTATGAGTGCCGCCTCATTAGTGCCACCTATCAGTGCCCATCTGTGCTACCTATTAGTGCCGCCTCATCAGTGCCCTTCTGTGCCACCTATCAGTGCCCATCTGTGCTACCTATTAGTGCCGCCTCATCAGTGCCCTTCTGTGCCTCCTATCAGTGCCCTTCTGTGTCACCTATCAGTGCCACCTCATCAGTGCCCATCTGTGCCACCTATCAGTGCCTCCTTTCAGTGCCCTTCTGTGTCACCTATCAATGACCATTAGTGAAAAAATTTTTTGGGGCTTTTCTCATTTGTTTAGCAAAATATATATATATATATATATATATAAATGATAAAAATGTGCACAGTGTCACATGACCGCGCAATTGTCATTCAAAGTGTGACAGCGATGAAAGCTGGGAATTGTCCTGGGCAGGAGGGGGGTGAACGTGCCCCGGTAGGCAAGTGGTTAAAATGAAAGTTCCGTGGCTCTTACCTTCTAAATAAAAGAACAGCGGAAGTATTTTTATCCTTCAGATGAAGAGCGGCGGAGAGGCCGACCTACAACGGCGCTCTTGTCTGAGGCGTACCTGACATCAGGCGTGGTCCTCAGCACATAATTAAGCTCAATTAGCGAGCTAATCGGCACTACCTGAGGAAAGCTGCGCGGCGAGTCATTACCGCGTTTGACATCTGTTTAATGGTGTTAATTAAGAGCTCTACGCCAGGCGCGAGCATTAATGCCGCATTACCGGGAAAAGAACGCACACAGATGTACCTTCAGATTTCACACCGTCCTCTCACCTCCAGACTGGCTTCCGCCCCGCGCTGGAGGTTGTCACACGTGACGCGAGGTGTGCGCAAACACCGAGCATCCATAACGCCGGCTTTTACCAGGCTAAATGAACGCGCCGCGCCGCCGTGCGTAGCAGCAGAAGAGTCACTGGTTAGCTGAGACTCAACCTGGACTTTTATTGTCGCACTTCAAATTAATTACCCCCGTTTTATTTTTTTACAGTTAAAAAAACATCTGCCGCTCTACCTACAGTGCCTTGAAAAAGTATTCATACCCCTTGACATTTTCCACATTTTTCATATTACATCCAAAAGCGTACAGAGCATCCGGAAAGTATTCACAGCGCTTCACTTTTTCCACATTTTGTTATGTTACAGCCTTATTCCAAAATGGATTAAATAAATTATGTTCCTCAAAATTCAACAAACAATTCCTCATAATGACAACGTGAAAGAAGTTTGTTTGAAATCTTTGCAAATTTATAAAAAATTTAAAAACAAAAAAAATTAGTATCACAGACTCCTCCCATGTACAGAAGTATCACAGGCTCCTCCCATGTACAGAAGTATCACAGACTCCTCCCATGTACAGAAGTATCACAGACTCCTCCCATGTACAGAAGTATCACAGGCTCCTCCCATGTACAGAAGTATCACAGGCTCCTCCCATGTACAGAAGTATCACAGGCTCCTCCCATGTACATAAGTATCACAGGCTCCTCCCATGTACACAAGTATCACAGACTCCTCCTATGTACAGAAGTATCACAGGCTCCTCCCATGTACAGAAGTATCACAGACTCCTCCCATGTACAGAAGTATCACAGGCTCCTCCCATGTACAGAAGTATCACAGACTCCTCCCATGTACAGAAGTATCACAGGCTCCTCCCATGTACAGAAGTATCACAGGCTCCTCCCATGTACATAAGTATCACAGACTCCTCCCATGTACAGAAGTATCACAGGCTCCTCCCATGTACAGAAGTATCACAGGCTCCTCCCATGTACAGAAGTATCACAGGCTCCTCCCATGTACAGAAGTATCACAGGCTCCTCCCATGTACATAAGTATGACAGGCTCCTCCCATGTACATAAGTATGACAGGCTCCTCCCATGTACATAAGTATCACAGAATCCTCCCATGTACATAAGTATCACAGGCTCCTCCCATGTACAAAAGTATCACAGGCTCCTCCCATGTACAGAAGTATCACAGACTCCTCCTATGTACAGAAGTATCACAGACTCCTCCCATGTACAGAAGTATCACAGGCTCCTCCCATGTACATAAGTATCACAGACTCCTCCCATGTACAGAAGTATCACAGGCTCATCCCATGTACAGAAGTATCACAGGCACCTCCCATGTACAGAAGTATCACAGGCTCCTCCCATGTACAGAAGTATCACAGGCACCTCCCATGTACAGAAGTATCACAGGCTCCTCCCATGTACATAAGTATCACAGACTCCTCCCATGTACATAAGTATCACAGGCTCCTCCCATGTACAGAAGTATCACAGGCACCTCCCATGTACAGAAGTATCACAGGCACCTCCCATGTACATAAGTATCACAGGCACCTCCCATGTACATAAGTATCACAGGCTCCTCCCATGTACAGAAGTATCACAGGCTCCTCCCATGTACATAAGTATCACAGGCTCCTCCCATGTACAGAAGTATCACAGGCACCTCCCATGTACAGAAGTATCACAGGCTCCTCCCATGTACAGAAGTATCACAGACTCCTCCCACGTACACAAGTATCACAGGCTCCTCCCATGTACATAAGTATTACAGGCTCCTCCCATGTACATAGGTATCCTGCCTTACTTCAACCTATGCTAGTTTTTGGCGTCTCTTTATCACATCTCCCTATAGTCCATTGTCCATGCCATTTATGGCTTTAGTCTTATATTTACATACAGATTTGTCCATGTCATTACTCTTGTACTTTATATACTACTCCAGACTATCTGACATAGAGCTTTATGTTTACAGTCAATACTTACCTTGGACACATTGAGATCAATCGGGATACACAATTTCAATCCATGCGATGCTTTCCCTCCAATCTGCCCTGTGCGGGTTTCTTCCGGCTCCGCCTCCTCAGCTCCCTGGGGAGACACCTGCTGCTGCTGTCTGGAGGCTTCACACCCGTTGGCTCGGTTATATGTAGTCAGAGGCGGCTCTAGGCTTTGTGAGGCCTTAGGCGAAACTTACATGAGGCCCCACTCACGCCCGTAATAGGAAAAAAAATACAAGCACACAGAAAAGAGGGGGGGGGGGGGGGAGAGAATCAGTGACTGAGCACAGGCAAATTTGGAGGCTGCGAGGCCCCTGTGAGTGCGAGGCCTTAGGTGACCGCCTAATTTGCCTAATTAGAGAGCCGCCTCTGTATGTAGTGGTAAGTACGGGGCCTCTATTTATTAGGCCCCTCTTACCCTCTACCCTTAAATATCAGTATTATGCCATATACCAAAACTATACCTTTTCACCTTAGGTACAATTCATACACATCTACCCCTGAAGAGCGAGCGAGGACTCGCGAAACATGTCGGGTACACCTGATGTCTGTATGCTATGTGATTGTTCATACATAAATGTACCATTACCATTATTTTTACGAATTTTACTCTACACGGTTATATGTACTTTGCATAAAGTGGCTTTCTCTGATGACAATAATGCATGTAATACTTTTACTGAATAATTAAAATAAAAAATATATACTGTATTTACTCCTGCTACTTTTATTGGCTCAGTGGTGCACACCTCATATAAAGTCCCAGGGCGATATTTTCTTCCTTTCTCTGAAAATTGAAAAGGGGAAAGAAAAGCATAGAGGAAAAGAAATAAAATGGAAAGGAAAGAAAGAAAAAAGAAAAAAGGAAAGGGTACAGAAAAGACAATTGGACATGGAAAGGGAGGAGTAAAAGAAAGCAAAGGGAAAGGAAAAGGAAGGGTGGGGGAAAGGAAAAGGTAGAGGAAAAGAAAGCAAAGGAAAAAGGAAGGGTGGGGAAAAGGAAAAGGTAGAGGAAAAGAAAGCAAAGGGAAAGGAAAAGGAAGGGTGGGGGAAAGGAAAAGGTAGAGGAAAAGAAAGCAAAGGGAAAGGAAAAGGAAGGGTGGGGGAAAGGAAAAGGTAGAGGAAAAGAAAGCAAAGGGAAAGGAAAAGGAAGGGTGGGAGAAAGGAAAAGGTAGAGGAAAAGAAAGCAAAGGGGAAGGAAAGAAAAGAAGGTTAAGAAAGGTAAGTAAGGGCAAGAAAGGAAAGAATATGGGAAGAAAATGGTAGAGGGAAGAGTAGAGTAATAGAAAGAAAATCAAAGGGGGAAGCAAAGGGTAGAGAAAATGAAGGAAAAGGGGAAGGGAAAGGAACAGTGGAGTAAAGAACATTGGAAAAGGGAAAAGAAGGGGTGGAGGAAAGGAAAAGGTAGAGGAAGGGAAAGGAAGAAGGAAGGAAAGGGAAGGGTGGAGGAAAGGAATTGGGAAAAACAAATAAAATGGTAGAGGAAAGGAAAGAAAGGGGGAAAGGGATAGCAAAAAGAATCAAAAGGAAATAAAAAAAGAAGGGTAAAGGAAAGTAAGGGCAAGTAAGAAAAGCATATGGGAAAAAAATGGTAGAGGGAAGAGCAGAGAAAAGGAAAGAAAATCAAAGGGGGAAGCAAAGGGTAGAGAAAAGGGGAAGTAAAATGAATGGTGGAGGAAAGGAAACTGGAAAAGGGAAAAGAAAAGGCTGGAGGATAGTAAATGAAAAGAAAATGGTAAAGGGAAGGAAAAAGATAAGAAGGGGGAAGCAAAGTAAGGGGAAGAAAGGAAAGCATATGGGGAGGGAAGGGTAGAGAAAAGGAAAGGACATTAAATAGGGGAAAGACAAGCATAGAGGAAACGAAATAAAATAGAAAGGATAGAGAGAAAAAAGAAAAAGGGAAAGGGTACAGGAAAGATAATTGGACAAGGAAAGGGAAGAGTAAAAGAAAGCAAAGGGAAAGGAAAAGGAAGGGTAGGGGAAGAAAAGGGAGAGGAAAAAAAAAAAAAGGGAAAGGAAAGGGTAGAGGAAAAGGGAAAGGAAAGGGTAGAGGAAAAGAAGGGAAAGGAAAGGGTAGAGGAAAAGAAGGGAAAGGAAAGGGTAGAGGAAAAGAAAGAAAAGGGAAAGGAAAAGGTAAAGGTAGAGGAAAAGAAGGGAAAGGAAAGGGTGGAGGAAAAGAAAGAAAAGGGAAAGGAAAGGGCAGAGGAAAAGAAGGAAAAGGTAGAGGAAAAGAAAGAAAAGGCAAAGAAAAAGGTAGAGGAAAAGAAGGGAAAGGAAAGGGTAGAGGAAAAGAAGGAAAAGGGAAAGGAAAGGGTAGAGGAAAAGAAGGAAAAGGGAAAGGAAAGGGTAGAGGAAAAGAAAGAAAAGGGAAAGGAAAGGGTAGAGGAAAAGAAAGAAAGGAAAGGGAGAGGAAGAAGAAAAGGGAAAGGAAAGGGTAGAGGAAAAGAAGGAAAAGGGAGGGGAAAGGGTTAGACCGAGGAAGGGAAAGAAAAGGAAAATGAAAAGGATGCAAAGAGTAGTAGAATGAAAATTGGAAAAGGGAAAGGAAAGAGTAGAAGAAAGAAAATGAAAAAGGATTGGAAGGGGAAGTGAAAAGCAGCAAAGGAAAAAGGAAAGTGGTATCTACTTCACAAGCATGTGGGATCTGAGAAAATGAAAAGCACAATCCTCCCAGCACATCTAATTTCCCCCCTTCTTAAAGCCCCCCTGGGAAGAGTTCCCTTCTGTGGTTCATGTCACTCTCTTCTAATCATTTGTCCTTTCTAATTTGTAGAGTCCATCTGGTGAGGGAGGGTGACACCATGATTTGGCCTTGTACAGACTGCAGAGGACAAGTGAAGGTGGAGATGCCGGTGACCCCACATCTACATTGGATTCCTCAGGAGACACTGAACATGCCATCACTATCCCCGCTTGGCAATGGTGCTTTGTCAATGATACCAAATTTCCAATACAATGAAAGCAAAATATAAACTAAAATCCCCCCCCCCCCCCTCCGACTCCCGATAGACATTAAACAACGTGAGGAGCGATTTAGCATTCTCATAAAGCTACAAAACAATTCCTTAAAAAATCGTAAAAATAAAAAGGAGACAACTCTCCTCCCCCCCCCCACCTTTTAAAATCTGATGACCTATTCAGCCATGTATAATTCATGCCTCCCAGCGTGAGGTGTGATTGAACGCCGCCGAACGAAAACTTAAAACCAGCCGGTCTGTCGATTTCACTGAACAATCAGAGCGGATTAGCAAAAAGTTTGAAAAAAATGTAGTAAAATCCCTTCTGTTTTGTGGCTTTAAATCTCTTTATATTTTCTTCCTCTCTCTTTGCAGAGCGGAAGAAAAATTCATTTCACTTTCACCTAATGATCGCAGTTATCTGCAGCCGCTGGATCCCGTTGCTTATTAAAAATCTATTTTATCCCTTCTTTGCGGCGGGCTGGGTAACGCTTTTGTTCTGAAGGCAAAATAAAAAGCATGTATGTGTATATATATCATAGACTTCTGTGGGAAGGTCTGCAGCTCCTCTACAGACGGGGAAACGCGTCGGCTCTGCTGTTAAATAAGTCTGCGGCAATTTTTCTGCATGACTTACACACATTACCGCGTGTGAAGAACAGACGTAGTCAAGTGTTAAAATTGTCTCCGTTTCGCTGTTCGCGGTTATTTCTCCGCAGCCTGGAAGTCGTGTTAAAGGGACAAGAAGCACAAGAGGACGGAAATTCGCATACATTCCCTATCCAGGACCTACAGACCCTCTCCAGCCAAAAATAAGCCCACCCCACTACCTCTAGATTTTCTATAAAAAGTTGTCGAAAAAGCTCTTTTGTGTTTATATGACTCTGAGGTCACAAGACCCTCCGTGGGACCTCTTCCACTAAAGAAGACCGGAGACCCAGTGCTGCAGTCCGGGCCAAAAGTTAATTGGTCTCGTCTCCACCCTTCATCACCACCATGCTGCTGCTGGAGTCTTCAGGAGCTGTGAGGACCATGTCCATGGACAGTCAGTGGGAAGTGTCCATGTCACCAGGCAGGGATGTGGTCACTCGAAGAAGGACCCATTGCCTTCCAGTGGCAACTCAGCTTCCTCCGCACCCCCCCTCCCAGCTGTGACTCAGCAGTTCAGCTTCCTCTGAACCCCCTTCTCAGCCACCCAGCTCTACCCTTCCACCAAAAGCCTAGTTTTCCCCTGCACTGACTCTACTTCCCCTTCCCAGTGGTGGCTCAGCAGCTCAGCTCGTCCCTGCTCCCCCTCCCAGATGTGACTCAGTAACTCCATTTCTCTCATTTTCCCACTGTGATTAAGTAGCTTTACTCGACCATGCTCCCCAGTTGTGGCGGCTGAGTAGCTCAGCTCACCCTGTTCCTCCCTCCTAGTTGTAACTCAGCAGCTCTGCTCCTCCCTGTCCCCCCCCACACTCATCTGTGACTCAGTAGCTCAGCTACCCCTGGCTTCCTCTCCTAGCTGTGACTTAGTATCTCAGCTCACCCTGCTCCCCCCTTCCAGCTGTGACTCAGTAGCTGCACTACTCCCTGCTCCTCCCCCAGCTGTGACTCAGTAGCTGCACTCCTCCCTGCTCATCCCCCAGATGTGACTCAGTAGCTACACTCCTCCCCCAGCTATGACTGAATAGCTCAGCTTACCCTCTTCCTCCCTCCTAGTTGTGACTCAGTAGCTCTGCTCCCTCTCCCCCACTCACCTGCGACTCAGTAGCTCCACTCCTCCCTGCTCCCCCTTCCAGCTGTGACTTAGTAGCTCCGCTCCTCCCCAAGCTGTAGTTAAGTAGCTCCGCTCACCCTGCTCCTCCCTCCTACTTGTAACTCTGTAGCGCCACTCCTCCCTGTTCCCCCCTCACACTCAGCTGTGACTCAGCAGCTCAGCTCCTCCCTGCTCCCCTATTCCACTTGTCACTCAGCAGCTCAGCTCCTCCCTGCTCCCCTATTCCACTTGTCACTCAGCAGCTCAGCTCCTCCCTGCTCCCCTATTCCATGTGTCACTCAGCAACTCAGCTCCTCCCTGTTCCACTATTCCACTTGTCACTCAGCAGTTCAGCTCCTCCCTGCTCAACTATTCCACATGATACTCAGCAGCTCAGCTCCTCCCTGCTCCCCTATTCCACATGATACTCAGCAGCTCAGCTCCTCCCTGCTCCCCTATGCCACATGATACTCAGCAGCTCGGCTCCTCCCTGCTCCACTATTCCACTTGTCACTCAGCAGCTCAGCTCCTCCCTGCACCACTATTCCACTTGTCACTCAGCAGCTCAGCTCCTCCCTGCTCCACTATTCCAATTGTCACTCAGCAGCTCAGCTCCTCCCTGTCCCACTATTCCACTTGTCACTAAGCAGCTCAGCTCCTCCCTGCTCCCCTATTCCACATGATACTCAGCAGCTCAGCTCCTCCCTGCTCCCCTATTCCACTTTTCACTCAGCAGCTCAGCTCCTCCCTGCTCCCCTATTCCATGTGTCACTCAGCAGCTCAGCTCCTCCCTGTTCCACTATTCCACTTGTCACTCAGCAGTTCAGCTCCTCCCTGCTCAACTATTCCACATGATACTCAGCAGCTCAGCTCCTCCCTGCTCCACTATTCCACTTGTCACTCAGCAGCTCAGCTCCTCCCTGCTCCACTATTCCACTTGTCACTCAGCAGCTCAGCTCCTCCCTGCTCCCCTATTCCACATGATACTCAGCAGCTCAGCTCCTCCCTGCTCCCCTATGCCACATGATACTCAGCAGCTCGGCTCCTCCCTGCTCCACTATTCCACTTGTCACTCAGCAGCTCAGCTCCTCCCTGCACCACTATTCCACTTGTCACTCAGCAGCTCAGCTCCTTCCTGCTCCACTATTCCAATTGTCACTCAGCAGCTCAGCTCCTCCCTGTCCCACTATTCCACTTGTCACTAAGCAGCTCAGCTCCTCCCTGCTCCCCTATTCCACATGATACTCAGCAGCTCAGCTCCTCCCTGCTCCCCTATTCCACTTTTCACTCAGCAGCTCAGCTCCTCCCTGCTCCCCTATTCCATGTGTCACTCAGCAGCTCAGCTCCTCCCTGTTCCACTATTCCACTTGTCACTCAGCAGATCAGCTCCTCCCTGCTCAACTATTCCACATGATACTCAGCAGCTCAGCTCCTCCCTGCTCCACTATTCCACTTGTCACTCAGCAGCTCAGCTCCTCTCTGCACCACTATTACACTTGTCACTCAGCAGCTCAGCCCCTCCCTGCTCCCCTATTCCACATGATACTCAGCAGCTCGGCTCCTCCCTGCTCCATTATTCCACTTGTCACTCAGCAGCTCAGCTCCTCCCTGCACCACTATTACACTTGTCACTCAGCAGCTCGGCTCCTCCCTGTTCCCTTATTCCACTTGTCACTCAGCAGCTCGGCTCCTCCCTGCTCCACTATTCCACTTGTCACTCAGCAGCTCAGCTCCTCCCTGCTCCCCTATTCCACATGATACTCAGCAGCTCAGCTCCTCCCTGCTCCCCTATTCCACTTTTCACTCAGCAGCTCAGCTCCTCCCTGCTCCCCTATTCCACTTGTCACTCAGCCCCTCCCTGCTCCCCTATTCCACTTGTCACTCAGCAGCTCAGCTCCTCCCTGCTCCACTTGTCACTCAGCAGCTTAACTCCCCCTTGCTCCACTATTCCACTTGTCACTCAGCAGCTTAACTCCTCCTTGCTCCACTATTCCACTTGTCACACAGCAGCTCGGCTCCTCCCTGCTCCCCTATTTCACTTGTCACTCAGCAGCTCGGCTCCTCCCTGCTCCACTATTCCACTTGTCACTCAGCAGCTCGGCTCCTCCCTGTTCCCTTATTCCACTTGTCACTCAGCAGCTCGGCTCCTCCCTGTTCCACTATTCCACTTGTCACTCAGAAGCTCAGCTCCTCCCTGCTCCACTATTCCACTTGTCACTCAGTAGCTCAGCCCCTCCCTGCTCCCCTATTCCACTTGTCACTCAGCAGCTCGGCTCCTCCCTGCTCCACTATTCCACTTGTCACTCAGCAGCTCGGCTCCTCCCTGCTCCACTATTCCACTTGTCACTCAGCAGCTCGGCTCCTCCCTGCTCCCCTATTCCACATGATACTCAGCAGCTCGGCTCCTCCCTGCTCCCCTATTCCACTTGTCACTCCCCCCTGCACCTCGTCCCAACTGTGGCTCAGTAGCTCCGCTCCTCCCTGCTCCCCTTCCCATATAGTACTCAGTAGCTCAGCTCACCTAGCCCCCCCTCCAGCAATGACTCAGTTCCCTTCTAATCTCTCATGTAAACACACAGCAGGAGCTGGGGGCAGGGCTGCTAATAGCGGCAGTACAGCCAGCCCTCCTGTGCTGGGCCCGGGCTCCATCAGTTCAAATGGGGGGGAGGGGCAGGCACCCGCTGAGCAGGAGGGTTGGGTGTACTCTGTACTGTCTTATTGCAGACACCGATCCTCTTACACTGCACATCCCCCTGAACACACCATCCACACTGTGAAACATGGTGGTGGCAGCATCATGTGGTGGGGATGCTTTTCTTCAGCAGGGACAGGGAAGCTGGTCAGAGTTGATGGGAAGATGGATGGAGCCAAATACAGGACAATCTTAGAAGAAAACCTGCTGGAGTCTGCAAAAGACTGGGGCGGAGGTTCCCCTTCCAGCAGGACAACGACCCGAAACATACAGCCAGAGCTACAATGGAATGGTTTAGATCAAAGCATATTCATGTGTTAGAATGGCCCAGTCACAGTCCAGACCTAAATCACATTGAGAATCTGTGGCAAGACTTGAAAATTGCTGTTCACAGACGCTCTCCATCCAATCTGACAGAGCTTGAGATATTCTGCAAAGAAGAATGGGGCAAAAATCCTCTCTAGATGTGCAAAGCTGGTAGAGACATCCCCAAAAAGACTTTCAGAGAAAGGAGGTTCTACAAAGTATTGACTCCGGGGGGCGCCATACAAATGCCCCCCCCACACTTTTCATATATATATTTGTAGCATTTATAATTTTCCTTCCACTTCACAATTATGTTGACACTTTGTGTTGGTCTATCACATAAAATCCTAATAAAATACATTTACGTTTTTGAATGTAACATGATAAAATGTGGGGAATTTCTGAGGGGTATGAATACTTTTTCAAGGCACTGTATGAAGCTTAGACAGAAATTTGTCTTTCTCACAGTCGCATAGCTCACGGATTCACGTTGCTCGTGCCCCCTAGGTGATCTTCATGTGGTGCAGTAGCTCGCAGGGAGTAGTTAGCAGCACCTGGGCGTAGAAAGTGCGGCAGAAGCCAAGCCATGAGCGCCAAGTTAATTCAATGAATAATCTAATGTATTTCAGCGCCCATCAGTCATAGACTCATAATGACTTCCAGGGTTGGGGGAGGCAGCGATACCTAATATCATTATTTAGAGTTATGATATCATTTTCATTATTGCTCCAGAGAGGGGGGTGTCTGTTCTCCTTTATTCAATTAAAGGGAAGCTGTCAGGAAGGCTGTTACTTGTCACGGCTGAGGCTCCCATCCCATGCTGGAGGCTGGCCTTGTCCCACCCTGAGAGCGCTGCACTCTGCTGTGTGCCCCATGATAGGGATCCTCATTTCTGACACATGCTGACCTCGCCCAAGGAAAATGCCGCTTTCCTGGCTGCCATACTATTGTTTTGGCCATAATGCTCTGCAAATCAATGACGTGGACTAGAGATAGGGAGAAGAGATTCTCACTTCCCTTTGCTGCTTGCTTCAGGTGTGTGGAACTATTGAAGACATAGAGAGTGGTGACATCACCGAGAATGCAGCCTATCCATTCACTAGAGAGCGGTGACATCACTGAGAATGCAGCCTATCCATTCACTAGAGAGCGGTGACATCACTGAGAATGCAGCCTATCCATTCACTAGAGAGCGGTGACATCACTGAGAATGCAGCCTATCCAATCACTAGAGAGCAGTGACATCACTGAGAATGCAGCCTATCCATTCACTAGAGAGCGGTGACATCACTGAGAATGCAGCCTATCCAATCACTAGAGAGCGGTGACATCACTGAGAATGCAGCCTATCCAATCACTAGAGAGCGGTGACATCACTGAGAATGCAGCCTATCCAATCACTAGAGAGCGGTGACATCACTGAGAATGCAGCCTATCCAATCACTAGAGAGCGGTGACATCACTGAGAATGCAGCCTATCCATTCACTAGACAGCGGTGACATCACTGCGAATGCAGCCTATCCTATCGCTAGAGATCGGTGACATCACTGAGAATGCAGCCTATTCAATCACTAGAGAGCGGTGACATCACTGAAAATTCAACCTATCCAATCACTAGAGAGCGATGACATCACTGAGAATGCAGCCTATCCAATCACTAGAGAGCGGTGACATCACTGAGAATGCAGCCTATCCAATCACTAGAGAGCGGTGACATCACTGAGAATGCAGCCTATCCAATCACTAGAGAGCGGTGACATCACTGAGAATGCAGCCTATCTATTCACTAGAGAGCGGTGACATCACTGAGAATGTAGCCTATCCAATCACTAGAGAGCGGTGACATCACTGAGACTGTGGTGATTACTCAGACTGTACATTGTGGCATTGTACACACAATAACTGCAGAGCCAGCAGTATTTACAGTCAGCAACTCAGTCTAGGAAGTAGATGGTGACCCTGGCTGATGCCTAAACAAAGATGGCGCCATCTATGAGAAGTGTTAGGAGTCTGTTCACAGCGTCATGCAACAAGGTTATTGTCTGATAAGCTCATGTATACCCTGAATCAGTGGTCTTGAAACCGCAGCCCTTTGCCTTTCCTCTACCCAGCCCTTGAGGCACTGTCCCCCCCCCCATTGACACCAATAATGGGGCACTATTCCTCCTAGTGACACCAATAATAGGGCACTATTTCTCCTAGTGACACCAACAATTGGACCCTATTCTCCCATTGACACCAATGATGGGGAGTGCCCTGACACTGACACCAACAATGGGGCACTATTCCTCCCCGACACCAATAATGGGCACTATCTCCCCCTTTACACCAATGATGGGGCACTATTCCTCCTAGTGACACCAACATTAGGACCCTATTGCCCCCATTGACACCAATGATGGAGTACTATCTACTGACCACCAACCCTAAGACATTGTTACTCCCACTGGGCCCAGGGCATTTGCCCCCCCCCCCACCCATTAGTGGGCACTATTTCCCCATTGACACCAATAATGGGGCACTATTCCTCCTAATGACACCAACAATGGGGCACTATTTCTTCCCCTGACATCAATAATATGGCACTATTTCTCCTAGTGACACCAACAATTGGACCCTATTTCCCCCATTGACACCAACAATGGGGCACTATTCCTCCCCCTGACACCAATAATAGGCACTCTTTCCCCCATTGACACCAATGATGGGGCATTATTCCTCCTAATGGCACCAATGATGGGGCACTATTCCTCCTAATGACACCAGCAATGGGGCACTATTTCTCCTGGTGACACCAACAATTGGACCCTATTCCCCCAATTGACACCAATGATGGGGAGTGCCCTGACACCGACACCAACAGTGGGGCACTATTCCTCCCCCTGACATCAATAATGGGCACTATTTCCCCATTGACACCAATAATGGGGCACTATTCCCCCTAATGACACCAACAATGGGGCACTATTCCTTCCCCTGACATCAATAATGGGCACTATTCCCCCTAATGACACCAACAATGGGACACTATTACTCCCCCTGACACCAATAATGGGACACTATTCCTCCCCCTGACACCAATAATGGGGCACTATTCCTCCCCCTGACACCAATAATGGGGCACTATTCCTCCCCCTGACACCAATAATGGGGCACTATTCCTCCCCCTGACACCAATAATGGGGCACTATTCCTCCTAGTGACACCAACATTAGGACCCTATTGCCCCCATTGACACCAATGATGGAGTACTATCTTCATTGTTCCACCCCCTGGGCCCGGGGCATGTGGCCCCCGGAACCCTGAAGGACGGTATACTGGAATGTTTGGAGACCTCCGGATATAGCTTTGGCTGAGATTTAGACTTGGCTATTAATGAATGTATGGAAGTGAGGCGGCGGGACGATCGTCTGTGCAGCACAGATCTGTGTTGATCGGTACGAATCGTTCTGTCGCTTTCCGTTCGGTTCCTCTCACTTCATGAAATGTGGATAAAGACGGAGCGGGGGGGGGTTTTAGCGGAGAGTCCGAGCCGGGGTGATTTATGGCGCCTGGCGTGCGGGTGACTCGGTGTCAGAGCGGCGTGCGTCTGCGCGGCGGCGGGGTAATAAACCATAGCATTACATTTAATTTGCCGACCGCACAATCTCATTTATTTTAGCGCATGTACAGCCGCGGCGAGGCCTTAAATCGCGCGGCGAGATTATCATATTGTTATTTATTTATTTCGTGTTTTGTTTGACGTTGGCCGGTTAATTAAGGATCTGAAGAGGAAACGAAGCGCGTCGGCCAGTCTGTCACAAGTCCTTAAAAAAAGGAGGATCCGGCCGCGGGGCGCCAGGGGAAGGGGGGGGGGGAGAAGAAGAGGGTGGAAAATTGTAGCCTTAAAGAAGAACTCCGGGCCGTGAACTTTTCATGTGACTTTACAGGAGTTTCCAAGGTCTCCTAGTCTTAGCCTGGGATCCATTGTAGGCGGATTGAGCAGGTTTTTCACAGTGCCTCTAGAAAGGACTGGAAGCCTCTCACTCTCAGCCCACCCCCATTTGCTGCAATGGAACCGTCCATATCGCAACGACTCTGAAAAAGGTTCCTGCACTATTTCTGTGTGACTTTGCCTTGGCTCAGATGATGTCCTCAGTCTGCTGCAGGGAGGAGGAAACATTTGCTCAGTCTCCTCTCTCCCCAGCGACGTTACATAGGCTGAGATGATGTCCTCAGTCTGCTGCAGGGAGGAGGAGGCATTTCCTTAATCTCCTCACCCCCATTGACTTTGCATTGGCTAAGATGATGTCCTCAGTCTGCTGCAGCCAGGAGGAGGCATTTCCTCAGTCTTCTCTCCCCCAGTGTTTTTACCTAGGCTGAGATGATGTCCTCAGTCTGCTGCAGGGAGGAGGCATTTCCTCAGTCTTCTCTCCCCCAGTGACTTTCCTTTGGCTGAGATGATGTCCTCAGTCTGCTGCAGCCAGGAGGAAGCATTTCCTTAGTCTCCTCACCCCCACTGACTTTGCATTGGCTGAGATGATGTCATCAGTCTGCTGCAGCCAGGAGGAACCATTCCCTTAGTCTTCTCTCCCCCCAGTGTTTTTACCTAGGCTGAGATAATTACCTCAGTCTGCTGCAGGGAGGAGGCATTTCCTTAGTCTTCTCTCCCCCAGTGACTTTGCCTAGGCTGAGATGATGTCTTTATACTGCTGCAAGGAGGAGAAGGCATTTCCCCAGTCTCTTCTCCCCCAGTGACTTTTCCGAGGCTGAGATGATGTCCTTAGTCTGCTGCAGAGAGGAGGAGGCATTTCCTTAGGCCCCATGCACACGAGACGCGGTTAAACGCGCGTTCAGAGGCAGTTGGACACTTTTTTTTCAACTGCCCCTGAACGCATGCAATGTTATCCTATGTGTCCATGTACACAGTCTAGTTTTTTTCCCGTTTTTATGCAGTTGCGTTTAACCTCGTTTTTCCAGAAGCAAAAAAATGCGTTCAGACACTTTGCTTTTCCACGTTTCAGACGCAAAACGCAGCTAAACGCGGCTAAACGCAGGCACCTGCGTTTAGCCGCGTTTGCGTTTATAAGCCTTTTTAAAGGAACCCAATTTTTTTGACCAGAAAACTCAGAAATATGATGGTAAACCATAAAAAATACTAGAAAAAAATTGTTTAACCACTTCAGCCCCGGACCAATTGGCAGCCAAAGGACCAGGCCCCTTTTTGCAATTCGGCACTGCGTCGCTTTAACTAACAATTGCGCGGTCGTGCGACGTGGCTCCAAAACAAATCTGGCGTCCTTTTTTTCCCACAAATAGAGCTTTCTTTTGGTGGTATTTGATCGCCCCTGCGGTTTTTATTTTTTGCGCTATAAACAAAAATAGAGCGACAATTTTGAAAAAAATGCAATATTTTTTACTTTTTGCTATAATAAATATCCCCAAAAAATATATAAAAAAACATTTTTTTCCTCAGTTTAGGCCGATACGTATTCTTCTACATATTTTTGGTAAAAAAAATCGCAATTAGCGATTATTGATTAGTTTGCGCAAAAGTTATAGCGTTTACAAAATAGGGGATAGTTTTATAGCATTTTTATTAATATTTTTTTTTTTTATTAGTAATGGCGGCGATCAGCGATTTTTATTGTGACTGCGATATTTTGGCGGACACATCGGACATTTTTGACACATTTGTCATTTATACAGCAATCACTGCTATTTAAATAGCACTGATTCCTATGTAAATGACAGTTGTAGTTAGGGGGTTAACCACTAGGGGGCGGGAGGAGTCAGTGTGACGTGTTGTGTTTTTTTTTTACAGTAGGGGGGCGTGGCTGTACGTCTGACGTCATTGATCGGCGTTCCCGATGACAGGGAACCGCCGATCACTGACAGTCAGTGTAGGAAGCGCGGGGAGAGGTTTGTTTACATAGACATCTCCCCGTTCTTCAGCTCCGTAACCCGATCGCGGGATACCAGCGGCGATCGGGGTCCGCTGGTCCCGCGGCCGTGGTCACGGAGCTCCCGACCGGGTCGCGCGCGCGCGCCACTGGCGGCGCGCGCGCGCCCCCCGGGCAGGCAAATTAAAGGGGACGTACAGGTACGTGCTTTTGCCTGCCCGTGCCATTCTGTTGACGTATATCTACAGGAGGCGGTCGGGAAGCGGTTAAAATATCGTAATTAGTTTAGAGTTCATAGAGCGTATATACTCACTGGTGTATACATGTTTGTGAAATATCCAACGGACATTCGCTGTGCCATCAACGGATGGGTCCAATATCGCCAAGCTCTGATTCTGGACCTCTCATGCAAATTTGCGATGACGTTGCTGCCTCATCAAGAGCGACATCAGGAGCATTTCCTGACATATATTCAATATGGGATCCATTTCCCAAAAAAAACACAGAAAGAGAGGCAAATGCCAGTGTACAACTGCTCTCTGCTGCTGCTGCTCACTCTGATCAAAATGGCAGAAATAGTTAATAATACATGCTTTCTGAGCTTGGGGAGGGTCTATATGATGTTATCTTTACAAATGCTTATAGACGCAAACGCATCTAAACGCGGCATGAAAACACAGCAAAACGCGCGTTTTTAAATGCAGGTTTCTGCTTTTTAAAACATGCGTTCAGCAGAGTTTGCATCTGCGTCTCGTGTGCATGGGGCCTTAGTCTTCTCTCTCCCAGTGACGTTACCTAGGCTGAGATGATGTCATCAGGCTGCTGCAAGGAGGAGGAATCATTTCCTGAGTCTCCTCTCCCCCGTGACTTTGCCTTGGCTGAGATGATGTCATCAGACTGCTGCAGGGAGAAGGAGGCATTTCCTGAGTCTCCTCTTACCCAAGTGATCACTCGGACTGTACATTGTAACTCTGTAGCAACACTAACAGAATGGGAAGTGTTAAAGTGTATCTAAATCCAAAATGATACAATTTCTAAATCACAGTTTAGCAATCCTTAGATGAGGCGGCTGCATTTGTTTTCTGTTTTAGACTTCTTTTCCTTTCTTTACACCCGTAATCATAAAAATAACAATGGTCGTCACCCAGGCTGCACTTTATAGTGGAATTCCAGGAATGGATCTGTTAGACAACATCACCTTGTTCCCAATTGGACGATATCTGGCCGAAGCCCCTGGAAGGTGGAAATCACAGAAGAAGTCCGAGATCTCCGCCTGCCCCCCGGGCCCCGTGCCGAGTGACCGGCCTGCTGCATTGTGAACACAGGAAGTCGGCTGCTCAGCACAGCCGCCAATCAGAGGAGGGTTTGTATTTTCTGAATGAAGGAAAAGCATTCTCTGATTGGACGAGGTGGAGAAGTGAGTCTTGCTCTCTATAGTTCTATTACAAAGGGGGGGGAGGAGGGAGGGGATTAGTAGTCCACCAAAGGAAGATCACATTGTTTGTGCTTTCAGTTCAGCTCACAGGAAGTGCCGAAGACACACATTTCTGGCAGGATCAACATTTTTTCGTGTGTGTGACCTCAAACTAATCTTAGAACGTCGCTCAATGCTGGGGATTCTGTTACCATGATCCCCAGGAATGAAGGGGTGCAGGCCTATCAATCATCCAGAGCAGTGGGTGTGGTGGGCAGGGGAGACCTACCAACCAGCCTCAGACTATGTGTGTCTGCCAAGTAACCACGCCCCCCCCACTTACGCGTTTCGCCCCCCGCCCAACTAGGCTTAATCATATGGTTTTTTTTTTTACTTGCAGAAAATTTTCTTAGTCTGAAAAAAGAAAACTAACATGTAAGTAGTTGTAAGCTACAATGTACCATGTTTTGGTTCTCGGGTTTAGGGAAACGTGTATAGAAACGCTTGATTCGTTTGATTGGTTTAGTCACATCAAACGGTCAGTTGAGCGATCATATAAACCACATCCTGCCCGGTCTACAGCAAAATGGCGGCCGGGGTGGTGGTTTAATTGTTGTGACATCCTTTACAACTCGGCGCAGCGATCGGTGGTGCAATGTTTTTCTTGGACATACCGCATCTCAGATCACAATAAAGAGCCTATGAGGGAGGCTCTTTACCATGTGATCAGCTGTGTCCAATCACAGCTCATCACATGGAAATAGGAAGTGTCGGTTATTGGCATTCCTCTATTCTTGCTGACAGGGCGCGACTAGAGGAGAGACGATAAGAGGCTCTCCTGACGGGGGGGGGGGGGGGGGGGGGGGGGGGGGGGTCTGTACTGATAATCAGTGCATTGATTATTAGTGCAGTCCCATCAGCAATGCCAATCAGTGCCCACCAGTGATGACAATCAATGCTGCTTATCAGTGCTTATCAGTGCCTATCAGCACTGCCTATTAGTGCCTCCTCATCAATGCACATCAGTTGCCACCTAATCAGTGCTGTCTCATCAGGGCCTGTCAGTGCAGCTTCATCAGTGCAGCCTTATCAGTGCCCGTCAGTGCAGCCTATCAGTGCCCATCAGTGCAGCCTCATCAGTGCAGCCTCGTCAGTGCCCGTCAGTGCAGCCTATCAGTGCTCGTCAGTGCAGCCTCGTCATTGCCCGTCAGTGCAGCCTATCAGTGCACATCAGTGAAGCCTATCAGTGCCTGTCAGTGCAGCCTCATCAGTGCACGTCAGTGCAGCCTATCAGTGCCCGTCAGTGCAGCCTATCAGTGCCCAATCAGTGCAGCCTATCAGTGCCCATCAGTGCAGCCTATCAGTGCAGCCAATCAGTGCAGCCTATCAGTGCCCAATCAGTGCAGCCTATCAGTGCACATCAGTGCCCGTCAGTGCAGCCTATCAGTCCCCGTCAGTGCAGCTTCACCAGTGCCCATCAGTGAAGCCTCATCAGTGCAGCTTCAGCGGTGCCCATCAGTGCAAATCAGTGAAGCCTATCGGTGCCCATCAGTGCAGCTTCATCTATGAAGGAGAAAAATTACTTATTTGCCAAATTTTGTAACAGAAACAAAGACATTTTTTATTTTTTTTTGTTTAGCAAAAAAATTAAAAAAAATGCAGTGGTGATTAAATACCACCAAAAGAAAGCTCTATTAGTCACCAAAAAATGATACAAATTTAATTTTGGGTACAGCATTGCATGACCGTGTAATTGTCATTGAAAGTGTGAGAGCGCTGAAAGCTGAAAATTGGCCTGGGCAGGAAGGGGGTGAAAGTGCCCGCTGTTGAAGCGGTTAAAACGCGTAGGCAATTATTAGACTGCGGCACCCTGTCGTTATCAGTCGATCAGACGATGGTTTCCAACGCTCCCCCCCCCCCCAACACACACCAGATGGTGATGTCTGCTGGTAACATGCGTTTATCACATTGTCTCCCCTTCGAGTAGCTTGACTGTCGCCCACATGTTAATGGCACGGGGCAGGCAACCTGGGCACTCCAGCTGTCGTGGAACTACAAGTCCCATGAGGCATTGCAAGACTCTTACAGGTATGACTCCCAGAGTCAGAGGGATGATGGGATTTGTAGTTTCACCATGGCTGGCGTGCAGAGGGTCCCCTCCCCCCTGCTCTATGGATATATTTTTCTCCGAGACTCACAATGAAGTTCTTTTGTGTGTAATTGATTTGATCTCAGCAGATACCAGTGACCTCCCCTCCCCATTTTGGTACGTAAAAAGGAAAGTTGACAAATGCGTTTCTGGTGTAAACGTTGCACTAGCGTCTCAAAATGCAGACGCAGGCCAGATGCGTTTCCCCTTTAAGTTTGCGGCACTTTCCGCGGCCCTCTTCTGCAGCACTTGTCCGCTCTCTCTCGGCGAGAAGAACCTTCGCTTGGCTGATTTGATTAGACACGCCGGTTGGGATGTGTACCGACAGCGCAGCGAGCCCCATCTGATTAAATACAGACTCTGCAGGGCGATCGTCTTCACAGGAGCTAGACTGGGGCACAAATGGAATAATGTTTGTGAATGAGGCAGCGGCGGGGCGCCGCGGTCTGCCTCTACCTCCAGGGAAGAGCGCAATCGGAGCGTGAAAGATAGTCAGGACCACGGAAATCGCATTCAAATTTTCCCCACTCTTAACTGCTTATTAGCCGAGAAAACTTGCCGAACGTTTTATTTTTTTAAGTTGAGAGAAAACGCTGACGCATGATTGGAGGGCAAAGTCCTCGGCTGTACCCGGATTTTCCTTTAGCTTTCTGTAGTATTTAGTTGTATTAAAGTGAATCTGTGGTGTGCAAAGAAACTGCTTCAGTCTAATGCAGACCTCTGCAGATACAGGCTCCTGCTAATACAGACCTCCGCAGATACAGGCTCCTGCTAATGCAGACCTCCGCAGATACAGGCTCCTGCTAATGCAGACCTCCGCAGATACGGGCTCCTGCTAATGCAGACCTCCGCAGATACAGGCTCCTGCTAATGCAGACCTCCGCAGATACAGGCTCCTGCTAATGCAGACCTCCGCAGATACAGGCTCCTGCTAATGCAGACCTCCGCAGATACAGGCTCCTGCTAATACAGACCTCCGCAGATACAGGCTCCTGCTAATGCAGACCTCCGCAGATACAGGCTAATGCTAATGCAGACCTCCGCAGATACAGGCTCTTGCTAATGCAGACCTCCGCAGATACAGGCTAATGCTAATGCAGACCTCTGCAGATACAGGCTCCTGCTAATGCAGACCTCCGCAGATACAGGCTCCTACTAATGCAGACCTCCGCAGATACAGGCTCCTGCTAATGCAGACCTCCGCAGATACAGGCTCCTGCTAATGCAGACCTCCGCAGATACAGGCTCCTGCTAATGCAGACCTCCACAGATACAGGCTCCTGCTAATGCAGACCTCCGCAGATACAGGTTCACTTTATTGCAGACCTCCGCAGATACAGGTTCACTTTATTGCAGACCTCCGCAGATACAGGTTCACTTTATTGTAGACCTCCGCAGATACAGGCTCCTGCTAATACAGACCTCCGCAGATACAGGTGCACTTTATTGCAGACCTCCGCAGATACAGGTTCACTTTATTGCAGACCTCCGCAGATACAGGTTCACTTTATTGCAGACCTCCGCAGATACAGGTTCACTTTATTATAAAACTCCGCAGATACAGGTTCTCTTTATTGCAGACCTCCGCAGATACAGGTTCACTTTATTGCAGACCTCCGCAGATACAGGTTCACTTTATTTCAGACCTCCGCAGATACAGGCTCCTTCTAATACAGACCTCCGCAGATACAGGTTCACTTTAATGCAGATCTCTGCAGATACAGGTTCACTTTAATGCAGACCTCCGCAGATACAGGTTCACTTTATTGCAGACCTCCGCAGATACAGGTTCACTTTATTGCAGACCTCCGCAGATACAGGCTCCTTCTAATACAGACCTCCGCAGATACAGGTTCACTTTAATGCAGATCTCTGCAGATACAGGATCACTTTATTGCAGACCTCCGCAGATACAGGCTCCTGCTAATACAGACCTCTGCAGATACAGGTTCACTTTATTGCAGACCTCCGCAGATACAGGTTCACTTTATTGCAGACCTCCGCAGATACAGGCTCCTTCTAATACAGACCTCCGCAGATACAGGCTCCTGCTAATACAAACCTCTGCAGATACAGGTTCACTTTATTGCAGACCTCTGCAGGTACAGGTTCCCTCTAATGCAGACCCTGCATGTAAGCAGGTACAGTTAGCTTGTCTACCACTAGGTGGCGCTGACCTAAAATAGTATTGTAAAAGAAAAAGTTACAAGCAAGTGATAGCTCCCTTTTTTAGAGAAGTCCTTCCTGTAGTGATATCATGGGTGAGTCAGAGCCCATATATAAGCCAGGTGGAGAGGAGCCTTGGGGGGGGGCATGGGAGCCAAACACCCCACACCAGCAGGGATGTAACCAGCAGGTGGTGGCCCTGGACTGGGCAGGAGGCTGGGAAAAAGTAGACCTGCACCCAGGAGAGCCGGCTGTAGACTTTCTGAACCTTCCGGAGGTGGGATGGCTAGAGCGGATTGCAAGAGGCCTTTTAGGCCAGGCCAAGAATTTCCTGAGTGGGGCTGCTTCCCTGGGGGTCCTGGGAGAGGCGTACCTATGGAGAAGGTGAATACAGAGAGCCCAGTCCTGCGAGTACTAATGACCATTGGTAGAAGAAGAGACTGTTAGGGGGAGATGGCTGCTAAAAGTGCTGCATATGCTTTCACATGTGACTACTGCGGACCGTCCACTAAATGTGATTGACTATGCACCCCCAGCACTCCGGGTTGTCCCCTCTGCTGCCTGTCCCTCTAAGTCTGAGTTCAACTGCAATTGCTTGAGAGTTGTAGGTTTAACCCCTTGATGACGACCTCTTCAGTGGCCTTCTTGACCAATTAAATGATGTCGTGAACTCTGTCCTGAGAACTCTTTATAAAGTTCACAGTTACTTTCCAAACTTTTTTTTCCCCCCGAGTGAGTTATTAATGGCGATGGTGGCGGCGTCAGTACAGGCAGTGTGCGGTCTTAGGGCCGCGTATATTTGTTAGCTCTGACGAGGAGTATTGTGCATAGGCCGCACAAGGCACAAGAAATTACCGCAGTTGCAGTAATTGGACAAATGTTTTGTACAAATGACCCTCTTCCCCGCCGAAGACATCTCCGTCCACCTCTCTCCAATTACACGTCGCCGGAGCGAGGGGACGAGCGACGAGGTGGCGGTTCTGTCACTAATTGTCGTTATTATAGTCGCCTCACGCTCTGTCTCTGCAGGCTCGCAGGGAGATATACTTCGGTCACCATGGAAATTGTGTGTGTGAATTTAAAACAATAAAATCCCTAAAGTGTCCCCAAACTGAAAACTTTATAGACCATCACATTGTAGTTTTATTTTATATTTGTGTTTAGTTAAAGCTCAACTCAGGAAACCTTTCCTTTTTTTTTTGCATTCTTTTAGAACGAGAAAGGTTTAGGGCTTCCGCAAGTCTGCCATCTGTGACCCTGTTAAGAAGATTAACCTTTACTTCCTGTCAGGTAAAGGGTCTAAGCACCAACCGCTGATGGTGGAGATGGGTTTGGTTGTGTGTTATTACCAGGTCACGGTCCTCAGGATCGTCTCACCAGGAGGTGAGCAAGCCGGGGTCCAGTAGCAGATATAGCAGGTAGGGATCAAGCAGAAGAATAGTGAGTAAACAAGGCAAACATTGGTGACAAGTGGTTGCAGGCTGGGATCAAGCGGTAGCGTAGTTGAGGAACAAGCCAAAGGTCGGTAACACGTGGTTGAAGACTGGGATCAAGCAGAAGCATAGTAGAAAAACAAGCCAAAGTTCAGTAACGAGTAGCTGCAGGTTGGGATGAAGCAGAAGCGTAGTCAAGGAACAAGCCAAAGGTCAGTGACGAGTGGTTGCAGGGTGGGATCAAGCAGAAGTGTAGTTGAAGAGCAAGCCAAAGGTTGATAATGAATGGGCTCAAGAGGAAGAGTAGTTGAGGAACAAGCGAACGGTCAGTAATAATGTGTGAATAATGTGTGGAGTAGAAATGTAATTTCATTGTGATTTGTTTTACAATGACAATAAATCTTATCTTAACTAATAAGTGGTTGCAGGGTGGGATCTAGTGGAAGCATAGTCATTAAACAAGCCAAAGATCAATAACAAGTGGTTGCAGGTTGTCATCAATCGGAAGCGTAGTCGGGGAACAAACCAAAGGTCGTTATCAAGTGGTTTCAGGCTGGGATCAAGCAGAAGTGGTAGTGAAGAGAAGGACAGCTGCAGGTATGCAAACAAGTCAAAGGTCGATAATGAGTGGTTGCAGGTTGGGATATAGCGGAAGCATAGTCATTAAACAAGCCAAAGGTCAGTAACAAGTGGTTGCAGGTTGGGATCAAGCGGAAGCGGAGTTGGGGAACAAACCAAAGGTCGTTAACAAGTGGTTTCAGGCTGGGATCAAGCAGAAGTGGTAGTGGAGATAAGGACAGCTGCAGGTATGCAAACAAGTCAAAGGTCAGTAACAAGTGATTGCAGGTTGGAATCAAGCAGAACTGTAGTCGAAGAACTAACCAAAGGTCTTTAACAAGTGGTTGCAGGTTGGGATCAAGCAAAAGCGTAGTCAAGGAACAAGCCAAAGGTCCATAACAAGTGGTTGAAGGCTAGGCTCAAGCAGAAGTGTCGTTGAAGAGCAAGCCAAAGATTGATAACGAATGTTTGCAAGGTGGGCTCAAGAGGAAGAGTAGTGGAGGAACAAGGGAAAAATGTTGGTAACAAGTTGTTGCAGAGTGGGATGTAGCAGAAGCATACTCCGTAAACGAGCTAAAGGTCGGTAACAAGTGGTCGCAGGCTGTTTTTTAAGCGGAAGCGTAGTCAAAAAACAAACCAAAGGTCGATAACGAGTGGTTGCAGGGTGGGATCAAGCAGAAGCGTTAGTGGAGATAAGGACAGCCGCAGGTATGCAAACAAGTGAAAGGTCGATAACGAGTGGTTGTGATCAAGCAGAAGCATAGTCGAGGAACAAGCCAAAGATCAATAACGAGTGGTTGCAGGTTGGGATAAAGCAGAAGCATAGACGAGGAACAAACCAAAGGTCGTTAACAAGTGGTTGCAGGCTGGGCTTAAGAAACTGAAACTGTAGTGGAGACAGCTGCAGGTATGCAAATAAGTCAAAGGTTGATTATGAGTGGTTGCAGGGTGGGATCAAGCAGAAGTGTAGTCCAGGAAAAAGTCAAAGGTCGGTAACAAGTGGAAAAAAAATATATAAAAGGTGGCGCTAAGCATATACATGTGAATATACATTATATATCATGAACCAAAATCATGAACATACTGTATATCACTGCAAAAAAACACATATAATGTTAAACATATAGCAAGCTAAAAAGTCCATTAGTGATAGTGTTCACAACACCAAAAAAAAAGATTTTAAATTAAGCTTCTAGTTCTTCCACCACAGGTGCTCAATGGAAAGGTGGCAACTCACCACAGGTAACTCGCCACTTTTTAAGGTAGGTCAAATTGCGCATTTGGAATAACAAATTGATTCCCACTGCCAACACCACTCCGCTCCAATGGACCCTCCGGAAGAAGCTAGGGCATACAAATTGACTCCGCGGGAGACGAGAGGGAAGGTCTCATAGTGTATTATATTTAATAAAATTTAAAAGCAATGACAAAGTAGTAGGTTGCACTCACATGTAAAAGTGCCTGCCTGGCACTAGGGAAAACAGCGTGTGCGGATCTGGCTGGTTCCTAACGCAGTAGCGTGCATTTCGCGTCCCGCTTGTAGGGGTAAAGCCTGGTGTGGGGTGACAAATCAGGACCCAGAAGTGACGAATCCTCCGCTCCGCTTAACAAGATGTTGCAGGCTGGTAACAAGCGGAAGCGGTAGTGGAGATAATGACAGCTGCAGATATGCAAAGAGCACAATAATCTGGCAAACAGGGAGTGCAGAGACATGGCTTGAATCAGGAAGTTCATGGGAGGAGCAAAGAGTTCAAGGTTCACCAAAAATAAGAGACAAGGCAAAATTGTTCTAAGAGATCAGACAGGGAGCTGTCCAGCATCTCTGATGGCTCAGCGGGAAGAACTAGTGCCGGACACAGCAGAGGTCGCGGGTTTAGATCCCAGTCCTGACACAAAGATAAAGGTAGAGACCAGCCAGGTATAACCCCTCCCACTCTTCAGTTTTGTATAAAAGCAGTACTAGGAGTAGATCACAACCACAGAGAGGTGAACTTGTGTCCCTCAATGAACACAAAGAAATGGATTTTATGGTAAGTACAAAAATCCTCTTTTCTTTCTTGTTCATTAAGAGATGCTGAATTAAGATATTCAATGACAATTGGGGACAACCAATAGCAGTCCATCTGAGGGGTGGGCAACAGTAACAAAACACCAACAGACCCACATAACAAAATAGTAAAACTGAAGGCAGCCTGAAGCTCAAAGACCTGCTTAAAGGACCTTTCACCCAAAGCTGGCATCAGATGAGGCCTGAATATCCACCTGGTAAAACATGGTGAACGTTAGACATGTGCACTGACAAAAAATTTGTGCGTTTTAATTCGTTTTTTTGCTTTTTTCGGAAATTGGAAAATCAGAAAATTCGAAAATCTGAAAAAAAGAAAGAAAATCAGTAAAATTCTAAATAATAACTAACTTATTAAATTATAGGTATTTAAATTTCCTTTCAAATTTGTCTGTTAGTGAACGTAACGAATACAAATTCATCTGAAGTTACCAATTATCCAAAATAACGAATGCTGCATCTAAACAAATGGAATGGAAAAAATGTATAAATATCAATAATAATAATAAAAAGGTTTAATTATTATTATTGTTATTTATTATCATTAGGTCGTTATGTTCCATTCGTTTAGATGCGACATTCGTTATTGCAGACAATTCGTAACTTCAGATACATTTGTATTAGTTATGTATACTGACAGCCAGATTTGAAAGGAAATTCCAATACCTATAATTTAATAGTTATTATTAGTTAGTTATTATTTCAGATTTTCGGGTTTTTGAATTTTCAGATTTACATTCTTATTCTTGGATTTTCAAATATCAAAATTTTAGAATTTTTTAATTTATGAAATTATGGAATTTCGAATATTTAAATTTCCGAAATTGAAAATTTGGAAATTAGAAATTTCGTAAATTTGAAATTTCGTAAATTAGAAATTTCGTAAATTAGAAATTTCGTAAATTAGAAATTTCGTAAATTTGAAATTTCGTAAATTTGAAATTTCGTAAATTCGAAAATTCGTAATTTCGTAAATTCGTAAATTCGAAATTTGGAATTTCGGAAATTCTGAATTTCAGAAATTCTGAAATTTCGGAAATTCTGAGATTTCGGAAAATTGAAGAATTCAAAAACTTCGGAATTAAAAAACGAATTTTGAAACTAAACGAATTGCACATGTCTAGTGAACGTGTGAACAGAGGACCAGGTGGCTACCTTGAACATTTGGGAAACAGTTGCCTGATGGCAAAACGCCCAAGAGGTGTTCACAGATCTGGAAGAGTAAACTTTAACAGGAAAGGGTGGAACTCAATCCTTAAGACCATAAGTTTGAGCAATCAGTCCGAACCACCAAGAAATGGTGGAGCAAGAAATTGGTTCCCTTTTACAAGGATCATAAAGAATGACAAAAAGAGTACATTTTTCTAATAAAGCAGTGGCTGAGAGGTAATCCTTCACTGCCTGCCACCTGTCAGACCTGTGTAGCACAGAGCCACTTCACTTGGCTCTGTGCTACACAGGTCTGACAGGCGGCAGGCAGGGACAGGAAACATGTAGCAGAAAACATTTTGGCCTACATTTATGAAGACATTTGATTTTATTGGATATGTTGTGACGAAACCGTCTAGCACCCAACTTGAGTGCCTCCATCAAGATATATCTTTCTCCAGCCTGGACCTAGTAACCGGGTATTATTGCTGAGCACCCAAGACTAGGCGACACTAGCTTAGATTCAAACTTGAACTCTTTATTGTAAACTCACACAGACTTTATATATCACACAAAAAGAGCTTGATCACGTTACACAAACAGTAAGATAATTAACATAGTCTAATTAACATGAACTAATTAAACAACTAGTCACTTAAACAAACCTCTGTGCCCGGACCGTTCGGCAGCCAGCCCACCACCCTGTATATACAAAATACATTACACATTATCATAAACATAAACACATAACATCCCACAATGGATTGATAATGAGGTAGAGTTGACACAAGGCTAATCCCATCATGCAGGAACCTCCAAGAGTTAGCCAAATTAGCCAACAGACGGAAACAATAGGTGACTCAATTACCAATAGGAATGCACACCTAGGAGGCACACAATGGGACAAAGACCCACATAAACAGTGTTCCCACCCCACTTCAGAATGTTCGGCAAAAGTCTACAAGTCTATGACACAAACTTATACAATGTTCCAGTAGTCTGAAAAGGTGGAATTCATTGATCTTCATAGATCTCTTGAGGGATATTGTTGATAAATATTTCTGTCCCACGTGAAGGAGCCTCTTCAACTCAGTCTCCAAGAGGGCCACCATATTCCCTCTGCCCATTAACCACTAAGGCCTCATTCACACTAGAGCGTCGTTTTCAGGCAGATTTTACAGCGATTTTTGCTGCGTTTTTTTACCATGTTTTTGCCGCGATTTTGTACAGGTCAAAAGGTCACCAAAGTAAAAAGCAGAAAAACGCCCAAATCTGCCTAAAAAAAAAGTTCCAGAACTTGTTTGAGCTTCAGGCGTTTTGGAACTTCTGGCTTCAGGCGTTTTGGAGCTTCTGGCTTCAGGCGTTTTGGAGTGGAGATGTGAACCCTCTCCATAGAGAATAATAGAATTTTTTTTCCCCTCCAGCGTTTTGTAGCTTGAAGACTTCAAGCTACAAAACACTCAGGTGTGAATGGGGCCTTAAGGACCAGGCCTATTCTTCAAACTTGTTGTTTACAAGTTAAAATCTGATTTTTTTTTTTTACTAGAAAATTACTTAGAACCCCCAAACATTATATTTTTTTTTTTCAGACAACCTACAAAATAAAATGGTGGTCGTTGCAATACTTTGTCACACCGTCAGCGGTCTTAGAAACGCAATTTTTCTGGAAAACATACACTTCCTTTAATAAAAAAATAAGAAAACAGTAAAGTTAGCCCAATTTTTTTTCTTATATTGTGAAAGATAATGTTACTTAGAGTAAATTGGTACCCAACATGTCACGCTTCAAAATTGCGCCCGCTCGTGGAATCGCGACAAACTTTGACCCTTAAAAATCTCCATAGGGGACGTTTAAAAATTTCTACAGGCTGCATGTTTTGGAGTTACAGAGGAGAGATAGCAAGCTAGAATTATTGCTCTCCCTCTAACGATCGTGGTGATACCTCACATGTGTGGGTTGAACACCGTTTTCATATGCGGGCGCGAGTTACGTATGTGTTCGCTTCTGCGCGCGAGCTCGTCGGGACGGGGCGCGTTTAAAAGAAATATATATATTTTTTCTTATTTATTTTACCTTTTATTTTTTAATTTTACACTGTTTTAAAAAAAAAAATTGTCACGTTTATTCCTATTACATTACATCCCTTGTAATAGAAAAAAGCATGACAGGACCTCTTAAATATGACATCTGGGGTCAAAAAGATCTCATATTTACACTAAAATGCAATAAGGGAAACAAAAAAATGTGTCATTTAAAAAAAGCATTTAAAAAAAATGGCCCTTTAAGAGCTGTGGGCAGAAGGAACGTTTTGACGTCACTTCCGCCCAGCAATTGTATGGAGATGGGTGAAGGCCATCTTCCCCTCACTCGTCTCCATACCTGACAGGAGACAGGATGCGATCGCCTCCGCCGCTGCCGACGGCTCCCGTAAGCGGTGGAGGGTACCGGATCATGGCGGGAGGGGGGGGGGCCTCTCCCGCCACCGATAAAAATGAACTTGCGGCGAATCCGCCGCAGAGACCACTTTTATCTTGTAGCGGACCGCCCGCTGAAGAAGAGGATACCGGGGTTATGGCAGCTAGCTGCTGCCATGACAACGATATCCTTCTTCAAACAGCATCAGGCAGTCCGTAAGTGGTTAAATGTGAGATCTGGGGTCAAAAAGACCCCAGATCTCACATTTACAGAACAGAACCTCTTCTTTTTTTTTTTTTGGCTTCTTCAGTTAAACTTATATGAGAGACCTAAATCAACATGTACGTCCATCTCTGCCCCTTCTCGTTTTCACATCACTGTAGCCTTTTTTTCTCCTTACATCCTATTTTCTTTGCTTATCGTTTTGTTTACTTTTATATCTATGGATGTATTAAGAAATTGAAATTGTAGCCCACCTCAAGTATTAACCCTATTTATTTTATTGAAGTAACCAATTTATATCTTTTTCCCCTTTTTATTGCCACCCATCTATCGTTAACAAATCCTTTTTCCTTTGTAATTCATTTTTTTTTTTAATCCATCCCCCCCCCCCCCCCCAAGTGTTTTTTTTCCCGGTGCAAAATATTCATTTTCTTTTAGTGCAATCAGTGTTGTTTTATAGGTTCCTTTCGTCTGTTTGTATATTTTATCCCAATTTTTTAACATGTTTAAGGTCAACATATGTGTGTTTTCTCCTAATGCCCTATAAGCGGGTGGGTTCCAAATAATTGTTCCTAACTGTCATTGTGGCGGACATATCGGAAACTTTTGACACCATTTTGGAACCACTGACAATTATACAGCGGTCAGTGCTATAAAAATGCACTGATTACTGTATAAATCACACTGGCAGGAAGGGGTTAACACTAGGGGGCGATCGAGGGGTTAACTGTGTTACCTAGGAAGTGATTCTAACTGTAGGGGGCGGGGACTCACAAGGGAGGAGACCGATCGGTGTTCCTCTGTACTGGGAACACACCGTCGGTCTCCTCTCCTCTGACAAGACGTGGATCTGTGTGTTTACACACACAGATCCACAGTCCTGCTCTGTTACAGGGCAATCGCGGGTGCCCGGCGAACATCGCGGCCGCCGGGCACACACATCGGCTCCTGAGTGACGTGGCGGGCGAGCCCCCCAGACGGCTGGGAAGCTTAGGACGTCATATGACGTCCGCCCAGGATGGGAGATCCCTCCTGCGGACGTCATTTGACTATGCGCGGGACCTGAAGTGGTTAAGACCATTGGGCGTTGCTTCCGTCATCCAATGTTATGGTGCCGAGTGGGGGGGGGTCATCTTTCCCTCGCTCGGCTCCTTGCTACTGAGGGGATAGGATCGGATCGTCTCCGCCGCTACCGGCGGCTCCGGTAAGCGGCGCCGATAAAAGTGATCTCACGGCAAATCCACCGCGGAGACCATGTTTATCTGAAAGAGGACCGCCTGCCGTTGAAGAAAAGACTGGGGTTGTGGCAGCAATCTGCCGCCATAACCGTGGTGTTCTACGGTTTGCGGGCACAATGCCGAACAGCAAAAAAAAAAAAATGGCCTGGTCATGAAGAGGGTAAAACCTTCCGGAGGTCAAGTGGTTGGATGTGGATGTCACATTGCAAAAGTGGAAACTATTTTTAATGAAATTTTGGCAAAGGCGTAAACGCCGATTTCCCAGGCTGACCTACTATGAATGCAATGTCAAAAGGGCCTCACGTTCGGTAGACCGGCTCTGCCAAGTCCTTCTATCTCTGAAAGCTTCTTAGATGCCGGTTTACCTCGATCGGCTCTTTAGGGAACGCCGTTCTCCTTTAAACCGTCAGGCTGCCTCCGCGAATAAATTTCCATCTCTAAGAGGGTTCATGCAAAAAGTCAGTAATTCCATCATAATCCTCCGTAATTTTCACTAAAAATACATTCAAAATGTGTCATTACACAAATGCGTCTCCTGGTCGGACTCTCCCTCGAAATTACATTGGAAAGTGCTCCTGCGAGGAGGGAGGGGTCCGCCGTCGCTTAACCTCGTCCTGTCAATCACGAAGGAGACGTCTGCCCCGTTATAGGGCAGCGCTGAGAGAAACTATAACCGATTTCAGGCCCCTCGTTCCTCTCAAGTGTTCGGGAATTGTTATATATATATATATAAAAAAAGATAATGTATCTGATCTAAAATGACCTCGAAATGGAAAAAGTCACCTTTCTAACGCGTGATATTTCATATTTGCCCTTTTTCTCAGATGGGAACGTCGGAACTGAACTCCAAGGGGGATTTTCATTTTAATTGCTTATTAACCCAAGACGACAAAGTGCCCACAGACGTGATACGGTGGCTGGATCTTTTATAGAACAATAAAGAATTGGCTCAACGGGCACGTCTGTATGCTGAGCAGTCGCTACAATGATGATGTTATAATATGGGGGAACCTTTAATAATCATCTATGACAGGGGGTCTCCAAACTTTTCAAACAAAGGGCCTGTAAGAGTCCAGGGCTTACTACGCATGCACCAATGGCGCGTTGCCGCAAGAGGAAATCCGTGCCAACTGAGCATGCACCAAAGAACCCTCAGGGCGCCAACCCGCACTTGATGGAAAAGGGCATGAAAATGCCCAGGACGTGCACAGGAAGTGACCTCAACCTGATGGAAAAAGGCGGGAAAATCCCCAGGAGGCGGACAGGAAGTGACCTCAACCTGATGGAAAAAGGTGGGAAAATCCCCAGGAGGCGCACAGGAAGTGACCTCAACCTGATGGAAAAAGGTGGGAAAATCCCCAGGAGGCGCACAGGAAGTGATGTCAACCTGATGGAAAAAGGCGGGGAAAATCCCCAGGAGGCGCACAGGAAGTGACCTCAACCTGATGGAAAAGGTGGGAAAATACCCAGGAGGCACAAAGGAAATTACATCAACCTGATGGAAAAAGGCAGGGAAAATCCCCAGGAGGCGGACAGGAAGTGACCTCAACCTGATGGAAAAAGGTGGGAAAATCCCCAGGAGGCGCACAGGAAGTGACATCAACCTGATGGAAAAAGGTGGGAAAATCCCCAGGAGGCGCACAGGAAGTGACCCAACCTGATGGAAAAAGGCGGGAAAATCCCCAGGAGGCGCACAGGAAGCGACCTCAACCTGATGGAAAAAGGCAGGAAAATCCCCAGGAGGCGCACAGGAAGTGACCTCAACCTGATGGAAAAAGGTGGGAAAATACCCAGGAGGCACAAAGGAAATGACATCAACCTGATGGAAAAAGGCAGGGAAAATCCCCAGGAGGCGCACAGGAAGTGACCTCAAACTTCCCTATATAAGCCCAGCCCAGACACTGCCAAATTGCTGGATTATCTTCAGTCCCCTCTTGTTCCTGTGCCACACAACCACGCCTCAGTATCATCACGAATTACTGCCAACACAATGAAATTACTCAAATACTTTCCAAACACTGGCACATCATTTCTACAGACAGGACACTTTCCCCCTTTGTCCCGCCCAAACCTTTAATCACCTATCGACGTGCCCCTTCTCTCTGTGATAAACTCATTACAAGTGAATACAAAAGTAGTAATAAATCCCAGAGACAACTTAAGGGTACCTTTCCATGTGGCAATTGCAATTACTGCAAATACCTACCTAAATCCAATTTACATAACGTTCTACCTAACGGTCAACGTTTTTTCCCCAAACATTATGTAAACTGCCGCTCAATTGGTATTGTCTATCTTTTGGAATGTGAATGTGGGTGCTTCTACGTGGGTAAGACCAAACTGCCATTCTGGAAAAGAATATATGGCCATATTACTAGTATAAACCAAAGAGATCCCGATCTACCATTGGGACGACATTCTTCCATCGTTCATCCAGATACCACCCCTAAAATTTCGTTCAAAGCTTTGGACCATATTCCACCTCCAACCCGAGGGGGTGATTATAATAAAGCGCTCTTACAGAGCGAACTCCGATGGATTTTCCATCTAAATGCCACCATACCCCCCGGCCTCAACGAGGCTTTCAATTTCAAACCCTATCTTGAGGGCTTCGAGACTGGAATTTGTGAATTAGATTTATAGCCTGGTCCCCCACGAGAAGCACTCACAGAATTATTTTGTCATTCCTATATATCTGATGTATCTACATACTGTACTAAATACTGTGGATGTGTATGTATGTATATGCTTGTTCCTTTCAATTCAATGTCTTTATGCCATTTATTGTTCAATACTGCAAATCGCATTATTTATTGTCATGCTAGCTATTCACTTGTCCTCTCCTGCCTATTCTGCCATTATGCCTCTATTTTTCTATATATGCCCATCTACTTTGCCTGCTCTCCCTCATTGCGCTACCCGGCGCGGGTAAGACCTGGTACGCATGCGCTAAACTATTTCTGCGCATGCGCTACACTCCCGCCGTCCATCCGGACTTTACATCACGTCCGCTTCCTGTTTGCGCTCCAACTTGGAGCGCATCAGGTTGTCGGCGGTTCTCTTCCCGCCGCGGTGACGTCACGACGCCGGACGTGCCCGCGCCGTCATGACGCGGCCGCGCCCGGCGCCGCCCCGTCAGAGTTCCACATCCAGGAAGTACACTTTGGCACTGTTTGGCGCCTTTCTTCCTACAGACACTCCAGCCAATTAGCGCTATGCCTTCAGCAGTACATCCACACCCACATCCAGCTGATGCTCATTGCCTGACCCTACTAATACCCTTCACACTCTGGCCTCAGTATATGCTGCTGACTATCCAGAGATGACCTGCTATCTACCCTCCATGTTCCTGATCCAGGTAAACACATGGCCTTTCCTGTTTTATTTGGCCATACCTTATATATTCAGATACTTGTTCTTACCACTGTTCTATACTTCACTCTTACAGTGATACACTGTCTGGCCTGTCTGCCTGATACAGGACCCGGGCTCCCCGCCCCAGCCCTGTACCTTGGACCTTGTAGCCATTGAGGGTCATCCAGCAAGCTTTCCACAATTTGTGGTCAAGTTCATCTTGTTTTTACTCTATATACTCCTTGGACACCCCTGGACACCACTCTCAGTGGCTCCCCCCTTTTTGGCATATAAATAGGCACCGTTAGGACATGTGAGTATCTCTCTGACCACTTATTTATCTAACCATATCTAGCAATGTATATCTTGACAGTATAATGATGTTATATTTTACCGATATTAACCCTATGACTTCTCATACACCCAGATGAGAATCTAAAGGATATCTAGTTGCCTTGATAAAGGACCAAAGTCCGAAACATGTTGGCATCTTCCTTACCATATGTACCAAGCAAGTTTCTATGAGTGTCATAATGCTTTGTATGTTTTTGCTATTTGACATGCTATTAACTGCATCAATTGATTTCATTTTCTGTATGTAAACATACTATGCTACACTGAGCCTTCCCTGCTTTTTTTGTATATCCTGAATAAAATATTTACTTTACTACACGCATATACCTTTTTAAAGTGTCTATCTTCACTCCAAGCATCCCTTTGGGGTACTGGCCTATGATTCATGCACATTATGGCCTACTGGTAAACTTATTATATATTTAATCTGGGATGCGATAGACCACCTGCTATCTCCACCCACTTGCCTAAACAACTAAATCCTATATGTTCCTGTGCTAGTGTGTGATCTGTCTGAACTTGTTGTGACCTGGAAACCTGTTTGACTACTCTTATGCTGCGTACACACGATCGGAATTCCGGACAGAAAAAGACCGATGAGAGCTTTTCATCGGAAAATGCGACCGTGTGTAGGCTCCATCGGAATTTTGCTGGCCGAATTTCCGACAGCAAAGAATTGAGAGCATGTTCTCAATTTTTCCGACGGAAAAGGTTTCTATCGGAAATTCCGATCGTCTGTAGCAATTCTGACACGCAAAATTCCTACGCATGCTCGGAAACAATTTGACGCATGCTCGGAAGCATTGAACTTGGCTCGTTGTAGTGTTGTACGTCACCGCGTTCTTGGCGGTCGGAATTTGGTGCGACCGTGTGTAGGCAAGACAGTTTGAGCGGAATTCCGTCGGGAAAACCGTCAGAGCTTTTTCTGACGAGAATTCCGATCGTGTGTACGCGACATTAATTGCTGCTTGCCATTGGCCTTGGATTTGTACCTTGACATTCTACTTCTTTGCCCCTTTTGTACTCAGCTGCCAGATTGGAAAAGGACCCCGGCTTGGATCTCGACCATTCTTCTTCGGATTAACCCTTTTATACTTCGTTGCCCAACTGGACTTGACCTCGGCTCGGATCTCGGACTAAGGCTTGCACGGTGCTCCGCACCCCTGGCACCCCTGCCACTCGGTGTCCACCAAGTCCCTGTCTCCGTCTCCAGAGGCTTCAAGGACCCGAGGTGCAAGGGAGGCCTCTCCACTACTTCGGTCTCACATCAGGTACATTGCCCTTGTGACAGGGCCAGTTTATTGTCCTTCAGACTTTAGGAGGGCCAGATTGTGGCAGAAGATATCACAGGCTCGGCATGAGAATAAATTTGGCCTCAGGGTTGGTGGTCAATAGGAGTAGGAGTAGTGCCCCTATTAGTAGGAGGAATAGGAGTATCCCATCATTGGTATCGGTGGAAGAAATAGTGCCCCATTGTTGGTGTCAGTGGGAGGAATAGTGCCTCATATCAGTGGGAGGAATAGTGCCCCAAGGGCTGGATAAAGGCTAGCAAAGGGCCACATCCGGCCCTCGGGCCGCAGTTTGGAGACCCTTGATCTATAAGAATCCATCCGGGACAATTCTAGTCCCCCAAACGAGGAAGAAAAATGGAAAAAAAAAAAAAAAGGAAGGAGCATCTTATGTTATAGTATACAGTTGTAGCGCTCACCCCCGGGGGCCCCGCTAATTTATCCCAGGTTCGTCCAATTGCACCCAGGGACTCAGCAACAGTCGCACTTGTACTTTGCATCCGGGAAGTATTCACAACGTTTCACTTTTCCACATTTTGATATGTTACATGCAGGGGCGTAACTAGAAATCACAGGGCCCCATAGCAAAATGTTGTATGGGCCCCCCCCTCGCCCTCACCCAGTGGCGGATCCAGAGTCTAGTCTCGGGAGGGGCACTGCCAACAAATACGTTTTTTGGGGGCAATTTATCGGGGCAATGGCTGATGTTGTCGCTTCAATCATCACGACACCATGGTTGTTGTGGTGTGAGGATGATTGAAACACATTATTTATATTATTACATTGTCACCTGCCACCCATTGCGGATTGTCCACTTGCCACGTCACCTGCCACACATTGCCAATTGTCCACTATCGCCTGCCACAAGTTGCGGATTGTCACTTGCCACGTCACCTGCCACCCGTTGCGGATTGTCCACTTGCCACGTCACCTGCCACACATTGCGGATGGTCTACTTGCCACATCACCTGCCACAAGTTGCAGATTGTCCACTTGCCACGTCACCTGCCACACATTGCGGATTGTCCACTTACTACTTCACCTTCCACAAGTTGCAAACTGTCCTCTTGCCACATCACCTTCCACACATTGCGGATTGTCCACTTGCCATGTCACCTGCCACAAGTTGCAGATTGTCCACTTGCCACGTCACCTGCCACACATTGCGGATTGTCCACTTACTACCTCACCTTCCACAAGTTGCAAACTGTCCTCTTGCCACATCACTTGCCACACATTGCGGATTGTCCACTTGCCACGTCACCTGCCACAAGTTGCAGATTGTCACTTCCCTGCTAAGGTAGGGAATGGGGATTGTCACTTCTGTTTCCCAGTCTGAGTCAGGCAGCAGAGAGATGATGTAATCTCTCTGCTGCCTGCACAGTGAGTGAGGGAGGAACTGCCAGGATGGAGGGCGGGCACCGGGCGGTGAGAGATGATGTCATCCCTTTCCTCCGCCACCCACTGATTGGCCAGTCCACCCACCGAGCCTCCCAGATGGCAGCTTCCTCCCCCCCCCCTGCCGCTGAGCCTCCCAGCTGCGTCCGCTTGTGCAGTCAGTGTGACTGTACGAGCGCTGAGCGGACGGGCAGCTTGGCGGCTCACCCGCCGCCCACTCACTCACATGGCCCTCCTCGGCTGCGGGCCCCATAGCGCCCGCATGGGTTGCTATGGCGGTAGTTCCGCCACTGGTTACAAGTGCAACTTATGTAGGAGGATTTGTTTAATTTCTGTGCATCACCTGAGGCCAGTCACTTCACTGGGTATATGGAAGGTTTTACAACCACTAAAAAACATCCACTTAAATAGCCTATGGGGAATCTGAGTCTGCTCCAGGTCAGCAATAAGATTTAAAGTTGCCTTCTGCATAGCAAAATAATCTGTCAAATAATAAGGAAGAGGTACAGGCAAGGCTCTCTATCCAGGGAGAGAAACATGGAGGTGCCCCACTAGGAATGCTTAGTGTCACAGCCAATAAAATCACCATTGGTTAGAATCAGACAGAGTCTGTGCAAATGCTGCTTGCCTGAAGGCATGCTGTCTCTCATTGAAACCTCAGCTGGAGATATATAAGAGGAAGTAGTCATTACTGCAAACCTCTGTGAATTTTAGTTTGACCTATTGAGCTCTGTAGACAACAGGTGGTAAAGAGAGGAATAGACAACTACAAAACATTATTATGAAATATTTTAAATGTATCTGACTAAAACAATATATATTTTTTTAATTTGCATGTCCCCACCCCCAAATTCAGGGGCCAAATTATTAATGGGTTAGAAAAAAGTTTACATGAATTCAATAAATACATTTGCATTTTAAATGATATAGTTGCTGCATAAAAAAAAGAAAAATGAAATGTATGGGGTTATATAACAAAAAGAACACCATCCAATGGGAATAGCACATTATAGATACCAATTTGGTATGCCTAATTTCCCTGACATACACTATATTACCAAAAGTATTGGGACGCCTGCCTTTACACACTTTACATAATTCTACTTTCTTTTGCACCATGTGGGTGTTCAGTCTGTGGTCAGATCTTCTGTAAATGGGGCCTAGCTGAAAAGCTTTAGGTTTACCTTTGTATACAGATCACTTCAGGCTATATGCTGATGACATGCCTACATTGTCAAAAGTATTGGGACACCTGCCTTTACATGAACTTTAATGGCATCCCAGTCTTAGTCCGGAGGGTTCAATATTGAGTTGGCCCGCCCTTTGCAGCTATAACAGTTTCAACTCTTCTGGAAAGGCCATCCACTAGTTTTAGGAGGGTGTCTTCGGGAATGTCTGACCATTCTTCCAGAAGAGCATTTGTGAGTTCAGGCACTGATGTTGGACGAGAATGCCTGGTTTCTCAGTCTCCACTCTAATTCATCCCAAGGGTGTTCTATCCGGTTGAGCTGCAGGCCAGTCAAGTTCCTCCTCCTCTCCTCCTCCACTCACTCCCCAACTCCTTCTCTCCTCCTCCACTCACTCCCCAACTCCTTCTCTCCTCCTCCACTCACTCCCCAACTCCTTCTCTCCTCCTCCACTCACTCCCCAACTCCTCTCCTCCACTCACTCCCCAACTCCTCTCCTCCTCCACTCACTCCCCAACTCCTTCTCTCCTCCTCCACTCACCCCCTACCTCCTCCTCTCCTCCTAATCCACTCACCCCCTACCTCCTTCTCTCCTCCTCCACTTACTCCCCACCTCCTCCTCTCCTCCACTCACTCCCCAACTCCTTCTCTCCTCCACTCACTCCCAAACTCCTTCTCTCCTCCTCCACTCACTCCCCAACTCCTTCTCTCCTCCTCCACTCACCCCCTACCTCCTCCTCTCCTCCTAATCCACTCACCCCCTACCTCCTTCTCTCCTCCTCCACTCACTCCCCACCTCCTCCTCTCCTCCACTCACTCCCCATCTCTTCCGCCTCCACTCACCCCCTACCTCGTTCTTTCCTCCTCCTCTTCTCCTCCACTAACCCTACCTCCTCCATTCACCCCCACCTCCTCTACTCAAGCCCAACCTCCTCCTCTCACCCCCCACCTCTCCTCCTCCACTTACTCCCCACCTCCTCCTCTCCTCCTCCACTCACCCCCTACCTCGTTCTTTCCTCCTCCACTCACTCCCCACCTCCTCCTCTCCTCCACTCACTCCCTACCTCCTCCTCTCCTCCACTCACCCCCCCACCTCCTCCTCTTCTCCTCCACTCACCCCCACCTCCTTCTCTCCTCCTTCACTCACCCCCCACCTCCTTCTCTCCTCCTCCACTCACCCCCCACCTCCTTCTCTCCTCCTCCACTCACCCCCCTACCTCCCCCTCTCCTCCACTCACTCCCTACTTCCTTCTCTCCTCCTCCACTCACTCCCCACCTCCTTCTCTCCTCCTCCTCCACTCACTCCCCACCTCCTTCTCTCCTCCTCCTCCACTCACTCCCAACCTCCTTCTCTCCTCCTCCTCCACTCACCCCCTACTTCCTTCTCTCCTCCTCCACTCACCCCCACCTCCTCCTCGACTCACCCCCCAACCTCCTCTCCTCCTCCTCCACTCGCTCCCCACCTCCTTCTCTCCTCCTCCTCCACTCACTCCCCACCTCCTTCTCTCCTCCACTCACCCCCCACCTCCTTCTCCACTCACCCCCTGCCTCCTTCTCTCCTCCTCCACTCACTCCCTACCTCCTCCTCTCCTCCACTCACTCCCTACTTCCTTCTCTCCTCCTCCACTCACTCCCCACCTCCTTCTCTCCTCCTCCTCCTCCACTCACTCCCAACCTCCTTCTCTCCTCCTCCTCCACTCACCCCCTACTTCCATTACTGCCAATGGTGCGGGTGGGGGGAGACGCGGCATACGTCCGCCGACCTTGGTTTTGGGCAGGGCACAGACATCTGGATTAGGAGATGAGATACTTTCCATATTAAATTTCCCTCCCAGCTCCAGAAACTGAGAGAAGTGATTAAAGTTAGAGATGTAAATATCATTACACCCGTCTTTTCTCTTGGATAGGAAGGAGTTAATGTGAAATCTACGAGAGGAAACACAAATCCTAGGGAGAGTAATTATAGAGCTACTGGGATGTGAAGGGAAAAAAAAGGGGAAAAATATTTTAATTGTATTCTATTTGGCAGATATTAAGTCTGCCAGATGGCTCCCTTACCAAGCCAGAATCTCAAACGGACGCATGAATAAATGGCTCCAAAATTGAGTGTGATATGCCAGTAATAGGGATTCATTAATATGTGTCAGAAGACAAGCCCCGCCCACTCTGTGATGTCATTATGCAGCTGCACTGGATGACTTCACCAGCAACCAATGAAAGTCTCTGAGAAGGGAAGAGGGACTTGTTGGGGATCATTTCTGAAAGCTGATGCAGCAATCAAATCTATAAAGTCTCAGGCTATTCCGAGGCAGGCGAAGAGTTCTAATTTCCTATGTTCACACAGGATTAGAGGGAGATGGGGAAGAAAGTTTGGGGGAAAAGGAGTGAAAGAGTGAGGGAGAAGAGAGGAGAGAGGGAAGAGAGGAGAAAGGGAGGAGAGGAGAGAAGGAGGGAGCGAGTGGAGGAGAGAAGGAGGTAGGGGGTGAGTGGAGGAGAAGGAGAGGAGGAGGTGGCGGTGTGAGTGGAGGAGAGAAGGAGGTAGGGGGGTGAGTGGAGGAGGAGAGGAGGAGGTGGGGAGTGAGTGGAGGAGGAGGAGAGAAAGAGGTAGGGGGTGAGTGGATTAGGAGGAGAGGAGGAGTTAGGGGGTGAGTGGAGGAGGGGTGAAGGAGTTGGGGAGTGAGTGGAGGAGAAGAGAAGGAGGTGGGGAGTGAGTGGAGGAGGAGAGAAGGAGGTGGGGAGTGAGTGGAGGAGGAGAGGAGGAGGTGGGGGGGTGAGTGGAGAAGGAGGAAAGGAGGAGGTGAGGGGTGAGTGGAGGAGGAGGAGAGGAGGAGGTGAGGGGTGCGTGGAGGAGGAGAGAAGGAGGCAGGGGGTGAGTGGAGAAGGAGGTGGGGGTGAGTGGAGGAGAGAAGGAGGTGGGGAGTGAGTGGAGGAGGAGGAGAGGAGGTTGGGGGGTGAGTCGAGGAGGAGGTGGGGTGAGTGGAGGAGGAGAGAAGGAAGTAGGGGGTGAGTGGAGGAGGAGGAGAGAAGGAGGTTGGGAGTGAGTGGAGGAGGAGGAGAGAAGGAGGTGGGGAGTGAGTGGAGGAGGAGAGAAGGAAGTAGGGAGTGAGTGGAGGAGAGGGGGAGGTAGGGGGTGAGTGGAGGAGAGGGGGAGGTAGGGGGTGAGTGGAGGAGGAGAGAAGGAGGCAGGGGGTGAGTGGAGAAGGAGGTGGGGGTGAGTGGATTAGGAGGAGAGGAGGAGGTAGGGGGTGAGTGGATTAGGAGGAGAGGAGGAGGTAGGGGGTGAGTGGAGGAGGAGAGAAGGAGTTGGGGAGTGAGTGGAGGAGGAGAGAAGGTGTTGGGGAGTGAGTGGAGGAGAGAAGGAGTTGGGGGGTGAGTGAAGGAGGAGAGAAGGAGTTGGGGAGTGAGTGGAGGAGGAGAGAAGGAGTTGGGGAGTAAGTGGAGTAGGAGAGAAGGAGGTGGGGAGTGAGTGGAGGAGGAGAGAAGGAGGTGGGGAGTGAGTGGAGGAGAGGAGGAGGTGAGGGTGAGTGGAGGAGGAGAGGAGGAGGTGGGGGGTGAGTGGAGGAGGAGAGGAGGAGGTGGGGGGTGAGTGGAGGAGGAGAGGAGGAGGTGGGGGTGAGTGGAGGAGGAGAGGAGGAGGTGGGGGGGTGGAGGAGGAGAGGAGGAGGTGGGGGTGAGTGGAGGAGGAGAGGAGGAGGTGGGGGCGAGTGGAGGAGGAGAGGAGGAGGTGGGGGGTGAGTGGAGGAGGAGAGGAGGAGGAGGTGGGGGGTGAGTGGAGAGAAGAAATGAGACACAAGACACAAGGGAGATAGAGGAGGAAGAAGTACAGAAAGGGGGTGAGGAGAGTGGGAAGGATGTGAAGAGTAATGTGGGTGAGATAAAAGAGAGAAAAAAGAAAGGAAAAGTGGGAAGAGAATGGAAAAGAATCGGAGGGTGGAGTACAGAAGAGAAGGAAAAGAAGACAAAAGAAAAAATGGGTGGGTGATGGGAAGAAAGTGAGGGGAAAAGGGGGAGAGGGAAAAGGAGAGAAGAGGGGAAGATATGACAAAGGAAGAGAAGGTTAGAGGCAGCAAAGGAGAGGAAGGGAAGAGTAGAAAAAGGGGAAAGAAAAGAGATGGAAGGGAAGAGGTCAGGAAAGAAGTTAAGGAAAGGCAAAAGGAGGGAAGATAAAAGAAGAAAGAAAGATTAGAGAAGGAAACCAATGAGGGAGTTGAGAGAGGAAGAAGAGAAGAGACTCAGATTTTAGGAAACAGAAAGGTTAATAAAACAGAAAAAGACAAAATAAAAAATTGGGACAAATTTGGTGAGAAGGAAAGTGAACTCAAAGAGAAAAAAAAAACAGTTCCAAGTAAAAAAAAGCAAAAAAGAGTAAAGAAAGCAAAAAAAAAGAAAAAAAAAAAAGAAATAAAGCGACGTGTGACAAAGGTGCGGCTCTGGAGGAACTTCTCACTCTTGTGTGTACTGAACTTCTCTTCTCTTTTAAGTTATCCTGGCAGGACACCGCTATTGACTGCCAAAACAACCAATCCGAGCCTCCGACCGTTCTCTAATAAAATCCAGCTGCCCGCTTTGGCCATACCTTTTTATAGGCCTCCATGCCAAATGCTGAGGAGGAAAAATAAAATCTGTGAAAACAAAAACAGAACCCTTTGGAAATACTGTTTTTTTATAAAACAAAAGTTCAAATATTTAGGAGGGCATTTTTTATTTTATTTTTTTTAGTTTTAGGATTTTAGAGCACTAAATCGGGGGAGGGGATTGAACTATAAAATGGAGCTTTGATATGATGTAGCTGAAAAGAGGCTCTGAGATCCTCAGGAACAAAACATCTCTGTTCTTTCTTGTCCCGTACGGAAAGTCGATCTTTGTTCTTTCTTGTCCAGTACGGAAAGTCGATGGTTTGCACTGGGGGGGGGACGTCTGTTGGTAGTTTTATCCTGGTGGAAAAATGGTTTGTGGACCTATGAAGGTTTAGAAGACTATAGAGACGAAATGTTGAAACTCCTTGAGGTTGTTCTGTGTTACAGCTCTTTGTATCTAAAGACATTTTATCTAGTTTCCATTTCAGATTCCATGGTGGAAGGTTAGAGCCTTAGCCAGGTTTTTTTTGTCTGCGTTGGGTTCATTTTCTCTATGGGGAAGATTTACTAAAACTGGAGCACACAGAATCTGGTGCAGCTGTGCATAGTAACATCACACAAATAGGAAACATAAGGGGAATACAAAGACACTGAATTTCAAAAGAGCCAACTTCCCTAAACTACGAACCTTGCTAGAAGGCATAAATTGGGATAAAATCTTAGGAACAAAGGACACGGAGGAGAGATGGTTTTGCTTTAAGAGCATATTAAATAAGGGCATTAGCCAATGCATCCCATTGGGTAATACATTTAAAAGAGCGAACAAAAGTCCTGGATGGCTTAACTCCAATGTAAAAATGCATATAATAGCAAAGGAGAAGGCCTTCAAAAAATACAAGGCTGAGGGATCATCATCAGCATTCAGACTTTATAAAGAATGCAACAAGAAATGTAAGGGTACAATAAGGAGGGCTAAGATAGAACATGAAAGACACATAGCGGAGGAGACCAAAAAAAAATCCCAAGAAATTCCTTAAGTATATAAACAGTAAAAAAGTGAGGACAGACCATATTGGCCCCATGAAGAATGAGGAAGGACATCTGGTTACAAAGGATGGGGAGATGGTGAAGGTATTGAATTTATTCTTCTCCTCAGTCTTCAGGAGGGAATCGGGGGGCTTCAGTAACCAAAACTGCAGTGTTTATCCTCATGACACATCACAGGAAGCACCTCCATGGTTAACAGAGGACAGAATTAAACTTAGACTTGGGAAACTTAACATTAATAAATCACCGGGACCAGATGGCTTGCACCCGAGGGTACTTAGGGAACTCAGTCAAGTAATTGCCAGACCATTGTTCCTAATTTTTACTGACAGTCTACTGACTGGAATGGTAACAGCTGATTGGAGAAAAGCCAATGTAGCACCAATATTTAAAAAGGGCCCAAAATACATCCCTGGGAATTAAAGACCAGTTAGCCTAACATCAATAGTATGTAAACTCTTGGAAGGGATGATAAGGGACTATATACAAGATTTTAGTAATGAGAACGGTATCATTAGCAGTAATCAGCATGGATTCATGAAGAATCGTTCTTGCCAAACCAATCTACTAACCTTCTATGAGGAGGTGAGTTGCCAGCTAGATAAAGGAAGTAGACGCGGTGTATCTAGATAAAGGAAGGCCCGTAGACGTGGTGTATCTAGATAAAGGAAGGCCCGTAGACGTGGTGTATCTAGATAAAGGAAGGCCCGTAGACGTGGTGTATCTGGATTATGCAAAAGCATTTGACACAGTTCCCCTTAAACGTTTACTGTACAAAATAAGGTGCGTTGGCATGGACCATAGGCTGAGTACATAGATTGAAAACTGGCTACAAGGGCGAGTTCAGAGGAAGGTTACAAATGGGGAGTACTCGGAATGGTCAGGGGTGGGTAGTGGGGTCCCCCATGGGTTCTGTGCTGGGACCAATCCTGGTTATTTTGTTCATAAACGACCTGGAGGATGGGGATGGGGGAAACAGTTCAATCTCTGTATTTGCAGACGATACTAAGCAGGGCAATAACTTCTCCGCAGGATGAGGAAACCTTGCAAGCAGATCTGAACAAACTAATGGGGGGAGGGGCAACTACATGGCAAATGAGGTGTAGAAAAATGTAAAATAATGCATTTTGGTGGCAAAAATATGAATGTGATCTATAGACTGGGGGGAGAACCTCTGGGGGAATCTAGGATGGAAAAGGACCCCGGGGGTCCTAGTAGATGATAGGCTCAGCAATGCCAAGCTGCTGCTAATAAAGCAAACAGAATATTGGCATTAAAAAGGGGATCAACTCTTGGGGTCATAAATGTTTTTTTATGTTTTTTTTCCTCTGTTTTTGGAAAAAAAATCGCTAAATATATGACTGTTCCTTTTCTGGAAACGTACAACTAATACCACTGTGATCCCTGAGATGCTAATTTTGTGATGATACATGTTTCCTCAGATATACTCTACGAGTGTTTATACTATGTATATTTGGCAATAAAAAACGTTTAAAAAAAAAAAAAGGGGGATCAACTCCAGAGATAAAACGATAATTCTCCCGCTCTACAAGACTCTGGTCCGGCCGCACCTGGAGAATGCCGTCCAGTTCTGGGCACCAGTCCTCAGGAAGGATGTACTGGAAATGGAGCGAGTACAAAGAAGGGCAACAAAGCTAATAAAGGGTCTGGAGGATATTTGTTATGAGGAAAGGTTGCGAGCACTGAACTTATTCTCTCTGGAGCAGAGACGCTCGAGAGGGGATGTGATTTCAATTTATAAATACCGGACTGGTGACCCCACAATAGGGAGAAAACTTTTTTGCAGAAGGGAGTTTAACAAGACTCGTGGCCACTCATTAAAATTAGAAGAAAAGAGGTTTAACCTTAAACTACGTAGAGGGTTCTTTACTGTAAGAGCGGCAAGGATGTGGAATTCCCTTCCACAGGCGGTGGTCTCAGCGGGGAGCATCGATAGTTTTAAAAAACTTAGATAAGCACCTGAACAACCGCAACATACAGGGATATACAATGTAATACTGACATATAATCACACACATAGGTTGGACTTGATGGACTTGTGTCTTTTTTTCGACCTCACCTACTATGTAACTCCGAAAAGCATTCCACCACATCACTTTTCAGAAGGATGCTGTGAATGGGCCCTTGTGTCCCAGCAGGAAAAAAAAAACGCCAGACCACCCTATCCAATGCTTAAAAACATTTTGCTTTAGGCCCCTTTTTCAGACTACCACGACTTGAAAGTCGCACGATGCTGCTGCGATTTTGTGGCGATTTCAGGGCCCAATTGTGGCTATTTCATTTCAATGCCCCTGTAATTCGCATCAAAGTCGGACCAAAGTAGCACATTTGAAGCTACTTTGAAGCTGGTGCGACTTGAAGTCGCACAGATATGAACGGTACTCATTGGAAATCATGGGGGGGGGTACGACTAGTCATGCGACTTTGCAGTCCCAAGTCGCAGGACAAGTCGCACAAGTGTCAAAGGGGCCTTAGGTAGACTTTAGGAGGTCTTTTTTTTTTTTTTTTAGGCTAAAGCAATGTGTATCAAACACTAGACATGTGCAATTCGTTTAGTTCCGAATTTGTTTTTAAAATGAATTTAGACAAACTCATTCATTCGGAAATATCCGAATTAACAAAGACCCATTTAACAAATTTTTCTGAATATTCATAAATTCGAAAATACGTAAACTCAAAATTCGTAAATTCGGAAATATGAAAATCCGAAAATTTGAAAATAAAAACGAAAATTCAAAATAACGAAAATTTGAAAAATAAGAACAAAAATCATAAAAAATTTGAAAACCCCAAATTCGAAAATACGTAAATTTGTAAATTCGAAAATTCGTAAATTCGGAAATATGAAAATTAGAAAATTAGAAAATAAAAACGAAAATTCAAAAGAACGAAAATTTGAAAAATAAGAACAAAAATCATAAAAAATTTGAAAACCCGAAAATTTTAAAACCTGAATTAATAACCATTGAATAATAACTTAACTATTACATTTTAGGTATTGGAATTCCCTTTCAAATTTGGCTGTTAGTGAATGTAAAGAATACGAATTTATCCGAAGTTACAAATTATCCGGAATAATGAATTCCGCATCTAAACGAATGGAACGTAACGAATTAATAATAATAAATAACAAACGTTTTAATATTATTATTTATTATTAATTCGTTCCGTTCCATTCGTTCAGATGGGGAATTTGTTATTCCGGATAATTTGTAACTTCGGATAAATTCGTATTCGTTACCTTCACTAACTGCCAAATTTGAAAGGGAATTCCAATACCTAGAATTTAATAGTTAGTTACTATTTAGAATTTTCGTTCTTTAGAATTTCCGAACTTCCAAACTTTTGAATTTCCGGGTTTTTCGAATTTCCAAATCTTCAAATTTTTTTAATTTTCAAATTTACGAATTTTTTTTAATTTCAATCATAACTAATGACACGAAAAACTAATGAAATGAGAACTTAAAGGAACAAATTTTTCGGCAGTGCCCAAGTCTATAAAAACACTAATTGGCTGCACAACAAAGTAATGTGACAGACATCTGAATTAAGACAAGAGAAACAGGATAGGACTACAGAATTCCTCCTCCATCCTCATCTCCATAACATAGAAGGCCCTGAAGTCCTTAGAGATAGATGAGAACAATTACAACTGATAACCGTCAGCACAGCTTGCAAGATTTTTGCCAGGATCAAAATCGGTTAACCATTTGCTTACTGGGCACTTAAACCCCCCTCCTGCCCAGACCAATTTTCAGCTTTCAGCGCTGTCGTACTTTGAATGACAATTACTCGGTCATACAACACTGTATTTATATGACATTTTTATTTTTTGTTTTTCCTTTTTTCTTTTGGTGTTATTTAATCACAGCTGGGTTTTTATTTTTTGCTAAACAAACAAAAAAAGATGGAAAATTAAAAAAAAAAAAAAAAAACATCATGTTTAATAGTTTGTTATAAATGTTTCTGCTTCATTGATATGCGCTGATGAGGCGGCACTGGTGAGCACTGATAGGCTGCACTGGTAGGCACTGATAGGGGGCACTGATGGGGTCAGATAAGTCGGTACTGATGGCACAGATAAGGCGGCACTGATGGCCACTGATAAGATGGCACGGATGGGTGGCACTGATGGGTACCACTGATAGATGGCACTGATGGGCACTGAAAGGCGGCACTGATGGGCACTGATAGATGGCACTGATAGGTGGCCCTGATGGGCACTGATACGGTGGCACTGATGGGCACTGACAGATGGCACTGTGGGAACTGATAGGTGGCACTGTGGGCCCTGACAGATGGCACTGTGGGCACTGACAGGTGGCGCTGGTGGGCACTGACAGGTGGCGCTGGTGGGCACTGGTAGGCGGCACTTGTAGGGGGCACAGGTGGGCACTGATGAGCTGGGGCACATCGCAGTGATCGGGACTAATGTCCCTCTCACTGCCGCCGGGGATCGCCTTTTTTTTTTTCTCCTCGCACTGTCAGCGCGAGGAGAAAAAATAGCCAATTACCAGCTGTAATGTCATCACATGATCAGATGTCATTGGCTGACAGCTGATCACGTGGTAAGGGGTTGGGATCGACCCCTTACTCGGATCTGTGATCCAGCGAGTCTCACAGACTCGCTGATCACAGAGGGGCGCGCAGGCCGCTCGTGCACTGGACTATGTCAATAGACGTAGTCCTGGCAAAGCAGGTCCGCGCTGTAGCCGTCATTCAGATATAGCGCGGATCTCTATCGGTTAATAGGGTTCTCATGTTCTATAGAACTTTTTGCCTGTTCGAGGTGTTCTGGTGCGAACTGAACGTGGGGGTGTTCCTCAGCCCATCCTTAGTGGGCATACGTACACAATCTGCAGGGGATCAAATCATTATTTTCCCCTCACTGTAAGTGCATAAAGACCCGAAGGTTGCCAGCGCTGGGCCTAAACAATCCCCGTATGGTGTCTGTGCCGCTCTGGCAGCCAACAAAGGCAAACTGAGGGGTTAACCAACAACTCCCGACTCCAGTGTGAAGCCGTGACACCTCTATAAATGCTAAACTGCGACTGCACTGCGCTGCTTAATTAATCCCTTAACTTGGCACTCGCGTGTTACGTTCTATGCAGAACAATTGACCCGAAGGGAGACGGATATCAGAGGTAGTTAACAAGTAACACGGTCTAGACAATTACGGAGGACGCGAGGACTGATCCAGCGGCATTAGCTGCGTATTAAGAGAAAACGATCGGGCTCCCTTGTCCACTGCCGACTTTATAATTACTGGGAGGCAGGCTTTCCCCCAAAGCAACTTAATGAGAAGGTTCTGGAGGCCACCACCTACAAGACACAAGAGGTGATAGGGTGGACCAGTGGTCAACAACTAATACAAAATGCTCATCTTTCCTGGAGAAACTGCTGCTTCAGGGCTCCTGCTTGGATGAGGACCCATTCAGACCTTTGTGTTTAAAAAAAAATGCATGCTGTTGTTTTTTCCTACATCCTGCTTCCATGCATCTTGCTGCACAATGGATAAAAATGCACGAAAAGCATCAGTTCTGCCCCACTTTTATGCATTTTTGTCTTTATTGGACTGCATTAGGTTATTTCTCTGTAATATGCTGACATCTAGTGGCGGCTTGTGGCCACAACGACTTTACTAATGTGATTTTGGTATGATCCTCTGTGCTCCCCTCCTGTTTTGTGCTACTGTAGTTGGTTTAACCTTAGCTGGACCCTCCCCACTACCATCCATGTTCCCCACAGTCAGTATTAGTTATTCACAGAGACAGGGCTTGGGAAAGTCAATGTCTTCTTACACTTAAAAAGACTGGAAAAACATTCTCTGTACTGCAATCAGCTGTACTTACCTGAGCCCCCTCTCGGTACTCTCTCTCACCATTGGCTGAGACAGCAGCAGGAGCCATTGACTCCCACTGCTCTCAATTACAGCCAGTGAGCCAATAAGAAGAGCGGAGGGCAGGACATAGTCACGGCTCTATGTGTCTTATGGACGCATAGAGCTGGGCTCGGAGGCGAGCACACACTAGTGCCCCCATAGCAAGCGGCTTGCTATTGGGTGCACTGGTCTAGGTGGAGGAGCCAGGAGTACTGCCAGGGGACCTGACAAGGGGAGGAGCCAGGAGAACCGGCAGGGGACCTGAGAAGAGAGGAGGGGGGAGGAGCCAGGAGCACTGGCAGGGGACTGACAGGAGGGGGGGACCTGAGAAGGGGAGGAGCCACGAGAACCGGCAGGGGACCTGAGAAGGGGAGGAGCCAGGAGTGACGACAGGGGGACCTGAGAAGGGGAGGAGCCAGGAGTGACGACAGGGGGACCTGAGAAGGGGAGGAGTCAGGAGCACCAGCAGGGGACTTGAGAAGGGGAGGGGCCAGGAGTGCTGGCAGGGGACCCAGAGAAGGGGAGGAGCCAGAAGCATTTCCGGGGGACCCAAGAAGAGGAGGATCAGGGCTGCTTTGTGCAAAACCACTACACAGAGCAGGTAAGTATAACATGTTTGTTATAAAAAAAAAAGTCAAACCTTTAATACCTTTTAATAAAACTGTGTTGGATTCAACGTTGTCTTCTTATTGAAGAGTTAAGCTGCCTGTGGATATTGCAAAGTCAGAAGGGGACCATACTGTCTGGACAGACTGGGTCTAAGGACGTACGTCAATGCAAAAAACAAAACCGAATCAGTGTGCATCCACAACATTTTAATGCATGTATTGTGTGTATAAGACAGTACTACCAGCCCTCCTGTACTGGGCCCGGGTCCCATCAGTTCAAAAGGGGGGCCCGGGCACCTGTCGAGCAGGAGGGCCGGCTGTACTGTCTTAATGAAGAAACTGATCCTTAATATCTGTGCCCCCACCCCTCTGCTGTCTGGGCCCCCCTGTGTTCCCCCCTTCCCTGCAGCTCTGCCACATGTGAGCAGCGCCCGCGGGAAACTTGGGTGACATTTCCTCCAGGAAATTAAGTATTTGGTCTTTTCAAAATAAAAATGCTAACATTATATTATTATACCAATGAATGGTAATGTCTGCTTATAGGTGCACTTAAAGATTTTTGTTTTAGCTTCCACCCGGTTTGGTGTTATTGATCCCCTCCTCCCCTTGTCAGCCAAAGTTTAATTCGACCCTCATTGCCAACAATGCGGGCTCAGCAGCCACATAAGACCATGGCGGATGCCCTTGAGTACAGCTGCTGAGTGTGCACTTTGGTGCCCCAGATCGTCCGGGACGCGCTGTACACAGCCAAACAGACAAAGCCTGGCACTGCGGCACGACCCAGCCAGCCTCTGTCCAGAAATAACCATTTCATATCACTTCCAGGTACAAGCGAGTACTTAAATAAAATAAAAAAATCTCATATATATATATATATATACACACACACACACACACACACACACACACACACACACACACACACACACACACAATATTGCCAAAAGTATTGGGACACCTGCCTTTACACACACACATGAACTTTAACGACACCCCAGTCTTAGTCCGGAGGGTTCAATATTGAGTTGGCTCACCCTTTGCAGATATAACAGCTTCCACTCTTCTGGGAAGGCCGTCCACAAGGTTTAGGAGTGTGTCTATGGGAATGTTTGACCATTCTTCCAGAAGAGCATTTGTGAGGCCAGGCACTGATGTTGGACGAGAAGACCTGGCTCACAGTCTCCACTCTAATTCATCCCAACGGTGTTCTATGGGGTTGAGATCAGGGCCAACTCAATATTCAACCCTACGGACTAAGACTGGGATGACATTAAAATTAATGCCATCGTTGGCGTCAATGGGAGAAATAGTGAATGAATGAATGATTTGTATAGCGCTGCAAATGCGAACTGAATCGCCTCAAGGCGCTTGTCTGCTCTTGTTGTCCTGCAATATTAGAAGAGGTGGGTCTTGAGTTTTTTTCCTGAAGGCCTGATGGTTTTCTTCCAAGCGGATGTTGTTTGGTAGAGCGTTCCATAGCCGAGGTCCCTGTACTGCGAATCTTCGTTCTCCCTTCGATTTGTAGCGGGCTTTGGGGATGAGAAGGCGGTTCTGGTTTGTCGATCGAAGGCTGTGATTTTTCTATTTTCTCACAAAGGTATTGAGGAGCGTTTCCTTGTGTACATTTGTAGGTGAGGCAGAGGGTCTTGAATATGATCCTATCTTTTACCGTGAGCCAATGGAGGGTCCTTAGGGATGGGGAGATGGATTCCCAGGGTTTCTCTCCGGTGACTAGTCTTGCTGCTGTGTTTTGGACAACTTGAAGGCGTGCAATCTGGTAATCCGATAATCCTATGTAGAGGGAGTTTGCGTAGTCGAGCCGCGAATTGATGATAGTTCCTACTACTACTGCTCCAGAAATAGTGCTCCATTGTTGGCGTCAGTAGGGGAAATAGTGCCCCATCATTGGTGTCAGTGGCAGGAATACTGCCTTGTATGGTGGGCAGTGGGAAGAAAGCCCCTTACATTGATGATCAGTGGGAAGAATGTTCCTTACATTGGTGATCAGTGGGAAGAATGTTCCTTACATTGGTGATCAGTGGGAAGAATGTTCCTTACATTGGTGATCAGTGGGAAGAATGCCCCTTACATTGATGATCAGTGGGAAGAATGTTCCTTACATTGATGATCAGTGGGAAGAATGTTCCTTACATTGGTGATCAGTGAGAAGAATGATCCTTACATTGGTGGTCGGTGAGAAGAATGTTCCTTACATTGGTGATCAGTGAGAAGAATGTTCCTTACATTGGTGATCAGTGGGAAGAATGTTCCTTACATTGGTGATCAGTGAGAAGAATGTTACTTACATTGGTGATCAGTGGGAAGAATGTTCCTTACATTGGTGATCAGTGAGAAGAATGTTCCTTACATTGGTGATCAGTGAGAAGAATGTTCCTTACATTGGTGATCAGTGGGAAGAATGTTCCTTACATTGGTGATCAGTGAGAAGAATGTTCCTTACATTGGTGATCAGTGAGAAGAATGTTCCTTACATTGGTGATCAGTGGGAAGAATGTTCCTTACATTGGTGATCAGTGAGAAGAATGTCCCTTACATTGGTGATCAGTGGGAAGAACGTTCCTTTTTTTTTTTTTAAAGTAGCATTTTATTTATTTTCACACACAACAAACAATACAGAAAACAAACTGTATATGGAGCGAACATCGCTCAAACCATTACATAATCTAGTAAACTGGTATACATTTAGTGGAAATATGACAACCTAAAGGTCAAATGTCTATTCTGCTTAACTAGACCCAATCAATGATCAAGGGGCTTCATTTAGTCTTTCAAGGAGTCGGTGGTATGGTACTTTCGGAGCTGACCCAAGAGCCCCAAATCTTAAGGAATTTTTTTGGGCATCCTCTGGCCTCATACGTCAACTTATATAATGGTATTGCCCGATTAATGATAGTGATCCAAAAGGCTATAGTGGGTGAGGATTGAGACTTCCAGTGGATGGTAATCGATTTCTTAGCATAGAAGAATACTATGCGCAGAAAGGTTTGTACATTTTTAGATATACCTTCATCATCATCAATGTATCCCAGTAGACACCGTAGAGGGTTGCAGATATTGGGTATCTGAGTTAAGGAGCTGATGAAGGCCGTGACCTCCGACCAGAACTTCCTAATCGGGGAGCACTCCCACATAAGATGAAAGAATGTGCCGGGAAGAACGTTCCTTACATTGGTGATCAGTGGGAAGAATGTCCCTTACATTGGTGATCAGTGGGAAGAATGTTCCTTACATTGGTGATCAGTGGGAAGAATGTTCCTTACATTGGTGGTCAGTGGGAAGAATGTTCCTTACATTGGTGGTCAGTGGGAAGAATGTTCCTTACATTGGTGATCAGTGGGAAGAATGTTCCTTACATTGGTGATCAGTGAGAAGAATGTTCCTTACATTGGTGATCAGTGAGAAGAATGTTCCTTACATTGGTGATCAGTGGGAAGAATGCTCCTTACATTGGTGATCAGTGAGAAGAATGTTCCTTACATTGGTGATCAGTGGGAAGAATGTCCCTTACATTGGTGATCAGTGGGAAGAATGTTCCTTACATTGGTGGTCAGTGGGAAGAATGTTCCTTACATTGGTGATCAGTGGGAAGAATGTCCCTTACATTGGTGATCAGTGGGAAGAATGTCCCTCACATTGGTGATCAGTGGGAAGAATGTTCCTCACATTGGTGATCAGTGGGAAGAATGTTCCTTACATTGGTGATCAGTGAGAAGAATGTTCCTTACATTGGTGATCAGTTGGAAGAATGTTCTTTACATAGATGGTGGGTGAGAAGAATGATCCTTACATAGATGGTGGGTGAGAAGAATGCCACCCTTACACAGCTAATAAGATCATTGGTGTCATGCTGCTGGATCTACCAAGTGGTGTTGGCCCCGGAACTATGCAGGTGCCATAAGATGGGAGGTCAGTTAGACATATCTCATGGAACCCATAGCAGTCCCTGGAGAAACCATAGTTAAAAATGGCTAGGCTACACCATGTCCTGGATAACTGAGGTTTATACAGACATAACACTGAATCCTTCAATGAAAAAAATACTGTAAAAGTAAAACTGACCCTTTTCGCCCCCCCTTAAATCTATACAGTCGCGCTATCCTGTCTCACAAAAGTCAGTGTACATTTTTGGCCCTCTTAATTTATGAAGTGTTCAATGGAAAGAAAAAAGCCACATGAAAGGGATGGCTTGTGTAAACATGAAATAGAGAAAGGCAACCCATACAGCTGTGAAAACTAATGACATCCTGTGATTCACAGCCCGGCTCCATTCCTCTGCACTCCGGCCAGATCACCCAAGTCGCCGGCACAGCCTGAGCACATGACAGTTACACAAGTTGTGTCGATTTAACCTCGTCTTGGCCTTGCAGCTAGAACAACACGCCTTACTGCAAAAGATCTGCACAAGACGCCCATTTGCGCATTCGAGAACACAAGCGATGACGTTCTTGGCCAGCTGGTTCTCTGGCTTCCACCAAGTTCCAAGTTTTGAAGGTTCGACAATGGAAACTTTTGTCCCTGAAAATGCCTCATCTCTTCTTCAGTGGAGTTGGTTAGGAAGATCAAATCGGGTTACCCTGGCACACTACTCAGGAAAGGTTGAGCCAAACTCCCCAACAAAAACGACGAAGAATGAAAGGGGCAACCATGTTCACGTAAAGGGTCAGTCCACCCAAAACCCATAATTTCACTTTTTTTTTTCAGATGCTGGAAAGTTGACCCATCAGCCAGTTTCTTCGATCTCTCGAGGACTCTATTGGAGAAATCCCTGTGCTGAGTCTGCATGCTTGCGGTGCCCTGTTACCGCTGGATTTTATATTTAATTTATATTATAGAGAATGCAACAAAAGCAGCTGGAACACTTAAAACTCCCAGGTGCCCAGATACAGAGTTAGGAATGATAGTGGGAGAGTTCACTGTTGGAGCATCCAAGTCATAGAAGATGCCAGGGGATGACTCACCCGACTATGTTCAGCCCAAGAAAAATATTACTTTTTGGGTGGACTGACCTTTTAAGTCTAATGCCGCGTACACACGATCGGACTTTCCAGCAGACTTGGTCCGGTGGACCGGAATCCGTCGGACAATTCGATGGTGTGTGGGCTCCAGCCGACTTTTCTTTCCCAAAAGTCAGACGGACCTAGAAATAAAACATGTTTCAAATCTTTCCAACGGACTCGAGTCCGGTCGAAAAATCCGGTCGTCTGTGTGCTGGTCCGACAGATGAAAACCGACGCTAGGGCAGCTATTGGCTATGAACTTCCTTATTCTAGTCCGGTCGTACGTCATCACGTTCGAATCCGTCTGACTTTTGGAGTGATCGTGTGTGGGCAAGTCCGTTTGTTTGAAAGTCCGGCGGACCTCCGCTGCAAAGTCCGTCGGAAAGACTGTCGGACCTAGTCCGTCGAAAAGTCTACTCGTGTGTACGCGGCATTACCCCACAAGACCTCCCCAACTGGAATGGCAGGTAGATGTGGTCAACAAAGTTTAGATCCCCCTACAGACGTTGCCACCTCTACATAATTTAACAGGATATACTGTGTATGTATATATATATATATATAGCACTGACCCCCGAAGGAGCTGCTGGTTTTATTTGGGCCTGCACTCTGCTAATAAACCCCCACTGGCTTGACTCAGTCCCCTTGACACAGCTGTGGTGAAATACAATACAGTACAATATAATATAACACAATATACCTGTATTGTCACTTCAGGATCCACTGGCTCCACCTGCTGGGAGAAAACAATACTCCACACAACGGGGTACTTAACCAAAGTATATTTTACTACAAGTATTGGCAAACTGGTGGTTACAATAATTGTGCTGTCATCCCAACATAGAATGACAGAACAATGACTTTTAATATAACAATTATGAACAATATAATTACAAGGGAGCTCCCCCTACTTTTATAGCTATGTGTGAGATCTCACTTAAAGTACTCAGTAAACATGGGAACTGTCAAAAAATTTGTTTTGTTTCGGTTCGTCCCGTTTCGTATATAAAAAAATTCGTAATTCGTGTTACGAAATTCCGTACGAATTCGTACGAAATACGAATTTCGTACGAATCGTAATTTTTTTTTCAAATCATTAGTAAAGTTACGAATCGTTAACGCGGCTAATGAATTGTCGGTTCTCGTAACACAGAGAACAATTCGAATCCAACTACAAATATCGAATTTCAATTTCAAGTTATGAATCGTTACGAATCGTTACGAATAGTTACGAATCGTTAATAAATCCAACTACAAATATCGAATTTCAACTAATATGAAAGAAATTATAATAGCGGATATAACGAATGCTTCGAATGATTCGAATGAATTCGAGATTCAGTATATCTAATATAGAGAACTGTTTCTGCACAAAGTGTAATTTTTGCAGGAAAAAAAGCTATTTAAAATCACTCGCGGCTAATGAAATCTCGGCTCCGTAACACAGAGAACAGTCATTCATTGATTAAAAAAAAAAAAAAGCGTAGGGGTCCCCCCAAATTCAATAACCAGGCCCTTCAGGTCTGGCAGGCCACAGGAAAAGAGGGGGGATGAGAGCGGCCCCCCCTCCCACCTGAACCGTACCAGGCCACATGCCCTCAACATTGGGAGGGTGCTTTGGGGGTCTGAGACCCCCAAAGCACCTTGTCCCCATGTTGATGAGGACAAGGGCCTCATCCCCACAACCCTGGCCGGTGGTTGTGGGGGTCTGCGGACGGGGGGCTTATCGGAATCTGGAAGCCCCCTTTAACAAGGGGACCCCCAGATCCCGCCCCCCCCTGTGTGAAATGGTAAGGGGGTACAAAAGTACCCCTACCATTTCACCAAAAAAGGTGACAAAAATGGTAAAAATGACAGGAGACGGTCTTTGACAATTCCTTTATTAAAATCTTCTTTCTTCTGCTCTTCCTTCTTCCTTTCTTCATCCTTCGGTTTCTTCATCTTCTCCTTCCGGCATCTTCTTCCATCCTCTTCTTCCTCCGATCTGCTTCTTCTTGCGCTGCTCTTCTCGTCCGGCATCTTCTTCCATGGCGTCGGCGTCTGTTCTCGGGCCGCTCCGCGCAATGGGAGGCTCCCGCTGTGTGAGGCTTCGCTCCGGCTGACAGGTCTTTTATAACGGAGGGCACCTGGTGACCCCGCCCCCTCTGACGCACGGGGACGTCATGGAGACTTCCCTATGGCTTTCCCCATGACGTCAGAGGGGGGGCGGGGTCACCAGGTGCCCTCCGTTATAAAAGACCTGTCAGCCGGAGCGAAGCCTCACACAGCAGGAGCCTCCCATTGCGAGGAGCGGCCCGAGAAGAGACGCCGACGCCATGGAAGAAGATGCCGGACGAGAAGGACGAGAAGACCGGCGCAAGAAGAAGCGGATCGGAGGAAGAAGAAGATGGAAGAAGAAGATGGAAGAAGAAGATGGAAGAAGATGCCGGAAGGAGAAGATGAAGAAACCGAAGGATGAAGAGAGGAAGAAGGAACAGCAGAAGAAAGAAGATTTTAATAAAGGAATTGTCAAAGACCGTCTTCTGTCATTTTTACCATTTTTGTCACCTTTTTTGGTGAAATGGTAGGGGTACTTTTGTACCCCCTTACCATTTCACACAGGGGGGGGCGGGATCTGGGGGTCCCCTTGTTAAAGGGGGCTTCCAGATTCCGATAAGCCCCCCGCCCACAGACCCCCACAACCAATGGCCAGGGTTGTGGGGATGAGGCCCTTGTCCTCATCAACATGGGGACAAGGTGCTTTGGGGGTCTCAGACCCCCAAAGCACCCTCCCAATGTTGAGGGCATGTGGCCTGGTACGGTTCAGGCGGGAGGGGGGGCCGCTCTCGTCCCCCCTCTTTTCCTGCGGCCTGCCAGGTTGCGTGCTCGGATAAAGGGTCTGGTATGGATTCTGAGGGGGGCCCCACGCCATTTTTTTTTTTTTTGGCCGGGGTTCCCCTTAAAATCCATCCCAGACCTGAAGGGCCTGGTTATTGAATTTGGGGGGACCACTACGCTTCTTTTTTTTATATCAATGAATGACTGTTCTCTGTGTTACGGAGCCGACAATTCATTTGCCGGCAATAGCCGCGAGTGATTTTGAAGCTTTTTTTCCTGCAAAAATTACACTTTGTCATTCGAATCATTCGAATTCATTCATTATATCCGCTATAATAATTTCTTTCGAATTAGTTGAAATTCGATATTGGTAGTTGAAGTCGAATAATTTGGAGCTGAAATTCGTAAACGGAATTTTTCCTGCAAAAATGACACTTTGTCATTCAAATCCATTCGAATTCATTCAAATTCATTCGAATCATTCGTTATATACGCTATAATAATTTCTTTCATATTAGTTGAAATTCGATATTTGGTAGTCGGATTTGAATAAATTCGGCGACAAAATTCGTAAACGGAATTTCGTATTCCGTACGGAATTCGTATTCCGTACGGAATTCGTATTCGAAAAATTCGTACGAATTCGTGCGAAACTAATCGCACATGTCTAGTACTCAGTCTTTAGTCTTCTTGTCTTCGCTAGCAATGATAATTCCTTATAATTTGTAATCCAAGGGTTAAAGTAATTAAAGTTGAGTTAAGGATGATCCTAGTGTTGTTTCCGTAACTATAATACAATACTGGAGATGCGATAGTAAGTAGGCCTTATGCCTGCCTAGTGTCAGTTGCTATACTCCTCCTCCGTAGGACTATGGATCCCAGCGAGGCCTGTATATAAGTCTGACTAGGTGCAAAGTTTAGTAAACTGTGGGCCGCAACCCGCTTACCAACTGGATCAAAAGCTCGGTATGGTTGGTGAATTTGGTCTGGTGTTTGCAGCTTGCTTCTCTGTCACCCGGCTCCGTCACTCCGTTCCGTTCCGCTGATTGAATCTGGTCCTCCGATGCTCAACGAGTGTCTCGGGGTCTCTCCAATCCAGTCACTGTCTCTGGCACCGTCAGGTCACTCACACAATGGATGGGAGATACGCTCCGCGATGGCTGTAGGCCGCTTCTTCTGGGAGGCCTCCTCACAAGTCCTCACAGGCAGGCCACGCGTCCCGAAGAGAGCTAAAATGGCCGCTTGGGCTCCTTTTATGTCCTACCCAGCATGCACTGTCAGAGAGGGTAGGTCACCCGGCAGCCTGGGTAAAAAGGTCAACTCTCCAATGTAAATAACAGTCACTTCCTGTAAATATCAAAAAATACAATAAGTGGAAAAAAGTGCCGGAAATGTACTGGAATCAGTTCCGCTGTGTACAGCAGCGGCATTCTTCCTGTTTCGGCCTGTGGAGCGCAAGCTTGGACCGCACACGTCACTTCCGTTTGACCTACGCCCTGACGCGTTTCGTCACTTCCGACTTCGTCTCGAGGGCGAAGTCGGAAGTGATTCCAGTACATTTCCGGCGAGGAGAAAGCTCAGGCACAGTACACCATTTTACATTTGCCCTAAATTGTTTTTACTATTGTACGCTGAACTTACTGAGAGAGTTTTTGTTGGGGGAAGAATCTTTAAAAAAATTTGCATTATACAGTATCACACTATGTGGCCCAATATTTTTTTTCCATATGTTATGACCGATACTCGCGCATTGGGAGAACTGGTATGGTGATATTGGAGGAGAGGTGGAGATACTGATGACTACAGGCTTGTAATTTTAGTGTATCTGGTGAGTGTACCCCCAAAAGGGGGCAAGCATCACACTTTGGTGGATGGCTCAGATTGACTAAAGAGCAACTACATAGAACTGTTTCACATATCTTTTTACTCTTTTATTGTTGGAGAACTACTTATTTATTTATTTATTTTGGACATGGATTGGGACTGTTGGAGAATTATTTATTTATTTATTTATTTCACATCGGACTTGAATGTTCAAACTATAGCGCTGCTACAATACTTGAGAAAGACGCTTTTTTTGCACTTTTTTCCACTTATTGTATTTTTTGAGATTTCACTTTATTTAAGCAGCAGCTGTGGAAGTGTGTGTATAGTGCTCACTACATACTCACACTGTTGAAATTTTTTTTTTGTTCACCATAATCAAATCTCTTTTATATATTCATATTCATTTATCTTCATATATATTTCATTTATTTATTAATATCACTAGTAATTGAGATTTTAGTCATTTTTAATCTCACTTCATCGCATAAACATATCATCCTTGTAGCGCAGAGCGGTGTTTGCATAGGAGGGCAGAGTTACCAAACATCCTGTATACTAACTGAAAATAGTTCAGTGCTTTGTTAAAGCAAAAATCATTTAGGTCCACTATCAGTGTTTGGCCGCTAGATAGCGCCAAACACTAAGCCATAGAAATGTCCATAGATTTTCATTATAAATGCTAATACACATTAATAGACAAGGATACCAGCGCTACATATATATATATATATATATATATATATATATATATATATATATATATATATATATATATATATAAACACACACACACGGGGTCTTCAAAAAGTTTCTCTCCTTTATGCTTTCGTTTGAAACGGTGAAGGCGGGGGGAGAGTAGTATTTGGTCACATCTGAGAGTGACTAGTTTGACTGGAAAGCCAGCTGACCTTGCAGTTTAGTATAAAAGTTGTCACGCTGTGGTGAAGATTGCTCTGAAACTTATAAAAAAAATGCGGAAACGCTGTAAATTAAGGTAGTGAAGGTTGAAATGACACAGGATTCACATTAAGCGAAGCTCCAGAGTATTTGTTATGAGTGGAGTAAGCTGTGCTTTGAGCTTTCTCTGGGTTTGGTAATCCCAGAGTGGGGCCTTGAGTTTAAAGGTTCCAAAGAGTCTTGGGTGGGACAGAACCTCAATCCTGTGTCCAGGTTTTCCTGGAATTATGCAGGTTGTGTTGTGTGTGTGTCCAGGTGCACACACTTATTATAAGCCAGATCTGAGAGGAAGCTCAGGGCAGCGGATATAGTGTGGAGACAGAGTCCTGTCGGGAGAGCTGGGAGTTCCTGTTGGAGACTGCATCCCTTGTGAGGGGGATTCCTTGGCCAAGGAATGGGAAAATCTGGACAGTGGGGTCTGAGAGGCCAAGAAAGCTGAGTGGGTCCATGGGGCTGGAGGGAACCTGTTGGTGCGCCTTGAGAACTGGAATTGAGAAGGAAGGGCTGAGCCCAGCCCTGACAGGTTCCATCACCTTGTTGTATGGGCTTTCCAGCCCCTCAAGCTTGCTCCATCTAGAGCAGTGTTTCTCAATTCAATTGAGAAACACTGCTCTAGATGGAGCAAGCTTGAGGGGCTAGAAAGCCCATACAACAAGGGGAGGGAACCTGTCAGGGCGGGGCTCAGCCCTTCCTTCTCAGAGATGGCCGCTCAGTTGTCAGCTAATTGCCAGGCCCTATCTCTCCACAGTTACTCAGCTGTTGATGATAACCTGCTCATCAGTCCTGCCTACTTAAGCCGTTTAGCCCAGTGGATCTCTGCCTTCGCCTTGGTCAACATCACAGAGACTATCTCCTGCATTCCTGTTTAAAGACTGGCTTTGCTGACATCCCTTCTGGCTCCAGATCCTGCTTGCTGTTCCACTACATTGAATCCCTGACCTCTGGCTTGGCTGACTATCCGTTCCAGTTACTGAACTTTGGCTATGTTTTGACTACGTTTGTTCTTTTTACTTTTATTATTAAACAAGTGTGATTTAACTGTACTTCTGTCTCGGTCTGATTTCATGGTTTCTGACAGAACCAAGGCTGAGAGAGCCTGAGGAACCCATGGTCTGGGAGACCAAAGAGAGCAGAGGTGCTACTGACAAGTGAGTCAGGTCACTCAGTGTTTTCAGTTGATTGTTTTACTGTGAGTAAAGATGAAAGTGGGAAAATGTGGAGTAAGGCTTATTTTCCTCCTCTTTAATAAAAGTGGGCTGCTGTGCCCTTAAAACACAGTTTGGACTGGCATGGACTAAAAAAAAATGCCTATACCCTATAGTGTGCAACTAGTATAGGTCAATTTAATTATGACTCATGGTAGTTGTGTCAGTCTGTAATTGGGTCAGGTTACTGCTGGTCAGGCTGGGTGGCTCTACCAAGCAGGTCTCTGGTACCTCCCCCTGGATCTAGAAGCTTGGAGAAGCTTCTGGAAGTTAGTGGGCAGTGGCCAGGAGGTCCTGATCTGCATACTTGAGGGAAATCTGACCAATCAGAGGGCCTGGCGGGGTGGCTGGGTCAGCCTTTAAATATGGTGAAGCCTGGCCAGCAGGGAAGTCGGTGGAAGATGGAGTGCTGAGGTTGTGTGGTTGGGGAGGGGAGCCCTGGTCTGGTGCTCTGCCTCCAGGCAGGAGCTGAGGAAAGGAAGGAGAGGAAACCTAAGAGAGGAGTCTCCATTACCTTTGGACATCAGGGCTGGCATGAGCAGATCTCATCAGATGGGAGTACCTCAGCAAACCCAGGAGCATACAAGGGGAAATACTGCCAGACGTAGCATACTTTCCAAGGACAGCGTTGTGCTAAATCCCGATCCCTTGTTCTGGGGAGTTCTTCAGAGCAGCCGGGTGGGCTGGTAGCATCTGCAAGCATCAGAACTGGGTGAAGTTCTACAGAAGAAACAAGATACTTGTGCATACAGTTTGCAGCTTTGTGCTAATTCTTTAAAGGTGACTGAGAGCTCCTGTTCCATAAAGGATCTTGTCACTGATCTATAAGGAGACTGCGTTTACTCCGGAGGGAGTACAGTCTACGATCTTCATTTTGTACATAGAGAAGGAAGTTGTCCTCACCTGATGTTTCCTCAAGTCAAGTTGGGCACCCCATATACCTCTATACCCTATCCAAGTTGTTTTCCCCAATAAAACAACAAAAACGAGCCCATGGACTGATTTCTTGTGTTTGGATGCAAGTTGGAATTGTGTGTTGCCTGGCTGTGCAGGAATAGGGGGAACCAGTAACCAGCGGCTCCTGCAGGGGTAGCGCTACCTATCTATATATATATATATATATATATATATATATATACACACACACATACACACACACTATCCCACCTTCTCTGTTTTTCTGAAGTTTAAATAATACAGTTACCTTTTGGTTCTGTTTTTTTGGTATCGCTGTTTTTTTTTTTCGGAATTGTTTATTTTTGGGCTCTGACCATCTGCAGCGTTTTATTTTAGCAGGATAAGATATGCAAGTCATAATATAACAGCAGACTCTCTGAAGCCATAAATGAGCCGTGGTGAGTCATCTCGAAGAGCCCCACCCTGCGTTCTCTGCCAGTGGATTAAGCGAAGGAAGAATTTCAGTTTTGAGTTTCTGTGTTCGCTGCCAAAACTTTCTAGCGCATTTTGAATCCGCTGAGAAGCCTGGAAATTGTATAATGTTTAACTGTTAATTTGCTGGTCAGAAAATGAGCAAGAAAAAGGTTAAGAGGGATCTCAGAACAATGACACACTGTCACTTGGGGGTCTAGAACAATGACACACACTGACACTTGGGGGTCTAGAACAATGACACACTGACACCTGGGGGTCTAGAACAATAACACACTGACACTTGGGGTCTAGAACAATGACACACTGACACTTGGGGTCTAGAACAATGACACACTGACACTTGGGGGTCTAGAACAATAACACACTGACACTTGGGGGTCTGGAACAATGACACACTGACACTTGGGGGTCTAGAACAATAACACACTGACACTTGGGGGTCTGGAACAATGACACACTGACACTTGGGGGTCTAGAACAATGACACCCAACACTTGGGTGTCCCAGAACAATGACACACTGACACTTGGGGTCCAAGAATAACGACAACCTGACACTAAGTGGTCCAGAACAATGACACGCTGGCATTTGGGGGTCTAGAACAATGACACTTGCGGGTCCCAGAACAATGACACACTGATACTTGGGGGTTTAGAACAATGACACAATGACACTTGGTGATCAAGAACAATTACACACTAACAGTAGGGGGTCTAGAACAATGACACACTGACACTTGGGGGTCCCATAACAATGAAACACTGACACTTGGGGGCCCCAGAACAATGACACCCAACACTTGGGGGGTCCCAGAACAATGATACACTGATACTTGGGGTCCAAGGACAATGACACCCAACACTTGGGGGTCCAAGAACAACGACAACCCGACACTGAGGGGTCCAGAACAATGACACACTGACATTTGGGGGTCCCAGAACAATGACACACTAACATTTGGGGACCCCAGAACAATGACACCCGACACTTGAGGGTCCAGAACAATAACACACTGACGCTTGGAGGTCTAAAACAATGACACTTGGAGGTCTAGAACAATAACACCCTGATATTTGGGGGTCCCAGAACAATGACACACTGACACTTGGGGGTCCAAGAACAACGACAACCTGACACCGCGGGGTCCAGAACAATGACACCCGACACTTGAGGGTCCAGAACAATGACACACTGACACTTGGGGGTCCAAGAACAACGACAACCTGACACCGCGGGGTCCAGAACAATGACACCTGACACTTGAGGGTCCAGAACAATGACACACTGACACTTGGACGTCTAGAACAATGACACACTGACACTTGGAGGTCTAGAACAATGACACAGTAACACTTGGGGGGGTTCCAGGACAATGTTAGTGCTAAACTGTTGGCGCTATATAAATCCTGTATAATAATAATATTACTGAACCCCCGAACCTACATCTCCTAGCTTCAGGTTTGCAAAGTTTTATGAAGTTTTGGTTTCCCAGAACAACCAGCGTGCTTGATTTCCTAGAACAGCTTTAGAGAGAAAATTCTGTGCAGTCAAAGTTTTCGAGAAGAAGCATAATTAAACTTTGACTCTCCTCCATCGCAGGACATCGCTTTGCGCTGTCACTCGCTAACTTGTAGTCTCCAAATGCCACCGTGACTTTTCAACCTTGTTTCTCGCTATGTACTTTTGTTTCCCCATCCTCTAATTTATCCATCAGGCGCTAGCTGTCACCGCTTCGTCTCTGTTTATGAAAAGACAAGTCTGGACGCAAGAACGAAAGAAAAAAAAAAACCTGACAAGGAGATGCGTTCATCTTGGAGACATCTCAGACGCTCCGGAGGTCAGCACCTGCAAAGACGAGGAAATGAGATCTCTCGATTGCTTTGACAGTGAGTGAGCTGGCACTTAACCACCGCGCGCTCAAAAGAAATGGCGCGTGACGATCGGACATCGCCGCATTGCTCATTTCCGACTGGAATCACCCGAGATAATAGCTTCCTAACGCTTAGTCCTTGCCCATTCTGATTCACCCACCTACCGGTCGCACTTTTTAAAGGGCAGGTTGATGTATGCCTATCCGTCTACGGCGCGTAGTCATTAGACGAAGCGCCCGGGGCGATCAGAGCCGGATTTCCACGCGTCGGGAAGGAAAAAAAAAAGGGGGAGATGAAATCGCCTTTCGCTTTTATTACAGGCATAGATGACATTTTAAAGTTAGCACAAACACTATTCTAGCTGTGTAAACTTTACATAGAGGTCATTATTGGATAAGTAAGTAGAAAACTCAACAAGGAGCGGCGCACGCGGCTCAGATGAAACAATGGATAAAGGTATTTGAAATCTTGTTCAGGCTGTAATAGATCGCGGTAAACAAGAAGAAAAAAAAAAAAAAAACCCAAGCCGGATAACTTTTTCAACAAGTTTGTAATGTCAGTTACCGGAAGAAGCTGCAGAGAAGAGAAGATAGTGTTTAAAGAGCCAGTGACTGGTCTATGGCTTTATAGGAGAACTTATTATCTCAGATTAGGGGGGGGAAACTTTATTATATGGCGTTGACGTCCTGCCCAGTGACCACATAAAAGGAAGATACTAGATGTCACTTTCAAAGTAGACTTATGGTCAATATCCCATCCTTGAACTCCAGTTAGTGACTGTGACGGGAGGAACCAAGTGGAACCAAGAATCCCTTGGAAAGGTTGGGAAACCCATGTTTCAGCTCCCGATGCACCTCTTATGTCTAATTCACCCTGTGCCATCCTGGCACAGGGCGACTGAGAAAACATATCTTGGATTACTTAAAATGGGACAGTAATATTTATCCACAATATCTCCCAGGATATATGTAAAGACTATTCTTGGTTTGTTTGATTCTAAACTCAACATATTAGTTGAGTGAGCTGATCACATTGGCCTCTGTACAATGTAGGAGACGGGCCGACTCCTGCTATTGTGAGAAGGTGTCCTGTGTTTATACTTAAATGTATAATCTAATGTGTGAAGCTCGGTGACAACAAGTCTGACCTGTAGGGCAGTGGTCATCAATCCTGTCCTCAGGGCCCACTAACAGGCCAGGTTTGCAAGATAAGTGAAATACATCACAGGTGATATCATTTGCTGCTCAGTGATTGCAGTATTGTAGTCTGCATCTCCCCGAGGTAATACATAAAACCTGGCCTGTTAGTGGGCCCTGAGGACAGGGTTGATGACCACTGCTGTAGTGAAATCCTGATTAATCATAACAATGCTCAGGAGGGCACGGAGTCACAGCGGCTGCTTTAAGGGATTAGTTAAATAGCTCATGTTAATTAGGTTTCTGGTTACAGGTGTATTGTTAGAGTAATATGAGCAGGAGGGGGGACCGAGGGACCCCCTAAAGTAATCTACATTTTTATTTCCTTTCACTCCTCTTCTACTGTATATAAGACTTGTATTTTGGTTCTAATAAAGGAGTCCATGTTCAGCAACTAAACAAGTATCGTCTTGTTTTGTGCTTGTGAGCGGTTGGAATATCTGATATCTATATTCAGACTGGGAGGAAGCGGTATATGACGAAAGCACTCAAGCAGAGTGTGGGACGTTTTGTTACAGTGGCTTTGCCTAGGCTAAGATGATGTCATCAATCTGCTGCAGGCAGGAGCAAGCGTTTCCTCAGTCTCCCATACCACTAGAGTTGACACCTCATCCCTTTAAACCCGAACACCTTTGAATTACACAGGTTCTGAGGCTAATTAAATGCAGATAAGGCACCAAGTGAGTTAAATTACCACCTTAAACAGCCACAGAACCTGGGTGATTAATATGTGTTCGGGTTTAAAGGGATGAGGTGGCAAGCATACATTCCTCCCATCTTTCTGAGGGGCACCTTAAAACAAACAGTACAGCGGTAGGCCAAAAGTTTTGAGAATGACACAAATATACATTTTCACAAAGTCTGCTGCCTCAGTTTTTATGATGGCCTTTTTCATATACTCCGGAATGTTATGAAGAGCGATCAGATAAATTGCAATTAGTTGCAAAGTCCCTCTTTTGCCTTGAAAATGAAATCCCATAATAAAAATAAGAATAAAAAAATGTCCACTGCATTTGTGAAGAAGGCTTCAGGGTGCCCAAGAAAGTCCAGTAAGCGCCAGGACCGTCTCCTACAGTTGATTTGGCTGCGGGATCGGGGGGCACCACCAGTGCGGAGCTTGCTTAGGAATGGCAGCAGACAGGTGTGAGGACATCGGCACGCACAGTAAGGAGAAGACTTTTGGAGGACGGCCTGGTGTCAAGAAGGGCAGCAAAGAATCCACTTTTGTCCATGAAATACATCAGACACATACTGATATTCTGCAAAAGGTACAGGGATTGGACTGCTAAGGACTGGGGGAAAGTAATTTTCTCTGATGAATCCCCTTTCGATTGTTTGGGGCATCCGGAAAAAACCTTGTCCGAAGAAGAAAAGGTGAGAGCTGCTATTAGTCCTGTGTAATGCCAACAGTAAAGCATCCTGAGACCATTCATGTGTGGGGTTGCTTCTCAGCCAAGGGAGTGGGGGGCTCACTCACAACTTTGCCTTAGAACACCTCCATGAATAAAGAATTGTACAAAAACATCCGAGAGCAACTTCTCCCAACCATCCAAGAACAGTTTGGTTAGGAACAATGCCCTTTCCAGCATGATGGAGCACCTTGCCATAAGGCAAAAGTCATAACTAAGTAGCTTGGGGAACAAAACATGAAAGTTTTGGGTCCATGGCCAGGAAACTGGCCGTATCTCCAAAGTAAGTGAAATCCTTGGATAGTTGCACTATAACAAAAATCTCCCTAATGTAAGATTTCTCCACTGTTCCTATTGTAGCACCCTCTACAATAGGTTGCTAGGTTGGTTAGGTAAATTTAGTTATTTTGCTCCTCTGTCATCAGTGGAGCAGTGTGTGATTGCTCTGGACTAATCAGGGTCCCACAGGCTGCAAGCTTGATTGCTTCTCCCTGCCTTCTGGAAAGCTCCAGAACATAGGAGCGGAGCAGGTCAATGAGTAGCCTTAATATTTATGGGGTCTCAGCCAATCCCTGGGGAGGTGTGCCCAGTAGTTGGCTGCGGAGCACATAAATAGTTTGGGGCTGGAGCAGTCAGGGTTCTTGTCCAGGAGGAGAAGTTCCCAGCCTGGAGGGTTGCCTGAGGTCCCAGCTAAGCTAGAGCTGGGGGGCTTATCTTCTGAAAATCTCTGAAGCTAAAAGAAGAGGGATTTCACCTAGAATCTAGTCTGAGGAGTCAACTATGGAAATGTCTGCTCGACACAGGAGGAAGGCATCAAATTACCCAAGGATTTGTCTAAACAGCCCCCTGATGTCTCAGTTCTGAGACAGAGAAAGGGATGGAGGACAGCGATTCCTCCATCCCTTTCTCTGCAGCCTCAGCTGCACTGGACAGTGAATGAATAGAAAGCTCTGTACAGATATTCCTGTTCATTCACAATTTGAATCATAGTAAACACAGTTTACTAGTCTTCATTTAAGAATGAATACAGTGAGTGATCAGTACCGATCTGGGAGCTGAGGGGGCATATCTTCTGAAAATTTTTGAAGCTAAATTAAGGAGACTTTCACCTAGGATCTAGTCTGAAGAGTCCACTATGGAAATGTCTGCCTGTCACAGGAGGCAAAGATGTCCAATTACCAAAGGACTTGTGAGTAAAGACCTGAGTGAAGGTTCTAGGTGACTGTTGCGGCTGTTACCCCCCTTGATGCACTATACTATGGCTTGTCTGGGACATTGCTTATGGTGTCCCAGTGCTGTCCATTGTCTGAGCTATTATCGAGGAGACTTTTCTAAGAAGTAGCTGCAGAGAGAAGAGTGTCCTCTTATTACTGTTTAGCGTTCTGGAGGATCCCATGGCTCCCTGTGCCCTATCCAAGTTACTCACCAATAAATACAGAAAAAAGGCAACCCCTATACTTTTCATTGAGCCAGAGGAGTGAATGTTGCTCTTTGCCTGGTTGCTGTTGCACATATTTGGGAAAAGAACCTGGGACAAATCAGCGACCCTTACTGGGGTGAGAGCTACACTATTGAGGTACCAACTCTACATTTTGGACTTCCCATCCCTTGTAGTCATGAAGACAATGGTCCCCAGGACAAGTAGAGAGGGTGAATCTACCTAGCGGGGGATGCAATGGTCTACAAGGGGGAAAATGGTTCTAACCGTTGGCACTGGTTTGTGGAACGCGCCTAACTCTATGGAAAACCTTTCTTCCAGTTTGAAAAAAAAAATGGGACAAGGGTTAGAACCTATGTCTGTTTTTATTTTTTTGTATGCCCGTGACATCAATGGCCAGATTTTCCTTTACCTTCTGAACCAGTGACACCAGGACCAAGAATAAAGGGAACGAGATAATGGAAATACAGTGCCTCTGGAAAGTATTCACAGCGTTTCACTTTTTCCATATTTTGTTATGTTACAGCCTTTTTCCAAAATGGATTAAATTCCCAATTTTCCTCAAAATTCTACAAACAATAACGCATAATAATAATAATAATAATTGCAAATAATAAAATATCCCATGTACATAAGTATTCACAAACTTTGCCATGACACTCAAAATTTAGCTCGGGTCCATCCTGTTTCCACTGATCATCCTTGAGATGTTTCTACAACTTGATTGGAGTCCACCTGTGGTAAAATCAGTTGATTGGACATGATTTGGAAAGGCACACACCTGTCTATAGAAGGTCCCACAGTTAACAGTGCATGTCAGAGCACAAACCAAGCCATGAAGTCCAAGGAATTGTCTGTAGACCTCCGAGACAGGATTGTATTGATGCACAGATCTGGGGAAGGGTACAGAAAATTTTCTGCAGGTCCCAATGAGCACAGTGGCCTCCATCATCCATAAATGGAATAGGTTTGGAACCACCAGGACTCTTCCTAGAGCGGGCCACCCAGCCAAACTGAATGATCGTGGGAGAAGGGCCTTAGTCAGGGAGGTGACCAAGAACCAGATGGTCACTCTGACAGAGCTCCAGCATTTCTCTGTGGAGAGAGGAGAACCTTCCGGAAGAACAACCATCTCTGCAGCCCTCCACCAATCAGGCCTGTATGGTAGAGTTGCCATACGGAAGCCACTCCTCATTAAAAGTCACCTGAAGGACTCTCAGACCATGAGAAACAAAATTCTCTGGTCTGATGAAACAAAGATTGAACACATTGGCCTGAATGGCAAGCATCATGTCTGGAGGAAAAAAGGCACCATTCATCACCTGGCCAATACCATCCCTACAGTGAAGCATGGCGGTGGCAGCATCATGCTGTGGGGAAGGTTTTTCAGCCGCAGGAACTAGAAGACTAGTCAGGATTGAGGGAAAAATGATTGCAGCAATGCACAGAGACATTCTTGATGAAAACCTGCTCCAGAGCGCTCTCTGGACCTCAGACTGGGGGAAGGTTCATCTTCCAACAGGACAATGACTCTAAGCACACAGCCAAGATAACAAAGGAGTGGCTACTGGACAACTCCATGAATGTCCTTGAGTGGCCCAACCAGAGCCCAGACTTGAACCCGATTGAACATCTCTGGAGAGATCTGAAAATGACTGTGCACCGAGGCTCCCCATCCAACCTGATGGAGCTTGAGAGGTCCTGCACAGAAGAATGGGAGAAACTGCCCAAAAAGAGGTGTGCCGAGCTTGTAGCATCATACCCAACAAGACTTGAGGCTGTAATTGGTGCCAAAGGAGCTTCACTAAAGTATTGAGGAAAGGCTGCGTTACTTATGTACATGGGAGGAGCCTGTGATATTTATGTACATGGGAGGGGTCTGTGATACTTATTTACATGGGAGGGGTCTGTGATACTTATGTACATGGGAGGAGCCTGTGATACTTATGTACATGGGAGGAGTCTGTGATACTTATGTACATGGGAGGGGCATGTGATACTTATGTACATGGGAGGGGTCTGTGATACTTATGTACATGGGAGGGGCCTGTGATACTTATGTACATGGGAGGGGCCTGTGATACTTATGTACATGGGAGGGGCCTGTGATACTTATGTACATAGGAGGGGTCTGTGATACTTATGTACATGGGAGGGGCCTGTGATACTTATGTACATGGGAGGGGCCTGTGATACTTATGTACATGGGAGGGGCCTGTGATACTTATGCACATGGGAGGGGTCTGTGATACTTATGCACATGGGAGGGGTCTGTGATACTTATGTACATGGGAGGAGTCTGTGATACTTATGTACATGGGAGGAGTCTGTGATACTTACGTACATGGGAGGAGTCTGTGATACTTACGTACATGGGAGGAACCTGTGATATTTATGTACATGGGAGGAGCCTGTGATACTTACGTACATGGGAGGAACCTGTGATATTTATGTACATGGGAGGGGTCTGTGATACTTATGTACATGGGAGGGGTCTGTGATACTTACGTACATGGGAGGGGTCTGTGATACTTATGTACATGGGAGGAGCCTGTGATATTTATGTACATGGGAGGGTTCTGTGATACTTGTGTACATGGGAGGAGTCTGTGATACTTATGTACATGGGATGAGTCTGTGACATATATGTACATGGGAGGAGTCTGTGACATATATGTACATGGGATTTTTTTTTCTTCTTTTAACTTTTAATAAATTTGCAAAGATTGCAAACAAACTTCTTTCACGTTGTCATTATGGGGGATTGTTTGTTGAATTTTGAGGAAAATAGCTAATTTAATCCATTTTGGAATAAGGCTGTAACATAAAAAAATGTGGAAAAAGTGAAGCATTGTGAATACTTTCCGGGTGCTCTGTATGTTGCCAGCACACCTCAGTCTTCTGCAATTGAAATCGCCTTTACGGACGTTCTCCTCAATGGAGAAAAAGACAGTAATAAATCCGGGGAGTGTATCTCAGCTCCATCCAGAATAACATTCAAAACTCATTTTGGTGGAAGATGGGCCTTCAATCCAACCCATTACCCATCCCCTGGTTTCCTACATGACTTTCTCAACGCCTCGATACAAAACAACCAAATAAGTCACCCAAAGGAGGCGGCATGAAACACGTTATACAATAGCTCCTCGCCCAAGCCGGATAACAGAACACAGATGTTAATAGTTTTACCAGATTTTCTACAAAGTCCTAACCGTCCCCGCAAAGAAAAACATACATCTTGTTAGCGACGGAGCTGCAAGCGGAGCCGGCTCTCCCGGAGAGTAATTCCATTTTTATTAAACAAATACGGTTATTTCAGTCATCCCCGAGTCTCCTGCTAGACAACTGTCAGTTCGACTCTGCCCTGATACAAATATCGCAGTCGCGTCTGTTTTCTCTTACTGGTTGCTTTCCTGGAAGGTGCTTGATATACACTATATTGTCAAAAGTATTGGAACGCCTGCCTTTACACGCACGTGAACTTTAATGGCATCCCAGTCTTAGTCCGTAGGGTTCAATATTGAGTTGGCCCCGCCCTTTGCAGCTATAACAGCTTCAACTCTTCTGGGAAGGCCACCCACAAGGTTTAGGAGTGTGTCTATGGGAGTGGTTGACCATTCTTCCAGAAGCACATTTGTGAGGTTAGGCACTGATGTTGCATGAGAAGCCCTGGCTTGCAGTCTCCGCTCTAATTCATCCCAAAGGTGTTCTATCGGGTTGAGGTCAGGACTCTGTATATATAAATCTCTCCAACTATTAAACTATTAAATACTCTACAGCCCAGGTAAATAACTGACAGGCTCATTGCCTGATACTCAAGGGGTGGGACATAGCCTTAAGCGCCTAACACCCTCTTACATGTAAGGCCCCTTTCACGCGATCGAACCGTTCAGATCCACCTGTCAGTTTTGACAGCGGACCTGAACGGGCGCTCCATGTTAGTCTGGAGCGTCGGATGTCAGCGGAGACATGTCCGCTGACATCCGACCTGGTCCGATCCGCCAAAAGCAGACATATGTCTCTACGTCCAGATCCGTCGCTGGCGGATCGGATCGGGTGAGATCTGATGAAAAACAGACACGCTGCCCGTTTTATCCGATCTCTCCATAGAGACGAGCGGCGCTGGACAAGCCCCTCTCCGCTCAGTGAGCAGAGAGGGAACTGTCTTCTGCCGGAGAGATCTCCCGCTGAGCCGGCGGACAGAGGCAGACTCCGTGCAAGCGGAGTCCGCCTCGTGTGAAAGGGGCCTTAGGAAGCAGAACATGCCCAAGCAAGAAACAGGTTGAATCTCTCTATGCTGTTTGCACAACAAAGTTTTGTACATAGAGAAGGTCCATCTCAGGTGTCTTCAAACTATGCCCCTCCAGTTGTTCCAACAATTCCCATCATGCCTAGTCATGTCTGTGAATGTCAGAGTTTTACAATGCCTCATGGGATGTGTAGTTTCGCAAACAGCTGGAGGGCCGTAGTTTGGAGATCTCTGGTCTATCTGATTGGACAGTAAGTAAATAGATTGTTAGGCAGGCCTGCAAATTGCCAATTAAAGGAGATTGTTCAGTCGATCTGCAATGGGTGTGGACTTACAGTACAGAACACTTTATTAAACTTGTAAAGCTTTTTAACGGAAGAACTAAATACATGGATATATTTTCTACAAATTCCATTTCATATCAGGAAAAGCAAGTACTTGTGTTGAAAATTCTACTTAGCCTCTTTCCTTCCGCGCTATTGGCGAAAGATGGCTACAGCGCGGCCATACTTTGCCAGGAGGGCGTCCATAGACATCCTCCCCTGCTCGAGCGACCTGCGCGCCCCCCCTGCATGGAGCGCGCGCGGCGCGCTTTGTGATCAGCGAGTCTATGAGACTCGGCTGATCACAGATCAGAGTAAGGGGTAGGTCCCGACCCCTTACCACGTGGTCAACTGTCGGCCAATGACAGCTGATCATGTGATGTAAACAGATCCGGTAATCAGCTATTTTTTCTCCTCACGCTGCTAGCGTGAGAAAAAAAAAAAAGCACCGGTGGCTGTGAGAGGGACATGAGTCCCGATCCCGGAGAGCCTCTGCAGAGGCTTCTGTGCCCACCTGTGCCACCTACCAGTGCCCACAGTACCACCAATCAGTGCCCACAGTGTCACCTATCAGTACCCGCAGTACCACCGATAAATGTCACCAATCAGTGCCTCATCACCAGTGCTGCCTATCAATACCACCTACCAGTGCCCATCAGTGCCACCTACCAGTGCCCATCAGTGACATCTATAAGTGCCCATCAGTGCCGTCTTATCAGTGCCCATCAAAGCCATCTTATCAGTGTCGCCTTATCTGTGCCTATCAGTGCAGCCCATCAGTGCCCATGTCTAGAAACACCCAAACGGTATGGTGCTTTATGCTGGTAGTCCGCATCACTACACTTGTATTTAAAGTGGTCACTTTACATGGCTTTAACATCATTTTAGAAAAGCTACCACCTTTTCCTTGAAAAACAAATGGCACTTTTTGTTCTCCTAGAAAAAGGGAGTAGATCCCCCAAAAGCTTGTCCCTAAAAATTAACCATTAGTGCAAATAAAAGACAGCATGCCAAAGACTGCTATGGGGCCAAGAAGCCAGCACACCATATGAATGCTATGGGATCCAGAAGCCAGAATGGCATGTGACTGCTATGAGGCCAAGAAATCAGCACACCATGTAAATGTTGTGGGATCAAAAAGCCAGCAAACTTTGTGACGCCTATGGGACCAGTACAGTATGGAATCCAGAAACCAGTACATCATGCAATTGCTATGAGGTTCATAAGCCAGCACACCATGGAACTGCTATTGGATCCAGAAGTCTGAATGGCATGTGAATGCTATGAGGACAAGAAGCCAGCGCACTATATGAATGCTATGGGATCCAGAAGCCAGAATAGTATGCGACTGCTATGAGGACAAGAAATCACCATACCATGTGAATGCTGTTGGATCCAGAAGCCGGAAAACCTTGTGACTGCTATGGGGCCTGTACAATATGGAATCCAGAAGTAAGTATATCATGAAATTGCTATGAGGTAAGGTTCATAAGCCAGAACACCATGGAACTGCTATGGGATCCGGAACCAGCACATCATGTGACTGCTACAGTATCTGACAAAAGTAAGTACACCCCTCACATTGTTTGTAAATCTTTTCTTCTATCTTTTCATGTGACAACACTGAAGAAATGACACTTGTCTACAATGTAAAGTAGTGAGTGTACAGCTTGTATAACAGTGTAAATTTGCTGTCCCCTCAAAATAACTCAACACACAGCCATTAATGTCTAAACCGCTGGCAACAAAAGTCAGTACACCCCTAAGTAAAAATGTCCAAATTGTCCCAAAGTGTCAATATTTTGTGTGGCCGCCATTATTTTCCAGCACTGCCTTAACCCTCTTGGGCATGGAGGTCACCAGAGCTTCACAGGTTGTCACTGGAGTCCTCTTCCCCTCCTTCATGATGACATCACGGAGCTGGTGGATGTTGGAGACCTTGTGCTCCTCCACCTTCCGTTTGAGGATGTCCCACAGATGCCCAATAGGGTTTAGGTCTGGAGACATGCTTGGCCAGTCCATCACCTTTACCCTCAGCTTCTTTAGCAAGGCAGTGGTGGTTTTGGAGGTGTGTTTGGGGTCTTTATGTTGGAATACTGCCCTGCGGCCCAGTCTCTGAAGGGAGGGGGTCATGCTCTGCTTCAGTATGTCACAGTACATGTTGGCATTCATGGTTCCCTCAATGATCTGTAGCCCCCCAGTGCCGGAAGCACTCATGCAGCCCCAGACCATGACATTCCACCACCATGACACTCCCCCCACCATGACACCCCCACCACCATGCTTGACTGTAGACAAGACACACTTGTCTTTGTACTCCTGGTTGCCACACACAGGCTGAACCAAATACGTTTATCTTGGTCTCATCAGACCACAGGACGTGGTTCCAGTAATCCATGTCCTTAGTCTGCTTGTCTTCAGAAAACTGTTTGCGGGCTTTCTTGTGCATCATCTTTAGAAGAGGCTTCCTTCTGGGACGACAGCCATACAGACCAATTTGATGCAGTGTGCGGCGTATGGTCTGAGCACTGACAGGCTGACCCCCCCCCCACCCCTACAACCTCTGCAGCAATGCTGGCAGCACTCATACGTCTATTTTCCAAAGACAACCTCTGGATATGACGCTGAGCACGTGACCTCAACTTCTTTGGTGGACCATGGCGAGGCCTGTTCTGAGGGGAACCTGTCCTGTTATACCGCTGTATGGTCTTGGCCACCGTGCTGCAGCTCAGTTTCAGAGTCTTGGCAATCTTCTTATAGCCTAGGCCAGTGATGGCGAACCTTTTTGAGCCTGAGTGCCCAAACCGTGACGCAAAACCAACTTATTCCTTTCAAAGTGCCAACACAGAATTAAACCTGCCAGCGGCTCTGTACAGAGGATGGGACTGATCATCCCTCTAAATGAGCCCTAAGGGACCAAAAACGTATGATTCTGCCAGATTCGCTCAGACTGCAGGGATCAGGAATGCGTTGTGCTCAGAATGCACTGACCTACCTGACCATTACACTTACCTACCTGACCATTACACTCACCTACCTACCTGACACAAGCAATCAACCTACCTGACCATTACACTCACCTACCTGACACATGCACTCACCTACCTGACCATTGCACTCACCTACCTGACACAAGCAATCAACCTACCTGACCATTGCACTCACCTACCTGACCATTGCACTCACCTACCTGACCATTGCACTCACCTACCTGACCATTACACTCACCTTACTGACCATTACACTCACCTGCCTGACCATTGCACTCACCTACCTGACCATTGCACTCACCTACCTGACCATTGCACTCACCTACCTGACCATTGCACTCACCTACCTGAACATTACACTCACCTACCCGACCATTACACTCACCTACCTGACACATGCACTCACCTACCTGACACATGCAATCAACCTACCTGACCATTACACTCACCTACCTGACACATACATTCTCCTACCCGACACATACACTCACCGAATTAACACCTTTATTTTGCAAAATGTAGTAAAGTCTGTAACTGTACAGAGCACAATGTCAGCATTTCCGTGAGTTGCTTTGTACTCTTTTTTTGTAGATCGTTACATACCGTTAAACAAGCAATAAACTTTAACAGTGAAAGGCTTTGCTTTAGAGATGTTTAGATGCAGGGAAATAATGGATCCACTCCACATTGATCTTACCTGTCTCCAGTCTCTCCGGCAGCTCATTCCTGCCCGCCAGTCTCCTCTGATCCCAGCCGCGTGTTCTCCCAGTCATGCCCAGCACCTCACCGCTGATTTGTTTGATGGTGGGTGCGGTGTGGATGAGACAGCCTCTATGATTGGATTAGCGAGCGCACGTCACTCCCGGGCGTTTATTCTTTGTCACGCCCACTCGCCTACAGAACTGTGGGAGATGTAGTTTGTGGTGCGGATGGTTAGATTTTCACTGTGTGCTTTTCTCAAATGGCTCTCCTTTCATGGCGTGCCCACAGAGAGGGCTCGGCGTGCCGGCAGCGGCACGCGTGCCACGGGTTTGCCATCACTGGCCTAGGCCATCTTTATGTAGAGCAACAATTCTTTTTTTCAGATCCTCAGAGAGTTCTTTGCCATGAGGTGCCATGTTGAACTTCCAGTGACCAGTATGAGAGAGTGAGAGCGATAACACCAAATTTAACACACCTGCTCCCCATTCGCACCTGAGACCTTGTAACACTAACGAGTCACATGACACCGGGGAGGGAAAATGGTTAATTGGGCCAAATTTGGACATTTTCACTTAGGGGTGTACTCACTTTTGTTGCCAGCGGTTTAGACATTAATGGCTGTGTGTTGAGTTATTTTGAGGGGACGGCAAATTTACACTGTTATACAAGCTGTACACTCACTACTTTACATTGTAGACAAGTGTCATTTCTTCAGTGTTGTCACATGAAAAGATATTTACAAAACTGTGAGGGGTGTACTCACTTTTGTGAGATACTGTAGGAGCTAGCACGTCACGTGACTATTATGTGGCCCAGGAGCCGGCACACCACATTGATGCTATGGGATCAAGAAGCAGACATGCCATGGCTGCCATGAGGATCAGACCATGTAAATGCTATGGGGCCAGTACACCATTGTAGTGAAAAAGGGCACAAAGGCCAGCACACCATGTGGCTGGTATGGAATCCAGAAGCCAGTTAGTCATGAAATTGCTATGCGGTTCATAAGCTGGCACACCATGGGACTGCTATGGGATCTGTAAGCCAGCACATCATGCGACTGCTACAGGGTACCTAGAAACTAGCACACCATGAGACTACTATGTGGCCCAGGAGCAAGCACACCTTGCCAGTGATATAGGACCCAGAAACCAGCATGCCATGACTGCAGTGAGGCCCAGAAACCAGCACACTAGGTGACTGCTATGGGGCCCAGAAATCCTGGTAGTGCAATGGTGCCCAATAGCCAGCACAAGCTTATGAGGCCCAGAAGCCAGTAAACCATGGTAGTACAATGGAGCCTAAAAAAAGACAACACACTATGCGACTATTGTGAGGTCCAGAAGCCAGTAGCCAGATGTCATAACACCACGTGGCTGCTATGGGGCCCAGATGTCAGAACACCATGTGGCTGCTATGGGGCCCAGATGTCAGAACACCATGTGGCTGCTATGGGGCCCAGATGTCATAACACCACGTGGCTGCTATGGGGCCCAGATGTCAGAACACCATGTGGCTGCTATGGGGCCCAGATGTCAGAACACCATGTGGCTGCTATGGGGCCCAGATGTCAGAACACCATGTGGCTGCTATGGTAGGGTGACCAAACGTCCCCGGTTTCCGGGGACAGTCCCCGGATTGAGGATACTGTCCCCGGACAAAGTCTGTCCCCGGTTTTGTCCCCGGATTGGAATTTGAACAGGGGCTAGGGAAATTTCAAAGACAGCCCGTGCAGAATAAAAAAAAAAAATCTGAATTGCACCCCCCCCTTCTCTACTAGCTTATGGGGGTTTAATTTTTTACATCATTTGTGCCCCTTTCTGATGATCATGTTCTGGTCGGAGCGGAGGGACTATTTCTTCAGTTTCGGGCGCATGCTCATTCAGCTCCGCTCGCATTGTTCTTCTGCCTTGGCTCAAGTCCCAGCCAGTCGCCTGCCTGTTTATCTCCTTGCCTTCCCTGGTGGAGTGATCTTCCTCTGTTCCCCACCCAGTAGTACCTGGGGCCCGGAGAGTAAGACTTGACAGGCTGTGAGGCTGGCGGCGGCGGCAGAGATGGGCCGATTGCTGCCATTACTAGTAAAAAAAAAATGTCCCCGGATTTCATTTAAAAAATCTGGTCACCTTATGCTATGGGGCCTGGATGTCAGAACACCATTTGGCTGCTATGGGGCCCAGATGTCAGAACATCATGTGGTTGCTATGGGGCCCAGATGTCAGAACACCATTTGGCTGCTATGGGGCCCAGGGGCTAGAACACCATAGGGCTGCTATGAGGACCAGATGTCAGAACATCATGGAGCTGCTATGGGGCCCAAATGTCAGAACACCATGGGGCTGCTATGGTGCCCAAATGTCAGAACATCATGGGGCTGCTATGGTGCCCAGATGTCAGAACACCATGTGGCTGCTATGGTGCCCAGATGTCAGAACACCATGGGGCTGCTATGGTGCCCAGATGTCAGAACACCATGGGGCTGCTATGGTGCCCAGATGTCAGAACACCATGGGGCTGCTATGGTGCCCAGATGTCAGAACACCATGGGGCTGCTATGGTGCCCAGATGTCAGAACACCATGGGGCTGCTATGGTGCCCAGATGTCAGAACACCATGTGGTTGCTATGGGGCCCAGATGTCAGAACACCATTCGGCTGCTATGGGGCCCAGGGGCCAGAACACCATAGGGCTGCTATGAGGACCAGATGTCAGAATACCATGGAGCTGCTATGGGGCCCAAATGTCAGAGCACCATTTGGCTGCTATGGGGCCCAGATATCAGAACACCATGGGGCTGCTATGGTGCCCAAATGTCAGAACATCATGGGGCTGCTATGGTGCCCAGATGTCAGAACACCATGTGGCTGCTATGGGGCCCAGATGACAGAACACCATGGGGCTGCTATGGGGCCCAGATGTCAGAACACCATGGGGCTGCTATGGGGCCCAGATGTCAGAACACCATGGGGCTGCTATGGGGCCCAGATGTCAGAACACCATGTGGCTGCTATGGGGCCCAGATGTCAGAACACCATGGGGCTGCTATGGGGCCCAGATGTCAGAACACCATGGGGCTGCTATGGGGCCCAAAAGCACAGTGTGATATATCCAATAGCCCTAGGCTAGTAAATTTAGATAAAATGAATGTAAATATAGTTTAGCAACAGCTATATGATTTCTGTAAATCAATTTGAATTCTGTATCACTACAAAATGGCCCTTGCAATGAAAATGAGAGAAAAAGGGGATCCCTTAATGTTTTTGCTATGGGGCCTCATTACATACTGTTTCAGCCCATGAATGTTTTTTTGGTTGCTTTGCTATGTATGCGCTGTGCCTCGTACCAGAATGATGTAGTGGGTGGCTGGAAGGCACAAAACCTGCATGGCTGTCAAATTTCAGAATGCAAATTACAGGGAAAAGGTAGAAGTTTTAATTGGTTGCGTTCGGTTTCAGAAGCTCTTCTTCTTAAAATAATGCAATTTGGTTTCGCCGTACTCCGAAGTTCCTCATCTCATCAGATTGCTAAACCAGAAATGTCTTTTAAATAAGTAAAACCTCTGTCTGTGCCACTTCAAATCTCTATTAATGGGATAACAAATATATATATATATATTGTGAAGCTAACTGAGCTTGTCTGATAGCTCAAGGATATCTGCGAAATAACGGCGACGGTTTCAAGGCTTCAGATGGCAATGCCGCTTTGTACGTCAGACAATGCCGTGTAAGGCTGTGCCTTGGCAGAGTGAGAACGAGACGACGCATTGTGATAGAACTCACCTTTTTCTTTGTGCGTATTATTTCTACACTAGAGGAGATGTAACCACAATCCTTAATGCTCCCCATTTACACCTGCGTGACGCATTTGTTCTCAAATAAAATGCAAAGTGATTTCTGATTGGACAGGGTGGAGATCGTGACGTCACCTCCCCACCTTATCCAATCAGGGAACACTCTGCATTATTTCAGAAAATGCAAAGAGTTCTCTGGGTGGTGACTGTGCCAAGTGGCTGACCTCCTGTGTCCAGAATGCAGCAGGGCAGGTGTTCGGCACGGGACCAGGAAGCTAGTGGATATCACTAGAGTAGCGGCGTCCATTCCAGTAACTTCCAGTAGACATGTGCACAATAGAAAAATTTGTTTAGTTTCGTTTAGTTTCTGTTCGTTTCCGTTGATTCGTAACGATTCGTAATTTCGTAAGTCGTCGGTGTTCGTATTTTCGTAAGAGTTATTTTTTCGTTGATTCGTTTTTCCGTTAGTTTAATTTTCATTTATTCGAAATTCGGACGCATTCGTATTTTCGTAGATTTAGTTACATTCGTACTTTCGTAAGGTTGATTTATTCGTACTTTCGTAACATTGTTTTCGTAGATTCGTAATCGGAGCATAATTCATAATTTTATGTAATGTGTATGCTATTATTACATTGTAAGAGACACGGAAAATTACAAATCGAAAAAAAAGTTACGAATGTACGAATTTTTTCGTTCAATCCATTCGAAGCGCGTTAAGCAGCGCCATTGTAAGAGACACGGAAAATTACGATTCGAAAAAAAAAAGTTACGAATGTACGAATTTTTTCGTTCAATCCATTTGAAGCACGTTAAGCAGCGCCATTGTAAGAGACACGGAAAATTCCGAATCGCAAAAAAAAAAAAAGTTACGAATGTACGAATTTTTTCGTTCAATCCATTCGAAGCACGTTAAGCAGCGCCATTGTAAGGGACACGGAAAATGACCAATTCAACAAAAAAAAAAAAAAAGTTACGAATGTACGAATTTTTTTCGTTCGTTTTGATTTTGGTTGTTCCTGTTTTCGTTTATCGGATTTTCTTCTTTCGTAGTTTCATTGTTTCTAATTTGGTTATTTCGGATTTTCGTTGTTTTTCGTATTCGTACGATTCGATAATTCGTTATTCGTTACATTTTTTAGCGAATCATTCGTACGATAACGAATGAACGTATTTAACGAATTTTAACGGAAAACGAATAAAAACGAAACGAATTGCACATGTCTAATTTCCAGCTTCTAGAGGGATCCCACAGGTATGGCACATACATACTTACATTGTACAGTCACATACAGAGTTGCGCTAATATTGGAATTATAAGGTAACCAGTGATAGAATAAAAGTCCAAACGTGACGAAAAAGATTCTTTGACAGTATGCGCACCATCCGTCCACCTTGTAGTATAGGATCCTTCAGCTATCACCTCCACCATAAGCAAAGTGCTCGCTCACCAGCTTTCACAGACCTCCTATCATGGAAGGTCATTGAGACTTGTGAGCTTCTGATGACGTCGCACTTGATGACGAAACACGTACTTGCAATTTTTTGCCGTTGAGGCTTTTAATAAAAGACCTTACGGTATCACACTACGAGGAGTCCGTCCTCTCTTATTTCTCTCCTGCACCTCTGGTGATATCCCGTTTGGAGCCATGTCCCATCCCGAGGAGGGATGGGACGTTGGAGGATTTGTTTAACCGCTTAAGGACCGCCTCACGCCGATATACGTCGGCAGAATGGCATGGCTGGGCACAACCACGTACCTGTACGTGGCCCTTTAAGAGACCAGCTGTGGGTCGCTCGGGCGGCGCCGACGGCGCGCTCGCGACCCGGTCCCGAGCTCCGTGACCGCGGCCGCGGGACCAGTGGACCCGATCGCCACTGGTGTCCCACGATCGGGTCCCAGAGCTGAAGAACGGGGAGAGGTAAGTGTAAACAAACCTCTCCCCGTGCTTCCTAGTGAGGCTGTCACTGATCGGCTGTTCCCTCTCATCGGGAAAGCCGGTCAGTGACGTCAGACGCAAAGCCACGCCCCCCTACAGTAAAAAAAACACACACACACACTTAACCCCTCCCCGCCCCCTAGTGGTTAACTCCTTCACTGCCAGTGTCATTTACACAGGAATCAGTGCATTTAAATAGCACTGATTGCTGCATAAATGACAATGGTCCCAAAAATGTGTCAAAAATGTCCGATGTATCCGCCATAATATCGCTGTCACAATAAAAATCGCTGATCGCCGCCATTACTAGTAAAAAAATAAAAATATTCATAAAAATGCTATAAAACTATCCCCAATTTTGTAAACGCTATAACTTTTGCGCGACAAACCAATCAATAAATCGCTAATTGCGATTTTTTTTTTTTACCAAAAATATGTAGAAGAATACGTATCGGCCTAAACTGAGGAAAAAAAATGTTTTTTTATATATTTTTTGGGGATATTTATTATAGCAAAAAGTAAAAAATATTGCATTTTTTTCAAAATTGTCGCTCTATTTTTGTTTATAGCGCAAAAAAAAAAAAAACGCAGAGGCGATCAAATACCACCCAAAGAAAGCTCTATTTGTGGGGAAAAAAAGGACGTCAATTTTGTTTGGGAGCCACGCCGCACGGCCGCGCAATTGTCAGTTAAAGCGACGCAGTGCCGAATCGCAAAAAGGGGCCTGGTCCTTTGGCTGCAAATTGGTTTGAGGGCTGAAGTGGTTAAAGATCCTTGGAGGTCGGGGAGACCCCACAAGCACTTTTTTTCTGCCGTATGGTAGTGGGATCTACAACACCTTGTGAGTGGATCTCTACACATTACTTGGTTGCACCATCCATGTAGGAAGATTTTTTCCATTTGGGTCATCCAGGATCTTGTTTGGAATTTTTTTTTCCAGATTTGGACTTTTCAAAATGATATGTTTGTCACGGTTTATAGGTTTTTCTAGTAGTTACCATCCACCGTATACATTTTTCTTGGTCACATTGGTTTATATTTATATTTATGATCATCTTCATTTTTAATACACATTATTCACATCTATTAATAGACATGTGCAATTTGTTTAGTTTTTATTTGTTTTCCGTTAAAATTCTTTATATTCGTTCATTCGTTATCGTACGAATGAACGAATGATTCGCTAAAAATTTTAACGAATAACGAATTATCGAATCGAACGAAGATGAAAAACAACGGAAATCCGAAATAACCAAATTAGAAACAACGAAACTACGAAAGAAGAAAATCCGAAAAACGAAAACAGGAACAACGAAAATCAAAATGAACGAAAAAATTGGTACATTCGTAACTTTTTTTTTTGAATTGGTAATTTTCCGTGTCTCTTACAATGGCGCTGCTTAACATGCTTCGAATGGATTGAACGAAAAAATTCGTACATTCGGAACTTTTTTTTTTTTTTTTTTTTTTTTTCGATTTTTTTCGATTCGTAATTTTCCGTGTCTCTTACAATGGCGCTGCTTAACGTGCTTCGAATGGATTGAATGAAAAAATTCGTACATTCGTAACTTTTTTTTTTGATTCGTAATTTTCCGTGTCTCTTACAATGGCGCTGCTTAACGTGCTTCGAATGGATTGAACGAAAAAATTCGTACATTCGTAATTTTTTTTTTCGATTCGTAATTTTCCGTGTCTCTTACAATGGCGCTGCTTAACGTGCCTCGAATGGATTGAACGAAAAAATTCGTACATTCGTAACTTTTTTTCTTGATTCGTAATTTTCCGTGTCACTTACAATGTAACAATAGCATACACATTACATAAAATTATGAATTATGCTCCGATTACGAATCTACGAAAACAATGTTACGAAAGTACGAATAAATCAATCTTACGAAAGTACGAATGTAACTAAATCTACGAAAATACGAATGCGTCCGAATTTCGAATAAACGAAAATTAAACTAACGAAAAAACGAATCAACGAAAAAATAACTCTTACGAAAATACGAATCGTTTCGAATACGAACACCGACGACTTACGAAATTACGAATCGTTACGAATCAACGGAAATGAACAGAAACTAAACGAAACTAAACAAATTTTTCTATTGTGCACATGTCTAATTAATAATACATTTTTTATGGGATTGGCTGTTTGCACAATAGTTTTGCGTTCGTGCACAACGCTGGATCAAATCAGAGGTAAGAAAAAGGGGGGGTGGTCTGGGGGTGTGCTACTTCAGCGCGATTTCAAAGCCGCAGATCAGTGTGATGTGGACCTCCATATTCACCACGGCTTGAGACTTCATTTAACAGAAGTCAATGGAAGTAGTGCAGCACCGCTTGAGCTTTTCCATTGCCGGCAATGGGGGGTGGGGGGCGACTTATCATGCAATTTTAAACTGTCAAATCGCAAACGGTGCGAATCGGGGCTAAATCTCAGGACTGGCCGAAACAAACACAAAGCCTATGGCGGGTAAAACCACTCGGGGCATTTAGCTTGTTGCCTGGAGATCAACTTTAAATGAAACGTTGTGATATTTACAGCACCGAGGGACTGAGGTAATGCCCTTTTAAAATGAAAAGAACTGAAAATAAAGATCTTGAATTGTAGTTTTCCAGGTGTCCAACTGTGCGTTTGGGGAAGAAATGTAAAAAAAAAAAAAAAAAAAAAAAAAATCAGCCGTACATCTAGGTCAGGATTTCCAAGCAGAACAAATATTGGATGGTGGTGATGCCCAGATTCTGGATGGGCTCCTACAAAATGGTATGTAATGTCCGATGTTGGAATCGTCGTTGGGCTAAGCCTTGCAGCCCAACCCAACCCAACCAAAACCGATAGGCGTACAACAGAAAACCAGAAGGGTAAAACAGGGACAGATGTTTAAAGAATTAAGGGCGGGTGACACGGAGAGAGAGAGAGCAGAACAAAAAAAAATAAAAAAGGTCTTGGCAGCAAGGCCTGCGATGACTAAAAGTGTTCCAATTTCTCTTATGTAATATCTGGATTTCTCCTTTGTCACCTCATCTAGGCAGGCCGAACTGGCACAAGTTGGACAACTTATTGAAAGCTGTTTTATAGCGAGCTTATGTAAGTTAACGAGACCTAATCTCCGGTCTGTCAGTTGGATCATTGCTTGTGGACTTCTAGGAAGCAGGATCGGATACATTTTCCATCTGGTCTTAACTATTTAATGCAAAAAACTTGAGGAAGCACCAGAAAAGAGCAAAGTGTACAAAGTATTAAAAAAAAGAGGTATATGAAAATATGACCAAAAATATACATTTGGAGGTTCATTGGTCCACATACAAATAGCATATGTTAGAGTTGATTATGGTCATGTCCAATGGTGGGTCATGTTGGGGTTGTAGCATGTTATGGTCATGTTGGGGTTGTAGCATTCTATGGTCATGTTGGGGTTGTAGCATTCTATGGTCATGTTGGGGTTGTAGCATTCTATGGTCATGTTGAGGTTGTAGCATTCTATGGTCATGTTGGGGTTGTAGCATTCTATGGTCATGTTGGGGTTGTAGCATTCTATGGTCATGTTGGGGTTGTAGCATTCTATGGTCATGTTGGGGTTGTAGCATTCTATGGTCATGTTGAGGTTGTAGCATTCTATGGTCATGTTGGGGTTGTAGCATTCTATGGTCATGTTGGGGTTGTAGCATTCTATGATCATGTTGGGGTTGTAGCATTCTATGGTCATGTTGAGGTTGTAGCATTCTATGGTCATGTTGAGGTTGTAGCATTCTATGGTCATGTTGGGGTTGTAGCATTCTATGGTCATGTTGAGGTTGTAGCATTCTATGGTCATGTTGAGGTTGTAGCATTCTATGGTCATGTTGAGGTTGTAGCATTCTATGGTCATGTTGGGGTTGTAGCATTCTATGGTCATGTTGAGGTTGTAGCATTCTATGGTCATGTTGAGGTTGTAGCATTCTATGGTCATGTTGGGGTTGTAGCATTCTATGGTCATGTTGGGGTTGTAGCATTCTATGGTCATGTTGGGGTTGTAGCATTCTATGGTCATGTTGGGGTTGTAGCATTCTATGGTCATGTTGGGGTTGTAGCATGTTATGGTCATGTTGGGGTTGTAGCATTCTATGTATAGAGCAAGGAGGTCTCCAAACCTTCTGAACAAAGGACCAGTTTACTTTCCTTCAGACTTTGAGGAGACTGGACTGTGACCAGTGTGAGTAGATAATGCCCTGGTGTCAACGAGAGTAAAGAGTGCCTCATGATTGGTATTAGTGGGAGGAATATTGCCCCATTGTTGGTATTAAAGGAAGAAATAGTACCCCATTATTGGTGTCATTGGGAGGAATATTGCCCCATTCTTGGTATCAGGGGAAGGAAGAGTGCCCCATCATTGGTGTCAGTGGGAAGAACAGGGCTCTGCAGTTGGTGTCAGTAGGAGGAATAGTGTCCCATCATTGGTGTCAGTATGAAAAAGACTGCCCCAAGAACAAGAGTTGTTGGGGGGAGTGATAGGAATAGTGCCCTATTTTAAAGTAGTGTGTTTTTTCTCTTCTATCCAATAGTGCCAAATTATTGGCATCAGTGACAGGAATTATGGCCGATTGTTGGTGTAGAAGGAATACTGCCTTGAGTGTAATGCCGCGTACACACGGTCGGAATTTCCGATGGAAACAGTCCGATGGGAACTTTTCATCGGATTTCCCGACCGTGTGTACGCCCAACGGTCGGTCCATTTCTTTCGGAATTTCCGACGGACTTTGGATTGAGAACCTGTTCTCAATGTTTCTGACGGAAAACCTTTCTATCGGATTTTCCGATCGTGTGTATGCAATTCCGACACGCAAAATTCCGACGCATGCTCGGAAACAATTCGGCGCATGCTCGGAAGCATTAAACTTCCCTTTTATAGTGCTGTTGAACGTGTTTTATAAGCCGCTGTGTTACTGACCGTCGGAATTTGGTGTGATCGTGTGTAGGCAAGACAGTTTGAGCGAAATTCCGTCGGAATTTCGACGGGAAAACCATCAGAGCTTTTTCCGACGAGAATTCCGACCGTGTGTACGCGGCATTAGAGTTGATTATGTCCAGTGGTGGGTCATGTTGGGGTTGTAGCATTCTATGTATAGAGCAAGGGGGTCTCTAAACCTTCTGAGCAAAGGACCAGTTTACTCTCCTTCAGACTTTGAGGAGACTGGACTGTGACCAGTGTGAGTAGATAATGCCCTGGTGTCAACGAGAGTAAAAAGTGCCCCATTGTTGGTATTAGGGGAAGAAATAGTACCCCATTATTGGTGTCATTGAGAGGAATAGTGCCCCATTCTTGGTATCAGGGGATGGAAGAGTGCCCCACCATTGGTGTCAGTGGGAAGAACAGGGCTCTGCAGTTGGTGTCAGTAGGAGGAATAGTGTCCCATCATTGGTGTCAGTGGGAAGAACAGGGCTCTGCAGTTGGTGTCAGTAGGAGGAATAGTGTCCCATCATTGGTGTCAGTGGGAAGAACAGGGCTCTGCAGTTGGTGTCAGTAGGAGGAATAGTGTCCCATCATTGGTGTCAGTGGGAAGAACAGGGCTCTGCAGTTGGTGCCAGTAGGAGGAATAGTGTCCCATCATTGGTGTCAGTATGAAAAAGACTGCCCCAAGAACAAGAGTTGTTGGGGGGAGTGATAGGAATAGTGCCCTATTTTAAAGTAGCGTGTTTCTATGCAATAGTGCCAAATTATTGGCATCAGTGACAGGATTTATGGCCGATTGTTGGTGTAGAAGGAATACTGCCTTGTATCAGTTGAGTGTAAGAGAATTGTTTTATGATGGTGCCCAGTGGTTGGTCATGTTGGGGGGTGTAGCATTCTATGTATAGAGTGTAATAGAATTGTATTATGATCATGTCCAATGGTGGGTCATGTTGGGGGTTGTAGTGTTCTATGTACAGTATAGAGTGTAATATATTATGATGGTGCCCAGTGGTGGGTCATGTTGGGGGTTGTAGTGTTCTATGTATAGAGTGTAATAGATATACAAAGTTTGATCACATGTTTAACCACTTGATGACCGGCTCATGCCGATAAACTTCGGCAAAGTGGCACGTTCCCGCAAAATGACATATGGATACATTGTCCCCTTTAAGAGCCGCCGGAGGCATGCATGCATGCACGCCCACTGCACGGCGGGGGACCCGATGCCCGTGGCCGGTGGGCGCGATCGCGGGCACGAGAGCCAAAACGGTGTCATCACTGTCATGACGCCGGTTCCTCCCTCCCCTCTCTGTACCGATCGGTACAGTGAGAGGGGAGAGGGGGGGAGATTGCAGCAGCGCTGTGGGCTGGATGTGTAGTGCCCACAGCGCTGCTCTGTGACAATACTCTGCAGTACTCTGCTCATACTGTGCAATACTCTGCAACACTGTGCAATACTCTGCAACACTGTGCAATACTCTGCAAATACTCTGCAATACTCTGCAACACTGTGCAATACTCTGCAACACTGTGCAATACTCTGCAACACTGTGCAATACTCTGCAAATACTCTGCAATACACTGCAACACTGTGCAGTACTCTGCAATACACTGCAATACTCAAAAAATACATTGCAATACACTGCAATACACTGCAATACACTGCAATACACTGCAATACACTGCAACACTGTGCAATACACTGCAATACACTGCAATACTGTGCAATACACTGCAACACACTGCAATACACTGCCAATACTTTGCCAATACATTGTAATACTCTGCAATACTCTGCAATACTCTGCCAATACTCTGCCAATACTCTGCCAATACATTTCAATACCCACCAATACTCTGCAATAAATTTTAACAGAAACAAAGAATTTTTTATATTTTTTTACCGAATTTTCAGTCTTTTTAGATTTATAGCACAAAAACTAAAAAACCCAGCGGAAAGAAAGCTCTATTTGTGTGAAAAAAAGGACAAAAACTTAATTTGTGTACAGTGTTGCATGACTGAGTAATTGTCATTCAAAGTGTGAGAGCACCGAAAGCTGAAAATTGGTCTGGTTAGGAACCCCCCTATCGTTTTCAGCCAAGGAAGCTGCCATCTTTGCCTCTGTTTAATCTTCAACTGCCACGGTGCTGCACATGTGATCCGTTATGACACCAGCCATTGGATGGTTTGACTGTTGGGTTGAGAGCACAACCAATGTGCCGTTAGCATTCACGGCATGCCTTTTTTTTTTTAAAACTGTTAAATCGATGGGTTTACTTCCGCTTTAAGTGCCCGGTGGTCAAGTGGATAAAGAGGTAAAGTAAAAAAACAAAAAAAAATGTCAAATGTTTTTTTTTTTTTTTTCCTGCACATACATTTTTAATTTTTTTTTTTTTTGGGTGGAACTCCACTTTAAAAAGATTCCCCCACAGCTGTGACACCTCCCGCCCAATAAAGATTTCCTATACTATCATTAGGAGGGGGGGGGGGCGCAAAAACAAAATTACCTTGAAAACGTTTGCTCCATTCAATCCCTATTTTTCTTCGTTTTTTTTTTTTTTTCCAATCACATATTTTTCAACTGATGTTTATTATTTTTCTAACAAATAAAAGTTTCTCGGGTGCTTTTTGCAAAGTTTCTTAAATAAGAAGTCGCTTAGATAGGCAGCGACAGGCTTTGTTGGACTTGTGATAATGGGGACTAATGACAAAGAGTTCTCATTTGGCAAATAAAAAATTCCTACGGATCCTTGGCCTTCGTCTCTTATAGTTTTGCTAAAATCATGAATAAAATGTAAACCATCTATGTAAAAAAAATGCAGAACAATACCCCCGAAGGCTACCCGGCGGTGGAGCGATTCAGACTGGGAACAATATCAGTTTTGTCCTAGACCTCCCTAACATACAATATACTTGTGTACAATAAAGGAATGTTTTTGAGTCTCATCTAGAAAAGCAGCGGTGGAACATTGTGTGCGGGGAAAAAAGTCTGTTTAGACAAACGGTGAAGGCTTCAGTTCCCGTTGTGCCGCGATGCGCCCACCAACAACAGCTCACACTATTGAATTAGGTTTGAAAAAAAAAACAAAAAAACACCCATACTGTATCTTATGTTCCCCCCCTAAGCATACAGTGTCGTGAAAAAGTATTCATACCCCTTAACCACTTCACACCCAGGGAAAATTCTGACATTTCTCTCCTACACGTAAAATTCATAATTTTTTTTTGCTAGAAAATTACATAGGACCCCCCAAACATTATATATGTTTTTTTTTTAGCAAAGACCCTAGAGAATACAATGGCAGCCGTTTCAACTTTTTTATCTGGCACGGTATTTGCGCAGCAATTTTTCGAACGCGTTTTTTTTCAGAAAAAAAAAAAACTGTTTCATGCTTTAAAAAAAAAGTAAAGTTAGCCCAATTTTTTTGCATAATGTGAAAGATGAAGATACGCCGAGTAAATAGATACCCAACATGTCACGCTTGCGTGACATGTTGGGTATCTATTTACTCGGCATATCTTCATCTTTCACAATATGCAAAAAAATTGGGCTAACTTTCCTTTTTTTTTTTTAAAGCATGAAACTTTTTTTTTTTTCTGAAAAAAACACGTGTTCGAAAAATTGCCGCGCAAATACCGTGCCAGATAAAAAAGTTGCAACGCTGGCCGCCATTGTATTCTCTAGGGTCTTTGCTAAAAAAAAACATTCTAGGAATTGCGCCAAACTTTGTTATTTAAAAATCCACATAGGCGACGCTTTACTGGTTACATGTTTTGAGTTACAGAGGAGGTCTAGGGCTAGAATTATTGCTCTCGCTCTAACGTTCGCGGCGATACCTCACATGTGTGGTTTGAACACCGTTTTCATATGTGGGCGGGACTTATGTATGCGTTCGCTTCTGCGTACGAGCTCACGGGGACAGGGGCGCTTTAAAAAAAAAAAAATTATTGTTAATTTTACTTTTATTTTTTTAGTTTGACACTTTAAAAAAATAAAAATAAATAATTGATTACATTTATACCTATTACAAAGAATGTAAACATCCCTTGTAATAGGAATATGGAATGATCGGACCTATTTACAGTGAGATCTTTGTCCTCCTCACCTGGTTGCCCCCACACACGCTTGTCACCATCTGACACCAAATACGTTTATCTTGGTCTCATCAGACCACAGGACGTGGTTCCAGTAATCCATGTCCTTAGTCTGCTTGTCTTCAGCAAACTGTTTGTGGACTTTCTTGTGCCTCATCTTTAGAAAAGGCTTCCTTCTGGGACGACAGCCATGCAGACCAATTTGATGCAGTGTGCGGCGTATGGTCTGAGCACTGACAGGCTGACCCCCCCCCCCCCACCCCTACAACCTCTGCAGCAATGCTGGCAGCACTCATACGTCTATTTCCCAAAGACAACCTCTGGATATGACGCTGAGCACGTGACCTCAACTTCTTTGGTGGACCATGGCGAGGCCTGTTCTGAGGGGAACCTGTCCTGTTATACCGCTGGATGGTCTTGGCCACCGTGCTGCAGCTCAGTTTCAGGGTCTTGGCGATCTTCTTATAGCCTCGGCCATCTTTATGTAGAGCAACAATTCTTCTTTTTCAGATCCTCAGAGAGTTCTTTGCCATGAGGTGCCATGTTGAACTTCCAGTGACCAGTATGAGAGAGTGAGAGCGAGAACACCAAATTTAACACACCTGCTCCCCATTCACACCTGAGACCTTGTAACACTGACGAGTCACACGACACCGGGGGAGGGAAAAATGGCTAGTTGGGCCCGATTTGGACATTTTTCACTTAGGGGTGTACTGACTTTTGTTGCCAGCGGTTTAGACATTAATGGCTGTGTGTTGAGTTATTTTGAGGGGACGGCAAATTTTTACACTGTTATACAAGCTGTACACTCACTACTTTACATTGTAGACAAGTGTCATTTCTTCAGTGTTGTCACATGAAAAGAGAGAAGAAATGTGAGGGGTGTACTTACTTTTGTGAGATTCTGTATATAATGTTTGGGGGGTTCTAAGTAGTTTTCTAGAAAAAAAAAAATACATATTTTTACTTGTCAGAGGAAGGCTCGGTCCCGAACTTCATCAATATAAAGATTGTATTTCTGGTACTCACCCCATCTGTTGGAGGAACGTTCCAATGTTTTCTTATAAGAAGCTCTTTGTATCTTCTGAAGGGAAAAAAGATAAATCTGGTAAACAAGTGAAATCAGTGAAGTGTCCGTTCTACGCAGGAAATCACTTCAGTTGTGCTAAAGTCAGACAGCCCCGCTCAATTTATCCTAAAGTGCATCTAAAGACCGAGAACCAGAAATAAAAAACGGAATATATTGCCGCTTACCGATCCCTGAGATCTGGAGGTTGTATTGGTTTCCTTCTTTCAGCCCTTTTTCCCTTATGGCCCCTTTCACACGGGTGCGGCGGTAGACACGTGCACGTCGTTTCGTTTACGAATTAAAATTAAAACTTTAGAATAGTACCGAATTTAAAACGAATTAGAAAAAAACGAAAAAAAAAAAATTCAAATCGTTTTCGAATTCGAATTTTCCAATTTCCAAAGAGAATAAAATAGAATAGAAAATAAAGGAATAGAATAGAAAATAAATATTTTTTTTTTTTTTTTTTTTCTATTCTATCCCTATATTTTCTATTCTATTCCGAAATAACAACAAAAAAAACGGTCGAAATTCGAATCGTTTTCGAATTTGAATTTTCCAATTTCCAAAGAGAATAAAATAGAATAGAAAGTAAAGGGATAGAATAGAAAATAAAGGGACAGAATAGAAAAAAATAATTTATTTTCTATTCTATTGCTTTATTTTCTATTCTATTTTATTCTCGTTGGAAATTGGAAAATTCGAAAACGATTCGAATTTCGGACAAATTTTTTTTGTTTTTTTTTGTTATTTCGAAATAGAAAATAAAGCGATAGAATAGAAAAAAATAATAATTTATTTTCTATTCTATTGCTTTATTTTCTATTCTATTTTATTCTCTTTGGAAATTGGAAAATTCGAATTAGAAAACGACTCAAATTTCGTCTGAATTCTTTTAGTTTTCGCTATTTCGGAATAGAATAGAAAATAAAGGGATAGAATAGAAAAAATAATAATTTATTTTCGATTCTATTCCTTTATTTTTAATTTTATTCTCTTTATTCTCTTCTCTATTCACTAGACCATGCACTGCCAAAAAATTTGTTCATTTTTCGGGTCATTTGTAATGATCACAATTCATAAATTCGAAAATCCGAAAATAAGAAAGAATAACAATAACTACGGTAACTATTAAATTATAGGTGTTGGAATTTCCTTTCAAATTTGGCTGTTAGTGAACATAACGAATACGAATTTATCTGAAGTTACCAATTATCCAAAATAACGAATGCCGCATCTTAACGAATGAGTGGCCATCAGTGTGGTCTCATCAGTGCCCGTCAGTCTCATCAGTGCAGTCTCATTAGTGCTCGTCAGTGCAGTCTCATCAGTGCCCGTCAGTCTCATCAGTGCAGTCTCATTAGTGCTCGTCAGTGCAGTCTCATCAGTGCCCGTCAGTCTCATCAGTTCCCGTCAGTCTCATCAGTACAGTCTCATCAGTGCCTGCCAGTCTCATCAGTGCCCTTCAGTGCAGTCTCATCAGTGCCTGTCAGTCTCATCAGTGAAGCCTCATCAGTCCCTGTCAGTGCAGTCTCCTCAGTGCCCGTCAGTCTCATCAGTGCAGTCTTATCAGTGCCCGTCAGTCTCATCAGTGCAGCCTCATCAGTCCCCGTCAGTGCAGTCTCCTCAGTGCCCGTACGTCTCATCAGTGTAGTCTCATCAGTGCCTGTCGGTCCCATCAGTGCAGCCTCATCAGTGCCCTTCAGTGCAGTCTCATCAGTGCCTGTCGGTCCCATCAGTGCAGCCTCATCAGTGCCCTTCAGTGCAGTCTCATCAGTGCCCGTCAGTCTCATCAGTGCCCTTCAGTGCAGTCTCATCAGTGCCCGTCAGTCTCATCAGTGCCCATCAGTGCAGTCTCATCAGTGCCCATCAGTCTCGTCAGTGCAGTCTCACCAGTGCCCGTTAGTCTCATCAGTGCAGTCTCATCAGTGCCCGTCAGTGCAGTCTCATCATTGCTCGTCAGTGCAGTCTCACCAGTGCCTGTCAGTGCAGTCTCATCAGTGCCCATCAGTCTCATCAGTGCAGTCTCACCAGTGCCTGTCAGTGCAGTCTCATCAGTGCCCATCAGTCTCATCAGTGCAGTCTCATCAGTGCCAGTCAGTCTCATCAGTGCAGCCTCATCAGTGCCCTTCAGTGCAGTCTCATCAGTGCCCGTCAGTGCAGTCTCATCAGTGCCCGTCAGTCTCATCAGTGCCCGTCAGTGCAGTCTCATCAGTGCCCGTCAGTGCAGTCTCATCAGTGCCCGTCAGTCTCATCAGTGCCCGTCAGTGAAGTCTCATCAGTGCCTGTCAGTGCAGTCTCATCAGTGCCCGTCAGTGCAGTCTCATCAGTGCCCGTCAGTCTCATCAGTGCCCGTCAGTGAAGTCTCATCAGTGCCTGTCAGTGCAGTCTCATCAGTGCCCGTCAGTGCAGTCTCATCAGTGCCCGTCAGTGCAGTCTCATCAGTGCCCATCAGTGAAGGAGAAAAATTACTTATTTGCAAAATTTTATAACAGAGACAAAGAAAACTTTTTTTTTTTTTTGTTTCATTTTGTTTCATTTATCAGCAAAAACGAATCAGTGGTGATTAAATACCATCAGAAGAAAGCTCTGTCTGTCTCAAAAAAATGCTAAAAATTTAATTTGGCTACAGCGATACAAGACTGATACAAGACCGATACATGACCGATACAAGACCGATACAAGACCGATACAAGACCGATACATGACCGATACAAGACCGATACAAGACCGATACAAGACCGATACATGACCGATACATGACCGATACAAGACCGATACAAGACCGATACATGACCGATACATGACCGATACATGACCGATACATGACCGATACATGACCGATACAAGACCGATACATGACCCCAGATGAAGACACGTGACCGTGTCGTAACGCGTAGGGAGTGGCCGTCGGCAAATACAGAGAAGGACGCGAGTAGGCGCCGTGGACGCCTCCGGTGACTGTAAACCTATTGCTTTTTATTACCTGATTAAATGTACGAGTTTTAACGTTTCCTTTGTATAAATGGTTATATTTTACAAAATACTACACCAGTGGAGCCCCCCTTCCTTCTTTCTCTCTTTCCCCCATATCTGGTATATTGCTGGGAGCCACCGATACAAGACCGATACATGACCCGATACATGACCCAATAACCACAATTAGGGGCTAACTTGGATACCCCAGAAAGGCTCATTTTGACCTTACTTAAGGTGAGAGACCGATACAAGACCGATACTTGACCGATACAAGACCGATACATGAGTATATAGGCAGGTCAGGAAATACTGAGAGTAACAAAAGTTTGCAGCAAAGTGAATAGTGTTCACAAAGGCACTTCAAGGATAAATAGATAAAAGATACTTCGCGCAAAGAAAAGAAATATATAAATGAGGCAGTAGTACTGGCTAGGTTCCTCTGGGGGCACTAGTCCAGGATTAGAAGAGTGCAAAGCCAGAGTGAGTGATCAAGGAAATTACAAATAGTTCAGGAGTGATAGAGTGACTAATAGGTGAATGAAGCAATAAAAAGTAAAAAGCCTCTGTGAGTAAAAGTGATTGGATAACCAGTATCTCAAATCAAATACAAGATATAAATGTAAGTGCAATAAAAATAATAATAAATATATGCAAATGTCACAAAAGGGTACACGTCAACACAGATAACATAAGGCATACAGTGTAATAAATATAAATCCAGTAAGGGTACAATCCTGTGGTAAGTATAAATATTAAATGCTAAATAGTGACAATGTGTTAAAACAAAGTGACCTGTGACAGGCAAATCAATAAAACAGATAAAATCTGTGATAAACACTCAAATGTGACCTTAATTGCAGAGTATATGTAGCCTGCAATAATGCATCAAGTGAAGAAAGTGGTGAACAAAAATGGTGAATAAATAGATGAATAAGGGCATACGGATAAAATTGTCCAAAAATAAATAAATAAATATGGCAATGGCCAGCTCAGTGCAGGAAATGAGACCCAATGTGCCAATAGGTATCCGATATTGGTTTCACTGTATTGCTGCTATATTCTTGTAGCCATTCATCTATTTAAATGGGGTGCTCCTTTTCTGGTCTCCCAGAACTCTCACCTTAAGTAAGGTCAAATGAGCCTTTCTGGGGTATCCAAGTTAGCCCCTAATTGTGGTTATTGGGGTGTCCTTCTGTCGGGTCCAGCCTTGTCCCCTCTCCTCAGCAATCCGGACCTATAGTACTAGGTGGCTCCCAGCAATATACCAGATATGGGGGAAAGAGAGAAAGAAGGAAGGGGGGCTCCACTGGTGTAGTATTTTGTAAAATATAACCATTTATTCAAAGGAAACGTTAAAGCAATAGGTTTACAGTCACCGGAGGCGTCCACGGCGCCTACTCGCGTCCTTCTCTGTATTTGCCTACGGCCACTCCCTACGCGTTACGACACGGTCACGTGTCTTCATCTGGGGTCCCCCATATCTGGTATATTGCTGGGAGCCACCTAGTACTATAGGTCCGGATTGCTGAGGAGAGGGGACAAGGCTGGACCCGACAGTAGGACACCCCAATAACCACAATTAGGGGCTAACTTGGATACCCCAGAAAGGCTCATTTGACCTTACTTAAGGTGAGAGTTCTGGGAGACCAGAAAAGGAGCACCCCATTTAAATAGATGAATGGCTACAAGAATATAGCAGCAATACAGTGAAACCAATATCGGATACCTATTGGCACATTGGGTCTCATTTCCTGCACTGAGCTGGCCATTGCCATATTTATTTATTTATTTTTGGACAATTTTATCCGTATGCCCTTATTCATCTATTTATTCACCATTTTTGTTCACCACTTTCTTCACTTGATGCATTATTGCAGGCTACATATACTCTGCAATTAAGGTCACATTTGAGTGTTTATCACAGATTTTATCTGTTTTATTGATTTGCCTGTCACAGGTCACTTTGTTTTAACACATTGTCACTATTTAGGATTTAATATTTATACTTACCACAGGATTGTACCCTTACTGGATTTATATTTATTACACTGTATGCCTTATGTTATCTGTGTTGACGTGTACCCTTTTGTGACATTTGCATATATTTATTATTATTTTTATTGCACTTACATTTATATCTTGTATTTGATTTGAGATACTGGTTATCCAATCACTTTTACTCACAGAGGCTTTTTACTTTTTATTGCTTCATTCACCTATTAGTCACTCTATCACTCCTGAACTATTTGTAATTTCCTTGATCACTCACTCTGGCTTTGCGCTCTTCTAATCCTGGACTAGTGCCCCCAGAGGAACCTAGCCAGTACTACTGCCTCATTTATATATTTCTTTTCTTTGCGCGAAGTATCTTTTATCTATTTAAGACCGATACATGACCGATACAAGACCGATACATGACCGATACAAGACCGATACAAGACCGATACAAGACCGATACAAGACCGATACAAGACCGATACAAGCCCGATACATGACCGATACAAGACCGATACAAGACCGATACAAGACCGATACATGACCGATACAAGACCGATACATGACCGATACAAGACCGATACATGACCGATACAAGACCGATACAAGACCGATACAAGACCGATACATGACCGATACAAGACCGATACAAGACCGATACAAGACCGATACAAGCCCGATACATGACCGATACAAGACCGATACAAGACCGATACATGACCGATACAAGACCGATACAAGACCGATACAAGACCGATACATGACCGATACAAGACCGATACATGACCGATACAAGACCGATACAAGACCGATACATGACCGATACAAGACCGATACAAGACCGATACATGACCGATACAAGACCGATACAAGACCGATACATGACCGATACAAGACCGATACAAGACCGATACAAGACCGATACATGACCGATACAAGACCGATACATGACCGATACATGACCGATACAAGACCGATACAAGACCGATACATGACCGATACAAGACCGATACAAGACCGATACAAGACCGATACATGACCGATACATGACCGATACAAGACCGATACAAGACCGATACATGACCGATACAAGACCGATACAAGACCGATACATGACCGATACATGACCGATACAAGACCGATACAAGCCCGATACATGACCGATACAAGACCGATACATGACCGATACAAGACCGATACAAGACCGATACATGACCGATACAAGACCGATACAAGACCGATACAAGACCGATACAAGACCGATACAAGACCGATACAAGACCGATACATGACCGATACAAGACCGATACAAGACCGATACAAGACCGATACAAGACCGATACAAGACCGATACAAGACCGATACAAGACCGATACATGACCGATACAAGACCGATACAAGCCCGATACATGACCGATACAAGACCGATACAAGACCGATACAAGACAGATACATGACCGATACATGACCGATACAAGACCGATACATGACCGATACAAGACCGATACAAGACCGATACATGACCGATACAAGACCGATACATGACCGATACATGACCGATACAAGACCGATACAAGACCGATACATGACCGATACATGACCGATACAAGACCGATACATGACCGATACAAGACCGATACATGACCGATACATGACCGATACATGACCGATACAAGACCGATACATGACCGATACATGACCGATACAAGACCGATACATGACCGATACATGACCGATACATGACCGATACAAGACCGATACAAGACCGCGCAATTGTCATTCAAAGTGTGAGAGCGCTGCAAGCTGAGAATTTGCCTGGGCAGGAAAGGGGGGTAAAAGTGTCCAGTATTGAAGCGGTTAAAATAAATAATTTCATGAAATAAAAATAACGTCCTTTTTTTTTTCCTTGCTAAATAATAAATTATAAAGCGCGTGCGGCGCGCTCCGCCTGACCGCCACTCCCGGGTTTTAATGAGTTAAGCTGCCGAGCGGCAGGAAGGTCTTTTTTTGGAGGTTGTGAAAAAGAAAAAAGAGAAAAGTTGGAAAGTTTCTTTAGAAAGGAGAATGTGGCGCGTTCCTGTGAGATGGAGCCGGGGACGGGGAGCCGGGGGCGGGGAGCCGGGGACGGGGAGCCAGGGGCGGGGAGCCGGGGACGGGGAGCCGGGGGCGGGGAGCCGGGGACGGGGTAATTTTGTTTGACATGGGCTCAGAGCGAGGAATCATTACTCTGCAGAATATGTCATGCCTATTAAAAAACAGTCACCCGGCGCATCAAGCCTTGAAGAGCGAGCTGATGCAGAAGATGTCATTAGCCATTAGCGGGTCTGCGATCGTTCTCGGCGCGGGCTGTCATGGAGGTGGCTGCCGAGTCAAAACCTCTGCACACACCAGGGAGAAAAAAGAAAAGCTTTAGTCTTTTTTTAAAGGGGGCCCAACATTTCCGGCTGAAAGATGACAAGGTGCTCTTGGCTGTGCTCACAAAATGCGTGACACAAATCAGCCCCTGCTGCATCCTCCAACCTTGTGACTTGTTACAAAGTTGCGATGTTTAGTGTCAGTCGGGGGGGGGGTCTCCTAACTATGGGGGCCACATCCGGACCACGACAAGATTTTACCCGGTCCGCAACAACTAGGGGTGCCACCTTTACACCTTAGCGGCACGGGCACAATGAGAGCAGTAATATGGCGTGCTGCGGGTGAATAGTGGGTGTGGCCATACTGCTCTTGCTGACATCATCGTCCCGCCCCCCCCCCAGTGATGCCGTAACAGACAGCCACCCGCAGCTCCCGGATGGCAACAGATTTGTGTGAGACTATCTTGGTTACTTGGGGAGCCACAGCCCGATCTGAATAATGTGTCCGGGTTTTTTAGGCTGAAACCCGGACATGTGATTCAAAACCCGGACTATACCCGGGTGAATACTGGACAGGTGGCAACCCTAGCAACAACCCTGATGTGATGGGAAAGGGGCTTCTAATGTGAAAAGTGGGCTTTGATCTGAAGGGGGCTTCTAATTTGAAGTGGGGGCTCATGTGAAAGGAGGAACTCTGATCTGAATGGGGGGGGGGCTTCTGATGTGAAAGAGGAACTCTGATCTGAAGTGGGGGCTTCAGACGTGATGGGAAAGGGGGGCTTTAAATGGGAAAGGGGGCATCTAATGTGAAAAGGGGGCTTCTAATGTGGTGGGGGCTTCTAATGGGAAAGGGGGGCTTCTAATGGGAAAGGGGGGCTTCTGATGTGATTGGAAGGGGGGCTTCTAATGTGGTGGGGGGCTTCTAATGGGAAAGGGGGGCTTCTAATGTGATGGGGGCTTCTAATGTGAAAGGGGGGCTTCTAATGGGAAAGGGGGGGGCTTCTAATGGGAAAGGGGGGCTTCTGATGTGATGGGAAAGGGGGCTTCTAATGTGAAAGGGGGGCTTATAATGTGAAAGGGGGACTTCTAATGGGAAAGGGGAGCTTCTGATGTGATGGGAAGGGGGGGGGGGCTTCAAATGTGGTGGGGGGCTTCTAATGGGAAAGGGGGGCTTCTAATGGGAAAGGGGGGCTTCTAATGTGAAAGGGGGGCTTCTAATGGGAAAGGGGGCTTCTAATGTGATGGGGGCTTCTAATGTGAAAGGGGGGCTTCTAATGGGAAAGGGGGCTTCTAATGTGATGGGGGCTTCTAATGTGAAAGGGGGGCTTCTAATGGGAAAGGGGGGCTTCTAATGTGATGGGAAAGGGGGCTTCTGATGTGATGGGAAAGGGGGCTTCTAATGGGAAAGGGGGGCTTCTAATGGGAAAGGGGAGCTTCTAAAATGATGGGAAAGGGGGCTTCTAATGTGAAAGGGGGGCTTCTAAAGTGATGGGGGGCTTCTGATGTGATGTTAAAGGGGGCTTCTAATGTGAAAGGGGGGCTTCTGATGTGAAAGGGGGGCTTCTAATTTGAAGTGGGGGCTCTTGTGAAAGAAGGAACTGGGATCTGAAGGGGGCTGGGGGCTTCTGATTTGAAAGAGGGGCTGCTCTGATCTGAAGTGGGGGCTTCTAATGTGAAGGGGGCTTCTAATTTGGAGTGGGGGCTCATGTCAAAGGAGAAACTCTAATCTGGGGGGGGGTGGGGCTTCTGATGTGAAGGGGGTTTTCTGATATGTAAGAGGGGCTCTAATGTAAAAGGGCTCTGATGGTGGAGCTTCTGATGTGTAAGGGGGGCTTTTTATGTAAAAAGGGGGCTCCGATATGAAGGGGGCTTCTAATTTGAAGTGGGGCCTCTGATCTGAAAGGAGGGCGGGGCTTTGATCTAAAGGGGGTTTTCTGATGTGATGTGAAAGGGGGCTTTTGATGTGAAAGAAGGGCTCTAATGTGAAGTGGGCCCTCTGATCTGAAGGAGGGGGCTTCTGATGTTATTGGGGGGCTCTGATGTGTTTGCTGGGCTTCTGATGTGAAAGAGGGGCTCCAATGTGAAAGGCCGGGGTTTGATCTGAAGGAGGGTTCTAATGGTGGAGCCTCTGATATGAAAGGGGGCTTCTGATATTAAGGGGGGACTTCCGATGTGAAAAGGGGGGCTCTGATAGGAGGGGGACTTCTAATTTGAAATGGGGGCTCTGATGTTAAAGGGGAGACTCTGATCTGAAGGGGGGCTATTTTGTGATTGGGGGTCTTCTGGTGTGATGGGGGGTCATCGAATGTAATTGGGTACTTCTGATGTGATTGGGGGGCTTCTAATGTAAAAAAGGGGGGGGGCTGATATAAAGGGGGCTTCTGATTTGAAGTGGGGGCTCTGATGTGAAAGGGGGGCCTATTTTGTGTTTGGGGGTCTTCTGATGTGAAAGGGGGGACGTTTGATGTAATTGGGTGCTTCTGATGTGAATGGGGGGTCTGATTTTAAAGGGGGCTTCTAATGTGAAGGAGGGGGCTTCTGAAAGGGGAACTCTGATGGGGGGAGGGGGCACATATTTTTTTCAGGTTGGGCCTTATAGATTGGAGACCCCTAGTCTGAGAGGGAGAGGAGACTGAGGTAATGCTTCCTTCTGCCTGCAGCAAACTGATGACATCAACTCAGCCTAGACAAAGCCACTAACTGATCACCAACTGCAGTCAACTTTAAAATGATAAAAGGTGGAGCTTTTCTAATAAAAAATACAATGTATATCAGGACATGTCAGGAATTTATTGATTTGCATTTTTTATGGATTTTAATAAAACGGGTCGTTTTTCACAACCAAACAATCTTCAATACTGGAGCACAGATCCCCGGTAATGCTCGCGGTCATGGAATATTCGCTGAGACAGAAGGCGCGGCAGAACGTCTCGCGGTGCGTTCTGCTACAGAGTTGGACAAGCTGCTCCACATTATTTGTTTGCTGTTTTATCACAGTCAGATTTCATCTCCGTTTGGCGGTAATCTCTCGCCCCGCCATGGTAGCTACATCCTTCGCCCGCCGTCGCCGTATTCACATCTGGTTATGTCATCGGACCGGTCCCAAGGTTTATCTGCGGATAGACACAGGGGGCCCCTGGGGAGCCCAGGAGATTTATTAACCCCTCAGGGGGCTGGGGAAAACAGTAGGAAATCCATGATTGTAGGGTTGTTTTTTGATAATATCGGCTAATTTCACGTTATTTGTACGCCTATTTCGCTTTTTATCAGTATTTTCATTGTCAAGTCCTTTGCTGTTCGCTTAACCTCTTTATGACCAGAGGTCACCAAAACCTTTATGACCAGAGGTCACCAAAACCTATATGGCCAGAGGTCACCAAAACCTATATGGCCAGAGGTCACCAAAACCTATATGGCCAGATGTCACCGAAACCTTTATGGCCAGAGGTCACCAAAATCTTTATGGCCAGAGGTCACCAAAAGCTTTATGGCCAGAGGTCACCAAAAGCTTTATGGCCAGAAGTCACCAAAACCTTTATGGCCAGAGGTCACCGAAACCTTTATGGCCAGAAGTCACCGAAACCTTTATGGCCAGAGGTCACCAAAACCTTTATGGCCAGAAGTCACCAAAAGCTTTATGGCCAGAGGTCACCAAAAGCTTTATGGCCAGAAGTCACCAAAAGCTTTATGGCCAGAGGTCACCAAAACCTCTATGGCCAGAGGTCACCGAAACCTTTATGGCCAGAAGTCACCAAAACCTTTATGGCCAGAAGTCACCAAAACCTTTATGGCCAGAGGTCACCAAAAGCTTTATGGCCAGAAGTCACCAAAAGCTTTATGGCCAGAGGTCACCAAAACCTCTATGGCCAGAGGTCACCGAAATCTTTATGGCCAGAAGTCACCAAAACCTTTATGGCCAGAGGTCACCGAAACCTTTATGGCCAGAGGTCACCGAAACCTTTATGGCCAGAAGTCACTGAAACCTTTATGGCCAGAAGTCACCGAAACCTTTATGGCCAGAGGTCACCGAAACCTTTATGGCCAGAGGTCACCGAAACCTTTATGGCCAGAGGTCACCGAAACCTTTATGGCCAGAGGTCACCGAAACCTTTATGGCCAGAGGTCACCAAAACCTTTATGGCCAGAGGTCACCGAAACCTTTATGGCCAGAGGTCACCGAAACCTTTATGGCCAGAGGTCACCGAAACCTTTATGGCCAGAGGTCACCGAAACCTTTATGGCCAGAGGTCACCGAAACCTTTATGGCCAGAAGTCACCGAAAGCTTTATGGCCAGAGGTCACCGAAACCTTTATGGCCAGAGGTCACCGAAACCTTTATGGCCAGAGGTCACCAAAAGCTTTATGGCCAGAGGTCACCGAAACCTTTATGGCCAGAAGTTACCGAAAGCTTTATGGCCAGAGGTGACCAAAAGCTTTATGGCCAGAAGTCACCAAAAGCTCTATGGCCAGAGGTCACCAAAACCTCTATGGCCAGAGGTCACCGAAACCTTTATGGCCAGAAGTCACCAAAACCTTTATGGCCAGAAGTCACCAAAAGCTCTATGGCCAGAGGTCACCAAAACCTCTATGGCCAGAGGTCACCGAAACCTTTATGGCCAGAGGTCACCAAAAGCTTTATGGCCAGAGGTCACCAAAAGCTTTATGGCTAGAGGTCACCGAAACCTTTATGGCCAGAGGTCACCAAAACTTTTATGGCCAGAGGTCACCAAAACCTTTATGGCCAGAGGTCACCAAGACCTTTATGGCCAGAGGTCACCAAAACCTTTATGGCCAGAGGTCACCAAAACCTTTATGGCCAGAGGTCACCAAAACCTTTATGGCCAGAGGTCAACAAAACCTTTATGGCCAGAGGTCACCGAAACCTTTATGGCCAGAGGTCAACAAAACCTTTATGGCCAGAGGTCACCAAAACCTTTATGTCCAGAAGTCATCGAAAGCTTTATGGCCAGAAGTCACCAAAAGCTTTATGGCCAGAGGTCACCAAAACCTTTATGGCCAGAGGTCAACAAAACCTTTATGGCCAGAGGTCACCAAAAGCTTTATGGCCAGAGGTCACCAAAAGCTTTATGGCTAGAGGTCACCGAAACCTTTATGGCCAGAGGTCACCGAAACCTTTATGAACAGACTAAATTAGGCACTCGGCTTAAGCTTCCATCTGCCCCTTTCTCTATAGGAGACTTAACAGAAGCTTGATGGTTTGTTCGTAAACAAAGCCACATGATTCACACGGTGAAACCATGAACTGGAAACCAATAAAGGTGCTTTCCCAGTTGTCAAAGTGGTTGTAAACCCCCTAAAATGAATAATGAACAAAGCATATCCTCATGTAGTGTGTTCTTGCCCCAGTCCATAGCACAGTATGGATCCTGTCTGCTCTCTCATTCCTCTTCTAGTTACGTCCGCCATGTTTTCTTGACACTGGCAATCCGAGTGAGGAAAGTTGAGAAAAAAAAAACAACTAAATTGTGTACTTTGGAAGGCTGTAGAGGACAGAGGGCTGCAGATAAACAGGAACAGCTTATGTAGGGGGATTTCCTTCATCACTAAGCCCAGTCGCTTCAGTGGATGCATACAGGAGTTTGTTCACATTTTTTTCCCTCGAAAACCTGCACTACAGTGATCATCGTGGTCTTCCAGGTCCTGTGCCGAGCAGCCAACTCACTACATTCTAAGCACAGGGGGATGCCCACTCAGCATGGGTACCATTCTCAATTAATGCACGGCATTCTATTATTGGACCAGATGAAGAGGTGAGTCAGTGACATCACAAGCCCCACCTTATCCAATAAGAGAACACTTTACTGCATTTATTGAGAAAAATACATTACCAATACCATACATTGGTGGACAGTGATAAGGTTCCCCCGTACATTGGTGATGAAGATGATTAGCGAGGTGCTCCTTACATAGGTGGTCATTAGTGAGGTGCTATTTACATTGGTGATGATAGGGGAGGTGCTTCTTACATAGTTGGTTAGTGGTGAGGTGCTTCTTACATTGGTAGTCATTAGTGAGGTGCTCCTTACATTGGTGGTCACTGGTGTGGTGCCCCTTTATATTGGTGGTCATAAGTGAGGTGCTCCTTATATTGGTGGTCAGTGGAGAGGTGCTCCTTTATATTGGTGTTCATTAGTCAGGTGCTCTTTACATTGGTGGTGATTAGTGAGGTGCTCTTTACATTGGTGGTGATTAGTGAGGTGCTCTTTACATTGGTGGTGATTAGTGAGGTGCTCTTTACATTGGTGGTGATTAGTGAGGTGCTCCTTACATTGGTAGTCATTAGTGAGGTGTTCCTTACATTGGTGGGCATTGGTGAGGTGCTCTTTGTATTGGTGGTGATTAGCAAGGAGCTCTTTGCATTGGTGGTGATTAGTGAGGTGCCCCTTACATTGGTAGTCAGTGGTGAAGTCCTTTTTCCATAGGTGGTTAGTGGTGAGGTGCTCTTTGCATTGGTGGTGATTAGTGAAGAGCTCTTTGCATTGGTAGTGATTAGTGAGGTTCTCCTTACATTGGTAGTCATTAGTGAGGTGCCCCCTTACATTGGTAGTCATTATGAGGTTCTCTTTCCATAGGTGGTTAGTGGTGAGGTGCCCCTTACTTTGGTGGTCAGTGGTGAGGTATTCCTTACATTGGTGGTGATTAATGAGGTGTTCCTTACTTGGGTGGTCAGTGGTGAGGTGCCCCCTTACATTGGTGGGCATTGGTGGGGAGCTCTTTGCATTAGTGGTGATTAGTGAGGTGCTCTCTACATTGGTAGACAGTGGTGAGGTTCTCCCTACATTGGTAGTCATTAGTGAGGTGCTCCCTACATTGGTAGTCATTAGTGAGGGGCTCCCTTACATTGGTAGTCATTAGTGAGGTGCTCTCAACATTGGTAGTCATTAGTGAGGTGCTCCCTACATTGGTAGTCACAATGAGGTGCTCCCTACATTGGTAGTCATTAGTGAGGTGCTCCCTACATTGGTAGTCATAATGAGGTGTTCCCTACATTGGTAGTCATTAGTGAGGTGCTCCCTACATTGGTAGTCATTAGTGAGGTGCTCCCTACATTGGTAGTCATTAGTGAGGTGCTCCCTACATTGGTAGTCATTAGTGAGGTGCTCCCTACATTGGTAGTCATTAGTGAGGAGCTCCCTACATTGGTAGTCATTAGTGAGGTGCTCCCTACATTGGTAGTCATTATTGAGGTGCTCCCTACATTGGTAGTCATTAGTGAGGTGCTCCCTACATTGGTAGTCATAATGAGGTGCTCCCTACATTGGTAGTCATTAGTGAGGTGCTCCCTACATTCAGTAGATAGCCCATTAACAAACAGATCAAGTTTTTAGCAAGTCGTCAAAAACTTTTTTCTTTTTTTTTTTTTCCCCTGGTAATCGTCTGTCATCTGCGGCAGAAAGACCGACGCGTAACATTCCCCCCCCCCCCTCCCGCCCGCCGCGGGGACAAAGAACGAGGTGGCAGTTTGATAACGCGCTGAGGAGGAATGAAAAGCTTTGGGTTATTGATTGGCAGGAGGACTGAACTGTCAGCAAACGCCAGAGGCTGTCGCCCGCCACCCCCACCCCCACCTCTCCCGCTGGCGGGCGGCGATAAGTCGAGGGGGCCATTTTTCGTGCAGGCAATCTCGTCGATGATGCGCTGTCTTGCTGCAAATTTAAACTAAGTGACATGCTGTAATCTGCCGGAGAAGCCGTTTTTATTTGCTCCAGCCTTTCAAATAATTCCGTGTCTGAAAAGTCGTTTCAGCGTCTAGACGGATTCATCATTTGCCTCATTGCCTGCCTAAAATATTAAAATGTTACACTGTGTGTTTCTGCACAGCTGCCTGCCTGGTAAACACACAGATTCAATTTTAGATCCTCCAGCGGCGGTGTACCTCTTAAAAGAGCGATTTTATTCCGTCTTATAGGATAAAGATGCCTGCACGGCGGCGGAGGGGACCCAGCTTCCCGGCCTCTGAAAAAACCCAAACACTGATTTCTGATGGCGTTGGGAGTGTTGACTCTATAAAGTCTCCGCCACTTGAAGAAAAAAAAAAAAAAAAAAAACGAAGAAAAAAAAAAAATCGCACACGAGTGCGTTTTTTTTGTACGCGACACCGGCGGTGAATTTTAAGAACTGTAAGTGCGCTAATCTTATCTCCAATCCTACTAAAGTCAGGATCTCAATGGGCGCGTGTCTTTTTTTAAAACTATGTACCCCTGACTTTAACCACTTCAGCTCCAGAAGGTTTTACCCCCCTTAATGGCCATTTTTTTTTCTGATTCGGCACTGCGTGTCACTTTAACTGACAATTGCGCGGTCGTGCGACGCTGTATCCCAAACAAAATTGATGTCCTTTTTTTTTTTTCCCCCCCACAAATAGAGCTTTCTTTTGGTGGTATTTGATCACCTCTGCAGTTTTTAATTTTTTTTTGCGCTATAAACAAAGAGCAACAATTTTGAGAAACATTTTTTTTTTTTCTTACTTTTTGCTATACTAAATATCCCAAAAATTTTTTTTATCATTTTTGCGATGTTACACCCAAACAAAATTGACGTCCTTTTTTTCCCCACAAATATAGCTTTCTTATGGTGGTATTTGATCACCTCTGCGGTTTTTATTTTTTGCACTATTAACAAAAAAATAAAAAATAAATAAAAAATTATATATATATATATATATATATATATATATATATATATATATATATATATATATATATATATATATATATATATATATATATATATATATATATATATATATAATATATATATATATATATATATATATATAAATATATATATTATATATATATATACACTCACTGTATGAAATACACTGCAGCTAACTGAATCACCTGCCTGCCAGAAGTATACTATATAGTAGAAACTTCTATATTTATATCTATATATATATAGAAGAAAAAACACATTTATTCATCAGTTTAGGCCGATATATATTCTTCTACATATTTTTGGTAAAAAAAAAACAAAAAAAAACGCAATAGGCGTACCGTATATTGATTGGTTTGCGCATAAGTTATCGCGTCTACAAACTATGGGATGGATTTAGGGACTTTTATTTATTTTTTATTGTTTTCACTAGTAATGGCTACAATCTGCAATTTTTTTTTTTTTTTTTTTTTTTTTTTTAGCGGGACTGCGACATTGCAGCGAACAAATCTGCCCCCAAATGACACTTTTTGGGGGCCAGTGACATTATTACATTGATCAGTGCTATAAAAATGCACTGATCAAGTTAAAAAAACGACACTGACAGGGAAGGGCTTAACACTAGGGGGCGATCGAGGGGTTAAGTGTGTTCCCTGGGTGTGTTCTAACTGTAGAGGGGGGGGTGGGCTCACTGGGACGTGATGACAGAGATCACTGTTCCCGATCGCTGGCAACAGAAGATCTCTGTCATGTCTCCTGTCAGAACGGGGATCCACTTGTTCTGCCTCTGTACTAGGCGATCATCGAGTCTGTCCAACTCGCAGGCTCGTACAGCGAGAGTGCGCCCGCGCGAGCCGCCGTACAGGCGCTGCCAACCTGCCGCAGTATATCTACGTGAGCTGGTTGGCAAGTGGTTAAAGTCGAAATAAACCTTTAGTTCGAAAAGTATGTACACTTTCACAGCTTCAGCATGAGTCGAAAAGCCTGTCCCCGGCCAGCATGCTTTAGAAGTTTAAAACTTCTCTCCCTTGACAAGAACCAAGCTGCCTTAAGCCCCGTACTATTTATGCACTCTGCAGCCACCTACTGGGCACCCTTCCCCCAGTGAAGGGTTGAGATCACATTGAGATTGAGATCACATTTTCTCCCTTCAACCCACTATGTTCTGGAATCCTCCAGAGGACAGGGCAAAGCAATCAAGCCTGCAGCCTGCAGAGCCCTGAACAGACCAAAGCAATCACACACCACTCCACTGGTAACCAGGGCCGTCTTTAATATTGATTGGACCCTGGGCAAAACTTTTTTTGCCCCCCCCCCCCCCCCCCCCCATGCAGTTTTGCTCTCCACCTGCTCTGAGACACAATAAATAGCAGCTAGACTCAAAATCAAATTGCTGAATCAGATCAGGCAGCTATTGCGATTGGTTGCCAGAGGTTACAGTGTATCATTACCGCTCACTGACTGGTTGCTAGAGGTTACAGAACACATTACAGCTCACTGACTGGTTGCTAGAGGTTACAGAACACATTACAGCTCACTGGTTAGTTGCTAGAGGTTACAGCACATGATTTCTGCTTGTTGATTGGTTGCTAGAGATTACTGTGGACATGACCTCAGGGAGGCATGATATACATATCAATGATGCCGTCTGTCACTATTTACATATGAATGCCACCGCTATTTACATATGAATGCCGGTAATTTACATGTAAACACACAGGGTCTACAGGTGAGTCATCTGTACACAACAATAGGGCAGAGCTGGGCAGCATTAGTACCAGCACTTCACACTGAGATTTTGGGACACAGCACAGGACTAAAACCTCAAGGGGCGAGGGAATTTAATATAGTTGGCAAGTATGAGGCAGCTGCATTGGGCCCCACAACAATGACAGGGCCCAGGGCAGCTGCCCCTTTTGCCCTACCTTAAAAATGGCCCTGCTGGTAACAGTGGAGCCAAAAAGAACTACATTTGCCAAGCTTTCCCAGCAACCTATCTAGAAGGATGCTCCACACATAAAAGAGCAAGGATCCTTCTCTGCGGCTTGCTAGAAGAGGATAAGCTTTTCTACACAAACATTCACATGGATGTTGTCTGTTCTGTCTCATGGGAGGATTCTAGGTGGGTTTCCCTGCTGAGTCGGACCACACATCATTTTCTTCCTCCATGGAATAAATGAACCCATGTAATCCCTATGGGTGTGGTGGATAAAAGTGGGCTTTCAACCACCTATAGCTATCCACCTTCGGACAGGTCAGCAAAAGCAGACCCAAATGCAATTTTTTTTTCACGTTTGCTTCTATGGACCCAAATGGGCCCAGAGGCAAATGGATACGGGTGGACGTGTAGGCAGGTGCACTCTGCTTTCTCCACTGCAGGTGGCGTTCAACCGCAGCGGCATTGCAAAGGAGAGTAAGTCAAGAGAAACTTGGTTTCTCTATGGTTTCCTGGGTCACGTGGGGGGGGGGGGGTTTGGGGGCAGCTATCTGATTGGATGCTGGCACCCCACGTGACTCTGGTGGTCAACTTGGGTCAGGAAGAGTCTATTTAACCACTTCAATACCCTGCACTGTCATATGACGTCCACAAGGTGGATCTCCCATCCTGGGTGGACGTCATATGATGTCCTCCCATTCCCGACCATCTAGGGAGCGCGCGGCGTCGCTCGGGACCCGGTGTGCGTGCCCGGCGGCCGCGATGTCCTGGATGTCCGTGGAGCTGTGTATGTAAACACACAGATCCACGTCCTGTCAGTGAAGAGAACGATGGTGTGTTCCCAGTACAGAGGAACACCGATCGGTCTCCTCCCCCCACAGTTAGAATCACTACCATAGGGAACATATTAACCCCTGCAGCGCCCCCTAGTGTTAACCCCTTCCCTGCCAGTCACATTTACACAGTAATCAGTGCAATTTTATAGGAACGATCGCTGTGTAAATGTGAATGGTCCCAAAAATGTGTCAAAAGTGTGCGAAGTGCCCCGCCGCAATGTCACAGTCAAAAAAAAAATAATGCAATGAATCTATCCCCTATTTTGTAGACGCTATAACTTTTGCGCAAACCAATCAATATACGCTTATTGCGATTTTTTTTTACCAAAAATTTGTAGAAGAATACGTATCGGCCTAAACTGAGGAAAAAAATTTTTTTTTTTTTTTTTTTAAATGGATATTTATTATAGCAAAAAGTAAAAAATAATGCATTTTTTTCAAAATTGTCGCTCTTCTTTTCTTTATAGCGCAAAAAATAAAAACCGCAGAGGTGATCAAATACCACCAAAAGAAAGATCTATTTGTGGGAAAAAAGGACATCAATTTTGTTTGGGTGCCACGTCACACAACCGCGCAATTGTCAGTTAAAGTGACGCAGTGCCGAATCGCAGAAAGTGCTTTGGTAAGGAAGGGGGTAAAATCCTCCGGGGCTGAAGTGGTTAAGATCCTGGCTCCCGGGCTTGGCGCACATTTCGTGTGTGGATAGAGTAGGGGCAGGATAGCGTCAGGGTTAGGTTCCAGATGGGTAGGGAAAGTGTAGACGCCATCCTTCCTGGAAGCCTCCCTACTTGGGTACTGACTGGCCATGCAACATTCCGCCCTGAGAGACAGACACTGTCAGCACTCCCGAGACCTACTGCTACTGACTTATCACTGTTGCATCCTGTGAGTGCTCTTGGTTGGGTTGCCTTCATGCTGGGTTTGTGGTGTATTGCTGAACTTCAATGCAGTTCTATTTTCTGCATCTGGTATCCGGGTATCCTATGCCGCCACACCACACTGCACCTCGCCAAAGACTGAAGTCAGCTTGTATTTGCACACCTATAGGGGTGTATGGTTGCTGTCCATTTGGATCTGTGTAATCACGGGTCAAAAAATGTACAGAAAAAAGGGACTTCTGTAGGTTTTATAGTCCTTGAGTTGACACTAGGCACATGCCATGGCCAAGGATGGCATTTGTATAGGTGGGCTGTCTAGCCCACGTGACTGTGACATTATGTTGCACAAACTGCCACCTAGGCTCATAGATTCTAATTTACTGCCACTGACAATTTTATTGACTATCTTCCCCAGCAGGTTTGGGAGGGGGACTCTGTGAGCACCTACTAGTCCTGCCAGCCGAGAGCTCGGCAGTCCCACCCCTGGTGTGCAGAGATATCAGAAATGACAAGCTGGACTGGTGGGATGTGGGGTGGCCATTCGTGGGTGCGTGGGAGCAGACAGGCTGCAATTTGGAGACTCGCTGGCAGCCCGCGCACTGTATTACTTCAGCCTTCTGTCTGGGAAAATGACAACTCCTGAACATAAGCTAAATTAACTTTTGTCTCACTCAGATGTCATCAACACTTGCAGTAAAGGTTGACAGTCGCTACTAGCTGGATTCATTGACTGGAGAAAATAAATACTAGTATTTCTGTGGTTGCAAGGAACACTAGCACCTCACCACTGACCACCAAAACCACCAATGTAGAGGAAACCTAACCATTGGCCACCAATGTAAGGAGCACTTCACCACTGACCATAATGTAAGGGGGCGCCTCATTAAAGACTACCAATGTAAGTGAGCAACTAACCACTGACCACTAATATAGGGGGAATCTCACCTCTGACCAACAATGTAAGGAGCACCTCTGACCACAGTGTCAGGGGACACCTCATTATAAGGGGAACATAACCATTGGCCACCAATGTAAGGAGCACCTCACCTCTGAACACAGTGTCAGGGGACACCTCATTAATGACCACCAATGTAAGGGAGCAACTAACCACTGGACACACCACTGGCCACCTATGTAAGGAGTGCTTCACCTCTGACCAACAATGAAAGGATTGCCTCTCCTCTGACCAGCAATGTAAGGAGTGCCTTGCCTCTTACCAACAATGTAAGGGGACACCTCACTAATGACCAATGTAATGGGCCACCTAAGCAATGACCACCAAATGTATGGAGCACCTCACTAGTAACCACCAAAGAATGGGGTAACATCTACACTGAACAAAAATGTAAACGGCACCTCACCACTGACCACCAATATAAGAGGACACCTCATTAATGAACACCAATGTGAAGGAGCAACTAACCACTGGCCACCTATGTAAGGAGTGCTTCACCTCTGACCAACAATGAAAGGATTGCCTCTCCTCTGACCAGCAATGAAAGGAGTGCCTGGCCTCTTACCAGCAATGTAAGGGGACACCTCACTAATGACCAATGTAAGGGGGCACCTAAGCAATGACCACCCATGTATGGAGCACCTCATTAGTAACCACCAATGAATGCAGGAACATCATAACTGACCAACAATGTAAGTAGCACCTCACCACTAACCACCAAAATAAGGGGACACCTCATTAATGACATCCAATGTAAGCGGGCACCTAAACAATGACCACCAATGTAGGAAGTACCTCACTAGTAACCACCAAAGAATTGGAGAACATCAATACTGACCAAAAATGTAAGCAGCACCTCACCACTGACCACCAATATAAGAGGACACCTCATTAATGATCACCAATGTAAAAGGAGTAACTAACCACTGTCTACCTATGTAAGGATTTCCTCTCCTGTGACCAACAATGAAAGGAGTGCCTTGCCTCTCACCAGCAATATAAGGGGACACCTTACTAATGACCATTGTAATGGGGCACCTAAGCAATGACCACCAATGTATGGAGTACTAGTAACCACCAAAGAATTGGGGAACATCAATACTGACCAAAAATGTAAACAGCACCTCACCACTGACCACCAATATAAGAAGTGCTTCACCACTGACCACCAATATAAGAAGCACGTCATCACTGACCACCAATATAAGAAGCATGTCACCACTGACCACCAATATAAGAAATGCTTCACCACTGACAACTAATATAAGAAATGCTTCACCACTGACAACTAATATAAGAAATGCTTCACTTCCGTTTCGTATAAAAAAAAAAATTGTAATTCGTAATTCGTGTACGAAATTTAATTCGGATTCGTACGAAATACGAATTTCGTACGAATTTCGCACGAATCGTTACGAATCGCTACGAATATCAACGAATTATCCGAAAACTTATTAACGTTACATAACACATGTCTATAAATGTCTATTGTTCACCAATCACTCAGAGGAAGTCCGAAATCCGAAATTTTGTTTACGAATACTAAATTTCGTATTTCGTACTTCCTCTGAGTGATTGGTGAACATTAGAGAATAGACTTATGTGTTATATAACGTTAATACGTTTTTGGATAATTCGTTATTATTCGTAGAGTGTCGATATTCGTTACGATTCGTAGCGATTCGTAACGATTCGATATACTGAATCTCGAATTCATTCGAATCATTTCGTTATATCCGCTATAATTTCTTTCATATTAGTTGAAATTCATCATTTGGTAGTTTGGATTCGGATAATTTAGATCCGAAATTCGTAAACGAAATTTCGTATTCCGTACAGAATTCGTATTCGTAAAAATTCGTAATTTGGATTCGTACGAATTTCGAAAATATTCGTACGAATTTCCGATTCGTACGAAACTAATCGCACATGTCTACTGACAACTAATATAAGAAGCATGTCACCACTGACCACCAATGAAAGAGGGAAGCTCACCACTGACTGCCAACGTAAGAAATAACCTCAACACTGACCAACTATGTAAAGAGCACCTCATCTGTGACCAAGAACCCAAGGAACATCTCATCTAATGACCACCAACGTAATATAAAAGTACCAATTTTCTAATGAGAAGACCTGATTTACAATTGTCATTCCAATTCATTCCAAAGGTGTTCAGTAGGGTTGAGGTTAGATGCAGGTCACTTGGATTTGTCTATATGAAACTCAGGGCCGATCCTAGGGTCACAGACGCCTGGGTGCAGAAATATTGCTGGCGCCCCCACGTGGGGTGGTCTTACCAACTCCTCCCCTTTACAAATGTTTCTATGGCTACGACTCAAACACAGATATGCTCCCCTAAGAAGTCTTCATTACCCTAGGATCCTCCCATGATCTTTTAACAATAAAGAAAATTAGTACACTAATGGGACCTGGAGGGGGGGTCTCTCTAATGCACACAGAGAGGGCTTCTGTTAGAGAGTCTGTTAGAAAGAGCCCCCAGACATACTGCAGACACGATACATGAGATGGTCAGAGACTGCAGACACGATACATGAGATAGTCAGAGACTGCAGACATAGTACAAGAGATGGTCAGAGAGACTGCAGACATAGTACAAGAGATGGTCAGAGACTGCAGACATACTACAAGAGATTAGATTAGTGGAGTCTAGTACCGGAAGGTGTTCCGGTACTAGGCTCCACAGCAGTACTCAGACAACACGGATTCCGGGTACAGCGGGAGCGGTATGCGCTCTTGTAATTTGCTGGCGGGATGGGGAACCGCAGCACCGGCTACACATGCTCCACCTCCGCCTCTGGACACAGACAAGGAGGAGGGATGGGAGCAGCACTCTGGAGCTTCGGCGCCCCCACCTCTGCGGCGCCTGGGTGCGGAGCACCCCATGCACCCTGCCTAGGATCGGCCCTGATGAAACTCATGTCATTATGGAGCTGGATTTGTGCACGGGGGCATCCTCATGCTAGAACAGACACGGACCTTCACCAAACTGTAAGAAGTGCACAATTGTCAAAAAATACTTTATATGCCATAGCATTATCCATACCTTTCACTGGAAATACATGTATCCAGTTGGGAGGGGGGCGTCTACATATTTTGGCCACAGAGTAGGTGGCCACCTATGGCATTCAACAGATACCAGATACCAGATCGGAGCACGCAGGTCTAGGTCAATTTTGGGGTCAAATGTAAAAGGCACTGCTTAATGTGTCACCGTCTGCTGTACAACCCAGTGAAATGAAAATGAATAGAGACTTTCTACCAGAAAAAAAGGGATGGAGGGATTTTACATCAGAGACAATAATACATTCATAGCTAGAGTCCGCCCAATGAAAGAACGAATACAGTACGTCTGGATAACAAGAACGGCGCTAAGCTTTATTCATATGGAAAATGATCTCATCGTTGTTGTAGAAAAATCCTTATTGCCATAAAGAAAACTTTAAACATTGAACCCATGGCTGACGCCCCCACCCCCCCCCCCCCCCCCCAAAAAAAATGGCACGTAGCTCATTAATTTATACCAAGCAGTTGAGGTTTCAGCTGCTTAAAATGAGCCTTGTAGTCATTTTAGTCCACATGATTACATTCCTGACACAATATCCAAAAACAATACCGCACTTAAGGGAAAGCTCCATCTTTTACCATTAAAAACGCCATCCGTGAGCCAAGATAATGTCGTGTCATCAATCTGCTACAGGCAGGAGGAAGCATTTTCTCAGTCTCCTCTCCCCCCTTGTCAGGGCCATCTTTAATATTGATTGGAAACATTTCTTGGGCTCTCCCGAATCCACTTATCAACTATTTTTGGGCAGTGCAGGCTTAAGGGGACGTTGCTCTGGGCCCCACAACAATGACCTGGCCCGGGGCAGCTGTCCCTTTTGCCCCGCCTTAAAGACGGCCCTGCCCCACGTGGCAAGTCACAAGGTGAGAGGCTGCAGCAGGGGGGCTTATCTGAGTCAGACATTAGTGTAGCACCCTCTAGTTAGGTGTATATAGTTCAGTTGTTAGTGTAGGTACCTTATATACTCGAGTATAAACCAAGTTTTTCAGCCCATTTTTTAGAATGAAACCCCCCCCCCCTCGGCTTATACTCGAGTCAGGGTCTCGAGTGGAGGTCTCGAGTGAGGATGCAGCCTCACTGTGCCCATCTGCAGCCGTAACTTTGATTGCTAATACAGCGGGTGTCTCCCACTGTGTTATGCAGTCTGTTCGGCGGCCGTCCATTGTAACAAAGCCCCGCCTCCTCCCCGTCCGTGATAGAGGAAAACTGATATAATGCTGGGAAACTGTATCAGTGTTCCGCCTATCATGGACGGGGAGGAGGCGGGGCTTTGTTACAATGGACAGCCACCGAACAGACTGCATAACACAGCGGGAGACACCCGCTGTTTTAGCAATCAAAGGTACGGCTGCAGATGGGCACAATGAGGCTGCAAATGGCCACAGTGAGGCTGCAAAGGGGCACAAGGAGGCTGCAAAGGGGCACAAGGAGGCTGCAAAGGGGCAGACGAAGGCTGCAAAGGGGCACGCGGAGGCTGCAAAGGGGCACAATGAGACTGCAGATGGGCATTGTTTACCCAGTAGTATATAAAATACACTGCCTGCACGCCACTAACTAACCTGCCTGCCTAATCTAGCTCAATCTATCTCCGTCCAGACACTATACACTATACACGGTCGCAATGTACAGGGGCGTAACTAGAAATCACAGGGCCCCATAGCAAAATGTTGTATGGGCCACCCCCCTTCAAAAAAATGGCGGGCTTAAATTAAATAGTGGGCGTGGTTTAAAGGGCGTGGCCCCCTCCACCTCAGGCCAAACGCGGTACTGCACACGCTTTGACCTGAATCATGCTCGTTTTGCGAGACAAGACTCGCAAACCGAGTTACGATTTTAAAAAATACAGTGGTCGTATTGCGAAACGCTCGTTAACCGTGTTACTCGCAATCCAAGGTTCCACTGTAATAAAATAAATAAAAGCTGATGGAAAAGCTGAAAAACCTAGCAACAAATGATAGTTTTCTCTATTGGCTAATAAAGAAAAACGCCAAAGATCACAAATGCTGTATAAAAAACGTGCAAATCATGCATAAAATAGCACAAAAAAAAAAGCCAGCCAGCCTACGCTCAGGTGTGAATGCAGCCTAATTGTTCCTAGCAGACACCTGGCGAAACTAAGAATACATCAGAATATTTAGGATGCGCCCGGCGGTCTCCAAACACAAATATTTCCCCCTCCCCCCCCCCCGGTAAACGGAGCGTGTTCTGTCCGGTTATTATCGGCAAACTTCGATGGCCTGATAAGAAGCGAGATTTAGCAGAGAGAGAGGCAGATCTGGACAAATTGGACAGCCGTCTGCGCAGAGCCGAGATAAGAGCGCCAGGCAGAATCCCGTCACAGCCCTCGCAGGATTATGTTCCCCGCAGAGAGCAAAATCGCTAAAGCGTCCCCAGAGCCCCGCCGAGGCTGACAGGAGCTAAATCTGAGAGGGCCGGCTGCGACAGCAGCGGCGGCAGAGGCTTAGACGCGCTAATGTACGTAATTGGTCTCCGGGACGCCACTGTCCTTCCTACCTGATTCCAGGTCCCTAGCAACAAGACAGCCAGATCAAGAACTAGGGACCAATCACACAATTCCATTATTATCGGGAAAAAAATATCATTTTTAGTTACCCCTCCAGGATGGAATGACACGTGAAAATAAATTAGAATTTTTAGTTGGTGTGTGACCATTGCTTGTTCATAGCATATGACAGACAGAAAAAAAAAGCTGCAACGATGCAAAAAAAATTAAAATAAAATAATAATATGCAAGTAGTGAGTAACAACGAATCAAGTCAATCAGAGAGTGGAAAGGAATAAGCCGATTGGCTGCATAGACCGGTCTTTATACAGGCGCTGCCAATCAGCCAACTGTTGTATAAAAGCGCTCTGCTGTAGGGATTCCTCCAGAGCTTCGTCCATTTACTTGGTTTAGAGTTATTAAAACATCACTCTGATCCCATTAGATTATTACTCCATTTAGAGGCCGGTGGGGCGGATGAGCAAAGCAGGATGGGAGGCCGAGGTGACAAATCAATAACCGGAATCACTTCTTTGTGTAAATGACCTGAAATGTCTTTATTGGGAAAGAAAACGGCTGGCCGTAACATCAGCCTCCCCGCTCCTCTTATACCAGGGATAGGCAACCTTCGAGAGGTGGAGATCTACCTGAATGACACTGACAAAGTCAAAGATCACCGTGCACAGTGTCCTGTTGTTACGGCCGGTTCACACCAGAACATGGTGTTTCATGCGTGTTTCCTGCACCGTGTTCAAAACGCACTGCCTTTCTGATCTACTGCAGGTGATGATACGTTGTTAACCTCATCGCAAACGCAGTGGACACAAAAACAAAAGTATCACAAGAGAGTGCCGGGTTTGGGAGTGCGTTATGTTCCAAATGCAGGGATCAGGAGTGCGTTGCGCTCAGAATGCAGGGATCAGGAGTGCGTTATGTTCCAAATGCAGGGAACAGGAGTGTGTTGTGCTCAGAATGCAGGGATCAGGAGTGTGTTGTGCTCAGAATGCAGGGATCAGGAGTGTGTTGTGCTCAAAATGCAGGGATCAGGAGTGCGTTACGCTCAGAATGCAGGGATCAGGAGTGCGTTATGTTCGAAATGCAGGGACCAGGAGTGTGTTGTTCTCAGAATGCAGGGATCAGGAGTGTGTTGTGCTCAGAATGCAGGGATCAGGAGTGTGTTGTGCTCAGAATGCAGGGGTCAGGAGTGTGTTGTGCTCAGAATGCAGGGATCAGGAGTGCGTTACGCTCAGAATGCAGGGATCAGGAGTGTGTTGTGCTCAAAATGCAGGGATCAGGAGTGCGTTACGCTCAGAATGCAGGGATCAGGAGTGCGTTGTGCTCAAAACGCAGGGATCAGGAGTGCGTTGTGCTCAGAACACAGGGATCAGGAGTGTGTTGTGCTCAGAACGCAGGGATCAGGAGTGTGTTGTGCTCAGAATGCAGGGGTCAGGAGTGTGTTGCGCTCAGAACGCAGGGATCAGGATTGTGTTGTGCTCAGAATGCATGGATCAGGAGTGCGTTACGCTGAGAATGCAGGGATCAGGATTGTGTTGTGCTCAGAATGCAGGGATCAGGATTGTGTTGTGCTCAGAATGCATGGATCAGGAGTGCGTTACGCTGAGAATGCAGGGATCAGGATTGTGTTGTGCTCAGAATGCATGGGTCAGGAGTGTGTTGTGCTCAGAATGCAGTGATCAGGAGTGCATTAGGCTCAGAATGTAGGGATGGGAGGGGGGGTGGGGTGATGTGAAGGGTGGTAAAGGACCCTGCTAAGGGGGTGACCCTGCACATAACAGTGTCCTCTGCCCCCTTCACATCACCTTCCCCACCCCCCCCACACAAACAGTGGTGTCCTCTGTCCCCCCTCCTTCTGTATAGCAGTAACCTCTGCCCCCCTCAGTTAAACTCAGAATGCAGGGTTCAGGAGCGCGTTAGGCTCATTCCATCCTATTCTCTCCTCTCCTGAAATACTCTGCACTGCTGGGGGACTCTGCTCCTTCCTCTATAACTCTCCTGAAATACTCTGCTCTGCTGGAGGACTCTGCTCCTTCCTCTATAACTCTCCTCTCCTGAAATACTCTGCACTGCTGGAGGACTCTGCTCCTTCCTCTATAACTCTCCTCTCCTGAAATACTCTGCACTGCTGGAGGACTCTGCTCCTTCCTCTATAACTCTCCTCTCCTGAAATACTCTGCTCTGCTGGAGGACTCTGCTCCTTCCTCTATAACTCTCCTCTCCTGAAATACTCTGCATTGCTGGAGGACTCTGCTCCTTCCTCTATAACTCTCCTCTCCTGAAATATTCTGCACTGCTGGAGGACTCTGATTGGCCACAGATATAAGGAATAATTATCACAAAAGCTTAAATTATCTTGTCTGCTTTCTGTAAATGGAGCAGAAATTTTAGAACAACAACATGAAATGATTATTAATATTTGCATGTTTGGAATATTTTTGTGTTTTCTCCTCTCTTCTGCCATCTGAACTTTGATTTTGTTAACTCCGTATCACGCCGCACACGGAGAAGCCAGCGCCTGCAGCAATTAGGAGTTTGCTTTTTAGCTCGTTGTTACATAATTCGCTATTCAATTATAATGAGGAAAAGGCTGTACTCTCAGCAGAGAGACGTGATTGCTCGGCGCTCAGTCACCGAATGAAACTTTATGTTCCTTCTGCATCCAACAATTAATGAAAATAAATATATTTAAGACTGGGATGCCATTAAAGTTCATGTGCGTGTAAAGGCAGGCGTCCCAATACTTTTGGTGTGTACACTGTGTGACACCTGTCTTTACACGCACATGAACTTTAAAGACATCCCAGTCTCAGTCCGTAGGGTTCAATATTCAGTTGGTCCACCCTCTGTAGCTATAACAGCTTCAACTCTTCTGGGAAGGCCGTCCACAAGGTTTAGGAGGGTGTCTATGGGAATGTTTGACCATTCTTCCAGAAAAGCATTTGTGAGGTCAGGCACTGATGTTGGACGAGAAGGCCTGGCTCACAGTCTCCACTCAAATTCATCCCAAAGGTGTTCTATGGGGGTTGAGGTCAGGACTCTGTGCAGGCCAGTGAAGTTCCTCCACCCCAGACTTGCTCATCCATGTCTTTATGGACCTTGCTTTGTGCACTGGTGGGCAGTCATGTTCGAACAGGAAGGGGCCGTCCCCCAAACTGTTCCCACAAAGTTGGGAGCGTGAAATGTCCAAAATGTCCTGGTATGCTGACACCTTAAAAGTTCCCTTCATTGGAACTAAGGGGCCGAGCCCAACCGTGAAAAACAACCCCACACCATAATTCTCCCTCCGCCAAATCATATGGACCAGTGCAATAAAGCACCCCCTCGTGAACCATACCAGGGCACATGCCCTCAACATGGGGAAGCTTTGGAGTGGGGGGGGGGGGGCTAAAGCACCTTGTCCCCATGTTAATGAGGACAAGGGCCTCTTCCCGACAACCCTGGGCTGTGGTTGTGGGGGTCTGCAGGCAGGTGGCTTATGGAAATCTGGAAGCCCCCCTTAACAAGGGGGCCCCCCAGATCTTGCCCCCCCCCCAAGTGAATGAGTATGGGGTACATTGTACCCCTACCCATTCACCAAAAAAGTGTCAAAAATAAATAAACACACACACACAGTTTGACAATTCCTTTAATAAAAATAAAAAAACAATGATCCCCAATGTAGATCCATCATCAATCACGATGCCCGCCACCACCGCTGGATCCGATAAAAGAAAAAAAAAATGCTCCGCCAGTGAAGAAGGTTAACTGCCGACTACCTGCCGCACCGTTTGAGAGTTCCTATATAGGTAAGGGGCGGGGCCACCTGGCAACGTCACCTGGTGGCACTGCCCCCAAGTGACATCACTGACCAATGTACCCCATACTCATTCACATAGGGGGCAGGATCTGGGGGGGCAGGATCTCCCCACAACCCAGGGTTGTCACAAACAGGCCCTTGTCCCCATCGACATGGCACCCAAAGCACCGTCCCATGTTGAGGGCATGTGGCCTGGTATGATTGGGAGGGGTCCCCCCCCCCCTTACCTGGCCTGCCAGGCTGCATGCTCTGACAAGGGTCTGGTATGGATTTTGGCGTTGGGGTCCGTGTTTTGAGGGGGGACCCCCATGCCTTTTTTTAATTTTGGGATGGTATGGGTTGGGGGCTGAGCGCCCCGCAAATTCGGGTGTGCTTTGAACAGGTGATGTTCAGCCCAAACTTTTGCTTGGCTCGAACTGTTCGCCCGACTCTACATGCTTGGCGTATCACAGGAACAGTGCTTACTAGGGACAAGACGAGATAGAGAAGATGCAATACAGATGTCTAACGTGGAGTGGAGCTATTCAGGGGAGGCTATATTGCTATTAGTGTCAAATGCATAAGCAGCCAGCCAGTCGGGAAGCGGTGTCACTTGGCAGAGATGATGGAGGGCCCTGGTAGTGAAGGACGTTGTGTGCTTAGGTCCCTTCCTTAGCAATCAGAACCCAAATACTCGGACCGGTCCTAGGGACCCAACCTGGGAGTCACAGAAGATGGTGTGAGGCCTCGGGAGAAGAATAAGCACGGGATATGTACAAAGAGTTTATCTTCCTAGCATTCAAGTGTAATACATGAATGAGTGTCACTGGGAGTGAAGTGATGGGTCACTGGGCTGGTGAAGTCCGGTACAGGCTCAGAAATGCTGCACAATACAGAGAGAAGAGTTCTGAAGTGTAATGAGGAACTGTTGTCCGTAATGTACGCTATAAAATGTTACAGAAGTTACAACGATTTAGCCACTTGCCGACTGCGCTATAGCCGAAAGACAACTACAGCTGTCCTCCTATTAAATTCTCGGAGTCTGACAATTAATCTTGCAACTTCCTAAGGGTGTCCTGGCCATAACCCTCTCCCCCCCCCAAAAAAAGGTTTGTTAAGAGAAATAAACTTTCTTTTGCATCCAAGAAGTGTCTGGCGCCAAATAACTTTAAACAACTATACACCCACCATGCCTCACAACCCACTACCTACAGAACGATGTCAGCTGTCCCTGGCCCAGGAGGTTCTCATTAGATCAAAGTACCGAAGTTCCGAATTTTCGAAGTTCCGAATTTTCGAAGTTCCGAATTTTCGAAGTTCCGAATTTCCGAAGTTCCGAATTTCCGAAGTTCCGAATTTTCGAAGTTCCGAATTTTCGAAGTTCCGAAGTTCTGAATTTTCGAAGTTCCGAATTTAGAATTTCGGAAATGGGAATTTGGAATTCGGAAATTTGAAATTTCGGAAATTCGAAGTTCGGAAATTGGAAATAATTCAGAAATTCAAAATTAAGAAATTCCAAAATTTGGAAATTTGAAAATACAAAAATAAGAATGAATATCTGAACATTCAAAATAATGAAAATTTGAAAAACCGAAAACCCAAAAATCTGAAATAACTAACTAATAATAAATATTAAATTATAGGTATTGGAATTTCCTTTCAAATTTGGCTTGTTAGTGAACGTATTTGAACGAATTATCTGAAATAATGAATGTCGTATCTAAACGAATGGAACGTAACGATCTAATAATAATAATAAATAACAATAATAAAACCTTTTTATTATTATTATTTATTATTAATTTGTTCCATTCCATTTGTTTAGATGCAGCATTCGTTATTTCAGATGATTCGTAACTTCAGATAAATTTGTATTCGTTACGTTCACAAACAGCCAAATTTGAAAGGAAATTCGAATACCTATAATATAATAGTTAGTTATTAGTTAGTTATTATTTCGAATTTTACAGATTTTCCTTTCTTTTTTACAAATTTTTGGATTTTCAAATTTTTGAATTTGAAAATTCGAAAGTTAGAAAATTCCAAAATATGGAAAATTTGGAAATTTGAAAATCCAAATTTTCGGATTTTGGAATTCTCAAATTTCCTAATTTCCTCCATTCTGAATTTCCGCATTTCTAAAAAAAGCAAAAAACACAAATGACATGAAAATTAAAACTGTTTGTTCACCTTTTAAAGGAAAAATAAAAAGGGTAACTAACTCCCAAATATCCTGGCCACCCCTCTGAGCCCAATGCACACAGAGGGCATAACGTGCCATGGCACTAGGGATGAGGGCAATCATGTGACTCCAATGCGACTTCTACAGTGCGTGCTGTCCAGCCTGGGATGGGGCGCACATGGGCTTTATCATGGCATTAGGGATAAGGGCAGTCATGTGACCCCAATACAATGTTATCAGTGCATACTTGTGGGCAGGAATTATTGCACCCAAGTGGGGACATGGAGAAAACACTCACTAGACATGTGCACTGACAAGAAATTTGTTTAATTAGAATTTGCTACAAATGCACCACAATGGAAGAAAAAACATGCTTGACCCTTTTTAACAATACATATGCGTTGTGGTGCGCTGCATTATGAGCTGAGCCCTACCATACAATGCATGGGGATGCCGTACAATGCATTGGGGATGTTGTACAATGCATTGGGGATGTTGTACAATGCATAGGGATGCCGTACAATGCATGGGGATGCCGTACAATGCATTGGGGATGCCGTACAATGCATGGGGATGCCGTACAATGCACGGGGATGCCGTACAATGCACGGGGATGCCGTACAATGCACGGGGATGACGTACAATGCATGGGGATGACGTACAATGCATCGGGATGACGTACAATGCATGGAGATGACGTACAATGCATGGGGATGACGTACAATGCATGGGGATGATGTACAATGCATGGAGATGCCGTACAATGCATCGGGATGTCGTACAATGCATCGGGATGTCGTAAAATGCATGGGGATGCCTTACAATGCATGGGGTTGCCGTACAATGCATGAGGATGCCGTACAATGCATCAAGATGTCGTACAATGCATGGGGATGTCGTACAATGCATGGGGATGTCGTACAATGCATGGGGATGCCGTACAATGCATCGGGATGACGTGCAATGCATCGGGATGACGTGCAATGCATGGGGATGACGTGCAATGCATGGGGATGACGTACAATGCATGGAGATGACGTACAATGCATGGGGATGATGTACAATGCATCGAGATGCCTTACAATGCATTGGGGATGCCGTACAATGCATGGGGGATGTCGTACAATGCATCGGGATGTCGTACAATGCATCGGGATGTCGTAAAAAATGCATCGGGATGTCGTACAATGCACGGGGATGACGTACAATGCATGGGGATGACGTACAATGCATCGGGATGAAGTACAATGCATCGGGATGACGTACAATGCATGGAGATGACGTACAATGCATGGCGATGATGTACAATGCATTGGGATGCCGTACAATGCATTGGGATGCCGTAAAATTCATCAGGATGATCTACAATTCATGGGGATGACGTACAATTCATGGGGATGACGTACAATGCATCGGGATGATGTACAATGCATGGGGATGACATACTATGCATGGGGATGTCGTACAATGCATGTGGATGTCGTACAATGCATCAAGATGACGTACAATGAATGGGGATGTCGCACAATGCATTCAGATGTCGTACAATGTATCGAGATGACGCACAATGCATGGAGATGACGTACAATGCATCGAGATGACGTACAATGCATCGGGATGTCGTACAATGCATGGGGATGTCGTACAATGCATCGAGATGACGTACAATGCATCGAGATGACGTACAATGCATCGAGATGACGTACAATGCATCGGGATGTCGTACAATGCATCGGGATGTCGTACAATGCATCGAGATGACGTACAATGCATCGAGATGACGTACAATGCATCGAGATGACGTACAATGCATGGGGATGTCGTACAATGCATCGGGATGTCGTACAATGCATCGGGATGTCGTACAATGCATCGGGATGTCGTACAATGCATGGGGATGTCGTACAATGCATGGAGATGACGTACAATGCATCGAGATGACGTACAATGCATCGGGATGTCGTACAATGCATGGGGATGTCGTACAATGCATCGAGATGACGTACAATGCATCGAGATGACGTACAATGCATCGAGATGACGTACAATGCATCGAGATGACGTACAATGCATCGAGATGACGTACAATGCATGGGGATGTCGTACAATGCATGGGGATGTCGTACAATGCATCGAGATGACGTACAATGCATCGAGATGACGTACAATGCATCGGGATGTCGTACAATGCATCGGGATGTCGTACAATGCATCGAGATGACGTACAATGCATTGAGATATCGTACAATGCATTGAGATGTCGTACAATGCATGGAGATATCGTACAATGCATTGAGATATCGTACAATGCATTGAGATGTCGTACAATGCAACACCCATAGAGCAGTTGTAGCGTGCTTTACCACAACTCACGCGTGTGAATGCCCCCCCCCCCCCCCAGTCTTGGGCTCCTAGAACATAAATCTTCCTCGCTTAGATTTCATAGCCGGGAGAAAATTAAAAGCGTAGTGTATTTGTTGAGTTGAATGTGGATGCCGGATAGATGAGACGGGGGGGGGGGGGGGGACATCATGTATTGTGAAGACGGCAGGATGACCCTGAATCTTCATTTATGCCATCAGTGAGGTGACAGTATCCATCGAGCCGCGGCGCGGCGGATTCTGCAGCTAATTTGTGTGTTTTCTGCCTGTCTAGACATTGTTTGGGTCAGAAAGCGGCGGCTCTCTCCTGCCGCGGGCCCTGCTGCTCACTTGCGGAGACCCCGGGCGGCGAGGAAAGTTCAGCGCGTTTTCGCCTGGTGTCTGTCTGAGTCTCGTTATTAAGCGGCTAAATTATTCCGTTTTCTCCAGACGGGGAGTCACGCAGAATAGGCCGCCGAAGGGGGGGGGGGGGGAGAAAAGGGCAGCCGAGGTAAACAGGTCAAGCTTTCTTTTATTTTTTTTTGGTTGACTGCAGAATGCGTGCTGGGCTGACCGGCAAAATAACAAAGAACGCCAATCGGGAAGAGAAAGACGTCGGGAAATTTTGATATTGTGTACATCACGGCGTATTTTTTTTATATATATTTTTGGGGGTTAAAGTATTTGCAACGAATGTTACAAACCGGCCAACGGCAGGTGAAACCAAATTCTTTTACTTAAACACTTGCCCACAGGGCACTTTTACCCCCTTCCTGCCCAGGCCAGTTTTCAGTGCTCTCACACTTTGAATGACAATTGCGTGGTCATACAACACTGTACACATAGGACATTTTTATATATTTTTTCACACAAATAGCACTTTCTTTTGGTGGTATTTAATCACCTCTGGATTTTTTATTTTTTGCTAATAAAGACCGAAAATTTAGAAAAAAAAAAGAAGCCTTTTCATAGTTTGTAAAAATTTTTTGCAAACAGTTAATTTTTCTCCTTCGCTCATGGGCACTGATGAGGCTGCACTGATGAGGAGGCATTAATGGGCACTGATGAGGCGGCACTGGTGGGCACTGATGAGAAGGCACTGATGAGGCAGCATTGATGGGCACTGATGAGGCTGCACTGATGAGGAGGCAATAATGGGCATTGATGAGGCCGCACTGATGGGCGCTGATGAGAAGGCACTGATGGGCACTAATGAAGATGCACTAATGAGGCTGCACTGATAGGCACTGCTGGGACTGGGCTGGGCCTTGTCCTTGGGCTGGGACTGGGCTGGGACTGGGCTGGGCCTTGTCTTTGGGCTGGGACTGGGCTGGGCCTTGTCTTTGGGCTGGGACTGGGCTGGGCCTTGTCTTTGGGCTGGGACTGGGCTGGGCCTTGTCTTTGGGCTGGGACTGGGCTGGGCCTTGTCTTTGGGCTGGGCCTTGTCTTTGGGCTGGGCCTGGGCTGGGCCTTGTCTTTGGGCTGGTACAGTGCTGGGCCCTGTCCTTGGGGTTAGGACTGTGTCGGGCCTTGTCCTTGGGCTGGGACTGTGTCTGGCCTTGTCCTTGGGTCGAGGTTGTGTCTGGCCTTGTCCTTGGGCCGGCGTTGTGTCTGGCCTTGTCCTTGGGCCGGCGTTGTGTCTGGCCTTGTCCTTGGGCCGGCGTTGTGTCTGGCCTTGTCCTTGGGCCGGCGTTGTGTCTGGCCTTGTCCTTGGGCCGGCGTTGTGTCTGGCCTTGTCCTTGGGCCGGCGTTGTGTCTGGCCTTGTCCTTGGGCCGGCGTTGTGTCTGGCCTTGTCCTTGGGCCGGCGTTGTGTCTGGCCTTGTCCTTGGGCCGGCGTTGTGTCTGGCCTTGTCCTTGGGCCGGCGTTGTGTCTGGCCTTGTCCTTGGGCCGGCGTTGTGTCTGGCCTTGTCCTTGGGCCGGCGTTGTGTCTGGCCTTGTCCTTGGGCCGGCGTTGTGTCTGGCCTTGTCCTTGGGCCGGCGTTGTGTCTGGCCTTGTCCTTGGGCCGGCGTTGTGTCTGGCCTTGTCCTTGGGCCGGCGTTGTGTCTGGCCTTGTCCTTGGGCCGGCGTTGTGTCTGGCCTTGTCCTTGGGCCGGCGTTGTGTCTGGCCTTGTCCTTGGGCCGGCGTTGTGTCTGGCCTTGTCTTTGGGCCGGCGTTGTGTCTGGCCTTGTCCTTGGGCCGGCGTTGTGTCTGGCCTTGTCCTTGGGCCGACGTTGTGTCTGGCCTTGTCCTTGGGCCGGCGTTGTGTCTGGCCTTGTCCTTGGGCCGGGGTTGTGTCTGGCCTTGTCCTTGGGACGGGGTTGTGTCTGGCCTTGTCCTTGGGACGGGGTTGTGTCTGGCCTTGTCCTTGGGACGGGGTTGTGTCTGGCCTTGTCCTTGGGACGGGGTTGTGTCTGGCCTTGTCCTTGGGACGGGGTTGTGTCTGGCCTTGTCCTTGGGACGGGGTTGTGTCTGCTGGCCTTGTCCTTGGGACGGGGTTGTGTCTGGCCTTGTCCTTGGGCCGGGGGGTTGTGTCTGGCCTTGTCCTTGGGCCGGGGGGTTGTGTCTGGCCTTGTCCTTGGGCCGGGGTTGTGTCGGGCCTTGTCCTTGGGCCGGGGTTGTGTCGGGCCTTGTCCTTGTGCCGGGGTTGTGTCTGGCCTTGTCCTTGGGCCGGGGTTGTGTCTGGCCTTGTCCTTGGGCCGGGGTTGTGTCTGGCCTTGTCCTTGGGCCGGGGTTGTGTCTGGCCTTGTCCTTGGGCCGGGGTTGTGTCTGGCCTTGTCCTTGGGCCGGGGTTGTGTCGGGCCTTGTCCTTGGGCCGGGGTTGTGTCTGGCCTTGTCCTTGGGCCGGGGTTGTGTCGGGCCTTGTCCTTGGGCCGGGGTTGTGTCGGGCCTTGTTGTTAATTTAATGCAGATAAGGCACCGAGTGAGTTTAATTACCACCTTAATCAGCCACAGAACCCGTGTAATTAATGTTTGTTTGGGTTTAAAAGGAATGAGGGGCTGGGACTGGGTTGGGCCTTGTCCTTGGGCTGGGACTGGGTTGGGCCTTGTCCTTGGGCTGGGACTGGGTTGGGCCTTGTCCTTGGGTTATGACTTGCCCTTTGGCTGGGCCTGTGTTGGGCAACACAGACCAATGCTTATGGTGTAAATGAGCCCTAATGGACCAAGAAAGTTCAAAGAAGAGTTTCAGTAGGCAACAACAAAGTCACCATGACTCTGCCTGCCTTGTGTCACCAAGGGCTCTTTCTAGAACCTCTGGTGATACATTGGCAGCAGAAAAACACACATTCAATAATATTTCTAATGGAGATTACACTGGCACTGTGGTTATCGCTCACCGGTGTGGTAGTGACAACATCAATAAGGCTCACCGCCTTCAACAAAACTGCCCCATAGGTAGAATGTAAGCTCTTGCGGTGCCAGAAACTTACAGTATGTGAATGGTTTGGTGTTCTCGGTACACAAACCAGTAAAATAAAGTCGCATTCACAACCGGATAATGGAGGTGTAATATCAATGATATGGATTCTGAGAACTCTGATATCACCTGTTGATAGAGTCATCGTTCAATAATCAGCAGACAAGCCAATCATATGATGACGCAGAGTGATTATCAGAACCGGTGATGTCAGCCGCGTCCGATCGATCATTTGTGCAGTTACTGGAAAACATCTCTGCTACATGGCTGATCATTGCTCAGGATTCTGCGTAATTAAGCCGATGTCATCATGCAGCCAAGTGGCGTAAATAGAAATGAGCAAAGTGGAACTCCGAGTCAAATTCTCTCTAATTGCGCCGCCATGATTAGTGTTCTGTTGGCAGTTCAAGTTATACCATCTATTTCCCAGGAAGGACGCACCCGTAGGTGGAAATGCAGACACATCGGAGAGTTCCATAATAAAATATGCAATCTACAGAGCCCTGACTGTTATTACTAGGTGTAGATCTGTCCACTGGGGTCACAGTCCTTTCCCACTTTAACCAAAAAAAAAAAAAATAAAAAAAAAAAGGAAAAAAAGCTTTGGGTGGAATTCCACTTAAAGTCTCTCTACACAGGCACATTAAAACTTACGTTAAACGTCACATTAAAAGCAAGAGAATTGTCTACTCTGTGTATGCTCTTTAAAAATCTTCAAATATATTAATTCTCCAAATAAGACACAACAGCTGTTGTTAACGCGTTTCAGCCTTGTCGGCCTTATTCATAATGAATTCCTTATGACTAAGGCTGAAACACTTTAACAACTGCTGCACCGACATTGTGTCTTATGTGGAGAATCAATACATTAAAAATCTTCAAACCACCCCCCCCCCCCCCGCCGCATACTAAAATGACAGTGGGCGGGATCCCCTCTCGTTCTGAGCCTCATATGATGTCGCCAGCCCAAGTGTCACCACTCTTGTACGCCCGCACTGGTGTGCAGCACGCCAATCGCGGGCGCATCGTGTCCGGCGGACGCAGCCGGTGAAAGATTGCATCCTATGACATTCACCCAGATTGACGAGAGGTTGGCGTCGGCATCATCCGACCATATTAAGCACCACCCCCCTAATCCATGCGCCCGGCCCCTAATTTACACGCAGGGCGCCGGACGCATGGATTCCAATGTTTTTTTTTTTTAGAAGCATGTGATTAGAGCCTGAGGCTAATTGGCTTCAAAAAAGGGTGGGCTTGGGGTGCAGAGCACTGCGCCCTGATCCCACCCGGTCGTCTTCCTGATTCTCCTCACAGCCAATCAGAAAGTGATCCTATTGGCCACCGAGGAGGGAGGGATGAGACACATGGAGGAAGCCGCCGTGATGGCGAAAAGCAGACGCAGAAGTTGCCGCCCGTAGGAAGCGCTGCCCGCGACCTAAATGGGGTAAATGCCAGGCTGGTGACTGACCGGGGGGTGTGGGTGCATGGTTTGCCTCCCCCCCCCCAAAAAAAATATATACCACCAGCCGCCACTGGTGCACACATGGCCTCAGAATGACATTGTGTCATGCATTTTGAAAATGTGGTGACTGTCATTGAGAATGTAAACCAACTCTGTGCATGAGGGGTCCTCCCAACCTGAAGTGCCCTAAAATACTGCAATGCCCCGCCGGCTGCGTTTTACCGTGTTTTGAGAAAATGCGCATCTCCTTAGTGCAGAGATGGGAAGCCGGCCTAGAATGAAATCAGTAGACTGGCAGATCCCATTTTCCAGATCACAGGTGGAATGATTATTGATGAGGAGCGCACACCTGTGTGTGTGGACAGTGCTGTTGATTTATGGGAGCCATAGGAAGCTTATCATGTTCTGAGCTGCCAGATCTAGAGGAACATCTCAACTGACCAATGATTTGTCCAGTGTAGGGCAAGAGTGAAGGGATGGGATACCAAACGTGGGTCTTTACATACAGTGCCTTGCAAAAGTATCCCCCCCCCCCCCCCTTGGCTTTTTACCTATTTTGTTACATTACAGCCTTTAGTTAAAACAATTATTTAATCTGAATTATATATGATGGATCAGAATTTGGTGAATTAAAATTAGAAAAATATATACATAAAATTATTTTTCAGAAATAAAAAACGGATAATTGGCATGTGCGTATGTATTTACCCCCCTTTGTTATGAAGCCCAAAGAAAAGCTCTGGTGCAACCAATTAACTTCAGAAGTCACATAATTAGTAAAATGGTGTCCACCTGTGTGCAAAATAAGTGTCACATGACCTGTCATTACATAGACACACCTTTCTGAAAGGCCCCAGAGGCGGCAACACCTAAGCAAGAGGCACCACTAACCAAACACTGCCATGAAGACCAAGGAACTCTCCAAACAAGTAAGGGACAATGTTGTTGAGAAGTACAAGTCGGGGTTGGGTTATAAAAAAAATATCCAAATCTTTGATGATTCCTAGGAGCACCATCAAATCTAATCATAACCAAATGGAAAGAACATGGCACAACAGCAAACCTGCCAAGAGACGGCCGCACACCAAAACTTACCGAGCAGGCTAGGAGGGCATTAATCAGAAAGGCAGCACAGAGACCTAAGGTAACCCTGGGAGGAGCTGCAGAGTTCCACAGCAGAGACTGGAGTATCTGTACATATGACCACAATAAGCCGTACACTCCGTAGAGTTGGGCTTTATGGCAGAGTGGTCAGAAGAAAGACATTACTTTCAGCAAAAAACAAAATGGCACGTTTTGAGTTTTGGGAAAAGGCACGTGGGAGACTCCCTAAATGTATGGAGGAAGGTGCTCTGCTCTGATGGATGGAGGAAGGTGCTCTGCTCTGATGGATGGAGGAAGGTGCTCTGCTCTGATGGATGGAGGAAGGTGCTCTGCTCTGATGGATGGAGGAAGGTGCTCTGCTCTGATGGATGGAGGAAGGTGCTCTACTCTGATGGATGGAGGAAGGTGCTCTGCTCTGATGGAGGAAGGTGCTCTGCTCTGATGGAGGAAGGTGCTCTGCTCTGGTGTATGGGGGAAGGTGCTCTGCTCTGATGGATGGAGGAAGGTGCTCTGCTCTGATGTATGGAGGAAGGTGCTCTGCTCTGATGGATGGAGGAAGGTGCTCTGCTCTGATGAATGGGGGAAGGTGCTCTGCTCTGATGGATGGAGGAAGGTGCTCTGCTCTGATGTATGGGGGAAGGTGCTCTGCTCTGATGTATGGAGGAAGGCAGCACAGAGACCTAAGGTAACCCTGGAGCTGCAGAGTTCCACAGCAGAGACTGGAGTATCTGTACATATGACCACAATAAGCCGTACACTCCGTAGAGTTGGGCTTTATGGCAGAGTGGTCAGAAGAAAGCAGGTGCTCTGCTCTGATGTATGGGGGAAGGTGCTCTGCTCTGATGTATGGAGGAAGGTGCTCTGCTTTGATGGAGGAAGGTGCTCTGCTCTGATGGAGGAAGGTGCTCTGCTCTGATGATGGAGGAAGGTGCTCTGCTTTGATGGATGGAGGAAGGTGCTCTGCTTTGATGGATGGAGGAAGGTGCTCTGCTCTGATGTACGGAGGAAGGTGCTCTGCTCTGATGAATGGGGGAAGGTGCTCTGCTCTGATGAATGGGGGAAGGTGCTCTGCTCTGATGGATGGAGGAAGGTGCTCTGCTCTGATGTATGGAGGAAGGTGCTCTGCTCTGATGTATGGAGGACGGTGCTCTGCTCTGATGTATGGAGGAAGGTGCTCTGCTCTGATGGATGGGGGAAAGTGCTCTGCTCTGATGGATGGAGGAAGGTGCTCTGCTCTGATGGATGGAGGAAGGTGCTCTGCTTTGATGGATGGAGGAAGGTTCTCTGCTCTGATGTACGGAGGAAGGTGCTCTGCTCTGATGTACGGAGGAAGGTGCTCTGCTCTGATGTATGGGGGAAGGTGCTCTGCTCTGATGTATGGAGGAAGGTGCTCTGCTCTGATGGACGGAGGAAGGTGCTCTGCTCTGATGTATGGAGGAAGGTGCTCTGCTCTGATGGATGGAGGAAGGTGCTCTGCTCTGATGGATGGAGGAAGGTGCTCTGCTCTGATGGATGGAGGAAGGTGCTCTGCTCTGATGTATGGAGGAAGGTGCTCTGCTCTGATGGATGGAGGAAGGTGCTCTGCTCTGATGTAAGGAGGAAGGTGCTCTGCTCTGATGTATGGGGGAAGGTGCTCTGGTCTGATGAGACTAAAATTGTACTTTTTGGTCATCAAAAGAAAACGCTATGTCTGGGGCAAAGCCAACACATCACATCACCCAAAGAACACCATCCCCACTGTGAAACATGGTGGTGGCAGCATCATGCTGTGGGGTTGATTTTCAGCAGTCGGACTGGGAAACTGGTCAGAGTTGAGGGAAAGATGGATGGTGCTAAATACAGGGATATTCTTGAGTAAAACCTGTAGCACTCTGTGTGTGATTTGAGGCTAGGACGGAGGTTCACCTTCCAGCAGGACAATGACCCCAAACACACTGCTAAAGCAACACTTGAGTGGTTTAAGGGGAAACATGTAAATGTGTTGGAATGACCGAGTCAAAGCCCAGACCTCAATCCAATAGAAAATCTGTGGTCAGACTTAAAGATTGCTGTTCACAAGCGCAAAACCATCCAACTTGAAGGAGCTGGAGCAGTTTTGCAAGGAGGAGGAATGTGCAAAAATCCCAGTGGTAAGATGTGGCAAGACTCATAGAGACTTATCCAAAGCCACTTGGAGCTGTGATAGCCGCAAAAGGTGGCTCTACAAAGTGTTGACTTTAGGGGGGTGAATAGTTATGCACATTGACTTTATCTGTTATTTTGGCCTATTTGTTGTTTGCTTCACAATAAAAAAAAAAAAAATCTTCAAAGTTGTGGGCGTGTTCTGTAAATTAAATGATGCAAATCCTCAAACAATCCATGTTAATTCCAGGTTGTGAGGCAACAAAACACGAAAAATGCCAAGGGGGGTGAATACTTTTGCAAGGCACTGTACACTAGATTACCAAAAGTATGGGGATGCCTGCCTCTACACGCCCATGACCTTTAATGACATCCCAGTCTTAGTCCGTAGGGTTCAATATTGAGTTGGCCCACCCTTTGCAGCTATAACAGCTTCAACTCTTCTGGGAAGGCCGTCCACAAGGTTTAGGAGGGTGTCTATAGGCACTCGAGAGCACATCAAGTGGGCTTCAAACGAATTTTAAATGGATGTAAACATGCAGTCGAAAACGCACAGTTATGTGCAACTTCTGGTGTGAATGGGCCCTTAAAGCGGAGTTCCACCCACTTTTACAAGGTGGTCTTAAACTAAAGACCACCCCTCCACCCCTTGTTTTTGGACACCCATTTTTTTCCCCTTACGTTTTTAGAACTACATAGTGTACTCCTGTACGAGCCCAGCCGCGGCGCAGTACATCACGTGTCCCAGAAGACGAGGTGGCCATTCACAAAGCGCCACGTGACTCGCGCATGTGCAGTAGGAAACCTGCTGTGAAGCCTGAAGGCTCCACTGCCGGTTTCCCTTAGTTGGAATGGCGGCGGCAGCACCTGAGCCGGGGGGACAAAATCGGCCTCGGGGGGGCCAACATCACAGGCTCCCTGGACAGGTAAGTGTACTTATTAAAAGTCAGCAGCTACAAGTACTTGTAGCTGCTGACTTTAAAAAAAAAAAAAAGTTTCTTTTGCGTCTGGAACTCCGCTCTAAGCCGAGGTTCACGCTTGTGCGAACACAGACAATGCATGCCATTCGCACCCGAGCACTGCGGGGGGCCGATCGCATGCGATGTCTGTGCAATGCGAGTTCAGCCACACAGTTTGTATGGCTGAACGCGCATTGGATCCGCACAAAAAAGGGCGCAGGGACTTTTTTTTTCTCCCTCCACTGGAATCGGATCGCATTGGGTGTTCTCACCCATGAGATCCGATTCCTGTGTGAGTTCACAGTTCGCAATGCGATCTGTCAACCGATCTGGGGGGGTGTCGATAACATTAGACATGTGCAATTTGTTTCGTTATGAATTGTATTTATAAAAATGTATTTTAATGAATTTCAACAAATTCGTTAATTCGGAATTATCCCAGTAAACCCGTTAAATTTTAATATTCAAAAATTCGTAAATTTGAAAATCTGAAATAACTAACCAATAATTGCTTAACTATTAAATTATAGGTATTGGAATTTCCTTTCAAATTTGACTGTTAGTGAACGTAACGAATGCAAATTCATCTGAAGTTACCAATTATCCAAAACAACGAATGCCGCATCTAAACAAATGTAATGTAACAAATTAATAATAAATAATAACTTTTTATTATTATTATTTATAATTTATGACTATTTATTATTAAGTTCCGTTCCATTTGTTTAGATGCAGCATTCGTTATTTTGGATAATTAGTAACTTTGGATAAATTCGTATTCGTTACGTTCACTAACAGTCAAATTTGAAAGGAAATTCCAAATACCTATAATTTAATAGTTAGTTATTCTTTCGAATTTTAGGATTTTCTTTCTTATTTTCAAATTTACGAATTTTCAAATTTTTCACATTTTGAAATTTAAGAATCTTCAAATTTACGAATTTTCAAATTTTTCACATTTCGAAATTTACGAATTTTCAAATTTACAACTTTTCAAATTTACAACTTTTCAAATTTACAACTTTTCAAATTTACAACTTTTCAAATTTACGAATCTTCAAATTTTTGAAATTTAAGAATTTTCTAATTTTTCACATTTTCAAATCTACGACTTTTCAAATCTACGACTTTTCAAATCTACGACTTTTCAAATCTACGACTTTTCAAATTTACGACTTTTCAAATTTACGAATCTTTCAATTTTACGAATTTTCCCATTTTCAAATTTTCAAATCTACGAATTTACGGATTTACGAATTGTGCTCATAACGAATGAACTGGAAAAAAAAATAAAATGAAGCGAAAACACACATTTTTCGGCAGTGCACATGTCTAATTAAAATAGCATTGACACCCGCAGTGGTTCGAAGAGGGCACTACCTGCGGGGGGAGATGCGATGCGGAAACTGGCGCCGATATCGCATCGCATATGTGTGAACCTGGGGAAACTATTTTCTTGCACTTTTCTTACAAGGTAAAAAACGCAGGAAAAACGTATCAGTGTGTTTTTTGTCTATTATCAGTTGGGGCTCATTCACACCACAGCACTTGTTTTCCAGGATCCAACCTTCGCACACGTTACCATAAAATGCAATAAAAGAAATAAAAAAACAAAAACAATAAAATAGTATATAAATAAAAATAAAACATGACATTCTATATAAACATCATGTAGAGGTTCTCATTACCACCACTTGCTGACCGCGCCTTTTTCTAACAATTGTTGCTTACAAGTACAAATCTCTTTTTTTTTTGCTAGACAAACATATATATATATTTTTTTTTTATCTTTTTTTTAACATAGACCCTAGAGAATAAAATGGTGGTCCTTGAAATTTTTGATGTCGCACGTTTTTTGTGCAGCGGTTTTTCAAGCGCATTTTTTTTTTTAAATACACTTTAATGAATAAAAAAAAAAAAAAAAAACTAAGGTTAGCCCAATTTTTTTTCTATAATATGAAATTTGATGTTACACTGAGTAAATAGATACCTAACATGTCACGCTTTAAAATTGGGTGCACGCGCTCGCTCGTGGAATGGCGCCAAACTATTTAAATATCTCCTTAGGCGACGCTTTTAAAATTCCTACAGGTCATCCGTTTAGAGTCACAGAGGAGGTCTGGTGCTAGAATTATTCCGCTCGCTCTGCGGCGATACCTCGCATGTGTGGTGTGAACGCCGTTTACATATGTGGGCATGACCTACGTATACGTTCACTACTGCGCGCAAATACCCGCGCTTTAAAACTTTTTTTTTTTACTTTTTTTTTTATTTTATTATATTTTTACAATTTTTACGCAGCCCCTTTAAAGGCCAGTTCACACCATAGAAACGCAGTCCGGGTGCGTTCCAGATGCTTTTCTGGATTTTTTGACGCGTTTTAGATGCATTTTTGGTGCAGTTCAGTGCATTTTCTCCCCCTCATTTTTCTTAACCTGAAATAAGGACATGCGTGTTCCAGTGCGTCTAGGTGCACTCCGGTGCATTCCAGTGCGTTTTTGATGCTTTTTTCAGCTTTCCAGTACAGTCCAGGAAAAATGCAGCATGATCTACTTTTTTTTTTCTGGAACTGGAACGCACTGGAACTGCAAGCACTGGTGTTAACTATGCCATTGAAAACCATATAACCTACTTTTCATGCTTTTTTGATGCAGAAAAAAAAAAATAAATAAATAAAAAATCGCACTGGACTGCATGTGGTGTGAACTGGCCCTAAAAAAGTTTTTGGTGGTCACTTTGAGGGCCAGTTCACACCACATGAGGTCCAGTGCGTTTTTTTTTTTTCTGCATCAAAAACGCATGTATAGTAGGTTATATGGTTTCCAATGGCATAGTTCCCACCCTAGTGCGGTCAGTTCCAGTTAATCGCTTGTGGCCGGCGGTCATCGCGACCAACGGCAACAAGCATCTGCACCCCCGCAGTGCAGCACGTGCCTGCTATCCCGCTTAAAGGAGCTGACGTACAGCTACGACGGCTCGCAGGAACGCGCTGACCTACCGCGGTATAATGACGGCGGCTGGTCGGCAAGCGGTTAAACTCACTTGGTGCCTTATCTGCATTAAATCAGCCTCAGAACTCGTGTAATTCTTATGTGTTTGGGTTTAAAGGGAATGAGGTGGCACCGCTACTTCCAGTGCGGTTTTTATGCGTTTTCTGATGCTTTTTTTCCCTTCTTTTTTTTTCCCTTGTGCTGGGGGTCCGGTGCGTTTTTGGAGGCAGTATACAGCGTTCCAGGACAGTTCTGTGCAGGAAAAACGCAGGATGTTCTACTTTTTTTTTTCTGCAACCGTAACGCACTGGAACTGCAAGCACCGGTGTGAACTTTGCCATTGAAAACCATATAATCTACTTTCTATGCGTTTTGGATGCAGAAAAACAAAAAAAAAAAGCACCGAAACGCACGTGGCGTGAACCGGCCCTTATCGCCATCGCAAGGAATGTAAACCTCTCGTGATAACAATACAGCATGACAGGTCCTCTTTATGGAGAGATCGGGGGGGGGGGGGGGGGGGGGGGGTCTAAGAAATACCCCAAATCTCTCCTCTACCCTTAAAAGCTAAAGAAAAAATCTTTTGCTTTAAGAAAAAAAAAACTATTTTTTTTTTACATGGCCCAAGAACCCGAAAGTGATGTCACAACATCGCTCCAGTCCTCCAAGGGCATAGAGATGAGCGGTGGCCATCAGTCATCTCTATAGGAAAACAAAGCCAACACCGGATGGTTTCACCGATCGGTAATGTTGGCCTGGGAAGCAGGGGCGGGGTTACCTCTCTCTCGCCGCTTATAAAAGTGGTCTTGTGGCGAATCCGCCACTGGGATCACTTTTAGTAGAAAGCAGACCGTCAGAGGAAAAGAGAAAAGGGGGGGGGGGGGGGGGGTACCAATACTGGGGGTGCAGCAATATCGCCGGTATTTAATGGTCAGCAAGTCATGGCGTAGAGTTAGGCGGTCGGCAAGTGGTTTTAAACAAAAGCCTCAGGGACAAGCAGCATCTCAGGAGGCTTTGTTGTTCTTCTGCATACATTGTATCTAATTGTATCTAACATGGACCTTCAATCCTCCATCTAATCCCAGGAATACAATCCACCCCATAATACGTCTCGTGGAAGATCTCACACAATGTATACAGACACAAATGGACGATCTCACACAATGTATACAGACACACATGGACGATCTCACACAATGTATACAGACACACATGGACGATCTCACACAATGTATACAGACACACATGGACGATCTCACACAATGTATACAGACACACATGGACGATCTCTCACACACACACAATGTATACAGACACACATGGACGATCTCTCACACACACACAATGTATAGAGACACGTCTTACCTGGACGGCCTCCCAGGTGCATTTAAAGTGAGGATGAGGAGAGCTGCACGGGTGGGCGGGGTCTGCAATCACTGACAGGTGACCACCCTGCTAATTATTCCTCAACCACTTCCCACCCCGACCAATTCTGACACTTCTCCCCTACATGTAAAAATCTACTTTGTTTTGCTAAAAAATTATGTAGAACCCCCAAACAGTATACATTTTTTTTTTTAGCAGAAACCCTAGAGAATAAAATGGTGGGTGTTGTAATGTTTTTTATGTTACACGGTATTTGCGCAGCATTTTTTCAAACTAAATTGCGCAGCAGGTTTGAAATTGTGCGAGTTCAGCTGAAATAGAAGGATGGGCACTGATAGGTGGCACTGGAGGGCACTGATTAGCAGCACTAGTGGGCACTGATTGGCAGCATTAGTGAGCACTGATAGGTGGCACTGGTGGGCACTGATTAGCAGCACTAGTGGGCACTGATTGGCAGCACTAGTGAGCACCGATAGGTGGCACTGCTGGGCACTGATTGACAGCACTGGTGGGTACTGATTGAAAGCACTTGTGGGCACTGATTGGCAACACTGGTGGGCACTAATAGGTGGCACTGGTGGGCATTGATTAGCAGCGCTAGTGGGCACTGATTGGCAGCACTGGTGGGCACTGATAGGTGGCACTGGTGGGCACTGATTGGCGGCACTGGTGGGCACAGATAGGTGGCACTGGTGGGCACTGATTAGCAGCACTAGAGGACACTCATTGGCAGCACTGGCGAGCACTGATAGGTATCACTGGTGGGCACTGATTGGCCGCACTGGTGGGCACTGGTTGGTGGCACTGGTGGGCACTGATAGGCAGCACTGGTGGGCACTGATTGGCAGCACTAGTGGGAACTGATCAGCAGCACTGGTGGGCACTGATAGGTGGCACTGGTGGGCACTGATTGGCAACCCTGGTGGGCACTGATTAGCAGCAATAGTGGGCACTGATTGGCAGCACTGATAGGTGGCACTGGTGGGCACTGATTAGCAGCACTAGTGGTCACTGATTGGCAGCACTGGTGGGCACTGATTGGCAACACTGGTGGGCACTGATAGATGGCACTGGTGGGCACTGATTGGCAGCACTGGTGGGTACTGATAGGTGGCACTGGTGGGCACTGATTGGCATCACTCATGGGCACTGATAGGTGGCACTGGTGGGCACTGATTAGAAGCACTAGTGGGCACTAATTGGCAGTACTGGCGAGCACTGATAGGTGTCACTGGTGGGCACTGATTGGCAGCAATGGTGGGCACTGATAGGTGGCACTGGTGGGCACTGATATGTTGCACTGGTGGGCACTGATACATGGCACTGGTGGGCACTGATTGGAAGAACTGGTGGGCACTGAGATGGCACTGGGGGGCACTAATTGGTGGCACTAATGGGCACTTATAGGTGGCACTGGTGAGCACTGATTGGCAGCACTGGTGGCACTACCCTAATCCCAACCCCTAATCCTAACCTTAACTCTAACCCCTTACCCTAAAAAACATACAAATAATAATAATAATAATAATAATAATAAATGAATAATAATAAATAATAAAAAAATAAAAGTTATTGGCAAAGCTAAAAAAAAAGCTGCTAAGCCCAGCAACAAATGATGCAAAAGATGATAGATTTTTCCAATTGGCTAAAAAATAAAGGGAAAAGCTCAAAAATGTTGTACACATGCACAATTCGCACATAAAAAACGCACCAAAAAGAAAAATGCCAGAATAACAATTAAAGATGGTACACTCAGGTGTGAATCGGGGGCAAAACATGCAACTTTTTATTTTTACCCGGCCAAAAACAAACAAAAAAATATATATTTTCAAACGTTTCCTTCTCTTAGTCCCGACCGTAATAAACAAAGAAACGAAAAATCTGCCTGAAAGAACCTTCCCTTCCGCAATTACGGGAGATGTCAATATTTGCAACTTTTTCCCTGAAATTGTTTCTTTCTTTTCTTTTGATACGAGGAGAAAAGAATAACGATTTCAGAAATCTCTCCCACGGTTTTGGCTGCAGAGAAATAAAAAGGAGAAAAGCGGAGGGATTGCTGCGAGCAGGGTTAACGATCGGCGGCGTGGTCGCGGCGTATTCCTGGCGGCTGGATGAATCACACACCTGACTCACAGGTGTTACGTCTGGATGAGACGCTCTCCTGTCCCGAGGCCCGGGGGGGGGGGGGGGGTTCTCGTCTCTATATTTGCTCAGGAAGTCGTTTTATGGCGGTTATTGTTTAACCGCTGAGTTATTAATAGAGGATCTCTGTGTGGTCTGGTGGGACGGGGCAGCCGAGTCATCGCTGCCGAGACATTCTGTACGTAGCTGCAGGGCGATCGATGAGATGTCACCTCCGATCCCAATGCTGAGTCACGCTCTACCTTTCTGCTGGTTTCCTTTCCGTGAACTTTACTCTACTTCTGGAAATTGGCTCACCGGGCTATGGAGACTCACCGGGCTCTGCAAACTCACCGGGCTCTGGAAACTCACTGGGCTCTGGAAACTCACCGAGATTTGGAAACTCACGGGCTCTGGAAACTCACCGGGCTCTGGAAACTCACCGAGATCTGGAAACTCACGGGCTCTGGAAACTCACCGGGCTCTGGAAAATCACCTGGCTCTGGAAACTCACCGGGCTCTGGAAACTCACCGGGCTCTGGAAACTCACCGAGCTCTGCAAACTCACGGGCTCTGGAAACTCACCGGGCTCTGGAAACTCACCGGGCTCTGTAAACTCACGGGCTCTGGAAACTCACCGGGCTCTGGAAACTCACCGGGCTCTGTAAACTCACAAGCTCTGGAAACTCACCGGGCTCTGGAAACTCACAAGCTCTGGAAACTCACCGGGCTCTGGAAACTCACCGGGCTCTGGAAACTCACAAGCTCTGGAAACTCACCGGGCTCTGGAAACTCACCGGCTCTGGAAACTCACCGGGCTCTGTAAACTCACAAGCTCTGGAAACTCACCGGGCTCTGGAAACTCACCGGGCTCTGGAAACTCACCGGGCTCTGTAAACTCACAAGCTCTGGAAACTCACCGGGCTCTGGAAACTCACCGGGCTCTGGAAACTCACAAGCTCTGGAAACTCACCGGGCTCTAGAAAATCACGGGCTCTGCAAACTCATCGGGCTCGGAAAATGTATACCTGGGACTCCCCCGGTAACCCCCCCCCCCACTTTCCCCCACCGCAAGGGTTAAATATTTGTTTTGCCTAGCCAGATAGGCATACCGAGTCCTTGAACTGGACTTGTTCTGGAATGTTGAAGACCTTTGGTTGCCTATCCAAGGCGGTTCCTCAGTTCAGGAACATCTCTACTGCGGAGAGATTTGTTGGCACCTCCAGCCATGTGACTCAGCGGTCCCAACCTCCACACCTCCCATCCTGTTCTTTGACAATCAACATCTGGCTTGACAATAGTCCATAGTGACTGGATTAAAGGCAGTGCCGGGACAAGGTCACCTAGAGCCCTGGGCCAACATGAGATGTATGAGCATTATGTGTCAGTAAACGCCCCCCCCCCCCCAAAAAAAATCAAACACTAATCTGTATGCTCGCCCCTAAGCAAAAATGCCACATCCTCCCAGTACAAATCCCCCCAGCACAAATATTTGCCCCCCCATCTCAAATCCTCTGTTCCCATATGCCCCTAGCACAAACCCCTCCACTCAAAAAAAAAAAAACCATCCTAGCACAAAATCACTCCCCACTCCAAACCCCCCCTCAAAATCAAACACTAATCTGTATGCTCGCCCCCAAGCAAAAATAATTCCCCCTCAGCACAAATCTTTGCCCCATCTCAAATCCTATCTTCCCAAATGCCCCTAGCACAAATCCCCCCCCCCCCAAAAAAAAAAATTTCCTCTCCTAGTACAAATCCTGTATGTCGGGTGTAATTCTCAGTATCTGTTCTTATTCTGTATGTATGGACTCTGCACAGTACCACTTCTCTTGTCCGGTATCCTGGGTGTAATTCTCAGTATCGGTTCTTATTCTGTATGTATGAACTCTGCACAGTACTACTTCTCTTGTCTGGTATCCCGGGTGTAATTCTCGGTATCTGTGCTTATCCCCACAGGCATGGACAATGGCCCAGTCCAACTTCCTCATAGCCGATAATTCAGAACGATGTGATTGGGTGTCGTTCATTTTTATGCTCTCACCACTAATTATAAGGTTCTCAGGGGGCTTCATTAGTAACATTAAACAAACAGCGGTGATGTAAATCGACCAATAAAAAAATAAAAAAACGTCCGAACTTTCAAGAGCCTGCACATCTGAGACCGCGTCATCCCATTGTCTAGTAAGAGCCACGCCCCGGACCCCCTATACGCCGTCTTACAACGGACGCAACGCCGCCGCCGACTTGGTCTGTCTCTATTCGCTGGAAACTTTTTTTCTTTTTTTTTGTATTATTTAATTGTCTTAATGAAAACGCTTCAAACGCAGCCGAGAAGAAAGAAAAAAAAATCAGCAATAAGCCTTTTTTTCTTTTTACATTTTTTTTTTTTTTCTAAAAAAAAAAAGAAAAAAAATTGAAGATCCTTGCGTCTGACTTTGAAATCACTTTAGTCTGGCTCTGAGGAAGGTGTAGTGTCTCCGAATGATCTGAATGCTGAAGAGAATGAGTCTTTAATTTGTATTCACAGGGTATGAATTTCAGCCACTCGCAGGAGACGCCGCTCTTTAATTAGGTCTGGTAGTTAACTCTACTTCTAGGCAATATTTTTTTTTTGGAAGAGTATTCTGGCCTCTTGGGAGACCGCGGACTTCAGACAAAAAAAATCAAAAAAATCAAAGGAAACGAAAAAAAAAAAAAAAAAAAATTAGGCTCCCAGCTATAGGTTAGAGCGCGGAACGAATCGGCCCGCTCCGATTTCTCTGCTGCTTGTTAGTTTTAATGAAGACGGTAAACATCCCTTTTGTCATGAAAAAAAAAAAAAAGAAACGCTGCAATTTTATTGGTCGGACCAGTGGGCTTTGAAATGGTTTTCGGCGGCGGGTTTTCCAAACTTTCTATATGGGATTTCGAAGCACCCCCTCCCCCCAAAGAGTGTTGGGGCTCATTTACATAGGCAGAAAAAGACGCGTTTCGACTCATGTTTGACTTGACTTGACTTGAGCTCCGGAAGGGTTACCCCCCTCAATTTTTTTGCGCTACGGCACTGCGTCGCTTTAACTGACAATTGCGCAGTCCCCAAATAAAACTGATGTCTGTTTCCCCCACAAATCGAGCTTTCTTTTGGTGGTATTTGATCGCCTCTGCGTTTTTTTATTTTTTGCGCTATAAACAACAAAAGACAGACAATTTAAAAAAAAAAAAAAAAAATATTTTTTACTTTCTGATATAAAACATATCCAATAATTAAAAAAAAAAAATCGAATTTCTTCATCAATTTAGGCTAATATGTATTCTGCTACATATTTTTGGTAAAAAAAAAATCCAAATAAGCGTATATTGATTGGTTTGCTTAAACGTTATCGCCTCTACAAACTATGGGATATTTTTATGGAATTTGTATTTATTTATTTATTTTTACTAATGGCGGCCATCATCGACTTTTAGCGGGACTGCGATTTTACGGCTGACAGATCTGACACTTTTTTGGGGACCAGTGACATTATTACAGTGATCGGTGCGAAAAAATACGCACTGTCACTGTACTAATGACATTGGCAGGGAAGGGGTTAACATCAGGGGCGATCAGAGGGTTACGCTTGTTCCTATGGAGTGCTTGCTAACTGCGGGAAGGCAGAGATCCTGTCAGAAACCATGAAATCAGACCGAGACAGAAGTACAGTTAAATCACACTTGTTTCATAATAAAAGTAAATAGAACAAACGTAGTCAAAACATAGCCAATAGTTCAGTAACCAGAATGGATAGTCAGTGAAGCCAGAAGGTCAGGGATCAGTGTAGTGGAACAGCAAGCAGGATCTGGAGCCAGAAGGGATTTCAGAAATGCAAGTCTTTAAACAGGGACACAGGAGATAGTCTCTGTGATGTTGACCAAGGAGAAGGCAAAGATCCTGTGAGAAACCATGAAATCAGCACAGAGACAGAAGTACAGTTAAATCACACTTGTTTCATAATAAATGTAAATAGAACAAACGTAGTCAAAACATAGCCAATTGTTCGTTAACCGGAAAAGGATAGTCAGCCAAGCCAGAAGTCAGGGATCAATGTAGTGGAACAGCAAGCAGGATCTGGAGCCAGAAGGGATGTCAGTCAAGCAAGTCTTTACACAGAAACACAAGAGATAGGTTTTGTGATGTTGACCAAGGAGAAGGCAGAGATCCTGTCAGAAACGATGAAATCAGACCGAGACAGAAGTACAGTTAAATCACACTTGTTTTATAATCAATGTAAATAGAACAAACGTAGTCAAAACATAGCCAATAGTTTGGTAACCGGAAAAGGATAGTCAGCCAAGCCAGAAGCCAGGGATCAATGAAGTGGAACAGCAAGCAGGATCTGGAGCCAGAAGGGATGTCAGCAAAGCAAGTCTTTAAATAGGGACACAGGAGATAGTCTCTGTGATGTTGACCAAGGCGAAGGCAGAGATCCTGTCAGAAACCATGAAATCAGGCCGAGACAGAAGTACAGTTAAATCAAACTTGGTTATTAATAAAAGTTAATAGAACAAACGTAGTCAAAACATATGTAAAATTGAGTAAAACCAAAAAAACCCGCCCTTCTGGTTCACCCCTCCGCGCTTATTGGATAGAAACCTCTTAAACCATGGATAAAATCGAATGTATGTAAGTATAAAAATATAAATAATATAAATATATAAAAATCTAATTGGATCACGTTTATATAAATATATGAGTTCAGTTCACCACTGATATCTTAGCAGCCGCTTAAAAAATCGCAATCATATGAAATATGGCAATATTGTATATTATGAACAAGAAATGCTATTGGCTCAGTCTGTATACTATTGCAGCAGCGCTTTAGTCCTTGTTATCACCCAGGACCATATGGTAAAGAATACAGTCTAGCTTTAAAGAAATATTTCCGCGTAGTGCTTCCTTGGATAAAAGTAGTGACAGCTCCCACCGTATACTTCAATAAATCCTTCACCACGTGTGGAATAAAACTCCCCTTTGGGGATACACTCACCAGACCACTGGTCAAAATAAGCCTTTCAATAAATCACTTATGCATTAGGGTTCCTCCCACGTTCTGTCTCCTCTGCAGTGCGTGGCTGGATCATGTACACATAATTCCTCGCAAAAACAAAGGGGTATTGCAATAGTGTGATATTGTTTTAAAAGCTTTTTATTTAGATGCAGAAAAAACCTCCCCCCCTAATACAGAATGCGTACCATGAAATGGTTAATCATATGCATTAAAAACGTGTGTGTCACTATGCCTGTTTCTGTGCGAATTCCTCCGGGACTGATCCTCCCTGCTGCATAGAACAGCAATTCAGTATCCTGTTTGTTTGTTTGTCCTGGGACGCATATCCAAGGCGCACACACTTCACTTCCGGTCTGTAGATCCCTGCCCTGACGTTTCGTCGTTATCTGACTTCCTCTGAGGAAGTCAGATAACGACGAAACGTCAGGGCAGGGATCTACAGACCGGAAGTGAAGTGTGTGCGCCTTAGACTATCACAGAGACTAAAGCGCTGCTGCAATAGTATACAGACTGAGCCAATAGCATTTCTTGTTCATAATATACAATATTGCCATATTTCGTAGTCAAAACATAGCCAATAGTTTGGTAACCGGAACGGATAGTCAGCCAAGCCAGAAGGTCAGGGATCAATATAGTGGAACAGCAAGCAGGATCTGGAGCCAGAAGGGATGTCAGCAAAGCAAGTCTTTAAACAGGAATGCAGGAGATAGTCTCTGTAATGTTGACCAAGGCGAAGGCAGAGATCATCTGGGCTGGACGGCTTAAGTAGGCAGGACTGACAAGCAGGATATCATCAACAGCTGAGTAACTGTGGAGAGATGGGAGCTGGCAATTAGCCGACAGCTGAGCGGTCAGCTCAGAGAAGGAAGGGCTGAGCCCAGCCCTGACAGATCCATGTTCCTGCTTAGCAGAAACACAGGATCACAACCTTCCCTTCTCACAGAATGGCGATCTGCCTCTCTCAGGAATGATCGGCGGGACCCAGCGGACTCAAGGGGAATGCTCAGATGCAGAATGATCTCATTCAGGAGGAGATATAAACAATGACAAAGTGTAGCTTCCTACTGAAGAAGTTACCCCATTGGCGAGATGCGTATAGGATGGAGGAGCCCAGCCCTGAATCGTTCCGTGATCACTGAGAGAGTGGTGTGGTGAGCTCCCCCTGAATGAGTTATGCACCAGAGAATGACCTTGCACTGTGTTGTGATCAGGATTCTCCTGTAGCATTCCGATACATAATGCAGAAAACTCTATTTCCACAATCTGATTTTGAACAGACTTTGAGTGGTATGCCTGTAAATGTTTGTGCAAGTGTTTACATTGGTCAGCGCCGCCGCTGTTAGTCATTCTGAAGGTCGGGTTCATTCTGTGTCAATGCCAGCGGCCACACTTTGTCTATGTTTACATCTCCCCCTGAATGAGTTAGGCACCAGGCGGCAGCGGCGGCGCAGAGTGACCTCGGACTATGTGGTGACCAGGATTCTCCTGTAGCATTGAGACACATATAGCAGAAAATTCTATTTCCACAATCAGATTTTGAACAGATTTTAAGTTACATGGCTGTAAATATTTGTGCAAGTGTTTATACGCGTCAGCGCCGCCGCCGCAGCGAGTCCTTCTGAAGGACTGAAGGTTGAGTTGGTTCTGGGTCTGCGCCAGTGCCACCACCTACACTCTTGTTTATTTGCATATATAAATGGCGCAGCGCTATTCTCATACAAGCCGCTCCACTGTACATACAATGTATCACACTAAAACAATCTGTGATTTAATAAAACAAAAATTCAAAAGTGCAACAAAATAAACACACAAGTATTTTGTAATGTGTATGAATCCACCGCTGTGCTCCTCAACATTCTTCTCATGGAAAGCAAGTGTGTCCACCACCAGGTGAATTGTGCCCTCACCTCACTCCTATTAATCACAGGCTTATCGTTCTTACACCTCCAGCCAATCCCTCACGGATAGAGATTCCCTCTCTTATCCTTGGATAGGGTTCTCCTCTCTCAAAAGCTTTTCACATGGACCACATGAAATAGAAAGGCAACTGCATAGTGCTCTCCGTATCAATTGTTTATTAAAACGCCCCCATAAAATTGCACTTACAAGAAGTTAAATAAAAAAACTTAATTTCTTTACGCTCGCTCGTGAGCTCACCACAGCACTCCGGCTCTCAGTGATCACGTAATGACTCAGGGCTTGGCTCCTCCCTTCTATACGCGTGTCGTCAATAGGATGGCTTCTTCAGTAGGAAGCTGCACTCTGTTTATGTTTATATCTCCTCCTGAATGAGCTCATTCTGCGTCTGCGCTGCCTCCTGCACTTTGTTTATGTTTACATCTCCTCCTGAATGGGCTCATTCTGCGTCTGCGTGTCAGGTCACCTGAGACCAGGTGACAGGTGCACTCAGTAGGAATTGGAAGTGCACCGCTAGGTAGTGGACCTTAGGACTGACTGCTGCGGATTGTACCCAGGGAGATTCAGGACACAGGTCTACTGGATCACTAACACAGATCCCAGTGGGAACTAGAGCATAGATTCCCCAGGGCGCGGAGTCTAAGAGCCAGCAGGTGTTCGCCAGAGCCTCTAGTGGTGAGGATGGACTTCGCTGCAGTCTGGCTCCAGGTCGCGACCCCCAGGGTCTCACAGCTCACGCTCACAGTAGACTACAGGAGAAGGAAGCAGCAGGCTGGAACGACAAGGATAGTAAGGGGATAAGGCAGAGGTCAGGGTAAACAGGAACAAGAGAGTACACGCCAAAGGTTCAGGGTCACAGGCAGACAGGGATGGTCGGGGACATGCCAAAGGGTCAAGATCACAAGCAGACAGGAATAGTTGAGAACACGCTAAGGTCGGTAACAGAGACAAACATAGAGCACACGACAAGCAGGAACCAGGAAGCCGAACACACCACGGATACACAATGGTTGATCAGCACCACTGGCTTGCAGTGCACAGGCTAATATAGGGTTCCCTGATAGGGCCTGGGGTGGAGCCATGCTTAGATGAGAGGTTATAAAACCCACCAGGTGAGAGTGGCTGGCCTCTTAGTTGGAACACATGAGGAGAGGTAAGCAAACAGGGAAAGATTACTGCATAACCATGACAGTACCCCCCCTCTTATGAGGCCTCCCCCCTCCCCCTCCCCCACCTGGGTCCAGGCTTAAAGGGAAACTCCAGATGGAACCTCCTCAACAGATGAGGAGCAAGGACCTCAGATGCAGTGATCCAAGACCTCTCCTCAGGACCAAACCCTTTCCAGTGTACGAGGTATTGAAGAATGCCTTTACGGAGTCGGGAATCCAAAACTTGACTAACCTCGTATTTTAGATTATCCTCGGAGACCAGAACCGATGTAGGGAGAGGACGAGAGGACTTGTAGAGGACTAAAGGCTTTTTAGGAATAGTTAAGGGCATAGTAGCAGTAGGGTGAGGCCAGGTTACAGAAGGTCCTGAACAAGAAGCAGAAAGCTCACTGGGCATGGGCTGGACTGGCATAACTAGTGCAGAGGCCGACTGAATAGTATTGTCAGGTGTAGTGACCATCTCAATCGCATCAGTCCGACTATTGCAGGACACATCCCAGAGATCACTATATACAGCGGGACGAGCAGAAGCTACTGGGATGATGGCTACAGGAGGTTTCTCTTTAGGGGTAACCTTGAGTAGGCAGGAAGAGGAACAGGAGGAACCCCAAGCCAGGATCTGTCCAGCAGTCCAGTCAACGTGTGGGGAATGGAGCCGTAACCAAGGAAGACCTAATATGATAGGAGATGAAGCCTTAGGTAAGACAAGGAAGGATATCCACTCCTCGTGGAGTGTCCCTACTGACATCTTAACAGGAAGGGTCTGGAAGCGGATAGGGCCCCCTGGGAGAACAGTGCCATCAATCGCCAAGACCACCAATGGCGTTGTAAGGGGCAAAAGGGTAAGTCTCATGGAGGATGCAGTTTCCCAATCCATGAAATTGGCAGCGGCTCCGGAATCCAGATGTGCTGAGACCGAACGAGAGGAAGTGCCGACATGAAGCAACACAGAAAGGAGAAGACGAGAAGGTGAAGGTGATATTTCAGGGTCTAATACTCCACCTTCCAGATGTATTAGCCCTGAGCGTTTTTCCGGTTGAAGAGAACAAGTGTCACGGAAATGACCTTTGGCCCCACAATAGAGGCATAGGCCCAGAGTTCTGCGCCTAGCGCGTTCTTCGGGAGATAACTTGGTCCAGCCCAACTGCATAGGTTCCTCAGCAGGCAGGGGGTGCTCATCGGATCGAAGAGAAGGGACTGGGAGCTCAGGCTGACTAAAGAACGGGGAGTGCTGGAGTCTTTTTTCCAGGGCCCTCTCCTGAAAGCGAATATCGATCTGGTTACACAAGGTGATGATACTGTCCAGATCAGCAGGAAGGGATCTTCCTGCTAATTCATCCTTCACTCTATCAGAGAGGCCATGTAAAAAGGTTGCAACTAGGGCCTCATTATTCCAGCTCAATTCAGCTGTGAGGATATGGAACTGAAGAGCATACTGGCCCACAGAAGCGGACTCTTGACGGAGACGTAAAAGAGCGCTAGCCGCTGAGGAGACACGACCCGGTTCCTCGAAGATATTCCGAAAAAGTTTCAAGAAATCAGACAGTCGCTAAAGTAAATGAACTGAGAGACATGGAGGACCTTTCGGCCACTCTGTATGATAGGGAGGAGATCTTCCGTGAGACCTGGAGACCCTGGCAGTATTTCATATACACAGAGGAATACCTCCGAGAGCTGGCGCACAGTCCTGGACCCCACAGACAGACCTCCTTACCGCCGCCCTCCGGGCAGAGGACACCATCTTCCTCTTAAGATGTGTGCTCCAGCAGCCTTCCTCTACATACTCCGCCGCCTCGCTGGAGGCCCTCCCAAACTCTGCTCTCTCTCTCCTCTCTTCACCCTCCTCTTACCTTGCTTCCCCCGCCCCCTTTTCCACCCCTTTCTCTTTTGCTCCTCCCAACTCCCTTTCTACCCCCCCCCCCCCCCACACCCCCATCCCCACAAGAAGTACTTTACCCCTTCTTTAGTTACCACCCACACAAGAGCCCATAGGAAGATAGAGCATAAACCTCTGAATTAAAGTGACCGGAGGTCACTCAGGTGTGGGGCGTCCAGCTGATCGTGCTATTATACCCTTAAAAATAAAACAAAGTAACAGCGTACTCAGGCCAGTTTTTGTTTCATCCAACGGATCTACGACTGCACATAAGCTGAGAAGAACGTGGATCAAGTAGCCTATGCAACTCTATACGCTGTAATGTTACCTTAACATTGTGTCCTTCTAGGCTGTTTTTTAGGAAAGAAGTAGGCCCAGTAGACTTGTTAATCTTGCCTGACCACTGTCGCATCTTCTAACTGCCTGTCATATCATTTGTATCGTAAACATGTTGGATATGTTAAATGTTCTATTTTTGTTATGCAATTTACTTTGAAATAAAGGAATTATAAAAAAAAAAAAAGAAATCAGACAGGCTAGAAACCACTGGGTCATTCAGTTCCCACAGAGGGGCAGCCCAAGCTAGCGCCTCGCCTGACAGGAGGGATATAATATATGCGACTTTCGCCCAATCGGACAGGAAGTTTTGGGGCTGAAGTTCAAAATGAATTGTGCACTGGCTAAGGAACCCCCTGCAAGCCTTGGAGTCCCCAGAGAAACGGGCCGGAGCTGGTAGTTGTAATGAATGTGTGGCTGCAACTGATGCGATAGGTGCAGCAGCAGATAGCGGTTGAGGTTGTTGAACCGGGGGTCCTAATGAGGCCTGAACCTGTTCAAAACGGGATGCCAAATCCTGAAGGAATCACATCACCTGGGTCTGATGCGATTCTTGGGTCTCAAGTCTGCGAACTAAGCCCTGCAATGGATCATCTGTGGGTAGCGGCACATCAGCTGGGTCCATGGCTGATCAAACTGTCAGGTCACCTGAGACCAGGTGACAGGTGCACTCAGTAGGAATTGGAAGTGCACCGCTAGGTAGTGGACCTTAGGACTGACTGCTGCGGATTGTACCCAGGGAGATTCAGGACACAGGTCTACTGGATCACTAACACAGATCCCAGTGGGAACTAGAGCATAGATTCCCCAGGGCGCGGAGTCTAAGAGCCAGCAGGTGTTCGCCAGAGCCTCTAGTGGTGAGGATGGACTTCGCTGCAGTCTGGCTCCAGGTCGCGACCCCCAGGGTCTCACAGCTCACGCTCACAGTAGACTACAGGAGAAGGAAGCAGCAGGCTGGAACGACAAGGATAGTAAGGGGATAAGGCAGAGGTCAGGGTAAACAGGAACAACAGAGTACACGCCAAAGGTTCAGGGTCACAGGCAGACAGGGATGGTCGGGGACATGCCAAAGGGTCAAGATCACAAGCAGACAGGAATAGTTGAGAACACGCCAAGGTCGGTAACAGAGACAAACATAGAGCACACGACAAGCAGGAACCAGGAAGCCGAACACACCACGGATACACAATGGTTGATCAGCACCACTGGCTTGCAGTGCACAGGTTAATATAGGGTTCCCTGATAGGGCCTGGGGTGGAGCCATGCTTAGATGAGAGGTTATAAAACCCACCAGGTGAGAGTGGCTGGCCTCTTAGTTGGAACACATGAGGAGAGGTAAGCAAACAGGGAAAGATTACTGCATAACCATGACACTGCGCTGCCTCCTGCAATATTTTTATGTTTATATCTCCTCCTGAATGAGCTCATTCTGCGTCTGTGCTGCCTCCTGCACTTTGTTTATGTTTATATCTCCTCCTGAATGAGCTTATTCTGCGTCTGCGCTATCTCCTGCACTTTGTTTATGTTTACATCTCCTCCTGAATGAGCTCATTCTGTATCTACGCTGCCTCCTGCACTTTGTTTATGTTTACATTTCCTCCTGAATGAGCTCATTCTGTATCTACGTTGCCTCCTGCACTTTGTTTATGTTTACATCTCCTCCTTCATGAGTTCATTCTGTGTCTGCGCTGCCTCCTGCACTCTGTTTATGCTTTTATCTCCTCCTGAATGAGTTCATTCTGCGTCTGCTCTGCCTCCTGCACTTTGTTTATGTTTATATATCACCTTGAATGAGCTCATTCTGTGTCTGCGCTGCCTCCTGAACTTTGTTTATGTTTACATCTCCTCCTGAATGAGCTCATTCTGTATCTTTGCTTATGTTTATGAGATTATGAGTGATTCACTAGACAGGTACACCTGTAAATGTTTATGTTTACATGCATATGTGCCACCACCTCTAGCTATTCTGAAGAACTGAAGGCCGGGCTCATTCTGTGCCTGCACAGTCACTGCTGACCCTTGTTTATGTTTACATCTCCTCCTGAATGAGCTCATTCTGTATCTTTGCTTATGTTTATGAGTTTATGAGTCATTCACTTGACAGGTACACCTGTAAACGTTTATGTTTACATGCATATGTGCCACCACCTCTAGCTATTCTGAAGAACTGAAGGCCGGGCTCATTCTGTGCCTGCACAGTCGCTGCTTACCCTTGTTTATGTTTACATCTCCTCCTGGGTGAGTTATTCACCCCAGACAGAGGCAGTGCTGGCATCTGTCTTATGTCTTTCAGAATGATGGAAGGCTGGGGTCATTCTGTGCCTGCACCACCTCCCCTAGTGAATGACTTATTCAGGGAGATATGTAAACATAAACAAAGTGTAGGCAGCGGCAGCTCATAAGGACAAATGCGTGTAAGCATTTTGCAGTACAGACTATTTTGGACCATTTTCTATGTAGGATTTTGCCTGCCAGCAAGAGCCTGCATACATTTTCCGTAGTTCTCCATGCCCGCCTGCATGAGTCCTTAGGCATTTGACACGTGGTGAAGTGTCAGATGCCTGGGTCCTCCCACTGTGGTTCTTTCCTCCCACCCAGTATATCACTACAGAACACATAGTGGTTGGAGTATAAAGCAACAGCAAATAGTACTGGAATAGACGACAGGCACAACAATTGGGATTTGTATTTCTGTCTATCCAGTCCTGACATTTATGTACAGCATAGCCCTGTCTGGGATGGCAAGAAACGTACGGGTCTTTTGTTCCTTCCCTCAGCCTGTGATTGCTTAAAATGGTAGATCGATGGCGCTAGAACCTTACGTAGATAATGCTTTTGTACTTTTGAATAATTTATTAAAACTATACCGATGGTATCCCAATGGGGCATCTGGGTAGTATGTGGGCTGCTTCCGTCAGCCAAGAAACTGCCACAGGAGCCTCAGAATGTAAACAAATAAATTAATCTGAAGATAGAAGCACCACGCCAAAGTATAAGAGTCCAAAATGTTTCGGAGGCCACACATCGCCCACTTAATCGAGGCTTAAAATATATAAAATCAGCTGATATGGACTAAAACTGTAGTTTAAATTGTATCAGAAGGACATAGTTACAAGTCCATGCCAGCTGATTCAATATATTTTTAAGCCATGGTGGAAAGGACAATGTTTGGTTGCCGAAACGCGTTGGCCATTGCATCAATTATATGTTTGCAATAAAATTACATTTCGGACTCCAAGCTGTGATTGGTGTGCAGAGTATTTCAGGAGAGGAGAGTTATAGAGGAAGGAGCAGAGTCCTCCAGCAGTGCAGAGTATTTCAGGAGAGGAGAGTTATAGAGGAAGGAGCAGAGTCCTCCAGCGGTGCAGAGTATTTCAGGAGAGGAGAGTTATAGAGGAAAGAGCACAGTCCTCCAGCAGAGTATTTCAGGAGAGGAGAGTTATAGAGGAAGGAGCAGAGTCCTCCAGCAGTGCAGAGTATTTCAGGAGAGGAGAGTTATAGAGGAAGGAGCAGAGTCCTCCAGCAGAGCAGAGTATTTCAGGAAAGGAGAGTTATAGAGGAAGGAGCAGAGTCCTCCAGCAGTGCAGAGTATTTCAGGAGAGGAGAGTTATAGAGAAAGGAGCAGAGTTCTCCAGCAGTGCAGAGTATTTCAGGAGAGGAGAGTTATAGAGAAAGGAGCAGAGTTCTCCAGCAGTGCAGAGTATTTCAGGAGAGGAGAGTTATAGAGGAAGGAGCAGAGTCCTCCAGCAGAGTATTTCAGGAGAGGAGAGTTATAGAGGAAGGAGCAGAGTCCTCCAGCAGTGCAGAGTATTTCAGGAGAGGAGAGTTATAGAGGACGGAGCAGAGTCCTCCAGCAGAGCAGAGTATTTCAGGAGAGGAGAGTTATAGAGGAAGGAGAAGAGTCTTCCAGCAGTGCAGAGTATTTCAGGAGAGGAGAGTTATAGAGGAAGGAGCAGAGTCCTCCAACAGTGCAGAGTATTTCAAGAGAGGAGAGTTATAGAGGAAGGAGCAGAGTCCTCCAGCAGAGCAGAGTATTTCAGGAGAGGAGAGTTATAGAGGAAGGAGCAGAGTCCTCCAGCAGTGCAGAGTATTTCAGGAGAGGAGAGTTATAGAGGAAGGAGCAGAGTCCTCCAGCAGTGCAGAGTATTTCAGGAGAGGAGAGTTATAGAGGAAGGAGCAGAGTCCTCCAGCAGTGCAGAGTATTTCAGGAGAGGAGAGTTATAGAGGAAGGAGCAGAGTCCTCCAGCAGAGTATTTCAGGAGAGGAGAGTTATAGAGGAAGGAGCAGAGTCCTCCAGCAGTGCAGAGTATTTCAGGAGAGGAGAGTTATAGAGGACGGAGCAGAGTCCTCCAGCAGAGCAGAGTATTTCAGGAGAGGAGAGTTATAGAGGAAGGAGAAGAGTCTTCCAGCAGTGCAGAGTATTTCAGGAGAGGAGAGTTATAGAGGAAGGAGCAGAGTCCTCCAACAGTGCAGAGTATTTCAAGAGAGGAGAGTTATAGAGGAAGGAGCAGAGTCCTCCAGCAGAGCAGAGTATTTCAGGAGAGGAGAGTTATAGAGGAAGGAGCAGAGTCCTCCAGCAGTGCAGAGTATTTCAGGAGAGGAGAGTTATAGAGGAAGGAGCAGAGTCCTCCAGCAGTGCAGAGTATTTCAGGAGAGGAGAGTTATAGAGGAAGGAGCAGAGTCCTCCAGCAGTGCAGAGTATTTCAGGAGAGGAGAGTTATAGAAGAAGGAGCAGAGTCCTCCAGCAGTGCAGAGTATTTCAGGAGAGGAGAGTTATAGAGGAAGGAGCAGAGTCCTCCAGCAGTGCAGAGTATTTCAGGAGAGGAGAGTTATAGAGGACGGAGCAGAGTCCTCCAGCAGAGCAGAGTATTTCAGGAGAGGAGAGTTATAGAGGAAGGAGAAGAGTCTTCCAGCAGTGCAGAGTATTTCAGGAGAGGAGAGTTATAGAGGAAGGAGCAGAGTCCTCCAACAGTGCAGAGTATTTCAAGAGAGGAGAGTTATAGAGGAAGGAGCAGAGTCCTCCAGCAGAGCAGAGTATTTCAGGAGAGGAGAGTTATAGAGGAAGGAGCAGAGTCCTCCAGCAGTGCAGAGTATTTCAGGAGAGGAGAGTTATAGAGGAAGGAGCAGAGTCCTCCAACAGTGCAGAGTATTTCAAGAGAGGAGAGTTATAGAGGAAGGAGCAGAGTCCTCCAGCAGTGCAGAGTATTTCAGGAGAGGAGAGTTATAGAGGAAGGAGCAGAGTCCTCCAGCAGTGCAGAGTATTTCAGGAGAGGAGAGTTATAGAGGAAGGAGCAGAGTCCTCCAGCAGTGCAGAGTATTTTAGGAGAGGAGAGTTAGAGGAAGGAGCAGAGTCTCACAGGAACCTAGCTAGAAGCAGCAGATGGGAGTTAGGCATACACCATCCAGCTGGCTTCATCTCCTTGTCTATTTCCAGCACTCCCCGTCCGCTATAAGCCATTTCAGAACGTTTCCTCTGCCAGGACCATTCAGTTTATAAAGCTGAATCTGCTAATTGCAGCAAAAAATGAGCATGGCTAAGCGAAGGTGTAACTAATTGGATGTGGCCGCGACATTAACCCGTTCACCAGCCCGCGCCCGATGCTAATTTTTCTTTGGAAAATTTCCAGACTAAAGTCATTTCCCTCCAGAAGGAAACATCACTGAAATGGAAACCTCCAGCTCCATCCCAAGCACAGCATCACCCGGTCATATTCAACAAAAGCAATCATCAAAGTATTTTTAATGTGGCCCCCCCTCCCCCCCCTCCGACGGCTCCCTCTCAAATGGAGGACATTGTCTGTTTCCGGGAATCACAACAAGGCAGTCTGATCCAAACTCAACTGCGCAAGAAGAGGAGCACCAGACAAGTTGAAGTCCTGATAGAGTTTAATATTTCTATCTGTAAGGCCTGGGTCACACCTATGCGTTTTTTAGCGCGTTTTCAGTTTTACAGAAACACACTTCAGTCCATTTAACATGGTTTCCTATGGATGGAGTTCACATCCGTGCATTTCAGGGGTGCATTTCAGGGTTTTTGGTTCCATAGACTTCAATGGATAAAAAGCCTGTATTGGAAAAATGCACATGGAATATGCAAACTGCCACCTGCATAGGTGTGAATCAGGCCTTAAATAGTCAATGTGTGTAGCGGGTATAACCTGGGCAGTGGAAGTGTAAAAGGTAAGAACCCAACCACAATGGTTTCTTTTCATAGCTTTTTATCCCAGCAGTTAGCTTCCCCAAGCTCCCAAAGCTAATGGTTTTCTTACCAAAGTAACCTCTACAACAGTGGTCTCCAAGCTATGGCCTAGGGGCCGGATGTGGCCCTTTACGTGCGATGTGGCCCTTTACGTGCCTTTGTCAGGCCCCCCCCCCCCCGGGACATGATTCCTCCCACTAAAACAAAGCACTATTCCTTCTACACCAAAAATGGAGCATAATTCCTGTCACTGATACCAACAATAGGGCACTATTACTGCCACTCTCCCCAACAATAGGGAACTATTACTGTTACTCTCCCCAGCAATGGGGCACTATCCTTCCCACTGACACCAATAATGGTACACTATTCCTTCCCCTGATACCAACAATGGGACACGAATCCTCCCAATGACGGGGCACTATCCTTCCCACCGACACCAATGATGGTACACTATTCCTTTCCCTGATATCAACAATGGGACACTATTCCTCCCAATGACTACAATGATGGGGCACTATCCTTCCCACTGACACCAGTGATGGGACACTATTCCTCCCAGTGACACCAATGATGGGGCACCATCCTTCCCACTGACACCAATGATGGTGCACTATTCCTTCCCCTGATACCAACAATGGGACACTATTCCTCACAAAAACAGGGCACTATTCTTCTCCCTGATACCAACAATGGAGAACGATTCCTCTCAATGACACCAATGATGGATCACTATTTCGTCCCCTAACAAAGGGGCAATATTCCTCCCACTAATACCAATGATGGGGCAATATTCCTCCCACTGATAACAATGATGGGGCAATATTCCTCCCACTGATAACAATGATGGGGCAATATTCCTCCCACTAATACCAATGATGGGGCAATATTCCTCCCACTAATACCAATGATGGGGCAATATTCCTCCCACTGATAACAATGATGGGGCAATATTCCTCCCACTGATAACAATGATGGGGCCTTCTTTACTCTCATTGATGCAAGGACATTTTCTACTCTCAATGGTCACAGTCCAGCCCCCTCAAAGTGTGAAGGACAGAAAACTGGCCCTTTGTTCATAAAGTTTGGAGACCCCTGCTTTACAATACTTGGCAGTTATTCTGGTGAACACGTTCAGAGAGAACTTCCTATAGGATATCTGGCACCTTGGTTTACAGAACCTCTTGGACATTAATTTGCAGTGCTATTCCGTTCCAGGTCTGCCTGTCCCTTTAAAACAGGTTCCTATGCCTAACTACAGTACCTGCCTGAACCCTACTGGGGTCCTTCCCGGGCTATACTTCCCACTCTGGGGCTCCTTGGTGACGAGCACATCTATGCTCCAACATGCTGGGCCCGAAATCTCACACGAGCAATGTGTCAAAGATGTCCAAAGATGGCACCTGGAGGCCATAGCAGAGGACAAAATAGTGCAAAGTTGAGCTTCCTCTAGAGTCAAATCACATGACCGCTTTGCTTACTACTTGACACGTACCTTGGAGGTGAGCCTGACGTGCAGAGGGAGACCTCTCGTACAGCTCTGGTTCCGGGATCACTGGAGTGGGAACAGTGACCCTCGGAGCACAGTGGGGTATGAGAGCCTGCAGGGTTCGCTTGGCTGAGGATGGTGTCCGCTTGACAGGAACAGGCTCGGGGCAGCAGGCCGAAGCACACAGATGCAGGTCTGTAGGCAGGTGCTGCAGCAGGCAGGTGTGCACAAGCGCAGGGCAGCAGGCAGAAGCAGGGTCAGTCAAGCCAGGTCACAACTGCGGATCAATCAGACAGGAACGGCAGGCAGAGAATGGTCAAGTCCAGGCAGGTTCGGGAATAGGTAATCAGACAGGCAGGTACACAGAGCAGGTCAAAGGCAAGCCAAGGAGTCAGGATCGGAGATAGCAGCAAGGTCAGGAGAGCCGGGTCAACACTGGAACAGATGCGGGTTTAGGATCAGGTTCAGGATGAGCTGCGGATCAGACAGCAAGTGTGTATTTTGAAGAGGCCCCCTTTAAGGATCATTAGGCGCCAGCGCCGCGTCACCGTGCGCACGTGCACGTATGCGCACGCAAGTGCGCATTGGCGCTGGGGTGCACATTGGCGCGGGTGTGCGCGATGTGCGCGCGCATGCGCATCGGCACACGTCTATTCACCACTGGATGCCTGTGAGCTGGGACACCTCTTAATGAACCGTGCGCCCGCGACCAGTTGCAGCGCCGTGCGCAGTGCATCCATGACACTACTAAAGACAAGGACAAAGTGATTTAGCAATCACAAGATCACTTGATCACTCCCTAGCATAGTTATCCCTAACTCCTTGGGTCTGACTGAGTCTGCCCACACCCTCCCACCTACGTGTGTTTTGGTAGATCTAAAGGATCTACCTTGAAATTGGTGAATTGGAGGTAATCTTGCATGACAACTTTAACATAGGCCTGTTCCAGTCGTTGGCTTAGCAACCTGCAAAGATCATCCAAACCAGAAAATATAGCCACTTAATCACACTCAGCATTTCCGACCACACATTTCTACATGATGGTCACTGGTCAGTAGTAGGACTTTGTCCTCTCAAATTAAAACACCGTAAGAAGACCACATAATTGGTATTGTTAGAAGCATCACCCTAAGGAGCTTGGGTTGGAATCTGTATCTACCAAAACTTGTTAAAGTAACATTGTCACTACAAGTCCACTTATGGGGAAAAAAAGACCAGCCCTGTAAAACAAAAGGCCCTATACTTATCTTTTTGGTGACCCATATCTTATAGTTTCATAGTTGGTAAGGCTGAATAAAGATTCCAGTCCATCGTGTGTTAGGTCGGCATGAAGGGGTTAAGGTTGAACTGCTTCGCATCCAACTTCATTGAGCGCCCACGTGTCTTCTTGAGTGACCTGAGGCTGAATAGTTTCCTCCCAATGTTGGACTCGCCATTAAGATATTTCTATATCACAATCATATCCCCCCCTAAGCGTCTCTTTTCCAAGGAGAACAAATGTAATGTTTGTAATCGTTCCTCATAACTGAGGTCTTCTAGCCCCCTTATTAGTTTTGTTGCCCTTCTCTGGACTTTCTGGACGGGACTGGTGATCAGAACTGGAAGGCATACTCAGGATGCGTCCAAAACCAAAGTCCTTTAAAGTGGTAGAATAATGCCGCGTACACGCGATCGGACTTTTCGACGGACTAGGTCCAACAGTCTTTCCGACGGACTTTGCAGACTTGTCCACACACGATCACTCCAAAAGTCCAACGGATTCGAAAGTGATGACGGATTCCGGTTCGCCGGACCAGGTCTGCCGGAAAGTCCGATCGTGTGTAAGCGGCATTATAGTTTTATCTCTTGAGTAGAATCCCATTTTTAATGCATGCTAATATTCTACTGGCCTTGCTTGCTTGCTTCAGCTTGGCATTGCTGAGCCTATCAACAACTAGCACCCCCCACATCTTTTTCCATCCTTAATTCTCCCAGAGGTTCTCCCCCTAGTGTGTAGCTTTGCATTCATATTTTTAGCCACCAAATGCATTATTTTACATTTCCCTACAATGAACCTCATTAGCCGCGTGTTTGACCACCCCTCTATTTTATCGAGGTCTTCATGTTAAGTTGCTACATCCTGTTTTTAGGTTTTTGCCCCTGCCTTGCTCAGTATCGCCAACAAACACTGAGATTGAACTATTTATACCAACCTCTTTATCATTTATGAACAAGTTAATCAGGATTGGTCCCAGGACAGAGCCCTGGAGGGCCGCTCTTATAACTTCTGATCATTCTGAAGATACGCTATTTATCACCACCCTCTGGATGTGCCCCTGTAACCAGTTTTCTATCCAGAGACATATACTATCATCAGCACCAATAAACCTCAATTTGTGGATTAAGCGTTTATGGGGTACCATGGTTAAAGTCTAGATACACCACCGCATGGCCTTTCTTTATCCAGATTGCAGCTCACTTCCTCACAGAATGTTAATAGGCTGGTCTGGCAAGAACGATCTTTCATAATTCCATGCTGGTTACTACTTATAATACTATTCTTATCAGTAAATTCTTGGATATGGTCCCTTATCATCCCCTCCAATAGTTTACAAACTATTGATGTTAGGCTGAATCGCCTGTAGTTTCCAAGTACATATCTTGGCCCATTCTTGGAAGGATGAAAGGTCACCGCTTTCCGGATGCATGAACACCTGCTCCTCCCGGCATATACCGTGGTTCCTCATGCCTGATTATATGTCTCTGTCATACAAGCCAGCCAGAGGAGCCATTGTGAGCGGGAGAGGAGAACAAGTATTTGACCCATCTGACTGGTTGAATACCTTCAGTGGTTGCTGGAGCAGTTAATGACAAGATGTCAGTACAGGACCAAGGAGACTTTGTAACTAAAGCCTGAAATAATGATTAGTTTAAGGCGCAACCTTTGCCAGGTTATGACATTGGGCCTGTCACCATAGGGCCACCTACAAAAAAAAAGACCAGTCCTGTAAAAATAGAAGCGCTATATTTACCTTTACTCTCATATTACACTAATGCCCCGTACACCCGATCGGACATTCCGACAACAAAACCGTGGAATTTTGTTTGAAGGTTGTTGGCTCCAACTTATCTTGCATACACACGGTCACACAAATGTTGGCCAAGAATTACGAACGTGGGAACGTGGTGACGGTGACGTACAAGGCGTACGACGAGCCGATAAAAAGGAAGTTCAATAGCCAGTGCGCCACCCTTTGGGCTCCTTCTGCTTGATTCCGAGCATGCTTGAACTTTTGTGCGACGGACTTGTGTACACTAGACATGTGCACAACAAAAAAATTTGTTTATTTTCGTTTCGTTTTTTTCATTTCCGAAAAAAATTTGTTTTTTTTCGTTTCGTTTTTTTCGTTTCCGTCGATTCGTAACGATTCATACATTCGTAAGTCGTCGTTGTTCGGATTCGTAACGATTCGTACATTCGTAAGAGTTTTTTCTTCTCGTTGATTCGTTTTTTCGTTAGTTTAATTTTCGGACGCATTTGTATTTATTCGTACATTCGTAACATTCGTAACATTCGTAGATTCGTAATCGGAGCATAATTCATAATTTGATGTAATGTGTATGCTATTATTACATTTTAATAATTTACGAATCGAAAAAAAAAGTTACGAATCGAAAAAAAAAAAAAGTTACGAATCGAAAAAAAAGTTACAAATCGAAAAAAAAAGTTACGAACCGAAAAAAAAGTTACTAATGTACGAATTTTTTGGTTCAATAGAGACATGGAAAATTACAAATCGAAAAAAAAAAAAAAAAGTTACGAATCGAAAAAAAAGTTACGAATGTACGAATTTTTTTGTTCAATCCATTCGAAGCACGTTTAGCAGCACCATTGTAAGGGACACGGAAAATTACCAATTCAACAAAAAAAATTTTAATTTCGGATTCGTTCGATTCGAATGATTCGTTAATCGGATTCGTACGATTCGAACGATTCATTACGATTCGTTATTCGGATTCGTACGATTTGTTCATTTGTACGAAAACGAACGAACGAAAATAACGTAAAAAAAATAATAAAAAAAAAAAAAACGAAAAACGAAAAAAAAAAAAACGAAACGAATTGCACATGTCTAGTGTACACGCGATCGGAAAGTCCGACAATAAAGTTTTGTTGGCAGAAGATTTGAGAACCCGCTAGCCAACATTTTTTGGGAGAAAGTCCAACAACAAATGTTTCGATAGAGCATACACACGGTAAGCTATGAGTAAGCGCTGTATTTAGCGTGAAACGCGTCAGCTGTGTGCCCCCCCTTTCCTGTTTTGCTGTGTTTTATTCCTTTTTTTTAAATAAATCCATTTGATTTTTCATCTTCGTCTGGTGTGCGGCTGTCCAGAGTTCCCCTTGTTACTTCCTAAGAGCATACACACGGTCGGACCTTCAGCCAACAAGCTCACATCCAACATTTCCCGTCGGAAAGTCCGATCGTGTGTACGCGGCATTAGTCTTGAAACACCAAGAGATGGCCACCTTAAGGTAAGTATAATGTTGTAAAGGTAGGTATAGAGACTCTTCTTTTACAGGGCTGGTCTTTTTTTGTAAGTGGCCCTCAATTTAACGAGATATCAAATGTTCCCCCTTGACCTAGTCATTCTTCAGGTTCCATTTACAAGCTTTCCTCGGCCCTGTGCTGACCCCCCCCCCCCCCCCTTGCCGTTGACTGACAGCAAGCAACTCCAGCATAGAAGTAAATTACTCCGCGTCCCAGCGTTCCGTCAGCAAAGGCCTCGAGACATCAGCTCAACAAGACTATTAAAAATAGCGCTTTATAGGATGTCTAAAGTGAAACTAAAGATGCTTGTTTTGTGCCGGTTTATAAAAGGACCAGGGAGATGAATCCAATGCGGTGGAAATTCCATTCAGAAAATATAGTTAGTGGTTCCGAGGCATTCCCGTGCGGAGATCCCTTTTCAGGCTAATAGGTTTACTGAAGTATTTGAGAAATGGAATGTTTCCATAAAAAAGAAAGAATGTATAAAACTGAAACTTTGCCTGAATGTAACATTTGGACTTTTCTGCTCTTTATTTTCTAAATTGCATTTCAAATACTGATCTGTAGAATGTCTCTTGAGTATATATATATATGTATATATACACTATATTGTCAAAACTATTGGGACGCCTGCCTTTACACACACACAAACTTTAAGCGCATCCCAGTCTTATGCCCCATACACACGGTCGGATTTTCCGACGGAAAATGTCCTATCGGACAATGTTGTTGGAAATTCCGACCGTGTGTAGGCTCCATCGGACTTTTTCCGTCGGATTTTCCGACAGGCAAAGTTTTATCTCCTGCTCTCAAATTTTCCGACAACAAAGTCCTATCAGACTTTTTCCGATGGTGTGTAGCGAATTCCGACGGACAAAGTGCCACGCATGCTCAGATCAAATTACGAGACCAAATCTATTGGCTAATAGCCTCTACGTAGTTCCGTTGTACGCAACAAACGTCACCACGTTCAGAATGATCGAATTTTCTGACAACTTTGTCCGACCGTGTGTATGCAACACCAGTGTCGGGCAAAATCCGTCGGAAAAAATCTGACGGATTTTGTGGTCGGAATTTCCAACCGTGTGTACGGGGCATTAGTCCATAGGGTTCAATATTGAGTTGGCCCAACCTTTGCACCTATAACAGCGTCTACTCTTCTGGGAAAGTCGTCCACAAGGTTTAGGAGGGTGTCTATGGGAATGTTTGACCATTCTTCCAGAAGAGCATTTGTGAGGTCATGGAAATTATGTTGTACGAGAAGGCCTGGCTCGTACGCTTCCAAAGGTGTTCTATCAGGTTGAGGTCAGGACTCTGCAGGCCAGTCAAGTTCCTCCACCCCAAACTCGCTCATCCATGTCTTCATGGACCTTGCTTTGTGCACTGGTCCATATCATTTGGTGGAGGGGGGATTATGGTGTGGGGGGTTGTTTTTCAGGGGTTGGGCTTGGCCCCTTAGTTCCAGTGAAGGGAACTCTTAAGGCGTCAGCATACCAAGACATTCTGGACAATTTCACGTTCCCAACTTTGTGGGAACAGTTTGGGGACGGCCCCTTCCTGTTTCAACATGACTGAGCACTAGTGCACAAAGCAAGGTCCATAAAGACATGGATGAGCGGGTACTGACCTCAACCCGATAGAACACTTTTGGGATGAATTAGAGCGGAGACTGCAAGCCAGGCCTTCTCATCCAACATCACTGCCTGACCTCACAAATGCGCTTCTGGAAGAATGGCCAAACCAGGGGCGTCATTATAGGGGGTGCAAGAGTTGCGATCGCGACCCTGTCCTAGGCTGCAGGGGGCCGTGCGGCTCCCCTGTCAGGTTTGTCTACACTTGTATGAGCAGGAGCCGGAGTCGGGAGGCGGAGCTGGCGGTCCTAGGTACGGATGACTGCTTGCCTCTACACTCTGGATGCAGCTAGCACCAGGCTGCATAAGAGGGCTGGCAGGGGGGCATATAGGAGAACTGATTTCTATTCTCCACCTGGCTCCTGCAGGGCTTTCAGTGGCTTCAGGCGCAGGATCGCTTCTCCTATATGCCGCCCCACGACCCTCTTATGCAGCCTGGTGCTAGCTGCATCCAGAGTGTAGAGGCAAGCAGTCATCCGTACCTAGGACTACCAGCTCAGTCTCTGAGCTCCGCCCCCCGACTCCGGCTTTTTGCCTCAAGGCTGTTCCTGCCACCGGAAAAAAACTATATAAAAAAAATTGTAAAATAAAATGGTAAAACATATATTATAAAAATCAAATAACAAAAATTAAAAACGACTGACCCCATTCACTGCGCTACTGACCCAAGCCACTGCCCTACTGACACATCTACTGCTCTACTGACACAGTCCACTGCCCTACTGACACAGTCCACTGCCCTACTGACACAGTTCACTGCTCTACTGACCCCATCCACTGCGCTACTGACCCAATCCACTGCCCTACTGACACCATCTACTGCCCTACTGACACAGTCCACTGCCCTACTGACACCATCTACTGCCCTACTGACACAGTCCACTGCCCTACTGACACAGTTCACTGCTCTACTGACACAGTCCACTGCTCTACTGACACAGTTCACTGCTCTACTGACACAGTCCACTGCCCTACTGACACCATCTACTGCTCTACTGACACAGTCCACTGCCCTACTGACACAGTTCACTGCTCTACTGACACAGTCTACTGCCCTACTGACACAGTCCACTGCCCTACTGACACAGTCCACTGCCCTACTGACAGTCCACTGCCCTACCGACACAGTCCACTGCCCTATTGACATCATCCACTGCCCTACTAACACCGTCCACTGCCCTACTGACACAGTCCACTGCCCTACTGACACAGTCCACTGCCCTACTGACAGTCCACTGCCCTACTGACACAGTCCACTGCCCTATTGACATCATCCACTGCCCTACTAACACCGTCCGCTGCCCTACTGACACCGTCTGCTGCCCTACTGACACCGTTCCCTGCCCTACTGACCACGTCCACTGCCCTACTGACCCCATCCGCTGCCCTACTGACCACGTGCACTGTCCTACTGACCCCGTCCACTGCGCTATCGACCCTGTCCACTGCCCTACTGACCTTGTCCACTGCCCTACTGACCTTGTCCACTGCCCTATTGACCACGTCCACTGCCCTACTGACACCGTCCATTGCTCAACTGACACTGTCCACTGTCCTACTGACTACATCCACTACCCTACTGACCATGTCCACTGCCCTACTGACCTCATCCACTACCCTACTGACCATATCTACTACCCTACTGACCATATCTACTACCCTACTGACCATATCTACTACCCTACCGACCATGTCCACTGCTCTACTGACCACGTCCACTGGTCTACTAACCACGTCCACTGCTCTACTAACCACGTCCACTGCCCTACTGACCACATCCACTGCCCTACTGACCAGGTCCACTGCCCTACTGACCATGTCCACTGCCCGACTGGCTGACACCATTCACATTCCACACTGACACAACTGGCGGAACTACCAGGGTTGCAAAGGTTGCACCTGCGACTGGGCCCTTGCCTTCTGCCACCGTGGCGTGGCCCAAGACTGTAGGACTGCACAAAATGAGAAAGGGATCCACTGCAGGACCATAAAGAGTTGTGGGATCAGTGGGAAGGGCTCTGGGCTCGGAGAGAATGGCCCAGGCTGGAGGTCAGGGGGCCGTTAATGGTTTCTTGCAATAGGGGCCTGAAGGTTCTACTTACGCCTCTGGGTCAAACATTCCCATAGACCCACTCCTAAACCTTGTGGACAGTCTTCCCAGAAGACTTGAAGCTGTTATAACTCAATATTGAACCCTACAGATTTAATGAAAGTTCATGTGCGTGCAAAGGCAGATGTCCCAATACTTTTGACAAAATAGTGTATATATACAGTATATATGTATGTTTATATATATATATATACACATATATATATACTGTATATTGTGACAGTTGCGGTACCCTGCCAGGGTCTAAATAGAGGTTGTAACCCAGGATTTAGGGCTCTAGGGGGTTTTGTTTATTGCAGAGGAAACTCGTTTTTCAGTTTCCTTATTGTTTTCTAAAGCCCGTTTTGGTACCAGGAGCCTGGAGATGATCTGGGTGGGATCAAATCTCCAATCCTGGGTCCAGGTTTTCAGAACCACCAGCACGATAAGAGGTCAGGTGTGTGCAGTGTGCTGGGTTTGGGTTTCACTCTGGCAGATAGGAGGTCATTTCCCAGGAGCTCCACCTAGAAGAGAGGTGGGAACCAGAGCAGCAATGGGCTGCTAGGTGTATGGATGGAGTTGGTGAGCGAACAGTCTGTAGAGCGGCAGTGCTACAAGTGATGAATGTCGTTTGTTTTTTTGATGGAAAAGAATTGCTTAATACCCCTGCGAGGGAAACTCATGTCATGCTGTTTTTCTAAACTTTCTTTTAATAAAATTGGGCAAGAAAAGCCCTTAAAAAGAAGAAGAAAGCGAATGGCTGAGTCCTAGACATGTGCACTGACAAAATGTGTTCGTTTTCATTTCACTCGTTTTTTTGCTTTTTTCTGAAATTTCGGAAATCCGAAAATTTGGATTTTCAAATTTCCGAATTTCAAATTTTCGGATTTCCAAATTTAAAAATTTCGAAATCCGTATTTAGAATTTCCGAATTTTTACATTTCAGAATCTCGAATTTCGAATTTCCGAATTTCAAATTTATGAATTTCAAATTTACAAATTTACACATTTTCAAATTTACAAATTCTGAATTCCGAAGTTTCGAATTTCCGAATTTTTTAATTCTGAATTTCCGAATTTCCTAATTTTTGAATTTTTGAATTTCCCAACTTTCGGATTTTCAGAATTCGGAATTCCAAAATTCGAAAATCCGAACTTGAAAGGAAATTCCAATACCTATAATTTAATAATATATTATTAGTTAGTTATTGTTTCAAATTTTCCGGTTTTTGAATTTTAAGATTTTCATTCTTTTGAATTTTAAGATTTTTATTTTTATTTTTGGATTTTCAAATTTCCAAATTTTCCGAAATTCAGAATTTCAGAAATTCCCTATAACCCTTCTTTACCATGGTGGTCCTAGGGGGTCCTGGCCTGGCTGAAGTCAAGGCTGAGGTTGCCACTTACATTGTACTTTGGGATGATATGGATATGCGGTCACAGGGATACTTTCCTTTACCATGAGGGTCCTAGGGGGGTGTGGCCTGGCTGAAGTCTAGGCTGAGGTTGCCATTTACCATTGTACTTTGGGGTGATACGGATGTGCAGTCACAGGGATACCTTCCTTTACCATGGGTGACCTAGAGGGGTGTGGCCTGGCCGGAGTCCAGGCTGAGGTTGCCATTTACCATTGTACTTTGAGATGATACGGATGTGCGGTCACAGGGATACCTTTCTTTACCATGGGGGACCTAGAGGGGTGTGGCCTGGCCGGAGTCCGGGCTGAGGTTGCCATTTACCATTGTACTTTGGGGTGATACGGATGTGCGGTCACAGGGATAGCTTCCTTTACCATGGGTGACCTAGAGGGGTGGGGCCTGGCCGGAGTCCGGGCTGAGGTTGCCATTTACCATTGTACTTTGGGGTGATACGGATGTGCGGTCACAGGGATAACTTCCTTTAGCATGGGTGACCTAGAGGGGTGTGGCCTGGCCGGAGTCCGGGCTGAGGTTGCCATTTACCATTGTACTTTGGGGTGATACGGATGTGCGGTCACAGGGATAACTTCCTTTACCATGGGTGACCAAGGTCATGGCACAAGCAGTAGCATGGTCATGGTCACGGCATAACTGCCAGAGAGGAGAGAACGGATATTTGAGGTGTTGTAAGACAATGAGTTTATATCTGACTTCCAGTCCTGTCCTAACAAACATCACTAATTATTTCTCAACGACGGGATTGGGGAACTATAATTGCATTCTCTCTTTCGGCTCGTTAAGCTGCACTCTAAATCCCTTTTAAGCACAAATCATTACATTTTTGGTATAAATAGAGCCACTTACTAAGTTCTCCTTGGGGCCTTTGTTATAAGGTTAATTGAGTTTATGCAGCAAATATATTTCCCTTTCAAATCTAATTCTGTGTTTCAGGTAAGAATGAAAAGAGAAGAAGCTCCACTTTTGGTGATCAAGAATTTGATAGCTTCGTATAGCTGAAAGAAAATTAGCCATTTCGGCGGTGCCCATTTTCACGGACGTTTACTTTATCCCCCCCCCCCCCCCCAGTTTATTGCCTTTCTTATTGTTTCAGCCATTTTTGTTGTCTGGAATAAGCCCTTCGTGATAATTACAAGTAACTTCTTAAGCGTTATTGGGGGAGATGCACAAGTGGAGGTGCAGCAAATTTTGTGGTGCATGCATAAAAATATAAACAGGGCCGCTGTTAAAAATCATAGGGCCCCATACAACCTTCCTGAGGCCCCCCCCCAAACCACGCCTACACCCCACCTACCCCCGGGGTACAGCAAAAAAGCAGCAGTGACTTTATCCACCTACACCTCGAAAATTAAAAACAAAAAAGTCCCTCCTCTGCTCCCACCAGTGTGATCTAGGGGGATGGGAGAAGACATCGAGAGCATGGAGGACAGCGCTCACCGCTGTCACCCGCTGTCCGACCGAGAATGAGTAAGCTCCGGCTCTCTGCCCCCCTCCCCCTAGATCACACTGCTGCCTTATACACACAATGCTCAGGCTCTCTGAACACGCACAGGATATCCGTGTAAAACGTTAACCTTGGTCCTGTATCATCTGTCTGGCATGCGACAACAAAGATTTCTATCAAGCAAACTTCTCGTTCCAGTGTGCAGCGAATTTATTTCTGCTACACACACCAGCAATGGCGGAGAGCCAGGACAAGGACCTGGAGAGACATTGCACCTCGTTGGCCTGAGCGGTGTATTCTTTGTGTTGTGGACTTCGGTTATACACACAATACTCCGGGTCTCTGCCCCCCTCCCCTGGATCACACTGTTGCATTATACACACAATGCTCCGGCTCTCTGCCCCCCTTCCCTGGATCACATTGCTGCCTTATACACACAATGCTCCGGGTTCTCTGACCCCCTCTCCCCTGGATCACACTGCTGCATTATACACACAATGCTCCGGCTCTCTGCCCCCCTCCCCTAAATCACACTACTGCCTTATACACACAATTCTCCGGCTCTCTGCCCCCCTCCCCCTGGATCACACTGCCGCCTTATACACACAATGCTCCGGCTCTCTGCCCCCTCACCCCCTGGATCACACTACTGCCTTATACACACAATGCTCCGGCTCTCTGCCCCCTCACCCCCTGGATCACACTGCTGCCTTATACACACAATGCTCTGGGTCTCTGCCCCCCCCTGGATCACACTGCTGCCTTATACACACAATGCTCTGGCTCTCTGCCCCCTCCCCCTGGATCACACTGCCGCCTTATGCACACAATGCTCTGGGTCTCTGCCCCGCCCCCCTGATCACACTGCTGCCTTATACACACAATGCTCTGGGTCTCTGCCCCCCCCCCCGGATCACACTGCTGCCTTATACACACAATTCTCTGGCTCTCTGCCCCCCCCCCGATCACACTGCTGCCTTATACACACAATGCTTCAGCTCTCTCCCCCTCCCCCTAGATCACACTACTGCCTTATACACACAATGCTCTGGCTCTCTGCCCCCGTCCCCCTGGATCACACTGCTGTCTTATACACACCCCCGGATCACACTGCTGCCTTATACACACAATGCTCCGGCTCTCTGCCCCCCTCCCCCTGGATCACACTGCTGCCTTATACACACAATGCTCCGGCTCTCTGCCCCCCTCACTCTGCATCACTCATACACAGACCCATCATTGGAACTCATCTCCTTATGTAGCCATACGCTTGGGCTCCGTGCTTCCTCCCACAGTCTGTGATCAGCACTGCCATTGGAAGTCCTCTTCCACACTTTTCACATGTTTATTTGTAAAGAATGTTGAAAAACATTTATCATTTTCCTTCCACTTCACAATTATGTGCCACTTTGTGTTGGTCTATCACATAAAATCCCAATAAAATACATTTACGTTTTTGGTTGTAACATGACAAAATGAGGGAAATTTTAAGGGGTATGAATACTTTTTTCAAGGCACTGTACAACCTACAACAGTCTACACAATGTACTTGTTTGGATATACTTTTGATGTTTGGATGTACAGAAAATGTCAAAAACTCAATTTTGTGTTCAAAAAGAAGCAGGAAATGATTCATAGTTTATACTGCAAGCTTTCTCACTAAATGTAATGCACTTGACAACCCCATCTACTCATTCTGTGCGTATTAAAAATGATGCCGCTACACAATCCGAAGGCTGCAGATGTTTTGTGGCAGATGCAAGTATTTAGTCTGCTAGATTGCTCGCCCCGTCGGGAATTTTGTTAGTTCGCCTAAAAAGAAGCAGCTCATACGTCGTTTCTCCAGTCAGTTTGATATGTCCTGGCGCGGCAGAAAGTACTTTGCGCTCACAAATGTTCTATGGGCGTGCACGTGAGGTGCAAAAAACGCAGGGTGAACTCCTGCAGGTGTCTTTCGAGGCGTGCAAATCGCTTTGTGAGGTTTTTTTTTCCATCCCCCACATAGGTGACTGGCTGTGAAGGAGTGACTGGCTCCTGTTGCCTCATTTGTACTCTACAGATATCCAGACAGGCACATCAGATGTGAGGAGCTCAGTGTGATAGAAGCACATAGTGGAGCGCCAAAGATCTCATCTTAAGACAGCCTCTCTGGGAAAGAACAGGCCAGATCAGCTCCCCGCTGAGCATCCAATAAACAAAGATCCAAAGCACTCATCTCTGCAAAGGCAAACGGGGAAAAGTGGCGGATGTTAGGCATTACACGCAGACGGGCAGGTGTAGGCGTCGGAGATGATGTGTTTACCTTGCATCTTCAAAGAGGACCTCTAGCCAAATGGTTAAATATACCGCTGAACATCCAAATGTTGAAAATCCTGTTCAGCCAGTCTTGCAATTCACACTAGGTCAGCCAGTGCCAAGGGCAAAGATGCCCAACTGCCCCCGTTTTGCTTACACAGGAGCCAATGGGCGCCCAATCAATCTTCTGCAGCTGGGACCCCCGCTCCTGGCTGCCACAATGTTCAGCGTCACTACGCTGCTGCAGGTCTGCCAATTTGGGTTTCACATAGACCATGTGCGCTCGGGACTGTGCACGGAAGCCAGATTGGGAGCAGCGGCTGTATCGGTGCAGCCGCTGCATCCCAACATTTTACCATGGTTCTCTTGGCTCTTCTCTGATGAATGCTCTCCTTGCCCGGCCGGTCAGTTTAGGTGGACGGCCATGTCTTGGTAGGTTTGCAGTTGGGCCATACTCTTTCCATTTTCAGATGATGGATTGGACAGAGCTCTGTGAGATGTTCAAAGCTTGGGATATTTATTTATAACCTAACCCTGCTTTAAACTTCTCCACAACTTTATCCCTGACCTGTCTGGTGTGTTCCTTGGCCTTCATGATGCTGTTTGTTGACTAAGGTTCTCTAACAAACCTCTGAGGGCTTCGCAGAACAGCTGTATTTATACAGAGATTAAATTACACACAGGTGGACTCTATTTACTAAATTAAGTGACTTCAGAAGGCAATTGGTTCCACTAGATTTTAGTTAGGGGTATCAGATAGGGGTGAGCCGAATGTCTATTCCCCCACCCCCCCCGTTTGGTTCGCAGCAGAACATGCAAACAGGCAAAAAATTTGTTCGAACCCCGGGGGACACGAGGGACACGAACGTGAAAAATCAAAAGTGCTAATTTTAAAGGCTTATGTGCAAGTTATTGCCATAAAAAGTGCTGACTCCCTGCTGACTTTTAAAAGTTCCTTGGTGTGGGCCTTTTACGACTCGTGTGCAGCAGATCGCACCATTGCTGTCTGCAACCTATGTCTGAAGCGGATCAAGTGTGGCCAGAACAGCAGCCGCTTGGGCACCACATGCTTGACCAGACATATGACGACCTGCCATGCAGTCTGTTGGCAACAGCACTTGAAAGACCCACATCAAAGAAAAAGGCAGACTTTTCCTTGCTCCTCATTTGGGATCTCCAACCCTACTATACCTCCAGTCCTCTCAAAAACCTGCACTGAGAGGAATGAAGGTATAGCAATAGATATCCCATGTACTTGCAGCCAATCTGCTATCAGTACACCACCATCTGATTTTAGCAGGCAAATTTCCCTACCCCAGTTGCTGAACCGTAAAAAGAAATTCAGCCCTAGCCATCCACATGCTTAGCGTCTAAATGCAAGCTTGGCCAAATTGCTAGCACTGCAACTGCTGCCTTTTCAGCTGGTAGACTCTGCCCCCTTTCGTGAATTTGTGGAATGTGCTGTACCTCTGTGGCAGGTTCCAAAACACCATTTATTTTCACAGAAGGCCATTCCAGCTCTCTACCGGCATGTGGAAGGCAATGTTTTGGCCTTGTTGGACAGGGCAGTCAGCAGTAAGGTTCATATTACCGCTGATTCATGGTCCAGCAGGCATGGGCAGGGACGTTACCTTTCCTTAATGCCACACTGGGTAACTGCTGGCAGCTGGGAAGGATGCAGGATGGGGCAAGCAGTCAGGCTAAAAGATGCCTTGCGGTGCTAGATTTTTTTCTGCCTAGGAAAAAAGAAGCCACACTGGGGCAGAGATTCTGTCAGCTCTGCAGGGGCAGGCTCAGAGGTGGTTGACGTCACGCCAGCTTCAGCCAGGAATGGTTGTATGTGATAATGGCACCAACCTTCTCTCCGCCCTCCGACAGGGACACTTACAGGATCTCCTGAGGCAGGCCAGAAAAGTTTGTGGTAATTTCCGCCGGTCATACAATGCCAGTGCTCGGCTGGCTGACATTTAAAGGGAATGCAACCTGCCCACCAACCGCCTCATTTATGACATGACCACCAGGTGGAACTCAACATTGGCAATGCAGAAGTAGCTACACACACAGCAGAGGGCCATCAATGAGTACCTGTGTGAGTATGGCACCAGGACAGGGTCAGGGGAGCTTGGCTTCTTTTTGCCATGCCAGTGGCTACTGATCAAGGATGCATGCACTGTCCTGTCACCATTTGAGGAGGCCACAAGGATGGTGAGCAGCGACAATGCATGCATCAGTGACACTGTCCCTCTAGTCTTCCTGTTGGAGCACACGCTTTGTGGAATCATGGACAGGGCACTTGAGGCAGAACAGTGGGAGGAAGAGGAGGATTTCCTTACCTCTCAAGGCCCCCTTTATCGCTTTATAGCATTCCTGCGGGCCCGCCAAACACACAGGAATAAGAGGTGGAGGATTGTGTCAGAATGGATGTAGAGGATAACACTCAGCAGCAGTCTTCAAGGGATGGTTTTCAGTCCCCAGAAACCCAAGGAATTGTACGTGGCTGGGAGGAGGTAGTTATGGATCATGTGATCCTTAGTGACCCAGAGGACTCAGAATCAAATTACTCTGCAAACTTATGCTGCATGGCCTCCCTGATTCTGCAAAGCCTGCGAAAGGACCCTAGGATTTGTGGTATCAAATAGAAGGATCATTACTGGCTGGCAACCCTTCTTTGATCTACGTTACAAGGGTAAGGTTTCAGAACTCATCCTGCCTTCGCAGAGAGAGCAGAGGATGAAACATCTTCAGGAGGCCTTGAAGAAAGGTTTGTGCAACTCATTTCCAGACCCTGGGAGGTTACAATTTCCTGGTGCTGGACAATGTGTTTCTGAGGCTTCGTTTAGTCAGAGGAAGAGCGGTGGAGAAGGTGGCCGGCTGACCAATGCCTTCAAACTATTTTTCAGTCCTCAGCGACAAGGTCTAATTGGTTCAAGCAACCATCGCCAGCGTCTGCATTACATGGTGCTGGAATATCTAGGGGCAAGAGCAGACTTGGAGGCCTTTCCAACAGAGTACATCTACGGGGTTACTGGGTCTTGAGGATGGACCACTGGCCAGAACTTGCTCAATATGCAATTGAGCTACTGCCCTGTCCTGCATCCAGCATGCTTTCTGAACGCACATTCAGTGCTGCTGGAGGGTTTGTAACAGATCATAGAGTGCACCTGTCCACAGACTCTGTTGATAGGCTCACATTCATAAAAATGAATCAGTCTTGGATCAGCAGCTATCAAGCACCTGATTCTGATGTAACTGATTGAATTTGCTATGGATGTGGGATCCCTTGAAGACAGACTATGCTGACTATCCTATTCCTCCTTAATCTAGATGATGCTAGCTTCCAACAATATTTTGGTTTAGGGCACCACCACCACCACCCAAGGCCCAATATGTCTGCCCCTGTTTAACAGGGGCATGTAATTAAAATTTTTGATCTAATATTTCACAGCAGGGCCTGTTCCTGCGCCCAACAAGAGTATCTGTGAGGGGTTACAGTGTTGTGGCACCACCACCCAAGGCCCATTTTTTCTGCCCCATTTTTTTGTATTTTTATCTATATTGCCGTGATCTGACAATACATTACAGCCGCAAGCAGTTTTACATGACAATTTTTTCCTTTAGAAATTTCATTTTGCTGTGGGCTGTGTGCTTCTGTTATAAACATGGGAAAGATGTGCTACTTTACAGAATTATTAAAATCACTGCTCCCGACAAAATTTCCATTTTTAAAACTTTTTTTTGCATTGATACATGCCCCTGTGGCAGGAACCGGGTCCCCAAACACTTTTTATGGCAATAACTTGCATATAAGCCTTTAAAATTAGCACTTTTGATTTTTCACGTTCGTGTCCCATAGACTTTAACAGTGTTCGAACTAATTTTTGAAGTCTGAAGTCACTTAATTAGTAAATAGAGTCCACCTGTGTGTAATTTAATCTCTGTATAAATACAGCTGTTCTGTGAAGCCCTCGGAGGTTTGTTAGAGAACCTTAGTCAACAAACAGCATCATGAATGCCAAGGAACACACCAAACAGGTCAGGGATAAAGTTGTGGAGAAGTTTAAAGCAGGGTTAGGTTATAAATAAATATCCCAAGCTTTGAACATCTCACAGAGCTCTCTCCAATCCATCATCGGAAAATGGAAAGAGTATGGCACAACTGCAAACCTACCAAGACATGGCCGTCCACCTAAACTGACCGGCCGGGCAAGGAGAGCATTCATCAGAGAAGCAGCCAAGAGAACCATGGTAACACTGGAGGAGCTGCAGAGATCCACAGCTCAGGTGGGAGAATCTGTCCACAGGACAACTATTAGTCGTGCTCTCCACAAATTTTACCTTTATGGAAGAGTGACAAGAAGAAAGACATTGGAGAAAGAAAGTCATAAGAAGTCCAGTATGCAGTTTCGAGAAGCCATGTGGGGGACACAGCAAACATGTGGTCATTGGTCAGATGAGACCAAAATTGAACTTTTTGGCCAAAAAGCCAAACGCTTTGTGTGGTAGAAAACGAACACTGCACATCACCCTGAACACACCATCCCCACCGTGAAACATAGTGGTGGCAGCATCATGTGGTAGGGATGCTTTTCTTCAGCAGGGACAGGGAAGCTGGTCAGAGTTGAAGGGAAGATGGACAGAGCCAAATACAGGACAATCTTAGAAGAAAACCTGGTGCAAAATGAAGAAAAGAAAAATTGGTCCTGTGTTGTTGTGAAGTTGTAGTGCTAGTACTTGTACTCGGGCAAATGCTCCGATGCTTGATCCGGTACCTGGGCAGTCAGAGGTGATCGGTGTGGTGGTGGGGGGGGGGCAGTTACAAGCACCGATCTCCCTGTATAGATTTCAATAAATCATCTGACAGCCGCTTCTCCTCCTTTCCCTCCCGTAGCCGTCAGATGCTTTTTCTCCTCCTCCCCCTCCCGCAACTGTCAGATGCTTTATTGAAATCTATACAGGGATATCGGTGCTTGTAACTCCCCCCCACCACCACACCGATCATCCCTGACTGTCCCGTGTCCTCCTCCAGTTCCCCTCTGTGTCCTCCTCCAGGCTCCTCCGATCCTCCTCTGTGCTCCTGTCCCCCCTCCATGCTCCTCTGTCCCCCCTCTGTGCTCCGCTGCCCCCCCCCCCCCACTGTCCTCAATCTGTCAGGATGGAGAGCGGAGGAAGGAGTCTGTAAATATGTCATTTACCGGCTCCTTCCTTTTCTGAATGGACAGAGTTACTAACTGAGCATCGTAAACTGTGATTACGATGTCTCTGTTTATGAATGGAGGGGAGCCTCTGTCGCCTCTCCATTCATTTTCAGTGCAGCTGAGGCTACAGAGAAAGGGACTGGGGAATCTGAATCCTCAATCCCTTTCCTGGTCTCAAAGGCGAGATGTCAGTGGTCTATTAAGACCCCAGATATTTCACCGAAGCCCCCAAACAGGGCTGATTTAAATAAATAAAGAATTGTAATACATAAATATTTAAAAAGGTTAAATTGTAAAAATAATAAAAAATAAAATAAAAAACACACTGACACCATCCACTCAACCCCCCCCCCCCCAAAAAAAAAAAAAATAATAAAATAAAACGAAAGCATTGTCAAAAAAATAAAAATAAATAAATAGTAAAAAATAAAATTGTAAAAAAAAAATTAAAATAAAAAAATATCGACACAGTCCACACATCATCAGTGCTGCATATTAGTGCCACTGTCACCTGACATTAAAAAAAAAAAAAAAGTATCGGTAATCGGTATCGGCGAGTACTTGAAAAAATGTATCGGTAATGGTACTCGGTCTTTAAAAAAAAAGTGGTATCGGGACAACCCTAGTTCTACCACACTATAACCTAGGGTGACAACGCTGCTCTTTTATAGATACAGAAGAGTCTGAGTGGTCACCCTAGGACAGGAAGTGTGTAAAATAAGAGAAATAAGCCTGAAAATAGAGAAAGAAGGCAGGCACCACATCTAAGGACTGTTGGGCTGCAATATATTCCATTTTCGTTCGCAGGTTTAGATACAATTTGGCCTTCTCCCATGGTCTTGTCTCTGTCAACGTCTTTGATAAATGTTTTTGATTTCAAGAACTTATTTTGCTCACCGCATAATGGACACGGTAAAAGAAAAAAAACTATTTTGTAAACATAAAAAATGGTCCACGGGGAGAACTATGTTTTTTTTTTCTTTTGTTTTGTTTTTTATGACCATCTTTTCATAGCATACCCAATCTGCCCCCTTCTGATTTTTCCATTCCATAGTCATTGCAGAAACAAAGTATCACAACGTAGAACGACTACAAAACACAACCTAAAATAAAAAAATAAAAATCAAACAAGGCACGGCGATGCGCCAAAAAGGTTTTACTGATAATCACCCCTATCTGCGGCATTCTAGTACCCCCCCCCCCAAGATAGAGGATTATCTTTCTTCCCGCAGCCCCGACAAAAAACCCGACTTGCTTATTATTTGCAGCCGTTTGAATTTTCAGGACTAAAATTAGAAGGCTCAAAGCAGCACTTTTTTTTTTTTTTTGTGATCTTCCTACAGCGGTCGCAGACGCTGCCAGGATTTTTTTTTTTTTCTTTTAAAGACGGCTTAACAGCCAAAATATGAAACCGCATCCTTGATATACTGCATTGCACAGCTTTTAGCTATAAAAGTGATTGAGCCTGGCTGGGGAGGGCACAGACCACAAGGAATAAAAAAAATAAAAAATAAAAAAAAATAATAAAAGAAAAGAGAAAGAGGAAGAGTCGGTTAGAAGCGTCTAGAAGATCATTGCTTGTCAAACTTTTTCTTATTTATTTATTTCTCGCTCGCTCTCTCTCTTTTTTTTTTTTTTTTTTCTGAAGAAATGTTGATCCAGGGAGTGTTTGCTGCAGCTTGGCACAATATCCAGACGTTACCTCATAGCTCTAGACAGACAGCAAAATTTCTGTGCCAGGGTAACTCCGCAGGAGCACTCAGCACAGTGCCTGTCTGATTAGCACTTATTCTGTTTCAAGAGTCCTACAGGCTTTTCTGCAATGCTGCCTTCTGAGTGGGTACTCTCCGTTCCCTTTTGTCCGATAGGCTGGCAAGGAAGGTGATAATGAGGGAAAGGTGATACTTCCAAACTTATTACAAGAAAAAAAAAACGAGAACATTTTTTTTTTTATATATTTCTGTTCTCTATTTTTGCCCCCCTTACCAATTATTTTGTATTTTCATCTTCTTATTATATTTTCTTACTAATTATATTATTATGAACAGTAGTAATAGTTATCCATTGGGGGGGGGGGGGGGGGGAAAAAAAAAAAAAAAAATTGATGCAATAGCTGTTTTTTTTTTTAGTTTTGTTTTATTATTCTGTTTAACATATGTTTAAAATGGCATCAGCCAGATAAAAAAACCTCTACTTTATACTCCATTCTATATACTCCATTCTATATACTCCATACTATATACTATATACTCCATACTATATACTCCATACAATATATTCCATACTATATACTATATACTCCATACTATAAACTCCATACTATATATTCCATACTATATACTATATACTATAAACTTCATACTATATACTCCATACTATATACTATATACTCAATACTATAAACTCCATACTATATACTATATACTCCATACTATATACTCCATACTATATATTCCATACTATATACTATATACTATATACTCCATACTATATACTCCATACTATATACTCCATACTATATACTCCATAATATATACTCTATACTACAACAGTACTATACGCCATACTATACTCCATACTATACCCTATACTATTCTCCATACTATTCTCCATACTATTCTCCATACTATTCTCTATACTATTCTCCATACTATTCTCCATACTATTCTCCATACTATTCTCTATACTATTCTCTATACTATTCTCCATACTATTCTCTATACTATATACTCCATACTATTCTCCATACTAGATACTCCATACTATACTTGATACTATTCTCTATACTATATACTCCATATTATACTCCATACTATATACTCCATACTATATACTCCACTCTACACTATACTATACTCTATACTACAACAGTACTAGACTTTATACTATTCTCCATACTATATACTCCATACTATACTCTATAATACAACATTATTATACTCCATACTATTCTTTATACTATATACTCCATAATATTCTCCATACTATATACTCCATACTACAACAGTACTATACTATCTATACTATATACTCTATACTCCACACTAGATACTCCACACTAGATACTCCATACTATACTCTACTCTATACTACAACAGTACTATACTCCATACTATTCTCCATACTATATACTCCATACTATATACTCTATACTACAACAGTACTATACTCCATACTATTCTCCATACTATATACTCCATACTATATACTCTATACTACAACAGTACTATACTCCATACTATTCTCTATACTATATACTCCATACTATATACTCCATACTACAACAGTACTATACTAGCTATACTATTACATGTTAGTTAAATATCTTAATGAGTTTTCTTGAATTAACATATATAGATAGATAGATAGATAGATAGATAGATAGATAGATAGATAGATAGATAGATAGATAGATAGATAGATAGATAGATAGATAGATAGATAGACTGTAAAAAATATATTTTGCTGGGTCTACTCAAAAAAATTGAGGCAACTATTTGCATCATCTTTTTAAGTACTGTCAACTGAACTTATTAGACTTTTCATGTTTTCAACTTTGTTGTTTTAAGTAAAGCCAACTCAATTTTTTTTCATAGTGTCATGCCCCGTACACACTTTCCGTCGGAAAAATATTGGATGGTTTTCCCAACGGAATTCCGCTCAAGCTTGGCTTGCATACACACGGTCACACAACAGTTCTAAGAACTTTCGACCGTCAAGAACGCGGTGACGTACAACACTACGACGAGCCAAGAAAATTAAGTTCAATGCTTCCGAGCATGCGTCAAATTGTTTCCGTAGGAATTTTGCGCGTCGGAATTGCTACAGACAAACACATTTTCGGATAGGAACTTTTTCCGACCGAAAAATAGAGAACCTGCTCTCAATCTTTTGCTTGCGGGAATTCCGCCAGCAAAAGTCTGATGGAGCCTACACACGGTCGTTTTTTTCAATTTTTAGACCATAAGTTTACGTTAGGAATACATACATTAACTTATTGATTTATTTCAGGTACGTACAGTGGGGACGGAAAGTATTCAGACCCCCTTAAATTTTTCACTCTGTAATATTGCAGCCATTTGCTAAAATCATTTAAAGTGGGGTGCCTCCTAAAAAAAAATTTTTTAAAAGTCAGCAGCTACAAATACTGCAGCTGCTGACTTTTAATAATCGGACACTTACCTGTCCCAGGGTCCAGCGATGCGGGGGAACGAAGCCCCCTCCTCGTTCCCCGCTCCACTCGCGGCGCCGGCATTCTTACAGTGGGCACCCGGCTGTGGCTTCACAGCCGGGCACCCACTGCGCATGCTCGAGCGGCGCCGCTCGCCGTGATACGCCGCGCAGTCATCTGGGACACGTGACAGGTCCCAGATGACTGTGCGACGCCGAGGGGAAGCGATGTCAGTGCCCGGGCACTGAAGGAGGCAGACTACGAGGAACCCTCTAGCAACAGGCATTTAGAGGTGAGTAAAAATTTTATTTTTTTCCAATTATTTTTTATTTATTTTTTTTATGATTTTTAAGCAATTTTTTATTTTTTGGTGGAAACACCACTTTAAGTTCATTTTTTTCCTCATTAATGCACACACAGCACCCCATATTTACAGAAAAACACAGAATTGTTGACATTTTTGCATATTTATTAAAAAAGAAAAACTGAAATATCACACGGTCCTCAGTATTCAGACCCTTTGCTGTGACACTCATATATTCCATTTCTTCTGATCATCCTTGAGATGGTTCTACACCTTCATTTGAGTCCAGCTGTGTTTGATTATTCTGATTGGACTCGATTAGGAAAGCCACACACTTCTCTATATAAGACCTTACAGCTCACAGTGCATGTCAGAGCAAATGAGAATCATGAGGTCAAAGGAACTGCCTGAAGAGCTCAGAGACAGAATTGTGACAAGGCACAGATCTGGCCAAGGTTACAAAAAAATGTCTGCTGCACTTAAGGTTCCTAAGAGCTCAGTGGCCTCCATAATCCTTAAATGGAAGACGTTTGGGATGACCAGAACCCTTCCTAGAGCCGGCCGTCCGGCCAAACTGAGCTATCGGGGGGAGAAGAGCCTTGGTGAGAGAGGTAAAGAAGAACCCAAAGATCACTGTGGCTAAGCTCCAGAGATACAGTCGGGAGATGGGAGAAAGTTGTAGAAAGTCAACCATCACTGCAGCCCTCCACCAGTCAGGGCTTTATGGCAGAGTGGCCCGACGGAAGCCTCTCTTCAGTGCAAGACGCATGAAAGCCTGCATGGACTTTGCTAAAAAAAACACCTGAAGGACTCCAAGATGGTGAGAAATAAGATTCTCTGGTCTGATGAGACCAAGATAGAACTTTTTGGCCTTAATTCTAATATGTGTGGAGAAAACCAGGCACTGCTCATCACCTGTCCAATACAGCCCCAACAGTGAAGCATGGTGGTGGCAGCATCATGCTGCGGGGGTGTTTTTCAGCTGCAGGGACAGGACGACTGGTTGCAATCGAGGGAAAGATGAATGCGGCCAAGTACTGGGATATCCTGGACGAAAACCGTCTCCAGAGCGCTCAGGACCTCAGACTGGGTTTACCTTCCAACAAGACAATGACCCTAAGCACACAGCTAAAATAATGCAGGAGTGGCTTCACAACAACTCCGTGACTGTTCTTGAATGGCCCAGCCAAAGCCCTGACTTCAACCCAATTGAGCATCTCTGGAGAGACCTAAAAATGGCCGTCCACCAACGCTTACCATCCAACCTGACAGAACTGGAGAGGTTTCTGCAAGGAGGAATGGCAGAGGATCCCCAAATCCAGGTGTGAAAAACTTGTATCTTTCCCAAAAATACTCTATGGCTGTATTAGATCAAAAGGGGCTTCTACTAAATACTGAGCAAAGGGTCTGAATACTTCGGACCAAATACTGAGCAAAGGGTCTGAATACTTCGGACCAAATACTGAGCAAAGGGTCTGAATACTTCGGACCAAATACTGAGCAAAGGGTCTGAATACTGAGGGCCAAATACCGAGCAAAGGGTCTGAATACCGAGGACCAAATACTGAGCAAAGGGTTTGAATACTCAGGACCAAATACAGAGCAAAGGGTCTGAATACTCAGGACCAAATACCGAGCAAAGGGTCTGAATACTGAGGACCAAATACTGAGCAAAGGGTCTCAATACTGAGGACCAAATACTGAGCAAAGGGTTTGAATACTGAGGACCAAATACTGAGCAAAGGGTCTGAATACTGAGGACCAAATACTGAGCAAAGGGTCTCAATACTGAGGGCCAAATACTGAGCAAAGGGTCTGAATACTGAGGACCAAATACTGAGCAAAGGGTCTGAATACTGAGGACCAAATACTGAGCAAAGGGTCTGAATACTGAGGACCAAATACTGAGCAAAGGGTCTGAATACTGAGGACCAAATACTGAACAAAGGGTCTGAATACTGAGGACCAAATACTGAGCAAAGGGTCTGAATACTGAGGACCAAATACTGAGCAAAGGGTCTGAATACTGATGACCAAATACTGAGAAAAGGGTCTGAATACTGAGGACCAAATACTGAGCAAAGGGTCTGAATACTGATGACCAAATACTGAGCAAAGGGTCTGAATACTGATGACCAAATACTGAGCAAAGGGTCTGAATACTTAGGACCATGTGATAGTTCAGGTTTTCATTTATAATAAATCTGCAAAAATTTCAACAATTCTGTGTTTTTCTGTCAATATGGGGTGCTGTGTGTACATTAATGTGGAAAAACAATGAACTTAAAGGGGTGTTCTGGGAAAAAAAAAATTAAAAGCCACCAGCTACACATACTGCAGCGGCTGGCTTTTAATAAATGGACACTTACCTGTCCTGCTGTCCCTCGATGTCTCCATCAGCTGTCGGGTGCTGCCGCCGCCATTGCGGGTGAGGTAACCCGGCAGTGTAGCCTTTCGGCTTCACGCCGGGGACCCTACTGCGCATGCGCGAGGTCCCGCCCCTCTCTCCTGTTAGCCCGGCGGCCGAGGGAGGAGGAGGAGGGAGCCCCGCGGTGACGTCACGGCGCGACTGCGCCGCGGGGCGTACTTCCGGAAGTGGGAAAGGATATCCTGTCAAAGACAGGTATCCTGTCCCCCCCCCCCGAAAGGTGCCAATTGTGACAACGGAAGGGGGGAGGAATCCGATGAGCGTAAGTTCCACTTTAGGGCGGAGCTCCGCTTTAAATGATTTTAGCAAATGGCTGCAATATAACAAAGAGTGAAAAATGTAAGGGGGTCTGAATACTTTCCGTCCTCACTGTATATAGCACTGTCAATTTACACAGCGCTTTACATATACATCAGTCCCTGCACTCAATGAGCTTACAATCTAAGATCCCTAACTCACATACTAGGGACCAATTTAGACAGGAGCCAATTACTCTACCAGCATGTCTTTGGAGGGTGGGAGGAAACCCACGCAGGCAGGGAGAACAGGCAGGAGACAGGGAGAACAGGCAAACTCCATGCAGATAATGTAGTGGTCGGGATTTGAACCACCAACCCGTTTACTGCAAGGTGAAAGTGCTAACCACTACACCACTGTGCTCACCGCTAAACCACTAGACCACTAAACCACTACACCACTTGTCTGGACTACCACAGTTTTAGGTGATATTAACTTATTTTTTTTCTTGTAACTTACTCAATTTTTTTAAGTTGGTAAAACTTATTTTCCAAATGTACCGTATTTATCGGCGTATAACACGCACTTTTTCCCCCTTAAAATCAGGGGAAAATCGTGGGTGCGTGTTATACGCCGATCCCCCGCTGATTTTTTTTTTGAGGGGAGCGAGTGGAGCCGATTTACCGAAAGCCGTGTGTATTTTCGGCTAGTCTCGGCTCCTCTCGCAGTCCCGCCCACCTCCACTGATTGCGAGAAGAGCCGAGCGCCGACAACATAAAGAATTCCGAGTTTGGCTATTTTCGGCTCCTCTCGCAAGTCCCGCCCCTGACTGCGAGCAGAGCCGAGACTAGCCGAACTCGGATTTCTGTATGTTGTCGGCGCTCGGCTCCTCTCGCAATCAGTGGAGGTGGGCGGGACTGCGAGAGGGGCCGGCCCAAGACTAGCTGAAAATATACACGGCTTTCGTTATGATGTCACGCGGTGCTCGTCCTCTCCACTCGGCGCCAATTTTAAATCAAGCTGCACTGGGCAAGGCTGCACTGGGCAAAGCTGCAAAGGCACTGGGCAAGGCTGCAATGATGGACAAGGCTACAGATGGACACTGGACAAGGCTGCAATGATGGACAAGGCTACAGATGGACACTGGACAAGGCTGCAATGATGGACAAGGCTGCAGATGGACACTGGACAAGGCTGCAATGATGGACAAGGCTACAGATGGACACTGGTCAAGGCTGCAATGATGGACAAGGCTGCAGATGGACACTGGTCAAGGCTGCAATGATGGACAAGGCTGCAGATGGACACTGGTCAAGGCTGCAATGATGGACAAGGCTGCAGATGGACACTGGACAAGGCTGCAATGATGGACAAGGCTGCAGATGGACACTGGACAAGGCTGCAATGATGGACAAGGCTGCAGATGGACACTGGACAAGGCTGCAATGATGGACAAGGCTGCAGATGGACACTGGACAAGGCTGCAATGATGGGCATTTAAATGTAAGTTTTTTTCCTTAAACTTCCCTCCTAAAAGTTTTTTTCCTTAATATTCCCTCCTAAACTTGGGGTGCGTGTTATACGCCGATAAATACGGTATTTGATATATTGTTTGAAGGTTTTTATTTAATATTAAAACAATAATATGTTGTTTTTTTTAAAAAAAGGAATAGTCTCATAAAACAGGCTTTCAAAACCAATGAAGATTTATTATTTATAATAAAGAAGACTGTCGATAACCGGCAAATCCTGTTTAAACTGCAATCAGCTGTGATTGGACACCGCTGGTCACATGGTAAAGAGCCGCTCTGATTGGCTCTTTACCCCCGATCTGTGAACAAAGGACACAGCTATAGCATGGGTGGGAGGGTTGTGGGGTTGTGAACCTCAGACATGAAATATGAACAAATCATTCCCCTCTATAGTGCGTACTTGTCTCAATTAGGAGCGCTAAGCGTCATTTCTGTCTGCTGCTTTGTCCCTTTGCTATCAGTCACTTCTGACAAGTTTTCCTGACACCAAGAGAAAAAAAGGTGACTGGGAGGGATCTCCAGCACACAGTCTGTGATTGACAGCCTCAGCTCTGTACCCAAACTACATTTTTATATTTTTTTTAATCATTTTCTGCCCACAAATTGATGCTTTCTTTTGGTAGTATTTGGTCACCACTGGGTTTTTTATTTTTTGCTAAGCAAACTAGAAAAGACCCAAATTTTTTTAAAAAATAAGTTTTTCTTAGTTTCTGTTATAAAAATTTGTTTTCTCCTTCACTAACGGGCACTGATTAGACGGCACTGATGGGCACAGATGAGGCGGCACTGATAAGATGGTACTGATGAGGAAGCACCGATAGGCAGCACTGATGGGCAATGCTGAGGAGGCCCTTATATGCATCGCTGATCGGTGGCACTGATATGCAGCACTGGTGGGCACTGATAGGCTGCAATGATATGCAGCACTGGGGGGCACTGATAGGCGGCACTTGATATGCAGCACTGATGGGCACTGATAGGCTGCAATGATATACAGCACTGGCGGGCACTGATAGGTGGCACTGATACTCAGCACTGATGGGCACTGATAGGCAGCACTGATTGGCACTAATAGATGGCACTGATAGTAGGAGGAACTGACAGTCATTACTGATGGGCACTGATTGGCATCTGTGAAGGGCACCGACATGCGTTACTGATGGGCACAGATTGGCATTCTCATGGGCACTGATTGGCACTTTGATGGGCACTGATTGGCATTTTGGTGGGCACTAATTGGCATTTGGTGGGCACTGATTTGCGTTTTGGTGGGCACCTCTGATAATCAATGCGCTGATTATTAGCGCAGACCCCCCTCTGTCAGAAGAGCCGCCGATCTGTCAGCACAAACAGAGGGAAGCCGTTTACTGACACGTCCTGGTTACCGATGTGATCAGCTGTTATTGGTCACAGCCATCACATGGTTAAGGGCCTACATCATAGGCTCTTTACCACGATCGGAGATGTGGTGTGTCAGAGTGACACACCGCACCACCGATCGCCACGCCCCGTGCCCCCGGGGGCGCACACGAGCGGCTTATCCTGCTGGATGTCATATGATGCCCAATCAGGATAATGGAGCCTCATTGCGGGAAGTGGTTAAGCAGCATTTAAAGCATGTGAACGATAATTTGTTCAATGATCGCTCTTATCTCTCAATGCCATTGTAGGGCTTTGTAGTGACTTTAAAAAATTCTTGTCACTGGTGGCGCTCTTTTGTCCTGATGGGCCTCCAACGTATGGGAACTGCCTCGTGACGGTTTTCAAAGTTCCAAAAGACGTCAAACTAAAATTACAGCATCAAAACTCGTGCGGGTGCACGCTTGGCAAACATCTGTGTCCCGCAATTTCAGTTAAATGAAAAGATAATTCTAATAACTGAATTAGAATATGGACAGCATTTAAGAGGGTAACTCCAATTTTGTTGTTAAAAAAAAACTCTCCTCCTCCTAATCACCTGTTGCGCACTCTCAGTGTTCTGATGAGGAAAGTTGCAGTGTCTGCATCCCTTGCAGAGAGATTAACCCTTTAGGGAGTATCTCATGAAAAGTGAAATTTTTGTTGCAGAGGATGCCTAAAGCCTGACCGGTATCTGAGCGCAGAGTCCTTCACACAAGCAGGAAATGACATGTTTGGAGGGGACACCTCCAGGTTGCCATCATGTATTGGATTTTATATAAAAAATTACCGCTCTGCAGAGAGAAATGTAAAAGTCATTTTTTAAAAACAAATGACAGCATGACGTGTGTAGCAATTCTATATTCTATACTATTTATTGATTATTTGTTATATTTCTTTCCACAACAGCGGAGTTACCCTTTATATTGCTCTTGTATGTGACAGGAAATCACTAAAATCACATATAAGCTTCAATCTGTTTATGTAATTTCATCTATCTATCTATCTATCTATCTATCTATCTATCTATCTATCTATCTATCTATCTATTTCTAGCTCTTTCTCACACTTTATTGTTCTCTCTTTCTTTTCAACTATCATTCACTCTTTCTCTTTATCTATTGCTATCTATCTATCTATCTATCCATCCCCCTTTATCATTCTCTTTCTCTTTTTATCTATTGTTCCCGCTCACTTTTTATCTGTTGCTGTCTACCTATCTCTAGTGTTCCCCCTCTCTCTCTCTGTCTTTATCTCTATCTATCTATCTTTTTCACATTGTATCATTCCCTCTCTTTTTATCTATCATTATCCTCTCTCTCCATATTTTTTAATATTTATCCATCTATCTTTTTTTACCGTTCTCTCTTTTTTTATTGTTCCCTCATTCCTGCTCACATTTTATCTATGGATATCTATAGTGTTCCTCCTCTCTTCTTATCTATATTTATCTATCTATTATCTATCCATTTATCTATCTATTATCTATCCATTTATCTATCTATCCATCATATATCAACCTATCTATCCATCTATCCAGCTATCTATCTATCTATCTGTAGCACCCTGGTGTTTAGGCAGGGTTGCTCCTAAATTTACCTGCCAGGAGTAGCTACCTTGTTAAGGATCAATTGATTTCTCCCTAAGCCTGGCATTTCTGCACTTTTCCCTTCTACCACTAGGTGGCCGGGTACCTGGTGGCATTAGATACGAGAAGGGCAGTGCAAGGTCAGGTTATGGGTATATATGGGGGTATCTCAGCCAATGGGCAGGGATTTTCTTGAATCACCTTGGCCTGCTGGGAGAACCTATATATTCGGGTGGAGTCAGGTGATCGGGGTTCTGTGCCACCTGGACGACTGTCTGGGTGGGTGTGTGTTGTACTGCCCGGGCTGCTAGGCCGGAGTTTGGGCCTATCCTGGGGGGGCATCTGGCTGCTAGGCTGTCTGAGGGGCCTATCCAGAAGCAAAAGAGCAGCTCAGGGTTGGCAGTCCAACCAGAAGTGACGGTTCTGCCGGCCGGAGAACCTGTCGTGGTCGGAGGTAGAAGGAAATATGTCGGCACTAAGAGACCAACCGCCTTATTACCGGGGACCACAGTGAGTAGCTGAAGCAAGTACCGGAGCAGTATTCTCACCAATCGGGGACGGTGAAGAATCTGGAAACTTCAGCAAGTGCCAAGCCAGGGACCCAACCAGCGGAGGTGACGCTTGCAGAGCAGCCTTGGGTGCCAAGCCAGGGACCGAGCAGGCCAGCGGGGTGAAGCTTGAGAAGTATCTTGAGTGCCAAGCTAGGGACCCCGCAGAGAGACATAGACAAGGGAGTGGCTGCAAATGGACTGCAGGAGATCAGCATCACTGAGATGTAACAAAGGATGAAAAAAAGGAGGATTTAACTTCTTGCTGACCGCCCACTGTCAAATGACGGCGGGGCGGTGCAGCTCTTGTGGCGGCTTTTTGGCCACTAGGGGGCGCGCGCGCGTGCCCGCCGCGTAGCTGGGAAGCCGATGCGCGTGCCCGGCGGCCGCGATGACCGCCAGGCACCCGCGATTGCCCGGTAATTGAGCAGGACGTGGATCTGTGTGTGTAAACACACAGATCCACGTCCTGTCAAAAGAGGAGGACGGTTGGTGTGTCCCTTGTACATAGGGACACCGATCGGTCCCCTCCCCCAGTCAGTCCCCTCCCCCCACAGTTAGAATCACTCATATAGGGAACATATTAACCCCTGCAGCGCCCCCTAGTGTTAACCCCTTCCCTGCCAGTCACATTTATACAGTAATCAATGCATTTTTATAGCACGGATCGCTGTATAAATGTGAATGGTCCCAAAAATGTGTCAAAAGTGTCCGATATGTCGCAGTCACGATAAAAATTGCAAATCGCTGCCTTTACTAGTAAAAAAAAAAAAAAATAATAAAAATGCTATAAATCTTTCCCCTATTTTGTAGACGCTATAACTTTTGCGCAAACCAATCAATAGACGCTTATTGCGATTTTTTTTTACCAAAAATATGTAGAAGAATACGTATCGGTCTAAACTGAGGAAAAAAATTGTTTAAAAAAAAAAAAAAATTTGGATATTTATTATAATAAAAAGTAAAAAATATTGCGTTTTTTCAAACTTGTCCCTCTTAATTTGTTTATAGCGCAAGAAATAAAAACCGCATCGGTGATCAAATACCACCAAAATAAAGCTCTATTTGTGGGGAAAAAATTATAAAAATTTTATTTGGGTACAGCGTTGCATGACCGCGCAATTGTCATTCAAAATGCGACAGCGCTGAAAGCTGAAAAATGGCTTGGTCAGGAAGGGGGTGTTCGTACCTGGTAGGCAAGTGGTTAATTGAAGAAAATGGCAGTTGTGAATGATAGGCAGAGCGTTCCCAACCCCCCCAGTGTTCTCCAGTCGGGGTCTACATCTACTTTACAGCAGTCTTATTCCTACGCACAATAATAGAAACAAACAATCTCTCTGCCCCCGTCACACATGTAAAAGTAAAAAATAAAAAGGAAGAATCGAACGGTTGCCGCACTTTTAATAAAAGCGAGGAGTTCAGGTAGAGACGGGGCAGCTCACACACCGCGCCGCGTATAATCAGACGGGAGCGACTGAGCCAAATCAGGTAACCAATTCATTAGTGTCTCCTGGAACAAAAAGGATTAGATAAACATCTTCTAATACAGCCGCGCACATTCCCGCCGCCGCCGCCGCCGCCGCCTGCCGCTCATCGCCGCCATTTGATTTACACACAGAGGAAAATAAACAACGCAGAGGTGTGAGGCGTACAACGCGACAAACAACATGACTTTCATTTGGAGTTTTATTCATTCTCTTATTTATCTCCTTATTATTCTGCGTCCGCTCATCTCTACCCTGCGTGCTCCGATACCGGATTATATTCCAACCCAGTACCAGGAAACAGGAGAGTTTGGGGTGAAAGCAAGGAACTCAGCACAGGGATGGTGGGAACCCCTCATAATGGGCACAGTGGGTGTACAGACCCGGGAACTCAGCACAGGGATGGTGGGAAACCCTCATAATGGGCACAGCGGGTGTACAGACCCGGGAACTCAGCACAGGGATGGTGGGAACCCCTCATAATGGGCACAGCGGGTGTACAGACCCAGGAACTCAGCACAGGGATGGTGGGAACCCCTCATAATGGGCACAGCGGGTGTACAGACCCGGGAACTCAGCACAGGGATGGTGGGAACCCCTCATAATGGGCACAGCAGGTGTACAGACCCGGGAACTCAGCACAGGGATGGTGGGAACCCCTCATAATGGGCACAGCGGGTGTACAGACCCGGGAACTCAGCACAGGGATGGTGGGAACTTCTCATAATGGGCACAGTGGGTGTACAGACCCGGGAACTCAGCACAGGGATGGTGGGAACCCCTCATAATGGGCACAGCAGGTGTACAGACCCGGGAACTTAGCACAGGGATGGTGGGAACCCCTCATAATGGGCACAGCAGGTGTACAGACCCGGGAACTCAGCACAGGGATGGTGGGAACCCCTCATAATGGGCACAGCGGGTGTACAGACCCGGGAACTCAGCACAGGGATGGTGGGAACCCCTCATAATGGGCACAGCAGGTGTACAGACCCGGGAACTCAGCACAGGAATGGTGGGAACTTCTCATAATGGACACAGTGGGTGTACAGACCCGGGAACTCAGCACAGGGATGGTGGGAACCCCTCATAATGGGCACAGGAGGTGTACAGACCCGGGAACTCAGCACAGGGATGGTGGGAACTTCTCATAATGGGCACAGTGGGTGTACAGACCCGGGAACTCAGCACAGGGATGGTGGGAACCCCTCATAATGGGCACAGTGGGTGTACAGACCCGGGAACTCAGCACAGGGATGGTGGGAACTTCTCATAATGGGCACAGTGGGTGTACAGACCCGGGAACTCAGCACAGGGATGGTGGGAACCCCTCATAATGGGCACAGGAGGTGTACAGACCCAGGAACTCAGCACAGGGATGGTGGGAACCCCTCATAATGGGCACAGCGGGTGTACAGACCCGGGAACTCAGCACAGGGATGGTGGGTAACCCCCCATAATGGGCACAGCTGGTGTACAGACTGTGAGATGTTCAAAGCTTGGGAGATTTTATTTATAACCTAACCCTGCTTTATACTTCTCCACAACTTTATCCCTGACCTGTCTGGTGTGTTCCTTGGCCTTCATGATGCTGTTTGTTCACTAATGCCGCGTACACACGGACTTTCCGGCAGACTTGGTCCGGCGGACCGGGATCCGTCGGACAATTCAATCGTGGGTGGGCTCCAGCGGACTTTTCTTTCCCAAAAGTCCGAAGGACCTAGAAATAAAACATGTTTCCAATCTTTCCAAAGGACTCGAGTCCGGTCGAAAAATCCGGTTGTCTGTGTGCTAGTCCGACGGACGAAAACCGAAGCTAGGGCAGCTATTGGCTACTGGCTATGAACTTCCTTATTCTAGTCCGGTTGTACATCATCACGTTCCAATCCGTCGGACTTTTGGAGTGATCGTGTGTGGGCAAGTCCGTTCGTTTGAAAGTCCGTCGGAAAAGACTGTCGGACCTAGTCCGTCGAAAAGTCAGATCGTGTGTACGAAAAAGTGACTCAGGAAAATGACTCAGGAAAGCGACGCAGGAAAGTGACGCATAAGGTTCTCTGACAAACCTCTGAGGGCTTCGCAGAACAGCTGTATTCATACTGAGATTAAATGACACACAGGTGGACTCTATTTACCAGTTAGGTGACTTCTGAAGGCAATTGGTTCCACTAGATTTTAGTTAGGGGTATCAGAGTAAAGGGGGCTGAATACAAATGCCCCCCCCCCCCCACACACTTTTCACATATTAATTTGTAAAAAGTTTTGAAAACCTTTTATCATTTTCCTTCCACTTCACAATTATGAGCCATTTTGTGTTGGTCTATCACATAAAATCCCAATAAAATATATTTAGGTTTTTGGTTGTAACATGTCAAAATGTGCCAAATGTCAAGGAGTATGAATACTTTTGGCACTGTATAATCTTATGGCCATGACTAAGGACTAACGTCCGAAACGCGTAGGCTGTTTTACAGCTTTGTACATGTATTTAATAAAGGGATACCATTTTGGATGTCATCCCGAGTGCCGACCATCCCTTTCCTTATTCTGGTACTGTATAATTAAAAAAAAAAAAATTGTGCTTGTGTCGCTAAAATGTTCGGGTTTGGCTTTGAAGAAAAGGTGGCAAACCTATTTTGGCTATAGGGCAGGAAGTAAAGGGAGTTCTCCATTAACCGCTTCCCGACCGCCTCACGCCGATGTACAACGGCAGAATGGCACGGCTAGGCAAAACCACGTACCGGTACGTGGCCCTTTAAAAGCCTAGCTGGGGTCGCGCGCGCCGGTCGGGAGCTCCGTGACCCCGGCCGCGGGACCAGCGGACCCGATCGCCGCTGGTGTCCCGCGATCGGGTCACAGAGCTGAAGAACGGGGAGAGGTCTGTGTAAACAAACCTCTCCCCGCACTTCCTACTCTGCCTGTCATTGATCGGCTGTTCCCTGTCATCGGGAAAGCCGACCAATGATGTCAGACGTCAGCCCCGCCCCCTAATGTAAAAAAAACACACACACGTCACACACCATAACCCCTCCCCTCCCCCTAGTGGTTAACTCTTTCACTGCCAGTGTCATTTATACAGGAATCAATGCATTTAAATAGCATTGATTTCTGTATAAATGACAATGGTCCCAGAAATGTGTCAAAAATGTCCGATGTGTCCGCCATAATGTCGCAGTCACAATAAAAATCGCTGATCGCCGCCATTACTAGTAAAAAAAAAAATATTAATAAAAATGCTATAAAACTATAAAACCCTATTTTGTAAACGCTATAACTTTTGCGCAAACCAATCAATAATCGCTAATTGCGATTTTTTTTTACCAAAAATATGTAGAAGAATACGTATCGGCCTAAACTGAGGAAAAAAAATGTTTTTTTATATATTTTTTGGGGATATTTATTATAGCAAAAAGCAAAAAATATTTCTATTTTTTTCAAAATTGTCGCTTTATTTTTGTTTATAGCGCAAAAAATAAAAACCGCAGGGGCGATCAAATACCACCAAAAGAAAGCTCTATTTGTGGGAAAAAAAAACGACGCCAATTTTGTTTGGGAGCCACGTCGCACGACCGCGCAATTGTCAGTTAAAGCGACGCAGTGCCGAATCGCAAAAAGGGGTTTGCGTCCTTTGGCTGCCAATTGGTCCGGGGCTGAAGTGGTTAAGGCAAAAAACAAAAAAAAAACAAAGCTGACCCTCCCTTAGTCTATCCAAAATTAAAATAAAAATTTTTACTTTAGTTCTACTCTAGGTGGACCTGTCACACAAATAGGAGGTCCACCTTAACGAGCAATAACACGTCAGAAAAACTTCTACAGCAAACAGAGAGATCGCCAGCGTCAGTTGCGGCAAAACTTGGCAAAACCAGAACACCTACTGGACGACGGACCCGTCCGTCTATGGGTACCGTAAAGCTGGCGTCGCCTGCCGCGGAGCGTCATCCAAGGACACTGCAGCAAAAAAAGTTGGACGCACTTTTTCTTTTCTTTTTTTGCCACGTCTCCTCTTTCTTTCCCTTTCTTTCTTTCTTTTTGTTCCGCCTGTCTAATCTCTCTCGCCCGCCGCCTCCTCCGCGCTTAAGCCAGACTGATATCAATGAAGCCGCCGCGTCTCGGGGGCAGCGAGCACCAGGTGCTGCCCACGGGCATTAACAAAGCCGGAACAAGGCCTCGGGGGCGTCCAGTTAACCTGATTACCATTCAGCCTTTGTCGCGGAGGAGCCCGTTCAAAAAAAAAAAAAAAAAAAGGCTCGCCGCTCATCCAAAATGGAAAGGTCAGCACGAGAGGAAGGAAGCGGATCTCAAGGATGATGGAGTGACCTATCAGATCAAAAGGATGTTAACTTTTATTGTCTCGTTCGACGTTAGGAGAACGAGGCGGGGCGGGCTGTTGCGGCAGCTGCACGCGCCCCCCCCCCGTCCCCGTCCCCCATCAGACGAGCCCGGCGAGAGACAAAAGTGTCTGCAAATAATACGGCTGAACTGTCATTCTCCCGTTCACCTTATTGATCGGCTTTTCTTCCACCGCGTACTCCATGTAGACGGCGAGCGATTGGCTTTGTCGCTCCGGCTGGCGGACCGATGAAATCCACTCTTTGGCCTCTCGCGCTCTCTCTCCCATGTATTTAGGTCACTTTTCTTTTTGTACAAATCAGGCCGTTTCCGCTGGCACCGAGACACGAGAGCCCCCGGGGCGGTCAGATTGTAAAGCCGGCTCCTTCGCCGTCCAATTGGCGGCACTGGCATTCAACAAAAGGAGAGGAGTTGTGTCGAAGTTTCGCGACTTTAAAGGAGAGCTCCAGAGGTTGCCGAACCTTTGAAACTTTATACAAAGTGTTGATTGTTTTTTTTTTTTTTTTTTTATCCCTTCACAAAAATCCATCGCTCCTTTTATCTGGGCTGACCTCATGTGAATGACTTTTATGGCCATGATTTGCTAAGATGCCAAAGTGGCCCCACTTGGGCAGAGCATAAACGCGGGCAGAAACAGCAGCACCCCCCCACCCAAAACATAAGTAGCGGTCGAGCATTTTGCCGCGCATTTCCACATAAGGTCTAGAATTGGACACATGGACAGTAACCACACTGACACGTCAGCGCATCCGTGTGCATCACGTTCACGGGCGCGCGGCGGCGGCGGTACATGCCTGCAGGCGTGCAATGCTGGGAATGGCACCAAGCTGCGTATTTAACCGCTTGACCTCTGGAAGATTCCCCCCCCCCCTTTTTATGACTTTAACTGGCAATTGCGCAGTCATGCAATACTGTAC